>OU015746.1:63584693-63616473 GCA_907169655.1 Acomys percivali | reverse complement strand
GAGAGAGAGAGAGAGAGAGAGAGAGAGAGAGAGAGAGAGAGAGAGAGGGAGAGAGTCACTGAACCTGGAGCTCTCATTACTGCCACATTGACTGGCTAGCTGGCATCTGAGATTTGCTCATCTACTCCCTCCCCACCAATGGATCCCCCGCCCCGACCCCTCACCCCTCTACCCCCAATCCCCCACTTCCCCCTACCTCCCCGGCAAGCACTGAGGCTTACAGGCATGTGTTGTCTTTCTCTTGCCTGACTTGTTACATGGGTTCTAGAGATCTGAGCTCAGCTCCTCTTGACTTTATCTACTGAGCCACCTCCCCAGCCCCAGGATTCTTGTTTTAAAACAACTGATAACCTAAAGTACCACTGTCTCCCCTTGAAGCTGATTAAACCCATCCCTTACCTTGCATTTCCCTTGTAAAGATTGCGCGTCTGACTAAGCTTTCTAGTTACTTACTGTTAGGCTTTCCCACAGGAAAGCACCAAGAACAGGTCTAAGGGAGAATATAAACACATCACGTGGGAGAATCTGATTACAAGCAAAGAACTGCCTTTTGGAGCCCATAGTTCCCATCCATCAGTAGGGTAACCCAGGCATCCAAATGACCAACTGTTGTCTCACAGTCTGCCAGGACCTAGGACCCCTGTCGTTTATCTTTTAGTTCCCAGAGTCATGTCCAGCTGTCTGGCTCATCCCCTGTGGCCTGCGTTTCCATCTAAACATAGGCTTCGGCCTCTCTTGCTTACATTTCCTAGCTTTTTTTTTTTTTTTTTTTTTTTTGCTAGCATTATTTATTCATTCATACTATTTGTATTTTTTGTAAATAATCACCTGCATCTCGATGTACATAATAGTGACCTGACCTGTCGTAAGAGCAAGTTGAGTGTACTCTTTATCCATGAGAGGACATTGTGAGATTTGCGTGGGATAACGGTTTCCATGTTTGAGGACAGAGTGAGTCCGCATCTGTTTCTGATTCCTGCGGGTCTTGAGGCCAGGCAGGGCCCATCTGTAAAAATGGAGAACCCTGTGAAAACGCCTCAAGCGCTGGCTTTTAAGGTGTCTCTGGGAGGTCTCAGCTGTTGGTGATCCAATCCAAGTCACCGCATCAGACTGGACATCTGTTTGTCCTCAGAAGGACTTAGGCAGGCAGGCTCTCCTGACTCCTGTCTCTGAGAAGCCAACTGACCCCACTGCAGCCAGGAAAGCAGGAGGGTCATAGTCAAAGGACAGGGGCTCCTTTGGTAGAGTTCGCCCTGCCTTTCCTCACTGTGGCCTGCCTGGTGGTTTTCTCTGCCCCTCAGAAATGAGGACGCCATGAGGAAATGACTAGTTCACTGGAGCCATCAAAGAGATGCCTAAACAAAGGCTTGAAAATAAGACCTTTCTGCCCACAGTTTACTCTTACTGTAAAACACAAGACAAAGCCTAAAGAGGAAAACAGCAAGTAATGTTAACTAATCGTATCAGCCTAGATCGAATCAGCCTGGGGTAGTCTGCATTCAGCCACAGATATCGCTGCTTACAATGAAGCTGAGCAGAAAGAGAGACAATTGATTGGAAGCAGACTTAGGGAGAAGCATCAGAGGGCACAAGCTGATCATGTGAGTAGAAATACTGAAGTCTGCAGAGCAAGGTTCTAATGGGTTTCCTTGTTGGAGAGTTAGGTGATTTCCAGTGTTTGGCTGCTGTCTTGGGTGCTGGAGGAACTATGCCATTGTTTACATACAGGATTATATTTTAAGCCTCAGTTCTTAGAACCAGGCTTCTAAGGTTAAAGGTCAGGTCAGGCTTCACAGTGGTGAAATCTTGCAAAAATAACCTTGCCTCGTGGTGGTTTATTTGTTCATTTATCAACGCAGAACTAAAAGGCATCTTTGTTGGGGAAGGGAAACGCTCAAGGATGCAGTAGTGTAATTAACTGTAGCAACAAGAAGCAAGCAGGGCCAAGCCAGACACTGGAAGCTGACAGCCTTGAGGTGAGTTCACAGCAGTGAAGTGCTGTGCCCTCCATCTTGGTCCACATTCACCAGATGATAAGAGAGTAAAGCTTACCCAGGGATTCCAAAACAGTTGATATCCCTAAGAAGGGAAACTATGTCTGGGCAGCACATAAGTTAAGTACTTGAAGTAATTAAATTGTGAGTATACAAGTGTATCTGTTAAGGATGCTTCAGGTAGTGGTGGTGACTGACCCAGGGGTAGAAATAAATATGAGACTACCTGTCAATAAGGCATAGGAAAAAATTAAAATTACACAGAAACCCAGGACATGAAGATCCCCCAGCTGACCCAGACTGCATGGGTTGGAAACGGCTGGATGTTCTTCTGTGCTTGTTTGCAAAAGCCTTGTTCTGGCCGTTGACTCCTCCCATCTACAAACCATACTCTTTTCTTTACCTTTTAGCTTCTTGTGGCCAGAAGTCTCATTAATCAGATGAAATCTCAGTAGAGATAAGGTCACATTAACTGTCTCCTGCTTCTGTCCTGTTCGTTGGACTATGCAAGTGTGCAGACCCCATGCTGCGAGGCTGCTTCCTTGTGCCTTAGTAGCCTGTTTTGTGACCCCATGTCAGAGTACCACAGACTGAGATTTGGATCATGGTCCTGATGGCTAGGAAGGGTAAGACACAGGAGTTAACATGTGGCAAAGTCCTTCTGTCATCATACAGCAAAAGTCAAAAGGGTGAGAGAAGGCAAGAAAAAGGACCAGAAGCCTTCCTTTACCTTCTGTAGTGAATGCATCCCAGCAACCATGAAGTCATTCTCATTGTAAGGGCATTAATTAATTGATGAGAATGTGAGCTCCATAAGCCAACCCCTCTCCTTAGGCCCTCCTCCCCAACACCACCTCGTTGTAGATCACAGGGCAACAGATGAACCTGGCCAAAGCAAGAGAGAATCGAAGTGTATTTTGTTTGGGGATTTGGTTGTAAATTTAATGAATAAGCTAAAATTCTCCAAACAATCTTGACTTTCAGCATGCCTGCCTCTGGAGACACATAATGCCCAATTTCATCTGGGCACTTAATATGATGGACCCTCAAGTCATACATGTCCGGGCTCTTTGATCACAATCTCTTTTTGTAATCATAACCGGGAATCTCTCATGTACCAGGGTTCATTCAGATGATGCATCACACAGCTACAGGCACTAAAAGTAAATGCTGGCAATTATAACTTCTAAACAGACAGCCATGAGGAGTAGCTCGCTAGGCACCTTCCTTTGTCCCTGACTCTTCTTTGGACTGCCTCCTCTGCCTCCATCTCCTGGCTTCCTACTGCTGCAGAGGCCGAACTAGTGTTGAACACCTTCCTTCTTTGGCCTGCCCTGGACTCAGTTTTCCAAGTACCCTCAGCACCAGCCCAGGATGAACTGTGGTCAGGCTGAGGAGTTCAGGATGAGGTTGTAAGTATCGGCAAACTCTGTGTCCAGAAAGGAGTTGCAGACGGTGTTACCTGGCCTACTGCCATTTTGCCGTGATCCCTGTCAGCTCCAAGTGAGGCTGCAACAATGCCATTTATGTCTCTGAAATTCTGGAGCCTAACAGGAGTCTGTGAGCAGACAACTACCTCCATCCATGGTTGAGGCTTCAGTCTTCTCTCAAGGGCTGGGCCAGCAAGACTCACTACATTGGGACCTGAGAGAAGCTTTTTCATTATGGCGGAGTTTCCTTCAGAGCTATACACACAGCATCTCTAATGCCAGTGTTTTAATCCAATCCACAGTTTCAGAGGAGTCACTGGAGGAAAACAAATTTCCTGCCTCAAATGTCTTCATTTAGCACATTTTTAATTACTTTTTCAGAGAAATGGCAGACCCTTGAAGACAAAGGAATGCTTCTGAAAATATGTTCTTTTGTGGAAAAAAAAACCCACATCTATTTACATTAGTAAAGTAAATAGAAAGTGCAGACAGACATCGTTTTCTGATGTTCACCCCTCTGTCTAGGAAGGATCTTCCCACAGGAAGTAGTGACGAAGATTGTGACAGCTGCCTACACAGACACAGGTGGCCATTTCCCATGGCACTTAGTTGCATAAGCAGAGAGCCTGTGCTCATAGTGAAAGTCCCCCTTCATCCTCCCACAACCTGAGCCCATCTTGCCCAGGGAGCCTGAATCATTCATCCATCCACCCACTCATCCATCCATCCATCCATTCATCCATCCATCCATCCACCCATCCATTCATCTGTTTTGTTTGTTTGAGATAACGGCCTTTATAGGCTGGTGGTGAACTCTTTCTCTGGTCCACACTGGCCTTGAATTTGCAATTGTCTTGCTTCTGTCCTAACTTCTACAGTTATAGTCACACGCCACTGTGCTCAGTTATGACTCCTTATTCTTTCTATAGTTTAAAGTGATATTTACATTTCAGCCACATAGCTTTCTTTACCTTGGAGTTTTGACTCTTATCTGGCTCCTATGCCAATGCACAAAATATATTTGATTATTTTTCTACCATTAACATCTATTTTCCACTCATTTCATAGACTTACATCTTCAGAAAGCAAAGAGAACATTTCCCTATAAGTTAACATATATTGGAAGGTGTCTGATTTAAAGGCTGCCCCCACCCCCCACCCCACCCAGGGCTATGTCTCTCACCAGTTTCTAAGATTAGGATCAATGAAGAGGTTTAACATGCTGCTGAGTCCCAGGTTCCAACAGAAATGTTGATGCTTTCCTCCACACCAGGTCTGGTGGCAGGAACAAGGACAGGGTTAGAAACACCGCCTGCAAGCGTGGGGAGCAGAGAGAAAACAATACTCACTCTGCCCTGCCCTGAAACAGCTCCTTCTGCAACTGCAACTGCCAAGCCAGTGGGTACAAATCTCAATGATTCTGTCTCTATGTGAAGTCAGGGGACCTGAGGTGCAGAGAGGTGGGGGTGGGGACAAGGAGCAGGAAGAGCCTGCTCCTGCTGGGGGTTGCTGGGAAAATACCAATAGTCTTGCTCAGGACAGGGTAGAAGCTGCTTTTTAAAACAGAAGTAGAGAAAAAGATTGGTCAGAGACTGTTTTCAGGACAGTGTTGGAGAAAGTCAGCAGTGTGTAGGGGTGAGGAGCAACCACGCTGTCTTCTTGCTATTTTTTTTCCATTGCTGAAACAGAATACCAACGCCAGTGTCTTGGGGGTTTATCAAGAATAGAATTTTCCTGACTCACAAGTCTAAGGCTGGCTCTGGGTCTTCTGTCTGCATTAAAATATAGCAGAAGCAGAAGCAGAGACAGAGAAGGTGGTAGTAGAATGTTTAGGAGGTGGGGGCCTAATGGAAGGTAGTTAGATCATTTGGGAGTGTGCCTTGAGAGAAATATTGGGATTCAGGTAGGTCCTTCCTTTTTTTTTTTGGTTCTCAGATGAAATAAACGGGGTTTCTCTGGCATGTCTCCCTGTATGATGGGCTTCTTGGTCAAGCACAAAACAGCATTCCAACCAATCATTGATCAAAACTCCCGAAATGATGAGCCAAAATAAATTTTTCCTTTTTTATAGGTTGTTTGCCTCTGGTCATTTGTCACAGTGCCAACAAGTTGACTGACATACTTGACTTCCAGCATAAAGGTTGTAGGTGAATTCACTATATACAAGCCCCAACTTTTGGCTTATCAGCATCTTCACTGCAAATTGGGAATTCATTTTTCCCTCAAATTGGATCTTGTTCCTAACTCAATTGACCACACCACTTCCCAAGTAAATCTTCATACTTTTCAGTCACCACTACATTCTTTACATGTTCCTGGAAAGACAAGGGTACATGGCAGGTTGGGCATGGCGTGATGGCAAGACCTACTGGGAACATGAAGGCTCCAGAGCATGTTTGGAATGATGTGCAAAAATACTCTTGGCAATACTTCTTTATCTTAAAAAAATATGACAGACATTTTGAGAGTCATTTCATGTTAATTCTGACTTTAGTTTCTGGATATTCATGACACTGAGTGCCCTGTGGCATATCCATGTTGACAGTTAGCATGTGTGCTCTGAACTCTATCCAGTGGGTCATTTTCTTTCTTACTATTAGTTCTAAGAGTTTCTTATATATTTTGAGTAATAACTTGCTATTAGGTGTATGGTTTGCCAGCGTTTTCCACACCCTGTAGGGTGTGTTTTACGTTTGACTGTTTCTTGTACTCTGTGGAAGTTTGATCCATTTCCACATGCCTCCTTTTCACTTTTGTTTTCAATGCCTATTGCCAGAAAACCTTCTCCTTCTGCTTTCATCTCAGAGTTTTATAGATTCAGGTGAAACTCACAGAAGCTGAGATTACAATGGAGGTAACCAAGGTTGGGCCAGAGGAGAAAGGAAGAAGTTGCTCAAAGGGTACAAAATTTTACTTATGCCTAAGGAGTGAGTCCTGTAATGAGAGCTATAGAAGGCATAGTGTTGAAAGTTAGTAGTACTGAGTTGAGCACTTAAAGTCAGCATAGAGGGTAGATCTCATATGAAGTGTATTTACGAAGAAGTAATACAGCAAAATGAAATCTCTAGAGTTGACTGATAGAACAACAGCCTTTATCATGGGGATTAGGTTATGCCTGTAGGCTCTTTTCAAACTCACCAAATGGCACAGGTTAAATGTGAGCACCTTGGCATGTATTAGCCGCATCTTCTACATTTTTTAAACATAGAATATAATTACTTCATTTTCCTCTTCCCATTCCTCCCTCTAGCCCCTTCCTTGTACCACTCCACCATTCTCTCTAATACACGGCCTCTGGCCTCTTTTCTTTAATTGTTTGTGTGCATGTGCCTTTCTGTGTGTCTTTCTAAATCTTTCTGTAGCTACAGCCTGTTTAGTCTTCATGCTGTTACTTGTATACACATGATTTCAGGGCTGGCCTCTTGGTATTGACTAACTAATTGGAGGACTTTTCCTTTGGGGAAGACAATTTTTTCCTATTCTCAGTATTCCTTAGTTGCCTGATGTTCTTTGCCTTGAATTGGGGACGCCATAGAGTTCTCCCTTCCATGTTAGCATGTCTGTTGGTGTCATTCTTTTCCAGGTCTTGTTTAGACAGCCATATTGTTGAGACTTCACGGGTGTGTAACCTCCCTCATATTTTTAGGAGATGCAGTCTCACAGCAGGTATCAGTTCATCTGGTTCTTATAATTCTTCCACCTCCTGTTCCATGATCCTCCCTGAATGAACATTATGTGTATGAGTTTTGTTGTAGGTGGATCAGCTGGACAGTTCTCGAAAGGAGAGACAAAAGAGGCTAGGAAATGTCTCCAAAAATATTCCTTATTCCTAGCTATTAGGGAGGTACAATCAAAACAACTTTGAGATTTCTTCTTACCCTCTCTAGAATGGCAAAGATTAACACAGTACCGAAGAGCAAATGCTAGAGAAGAAATGGGCAAAGGGGTTCCTCATTCACTGTTGGTGGCAAACTGGTCTAGCCACTCAGAAAATCACTGTGGAGAACACTCAGAATATTAAACAAAAATTAGCCATACGACCCATCTAAACCACTCCTTGGCACTTGCTCAAAGAACTTGACATCCTGCTCTGCAGATAATTGCTCAGGCATGTTCATCCATCATGTCTTATTGAAATTTGTTTTTTTAAGCAAAATTTAGGGCTGGAGTGATGACTCATCAGTTAAAAACTTGCTGCTCTTACAGAGGACCCACGTTTGGTTCCCACCACCCGTATTTCAGCTCAGAACTGTCTGGGAGCTCCAGTCTCAGGGGATCTGATGCTCTTTTCAAGCTTCCACGGGCACTGCATGCACAGCCAAACACCTAGATACATTTCAAAAAGTTTAAAAGCAAACCTCAAAGCTATGCACTTTAAATGGGAAACGATTTAGAATAGTTCGACAGTTCTTTGCAATATCGTATATAGAGTCAGCAGAGGACTTAACAATTTCACTCTTAGGTATTTATCTACACAAGGAAAATGAGAATGTACATAACATAACATTTGCCCATGCAATGGCTTCAGTGCAAGCATTCACAGTACGAGGCAAAAAGAGCTAAGCTGAGTACTGTGACAGGGCTGACACTTCCAGGTATTTATGAATCTGAGGCAAGAGGATCCCTTGAGTACAGATATTTGAGACTAGTCTGGACAACATAGCTCATCCCAGTCTCAATAATAATAGTAGCAGCAGTGATAACAACTAAAGAGTCTGTGTGCATAACAGCAAAAAAAAAAAAAAAAAAAGTAGAAACAGCCCAAATGCCTACTGACTGGCACATGAGTTAAAAAGCTGCTGCATCAACCCAATGGAAAACACAACTGGCCTTCCTACCGGTGGGACTCATCCATCATGAATCAAAACATTTTTAAAAGGTCTCTTTCTTGAACATATACAGACTCTCTTTGTCACTGTTCCGTGAGGGGCACAATGGACAACCATCTCCCCAGCATTCACACTACATGAGTATTACAATCCATCCAAAGCATAAAGCAGGAGGAAGAGATATGGGTTATATGCAGACACTGTGCTGTTTATGTGAGGGCCTTGAGCATCTACACATCTCTGGTCTTCTGGGATCCAGAACCAATCTCCATGGATATAGGATTTAGCTGTATTTCATCATAAAGGGGAACCGGTCAACTACTGGTGCATATACAACATGAGCAAACCACTAGTGTAATATGCTAAATGAAAGAAACCATTTCCAAAAAAAACTGCCTATTGTATGATTCCATTTTATGTAATGCCCAGGAAAAGCAACTCTTTGTAGACAGAAAGTAGATGAGTGGTTCTTCGGTTCAGGCTTGGAATGTGACCTCAGATCATGGTGATGGGTCACAGTCCTATGAACTTGCCGTGAGCCACCCGATTGCACATTTGAAAGGACTCAATGCTCTGGGATACAAATTACACCTCAACAAAGTTGTGGTTTCTAAAGTCACAGCCTTCATTCCCACCTATAGCACAATGTACTTCCACCTTGTCATCCTAGAGTGAGTTTGTCCTACACTTCAGGTTGGTAAGGAGCCTCCTTTGGCTGTGTTCACTGGACACATTAAAACATTCCCGTCCCTGAAGGAATCCCAAGTCAACTTTCCATGTATAATATCCAGACAGCACACTGGCAGTTTAACTCATTTCAAGCTGCGTTTGAGAAACATTAAAACCAAAAGAATGCTCTGCAGAGAAACCCCCACTAACAGATCCCTTTCACCTGGCTTTTAGGAATCTGTCTTGTTGGGAAAGAGCATCCATGATGGAGGCCCATAAGCAATATAACCAAATAAGCTGTCATAATGAACCAGTTTACCTAGGGCCTGTGAGAGATGGCTTGGCAAGTAAGGAAGGCCTGTGCCATTGAACCTAATCCTGGGACATTGATCCTGGGACACCCGTAGTGGAAGGAGAGAACTGACTCGATAAAGTTTTTCTTTGACTCCCACACCCAGGCTATTGTAGGCTTATACCTTTCCCTGTGAAAAACAAGTAAATATTTTTAAAAATTAAAATAAGTTACCTGGATCCTGCTTCTGCTGGAGAAAAGAGTTAGAATTATCTTGCTTAACTGGTTAAAAGTCAGGAAAACAGCCCCACCAGTGGCTGTAGAGCTCTGATTAAGAATGCAGTGTTCTTCCATTGGATACAGCGAGACCCTCACTGAGTATAACAGTAAAAGATCTAGAAAACAGTCAAAACTCACTAAAATGGCACATGTTTGTACGGACTCAGGATAGGCCAGGATGCTTACTTGGTTAATATTGTCAACTTGACACCATCTAGAGTTACCTAGGAGACAAACCTCTGTGCACGCTGCAAGAGATTACCTAAATTAAACCAACTGAGGTGGAAAGAGCCACCTCAGCTGTGGGTGGCAGCAATCCATGGACTGGGGTCATGGACTTAAGAAAAAGAAAAAAAAAGCAAGCTGACACCAGAAGAAAGTGAGCTGACACCGGCATTCATCGCTCCCTGCTTCCTGACTGCAGACATGATGTAAACAGCTGCCGTGAGATCCTGCCTTGGTGATTTTTCTGCATGATGGACTGCTTGCTCCCTTGAAGTCTGGGCCAAAATCAGCCTGTCCTTGTTTAAGTTGATTTTGACAAGAATTTCGTCACAGCAACTATTCACTGGTACAAGTTGTCCATGATGATTTGGGGAGGAAGAATGGACTTATTTGTCATAGACACTTCTGGATTGAACTTTATATAAATACGTATTAATTTTGTATATATATAAAAAGTGAAGATGGCTTGAGCATGTTGTGTTGTGGATGTCTGACAATCCTTTCCTCCACATAAATGGGCAGGTTGTATGTCCCTGGTAGAACTAAGTCTAATCTGACACTGCCTCGGGGCTCTCAGTACCCATGGAACTCTGGCCACGATGTGATGTCTGTCTGCAGCTGCCACTGGGCACTGAAGATCAATCAGGGCCAGTCAGGCTAATGAAACACTTCATTGAGCGTGCTGTGTGGTGGATTATAACATTTTCCATTATGGCTCAGGCTGGACGAATGCATTGTGGGGCAAGGTGATAGTTTATCCTGGACATGCAATAGAAAAATCTACACAATGGGCTGAGCCTGCTGATGGCTTTTAAAGGTGGGTTTATTTCCTTAGTCTGGAGTGGAGCTGTGCCCACAAGCCTAGTGGAACATTTCTGCCAGCCCCTACATTTAAAAGTTCTCCCTCTTTCCCAGAATGTTACAGTAGCCCCAGGCAGAAACACTTTGGAAACAGTACTTTATGTTCTTTACAGGAGCTGTGTGCACTGCATACATCAAGAGAAAGCTACAGACACCATCTTCAGCTGCCTCTGTTCCAGGCCGGAGGTGGGAGTCTCCGCTGCTGGTAGAGACATATTAGTTTCCATCCTGAAAGAGACTGTTGATTTGAAGCAGAGGTCAAGCAGAGCCCAGCCTGCTGTATGGCCTCTGAGCTAAGAATGGAGCTTACATTCTTAAAAGTGTAAAATGAAAAAAAAAAAAAAAAAAAAAAAAGACCACCACCAACAACAAACCAGCAGATTAATTATGGTTTATGACACACAAACCTGTTATGAACCAAGTCCACATCACAACATGCTGTGGGATCACAGCCATGTCTATTTTTCACATGTTAGTGTCACACTGCAGACTTTTCCATTTGCTATGAAGTCCTTATGGCTTGAAAATCCTGCCTGAGTACTACCTGGCTCTTCTGCAGACACCCTGGCTTGGTGAAATAGTGCTGGCATCAAGGGCTTTAATAGCAACAGGGTGGGAAGTGATGGCGTCTTTTCAAAGTCTAGTATGGAGTGTGGTCCAGTGGTAAAGTGCTTCCATAGTATGTCTGGGGCCCTGGCTTCCATTCCCAGCACTGAGAACAAAACAAAACCAACAACAACAAAATGCATTTTCCTTGTACAGAAAGTCACTCTCAAGTTCTCCAGGGGGCACAAGTTATTTATTTGTCCAGCCATTACTTGAGCTGGCCCTCGTGGAAAAATCAGAGAGGGCTGCAACTAGGTAGGGCCCATTATGTGGCAGCTAGCGTCACATCTCATAATCTCGCTATTTTAGTTGATGCTCATGGTAAAAGCATCACTGACTTATTGAGAGCTTCTCTAGGGGGAAAAAGAGATCAATTTCATAATATATATTTATGTTGGAAAAACTAATGAGAAAGCGTGCTATAATTTTTAATTTGCCAATTTCGCTATCTCTGACCCCGGCCCATAAGGTAGCTCCTTGAGAGCTGGGACTGTACTGTGTTCATTTTGGGAGCCCAGTGTTCTAATGTGGGAACCCTCAGGGTTCCCTTGCAACCCCTGCTGGTTATAACATGAATTTGATGGCATTTAAAAATAAAACAGGACAGATTAGGATGGAAAGATCAGGTTGGACCAGAGATTTGGAGTCCCCTAGAGAGACCAGAGAGCACAACAATGGAGTGCACATGTGGAGAAGGTTTGTCTCTTGTGCTGCTGTTTCAGTTACCCAGGCTTGTGATGGAAATATTTCTCACTGGGAGTTGTAGGGAAACAAGCTCCATGGTGACACACCTTTGCATGCATCAGAACTTGTCACAGAAGTTCAGGAGAGGGAGTCCTAGAGTGTGGCTCTCGCTCCTCAACCCAGACGTTGAAGAGGTCCAGCTCACTGGCTAGTATTACTTCCCCAGAATCTCCCCAGGCCCTGCACTGAGCTGAGTGTGGCAAATGTGGCAAAGCAGTAGCCTCAAGAAGCTGGTGCTCCACTTGGGAATACCATCTCCTCCCCCAAAGGGACAGGAAGCCAGGCAGGCCCTTTCACTAGTGACATGGAAGATAGCAGACTTGAGAGAGGAAAGACACTGTGAAGCTATGGGTGCTGGTGTGCTGGCTGGAAACTCAGCAGGACTCAGATACCCTGTCTTCTGAGTTTTCACCAGACCCAAGCATTTCTGTAGGTTAGTTAGGCTGGAGGTGAGACTCTGTTCTCTAGGGAGACACTGAGGCAGCCATAGCCAATAAACACCCTTGATCTTTTGGAAGACTGAGGATGAGCAGGGAGAGGGCTGGGACCCTTAAGTGAAGGAAATGAAATGGAACATTCTGGTGCTGAGACTGCAGCAACTCTGGAAGGTGAGAGTAGCCCAGTAAGGGGCAGCATGCTGGAGACAGGAGCAGGATGCTGCATCAGGGCCAGGAGAGGGCAACTGGATCTATCCAACAATGACACAGAATGGCGCTTCCTCTGGGCTCATCTCAATTGGGAGCTCTCCCACTGGGCGTGCTGTCTTTTCCCCCTTCTCCCAGGCTACTCTATCTGTAGGTGCGATTGTCTATATTTTGCCACTTACAGGCAACCTCCATGCAGGCTGGCTCAGGTCTCCTCCATTTACCACCATCTCAGAGCCTCCCCCGAGCTACTGGTGTAGTGTCATCTGGTCATCTGGATGATCAAATGGAAGAGTCAAGAAATGTTGCTGCTAACTTCTCAGCCATGTCTGTAACTAGAATGTCCTTGTCACCACAATAATCTCTTGTCCAGGCTATGGTATTGAGAGATGGGGATTTAGAGAAGTAATTATGTCAAGAGGGTGGAACATTCACGAATAAGATTAATGTCCTTATTAAAAGGATCCCAGAGAGTTCCCTCACCCTCTCTGTGTCTTGGCTGTGACGACATTGGTAGAAGCTGCCATACTTGTCTGGGAAATGAGTCGTCATCAGACCCTCAGCCTGCACCTCAGTCCTGGACTTCCAGCTTCCAGAATGGTGGTTAATACATTTCTGTTGTTGATGAGACATGCAGTGGGTGTTATCTTGTTACTATTCTTGAATGGCTCCAGCTGGGCATCTTCTACTCATTGTACAAAGCAGTGAGCTTTAAAACATGATCAGAGGAGAGGAGTTGGTGACATCTGAATCTTGGGACCTGGTGTGGCTGCTATGAGTTCCTTAGAAAGTAAAGAGTTTCTGTGCAGGAGTTCCACGTCTGAAGCCCTTACTTGGCCGACGCCCGCGCCCCCTCCCTTGGCACATGAGAGAGCCCAGGACCATTTCAGAGACTGTCTTGTACGCATAGTTCTAACTTCGTGGGGTGACAAGCCAGACTATAAGACTGACCGCACTAGCCAGTGAGTTGGAAGGAAAATCAAGAGTGTTTCCCAGGAGGTCTGATGTCTAAGCCTTAGCCCCATGTTTACAAACATACAGAGATTCCACGTTCACTACGCTTTCTACTTCATTCTCATGTCACTTAGGCGCACATTCTCTGTTTGTTAGGATGTTTGAGGCTGCTGGTCAAACAAAACCCAGACTGGACGACTCTGAAACAGTCAGGAAGATGTATTATTATTCTTCGTCACACAACAAGAAGCTATGCGGATTCTTTGTGTTGTGATCTCGCTTGGGATGTAGAGCCCTTCCCCATTCCTGTGGCAGTCTTATTTCTGTGTAGGAGAGTTTCATATTTGGCTTGCCTATCATAGGCCAGCCTCTTGCAGAGCCAGCCAGAGTTGCAGACAGTGGACACATAGTGGAAGTAAAGACTGGACTCGGTTATTCTGTGCCCTTCTGATGCCACAGGCTGGGTAGTTACAGAGTAAGGCTTTTATGTGAATCACAGTTCTGACCCCAGGTCAGGGGTCCATGTCTGGTAATGGCTTCCTTTCCTGTTGCCAAGGTCCCAAGCACCCACCTGGTGCTAGGGATCATGTGGTGAGAGACCGAGAACTAGTGTGGGCCACAGTTAACCGCTCTCATAGAAATCCACTTTTGAGGTGTCCCATAGTCATCTGAATTAACTGAGCTATCCATGAAAGCAGAGCCCAAGTCATCACTTAAGGATTCTGTCCAACTCTACCTTTGACTCTCATAGTCACAATAAAGAATAAAATTTAATATACGCTTCCAGTGAAACGTCCCATATTCAAATAATTTGTAGGAGATTCTTTCTGCTTCTCTGAATCAGCAAATAAGCAAGCAAACAAACAAACAACAACAAAAACAACAAAACATTCCTTGGGAACCTCCTAGCAGACTTCTCATATTTCACTGGAGCGTATTTGGTCCCTACAGGGATTTCATTCTAGACACTGGTATTGTTACCCATCAGCTGGCCAGAGTCCTTTTGTTTTCCCCTAGGGAGCAGCTTGGCAAGTGGTTGTCCTTGCTGCACTGGTGTCCCCTAAGTTTCATCACTGAGGCAGCTGCAGACAGGTGGGAGCAACAGAAGGTGCCACATCTCTCCAGGTCTCCTGAAGAGGGGCCCTTACCCCTGTGTGTGTTACAGCTTTGGTATAGGCTAGGGAGTTGTGATTCGTTAGCCCTTGGCAGCAGCTTCCGGCTTGCACCTTCTAGGAAAGGCTATCAAGATTCTCCAACCCTTGACGGCAACAAGCGGCACATCCTTTAGGAAAAGCGTGCTTGAAACTCTTGACGCTCAAGGGGAGACATTAAGGGCCTAGGGTCTCTCTTCTCTGGCTCTCAGTGCCGTCTATGCTTCAGCCTCTGCTTCCTGTCCTTTCTCTACACCCACTGCCCCTCACCTTCCTGGTCTGGTCATGCTGGTGAGTGATCACCATCTTCTTCTTTGGTTTTCAATGAGCCAGCTACTTTTTGCCACTTCTGAGTGGCACCTGGCTGATGCCTGTTCGTCTGCCAACGCTACCATGCTGCCTCTACTGTTTCTTTCTTCGGGCTATCAGCTCAAAAGATCACCTAACCTTTGCTTGGGCTGAATAGTAAAGAAGCAGAGCAGCCTGCTTCTACAGCTTAAGAAAGGGTGTTTGTGTTGGTTGCTGCAAACTTGCTTGCACCCGCTGAAACATTGTTGCTTTTTCACCAACCGCTGCAGCCCCTCTGCTAGGGCATTAGAGGAGACCGGACCACCTCCAGCCTAGAGGGAGATCGTTTGCAGAGACCCACAAGAGGAAAAGGGCCTGCTGCAAGCTGGGACAGTTCTGGCTGGGGCTGTACCCTTGGGAGTCACAACAAGCACCTTTGATCACTGTGTAGTTGCCTGAAGGCATCATCGAGTATTCCAAATAGCTGCTGTTGCCCAAAAGCTAGTCTGTCTGGTTGTTTGATTGAAAGTCCACCTGCTCAGAATCAAGGTGCTAATAGGTATTAGTTAAGAAATCAAATTGCGCCATTCACCACTATCTTTTCCCTCTTTCAGAAATCGACCAACAGATAGTATGCTTCGCTAAGGGCACGTTAGAGACTTTGGGACAGTGCTCCCCAACGGAGAGTGATCCAGTGAGGGTGGGTCCCCTCAGCTGTCGCAGTACTGCTGTGGTCACCAGGCTTTAACTGGGCCTGTCCCTGAGCCCATGGAGGCCGCAACAGTGAAGAGGGGCTGGGCAGAAAGACAGCCGCCTGCAGTAGACCCAGATAATTATTTTTAATGAAAAAGAAAAAAGGTTTGCAAACATCTCATATGTCACCTGCTGCTTCTTGTTTTGTTTTGTTTTTTAATGCAACCAGGATTTATTTCTTTCGTGTCACCACAAATAGCCTATGTTTCCTAGGCTATATAGCTTGGCTCATTTAACATTTTTTTTTTCTAGTGGTGAATAGCAACCCTGCTCTAATTTTTCTCTGTCAAAATCCTTGAATTTGTAGATCTAAACTTTCTAGTATGAGAAGTTGCTAGACTCAACACATCTCTATGCCTAGATTTGCAGCCTCTTGACCCTTGTGTTTCTGTGCGCAGAAGGCAAGGGGCTCCCAGACTGCAGCTGTCTTTGGTATGGCTGTATGTGTGTGGTGGTGCAAGGAGTTTTCTACCAAAGTATGTGTGAGTAACTGTCTCCTCCAACTCCAGGGCTCAGCCAACGTTTATTCTAACCACTTAGCTTTAGTTTCCAAAGAACTCAAACTAGTAATCACTTCCTTTTGATTCTAAAGAGATGCCACTGCTGCCTAATTTAGAAAGGGGTGTGGAGAGGCTCTCCCAACCTGTCGCCTAAGGAAGCATCCACCCCATTGGCTAAACCAAAAGATAGTAGAAAGCAGAGGAACCTGGGAAATATAGTCGCTGTGATGTTCACAAGTCAGCAAAATGTGGGCCTGGGCAAGCCACAGAAAAGCCACAAACACAGCTGCCTCGCCAGCACCACATTGTCTCTCTGTGACAAGGACTCTCTGTTCATTTCTACTGAATCTGGAAGGCCACCTAGAACTGGGGTGGCTCTAAATGACTCTTCAGCAGGCATTTTGTTCCACATCTACAGCTCACCACCATCGCCATGGTTTAAATAGTCTCACCTTTCATAGTGGGCCTCTGTATCTTTCCTGCTACAACTTACTTACCTCTACAGCTTTGCTCGTAATTTACTCAGTGCGACTGCTTGAGTGTGTTCCTTCAAAGTTCACGCATTTGAACCTTAATTCCAAAAATGCATCAGTTAGGGACTGAGGAGGCATATGAGTTGGGGTGGGGTGGCTCACAATAATCAGTTATTGAAATTAGGGCTTTTCTTCTATGCCTAATATCTACTTGTCCTCACACTTCTAGCCATGAAGCAGCCAGAACCCTTGCCAGAAGCTCACCCGAAGCAAGCCCCACCCTTCCGGACTTCCTAGCTGCCTGTGCCTTGACTAGTATAATGTCTTTATAACCTATTCCACTCTGTCCCAGAAGTACGACAAGGGGAGCACAGCACTCATTCATGATTTATACTTCCTCCCCTCCTGTACATGGCAGCTCAGCATCCTTTTTACTTCAGTCTCTTTGCTGACTGCTCAATTCAAGTTCTCGAGACTAGGATTGGATGTGCCCCCACTCCCCCACCCAATGGTGCATTCAAAGGCCTTCCTTCCCTTCTTAAGTCCAGTGAGCCTGGCTTAGAGGAATGGCATTGCTCCATTAAACAGAACCTTGATGCCTGGGGCTGGACCCTTACAGACCTGTAGGTTGGCAAGTTGCCTGAGAAAGAGCTGGTATGTAGGTCAAGAAAGATACCTTCACTTTCTTGTGCCCTCTGAGCTTTGTGTTACCTTGCTCTTCAACTTGATTACATCCACTATGCTGAGCATGACTTTCCATATCCATCCCGGTTCACTCACTTGCATTCGCTCACTTATTCACGAGTCATTCGACACATATTTGAAGAATTCACTTCATGTTGCAGGCATTGAGCAAAAACACTGTGGTCCAAAATAGAAAGGCCACATTTCCCCACCAGGTTCTCTCACACCTGGGGTGTCCACTGACGTAAGGCCCCCGCTTCCCTCTCCGTGCTGCTGGGAGGAACGTGGCTTGCCTTGCCAAGGCCAGGACCTTGAAAGCCACAATATCTCCTCTTTCTGTTCCTGTTTCAGCCTCCTCCACCCTCCGGGCAAGCGTGGCTTGCATGTGTTTCAGAGATGTGGCCTCACCTCTGATTCAGAGAGTGTTCTCAGTTGTCCTTGGCAGTGTGGTAACTTTAGCAAATTCTGTCTTTGAAAGTGAGGAGACTGTAGATAAAACCCATTGGTAGAGGGCTAGAGACACAACCCTGCCTCTAGCTTGCTGTGATTATCCCACTGCATAGTAGAGATTCCTTAGATTTCTAGGCTGAGACTCTCTGGAAGAACATTCAAGGACTGATCAGCTCGTTATTGTGAATTCCCTTTCCCTTTCCTTAGATGTGATTCTGTTTTCCAGGAACCTTTAGAGGGTGGGGCCTGGCTAGTGCAAGTAGGCTGCTGGGAATGGGCCTGGGAGGATTACAGCAGCCCTGGTGCCTGCTGAGCTCTCTGCTTCCTATCTGCTGTGATGTGAACAGCCTTTGCTACATCTTCCCGCCATCATCAACTGTGGTACTGTTGGTACTGCCTGCCCCAATCTGCCTAGCAACTTATGACATCATTACCCACTTGCCACCAGGCAACACCCCTGCCCAGGAGTATATAAAAGGACAAGCCCACCTACCTCTCTCTTGTTCCTCTTCACTCTCTTCTCTTGTTCCTCTCTTACCACTCTCATCTTTTTCCCCACCACCCCACCTCTCTCTCAGGGGTGCCTCTCCCACTTCCCTGCTCCCCCACCCTTATATAATAAACTTCTCCATATCATATCCATTGCCTGGCATCTTATTTTTCATATTTCATAGCTACCCCTATGCCTTCCCTGCAGTGATGGGTTCAGAAACTGAGGCAAAATAAGCCTTTTCTTCAGTAATTTCTTTTCTGTAGGGTATTTGGTCATAGTCTGCACAAGTTACTGGTAGAGCAGCTGAGTCAAAATCAAAGCACATTTTAAGGAATCTAATCTCAGGGTGTCATTTACTTCACAATCTATGTTTGTTGTTCAGTTTTTCTAGCTCTCATTTAAAATTTTTTTTTCTCTATTACTATGACTTTGAGGCAAAAGAAAATAGAATTTTCCATTGTTGGGGCTGTCACTGGAGTCAGCACACGTGGCTCTCACCTCACTGTCCTTGGTAAACATCTAGGGCCCTTGGTGCACTGTGATGTGAGGTTTTGTTCCCTGTTTATTTTTCCTCTCAGGTGTATAATCACCTGAGGTACTTCTGTTATGGTGATAACAGAACACCGTTTGTAGCTGAGTTCCTACAAGTTATCACAGGCAGCCCTGGGGGTCATAAATCTCGATGCCATGTGAAATCTGTTTGCACGGGGTGGGGGAGGGGGTGGGGGATGGGGGGGCACAGGTTGGGGGGCAGGTGTTGGGGGGTGGCGTGTGATGATTCCACCTCCCTCACCTCTGCTGAAAGAGGTTCCCTGGGAGCAGCCTAGTCACAGGCACGGAAGCCTTGTTGCCTGTTTTCCTGCCCCTTTGGGAAAGAAACTGGCTTTAAATTAACCTAAAATTTGTTTGTTTTAGAAATTTGTTTGTTTTAGAAAATATCTATTGGGCTTAAAAATGAGATGTTGCTTCCAAATACAAGTAGCATCTATACAAAAATGACTTAAAGATAATTAACTCCTAATGAACACCAACTTGGTTAAGTTAAAAGCAGCTCATTCCTGAGAAATGAACTCTGCCAGGCTGTGTTCTGGAGTGAGAAGCCACTGTTTATTGGTGGTTTTTTGTTTGTTTGTTTGGTTTGGTTTGGTTTTTTTGTTTGTTTGTTTCTTTGTGTGCTTAACTCTGCTGATCACAGGCTGATCTCTTGTTCTCTTTCCTGCTTTTCCTTTCTCTGCTCAAATTTGGCTTCACCTACTTTGCTATTATGAAAATTTTTTTCTTTAATTCCTTTCCTAGCGTCTACATTCCAGCATGTCACCTCATAAAATTCCTCTGGGTGTGCCCTTTTAAAATGAGTGCTCAAATAAGCAAGCCTTTAAAGGTCACAC
Source organism: Acomys percivali (assembly GCA_907169655.1). Classification (NCBI taxonomy): domain Eukaryota; kingdom Metazoa; phylum Chordata; class Mammalia; order Rodentia; family Muridae; genus Acomys; species Acomys percivali. The sequence goes on along the minus strand of OU015746.1, from coordinate 63,596,766 downwards.
GTATGCAGATACTCCAACACAGCAGGCACACACCCATGTGCACACATGAAAACACAGGCACACGTAGTCACAACACTCCAAGAACCCTCAAGCTAGGAAATTCACAGTTCTGAGTCTTGCTCCGGTTCTGAATCGTGGTTTCCATAGAGGTTTCAGATGACTCTCTGGTCAAAATGCTACTGTGTTGCTGCATGGAGTCAGTGCTAAGGCTAATATTAAGTCAATGCTAAGGCAAAGGACCGAAGCGGTTTTTTCCTTGAGTAGCATGTGCACCTTGTAACTCCCCAAGCCTATTCTTAGAAGATCTAGGTGGTGCTGGGCATATTCTTTTGTAGAATAATGGGGTGTTTATGTTACACAGTCCCATTGTAAGATCAATCAGTCCCTGCCAGGGTTTATAAACATTGTCTGCAGGTGGTCCTGGCAGGGCATCCCAGAAGACAAGCCTTCATTGTCTGGAAGCAGGACAGAGTATATAGCCCAGAGCAGCAGGCCCAGTGCTCCAGTGCTGTGGAGACAGCTTTCTGCCTGCCAGACAGTAACTGATGGAGTCACAGCAAGCTTCTTTCCTTCTCCGGGGCCTCCTGAGCAGTGTTCTTTTGAGGGCCAAGAACTGGGGCCCATCAGGGAGACACACACACACACACACACACACACACACACACACATACACACAGGGGGGGGCAGATGCTCACACTCTGATAGCCTTTCCTTTTGTTTTGTAGCTCATCTTTCCTCTTGTCATTCTTCTTCCCAGAAGAAGGTGAATTTTGCATGTTTCTTTGCAGCTGTATTTTTTCCGTTTGCTCTTGTTTTTTTAAATAGCAAAGGTGAATAGTGAGGCGTAATTTGGTGGTTTCATATTGTTGTATATGTTTTAGCAATGATGGATATAAGGCATCAGACAGCAGATATTATGTTATATGGAGTTTATTAAGTGAACATGGAGGAAGAATGAAAAGGGGAAAGGGAAAGAGAGAGAAGAGAGAGAAAGTAAAGAGGAGGGATAGAGGAGAGAGTGAGAGGTAAGAAAGAGAGAGAGCCATGTGGAGGTTTGTCCTTTTATATGGCCCTGGGCAGGGCCACATCTGTGTGGCAGGTAAACAGTGACATCACAGATAGGCAGACTGAAGCAGAATCCTAACACACATCCCATTTAAGTTTCCCAGGAAACACACAAAAGATTATTCCTTCACACTTAACCTCCAGCACCACCTGGTAAGAATTTAAAACAGGATAGTGAATGTTATTTAAGGATGAAGGCAAAGAAGGCAGGGTCAAAGGAAGCATGCATATCTAGGAAGATGGTCATTCCTGTACTTTGTCTTCTCTCCATTTGTTCAGTTGCTGACCTCATGACCATGTGACCACAGAAGCAAAAGTCCTCTGAGACTGGAGGTCAGAAGATACAGTGTCAAGGGCCACTTTTTCTTACTCCTCCTAACCCTCCTTCAGCCTCTCTGGGTCAAGGGAGTCCTTTGGCCAAGCACGGGGTCAGTCTAGAAGGATTCTAATCATCTTTCCAGTCCCCATGGTCTATTACCCTGCACTTCCTGCTTCGCTTTACTCCATGCCTCTGGGATAGAGTTGGCTTCTACCCAACACTACATGCTATTGGCCCAAGGAAAACAGATATGTCCGGGGCCTATGCCACTGGGACCTTACTGGGCTAGTTGCAGGGCTGTGCAGGCTACCTTGGTATCTCACAGTGAGACACCCACCATCTTCAAAGAGGGGAGTTAAAAGATGTGGTACTATTCAGTATAAGAGGATCTGCCGAGGGTGACATGCTGGGTTTTCCCCCTGTAATTTATCTCTCAGCAGAGGCCAGCCTAGAGAAGAAGCAATAAATGGTGGCTTGCAAATGTCAGGGTGCTGGGTCCCCAGGGCGGTGCCCAGACCCTCTTTGATAGGGAACTATTGTCAAGCATGAATTCTTTAGAGTCTCACTGATTGTTTATTATCTCTGAACCCCAAGTCTAGGAGAAACTAGATAAGCGCCATTAGCTCAAGTCTCAACTGTTCCCCAGAGGCCCATGTCCTCACCTTGTTGTGCTATTGTAATGTGGTAGAAGGTTTAGGGTGTAGATCTGAGCTGTAGACAGTCAGGGCCATTGGGCACCTGATCTTGAAGGGACCCTGACATTACCTCCATCCTGCCTTCCCTTAGTGGCCACCATGAAGTGATGGCCTTACATCACTACTAACTCCCTGCATGACATTCTGCCTGGTCCCATGCCTGGAGCAAAAGTCTAAGCTGGCATGGACTGACTGACACCTCTGAAATCAGATGTGCTGCTGGCTTGTCAACTTGACACAAACCTAGACATTTTGAGGGAAATGGAATCTTATTGGGGAAATGCTTTCATAAGAGTGGCCAGTGACAAGTTTGTAGGACATTTTCTTAGTGATTAATGTGCCCATTGTGGGTACTACCATGCCTGGGAAGGTGCCAAAAAGTACCCTTGAGTAGTTTCTTCCTGTGCTGCCTTTGCACTGGGAGAGTAAGCAAAGGCCTTACTGGGCTTTAACTTGTTCAGCTCTGGTACTTGAGTACTTCTACTGAAGGCCTGAGACCTAGACTTGTGTCTTGTGCCTTATTACCACCAACTTTGATTGAGCCTTCTCCATAGTTTGTGATGTATCATGGCATCATTTATGCTAGGGGTTGAATGGGAGTCCTTAACACTGCTTATGTTTTCTTTGTTTGAACTTTTGGCTGTGGCTTGCCTCCTGTTTGTCTCCAAAGGTTCACAACATGCTGGTGGCTGGTCCACTGGACCACGGCTGACCACTGGAAGAACATTAACAGATGTGGTCAAAGCATGGTTAGTGGACGGCAGGATGAGGGACACAACTCTCAGAGAATATTAATGCCCATGTTGTAGTAGTGGCTTAGGTACCTCAGAAGCAAAAATCTCTGTGTTTCACATACCCACCTGTCTGCCATGTGCTGCCGAGTGGATCTTTGCCAGATTCCACCAGTGTGCCCCTTTGGACTTTTCAGCCACTAGAATCATAAACCATATAAACCTACTTTGTTATTTACTTTATCTTGGGTGTTGTGCTGTTAGACACTTTGTTATTGTTTTGTTTTGTTTTACAGAGGTTATTTAAGCCCATTTTTGTTGCTGCTTTTCAGACAGAAGGAGAGATGTGAGCCAGTTTTGCTGATCCCAGGAAACATTCCTCCATATACTTAAACAGGAACTGTGGCACTCCTGTCTTCCTGTCTCAGCCTGCTCCTACACTAACTGGCCTGGCCATTTTCTGCCTTTCAGGTCATTGTTTCATTATATGTTGTCTTTTGTGGTGGCAACCGCTCTCTGATCTGCTAGCTAAAAGGCAGTGGGCTCTAGGAAGTTAGGAGACCTTCCCACATCACTTTTCCAGAGAGAAATCTAAAGGACAATGAGAAGATGTGTGCTTGAGAGGTCTGCCACACAGTGGCAGGAATACAGTTAGATATTGGAGGATGAGAGGAGCCTAGCCTCTGCCTCCTCCTCCCTAAGCTGGTGCACCTCTATGGGCCTTTGAGCTCCTCACTTGTGAAACAAATAAGAGCCACTGGATGCTTTCTGAGTTTACTTTCAGCACAAATATGTTATGATGATGTAGACTGAGGAAGAGATGGGCTTGATGTGTGTGGGCAGAACTGAAATGGGCATTTGAGTCTTTGGACCATGGCCATTTGGAGGTCTATTAGAAGCAAAGAGAGGCAGGACTGGAGGGAGTTGCTTGGTGGTAGAGCATTTGCCTAGCATGCACATAGCTCTGAGTTTAAATCCTGAGACCACAAAAGAAAGTGGAGATATGGGTTAGGGGAGAGGGGAAGGGTCAGAAGCTAAGGACAAAGATACCTACTTGGACCGCTCAATTGATAAAAAAAAATTCCATTTTCCCTGTACTTCAATGTGAGGCGGGGAGTGGGTCTGGATTGTTCACAACTGTACAGAATGCTCTTAGTGTATAATTATGGAATAAAGCAGAGGATAAGTGAAATCACAGGGGCTACCATTGTACCTGCTATTCAGGTCCCTACCAGTCCATTTGATGACTTGTCTGTCTATTTTAGGCCTCCTTGTGCAGCTGGTAAGGTTTTCAGCCAGGGTATGTGTGTATGGCAGAAGCAACAGTGATCTATCTGTTCAAAGCTTGGCCTCTGTCTTAGTTAGGGTTTCTATTGCTACAATAAAACAGCATGATCACAAGCAACTTGGGGAGTAAAGGGTTAATTTCACTTCTTCCACATTACAGTCCATTATCCAAAGAAGTCAGAACAGGAACTAAGGGCAGGAACCTGGACACAGGAGCTGATGCAGAGTTTGTGGAAGGTTGGTGCTTACTGGCTTGCTCTCCAGGCCGTGTTCAGCCTGCTTTCTTATACCACCCAGGACCACCTGCTGGGCCCCGCCACCTCAATCATCAAACAAGAAAATGTCCCAGAGACAGCCTAATAGGCCAATCTATGAAGGCATTTTCTCAATTAGGATTTCTTCTTTTCATATGACCCTGATGTGTCCAGTTGACAGAAAACTAACCAGCATAGCACCAGAGTCAGACAGATGTGGACTGTCCCCAGAATGGCTCTGGGTTTTGGCTTCAGTACTTGTAAATGGATTAAAGATGCAGTCACCTGGTGTTTTTATGTGTGGCTTTCAGAAGCAATCCATGAAAAGTGAGTGTCACTGACAAAGCTCATGGAGGAAATATGTAGTGTGGGTATGCCCTAAACTGTAGCTGTGCACCACCACCACTTCCGTAGTTTTATGACTTGGTACCTCATCTAAGAAAGAATGCTGTCTTAGTCAGTGTTCTATTGCTGTGAAGAGACACCATGACCATGACAACTCTTATAAAGGAAAACAGTTAATTGGGGCTCACTTACAGTTTCAGAGGTTTAGTCCATTATCATCATGGCAGGAAGCATGGCAACACACAGGCAGACATGGTACTGGAGAGGTAGCTGAGATTTCTACATCTGGATCTGCAGGCAGCAGGAAAAAGGAGAGAGTCACAGGGGATGGCTTGGGCTTTTGAAACCTCAAAACCCATGCTTAGAAACACACTTCCTTCAACAAGGCCATGCCTACTCCAACGAATACTGCCACTCCATAAGCATTCAAATATATGAGCATATGGGGGCCATTCTTATTCAAACCGCCACAGATGCCGCTTCAGAAAAAATAGATTTATAGCATCAGATGATGGACCAGCAGGTGCAGGGCTGTAAATTTAATTATTAATGAGGCAGGGAAAGAGGGAAGCAGAGAAAAGAGAAAGTGGAGACTGACATCTATTCTTAGCATGATGACATGCCATTTCAAAGGCTCTTCTGTGAAGTCCTGAAAAAGAAGCCCCTACAATACCCCCACATTTCCACACATATAATGTAGGTGGAGGTTTGCTAGCTTGGTATGAGCCACAGTGTTCACCCTTCGGATCTCTGGATCCAGGAAATGCAGGGGTAGGCATAATGGGGCACCAGCTGAGATCAGAGAAAGATCTTGTGTCTCAAAAATGCTTGTAATCTGCTGCCTCCAGCATTTGGAGGAGCCAAGAAAGATGTATAAGGCACATAGTCTAGGCCCTGACACATGCCAGTGCCTCACTACAGTGGCCACCACAGTGGGGTAGAGTGTCTCCAATATGGGGTAGATTTCCAGGAAGGAATCCACACTGAGCTCGCCTTCCCTCTTGAAAAATCGGTTCCAAGAGAGACAGAGTTTGAGCCATCTTCTCTCTTAGAGATAGTAAGGCATTCCTGACACATTTCCTTGTTTCCACTCTGCTTCTTTTTCTAGAATGTTCTTTGTCAACTTTCATCATTTGTATAGTAAAAATAAGACACAGGATGAGATGAAATGCTTATCTGGCTTTCTCCTGTCCTCAGAGGTGGGGAGAAGCTGCTCACTGCTCACTGTTTTCACAAGGGAGGAAAATGCATTCCTGTGAACTACAGGACAAGAAGATAATTCACATGATGCTTGCATGTAGGTTTTAAAAACTAGGGAAAGCTTTGGATGTTTTCACCATAATGACATAATAAATGTTTGAGGGTTCAAACATAAACTGTAAGTATATTTCAAAACGCGACGTGGTGCCCTATAAATATGAGCAATTTATTCTATGTGTCGGTTAAATGCTGGCTACTTTGATTTACTTTTTAAGACGATGTTATCAGAGGAGCGGGGAGGAGAAATGGGTAATACATGAGAGGAAGAAAATAAAATAATGATTGTTGGATGTGTTTGCTTGTTTTAAACGACTTCAATAATTTGGTCACAAGTGAGGGATAAATTCTTCTGCCTCTGAAATGCTCAGTGGCTTCTACAGAAACTAGCCGACAGCCGACAGCACTCAGACTGCGAGTCTCAGCGTGTCTCCTGCATCAGAACAGCCAGCTGGCATGCTCTTCACAATCGCTGTTAAGTTGCACCCATTAGAGGGTTTCGGGGCAGAAGAAGCAGGTTGTCTTGCTTTGGCCTGATAATTGCAACAGTGGGACTTTTGTTTGTTTTTGGTTTGTTTGTTTGTTGGGTGAGACTGGGTTTTTACTTTACTGTAATTGACCCCAAGAAGTTGAAGCATCTTTTTCAATAATGAAAAACAAACAAACAAACAAACAACAACAAAAAGACAGACAGACAGACAGACAAAACCCTCCCTTCTGTTGGTGCCTCCTGCACTGATCACAGCCTCAAAATTCTAATCTGCACCAATCCCCGCCTTCCAAAGGCTCAGAGATTGCTGCAGGTTGGGTCGGGTTCATTCTCGGTTACTCCTCCCTTTGGCTCATTTATTGCACCAATCCTTGGGTCAGAGCTTTGATGAACATTTTACTACCATGAAGTTTCAATATAATTGAGATGTATTTTAGTGATCAGTTATTGTTTTCCAGTTTTCAATATGGCTAGCTATTCAAATGTTGGCATATTTTTTTCAAAAAGGTATTACTGTGCCAGTCCTGGCTTTATGTCAACCTCCCACAAGCTAGAGTCATTTACTAAAATGAAGCATTAATTGAGAAAAAAAAAACAAAAAAACACCTTCATAAGATCTGGCTGCAGGTCACCCTGTGGGGCATTTTCTTAATTAGTGATTGATGTGGGAGGGCTCAGCCATTGTAGGTGGGGCCATCCTGGGCTGATGACTCTGGCTTCTATCAGAAAGCAGGCTGAGCAAGCCAGTAAGCAGCACCGTTCCATAATCTCTGTGTCAGCTCTGTCCCCAGGCTCCTGCCGTATTTGAGTTCCTGTTCTGACTTCCTTCAGAGATGAGGAAGTGTAATCCAAATGAGCCCTTTTCTTCTCAAGTGCTTTAGTTGTGGTGTTTTATCAGAGCAATAGAAACCGTAACTAAGAGTGTCTATTGATCTACTAATTTCAATTTAATTACATTCTCTCATATTACCTAGCTTGCACATCATGGTATTCATTTACTAATAGTGTAGTGTTTTGAAAAGAGACAATGTATTTATTGCATATGAAATAAGCATAAAGTTGTTATGTTAATATGTTATAACTCAAGGAGGTTAATATTAGAATTAGAAGAAAAATGTCACAATCCAACTAAATAAGATGCTATTTTTGCTTCTGAAGATTACTCCAAGAAGTTGGTGTTCATTAGGAATCTCAGACACTGTTCATGATACCTGGTATCTAAAACAAGTATTTAGAACAATTATACATACATGGTAACAAATATCTGAAATACTTAGTGATTTTTGTTTTATGACCCTTCAAAGTGACAGTTCAGTGGTGTAAAGAGAAAAGGACTGGCAAAAGTTGTAATCGGCACAACTGTGCTGGAGATAAGAGTATAGCTCTAGGGTGGGCTTCAAGATGCTTTAAATGAAACATTAAGGTGTAATGTGGCATGGACAATTTTACGTAAAAAAAAAAAAAAAAAACCACACCACATCACGACAACTTTAGTTAATTGAATTGTATTGAAAACTATGGATAAATTTTCCATGACCTATGGAAGTGTAAACCATTCTATTTGTGGTACAACTTACCTTGGAGATGGAGTTTATAAAGATAAGGTAGTTCTCGGTCTATGTTGGAAATACTATGACCGTTTTTTCCTCTTAGGGAAAATAGGAGCTGTCTCGTGCTGTGACTGGGGAGAAATACTGACATCATTTTATTAGTGGCAGAGCATCTCTCACCTGAAAGTCTAAAATTCAAGATTATCTTCACTCTGAAATTTTTTGAGCCAGACATGACATCACATGTGGAAAATTCTACTCCTGACCTCATGTGATGGATTATGTAGGCCCACTAGAAATATTGTATGAGATTGACTTGAAGTTGTGTGTGTAAAGCATGGATGAAGTAAGTGAATTGCATTTTTAGATTTGAGTCTAATGCCCAAACAGTTAAAAAAAGAAATCTTGAAACTCAAAACATCCCTGGTAGCCAGCAGTCTCTTTAGTTAAGGACCACTCTGCCAGTGTGCAATGGGTACAGGTGATGATTGTGTGTTGCCTTGCACAGTGTTTTATTGTGACTTCCACCTCTACTTCCTGTTCAATGGGACCTTCTAACACTCGGCCCTCCTCCCTCATCCCTCCAAGTCCTGGTTCTGTGTCAAGTGGAGGTCAAGCCCTGCTCCTTTGTGGTGTTCCCAGTGTCTGGGCAATGGATAATGGCTGAAGGCTTCCCGGCCAGTATAGATGGGCCGAAGAGATTGTGTTACCACCATCCTTTCTCCAACAGGATCTGAGAACTGATCTCAGCTTGGCTTAGTACAGCAGGAGAGCTATTGTCAGGCCACTACCTCTGCCAGCCAAGCAAGAGAAGCTGCCACCATGCTGGGAGTGGACATGGAGTCCTAAGCTTGATTTCCTTTGGGACAAACTGGTGGCATGGGCCTCTTCTTCCTTTTCAAGCCAGTTTTATGGAGGGACTTTCAACTTCCCTGACTTTAGCTGCTTAAGTTAACCAAGAATTCTGTTCTCAACTCCGCCCCCCCTTTTTTTTAACCCCAGGTGAACTTTCCTTGTACTTACAGGATGATATCAAGATTTCCTTTAACACAGCAGAATAAGAGTATTCAAATCCTCATCTCCAGATGCAACTATTACTCAGGGCAAACCTTTCAAACTTCAACCTTCTGGAAGATGGCTGCATCTCCCTCCCTCTCTGCAGACAGCTCATTCTTCCCTGGTCCAACAGGCACTGCTGGCGAGGCCTGCATTAAATATGGATACCTCTAAGGAAGGTTTCTAGTGCTACAAACCCAAGGCCAGAGTCATTTTTTTTTTCAAGAAGCAAGTGAGGAAAGATCTGGCTAGATTTTTTTCCTGAGACAGGTTTTTTTTCTGTAAAAGAGATTTGGCTGTCCTGGACTCACTCTGTAGACCAGGCTGGCCTCGAACTCACAGAGATCTGCCTGCCTCTGCCTTCCTAAGTGCTGGGATTAAAGGTGTGCCCATCTCGGCTGGAAATTTTATATGTAACATAGGAAGTGGAACAGTCTGAATCAGCTCAGTGAGTCTCCTGTCTGTTAAGGGTTAATGGAAATATGCTAAAGAGACTAAGGTACCTCAGCCAAGCACACACTCATGGCCTATAGGGCCTGCACATGCATGGGAGGAGTATGACCTGGCAGATAGTAGTTATGTTGGTGGCTGACCTTTGTATGTGATCCCTACCTGCCCCCCTCCCCCAGCACTAGTTCATCAGCAAGAAGAGGGAGCCTGGGTGAAACATCACAGGGACTTCCCAGGTATCCTCAGTTGCTAAGCTACAAGACACATGGGCTCCTCTTAGAAACCAGCTTTCGGGGAGATCCCACTAGCTACAGTATGACCCACACAGATTATCACAGATTAGTCTAAAGAACCCAATAAATAAAAACAAAACCAGCACAGCAAAACCAGTAATAGCCATTCTCTCAAGGAGCAGAAGTTGAATCCAGACTCCCCATGCTATAGTATGCAAAATTAGTGATATTCAACAAAATGAGAAGAATATAAAGGGATAATCAACCAAGACCCATATTTAGGAAAAAGCAAACTATTGGCTTATCATTCACCTATGTTGATTAATGCATGAGCCTTGAAATTCTAAGTTTTCTCAATTCTCTAGTCCTAGAAATGGCTAGTGAAAGTCTGGTGTTCTCTCATTTGCCTGAATAGAGTCCATAAGCCCATGACTTGTGGTACTATGCATGGTCCCTCAGGACCCTCTTATACTTCCCTTCTGGATGACCAGACAAACAACTGAGGATTAGGTGTGCAATAGCTCATCTGCTGAGGGAAAGGAGGACAACACAGTAAAAGGATGGGTGATAAGGTCTTGCCTGGATCTGAGGAGACTGCCCAGTCGGTTATGATAGCTTATGGAAGCTACATAAGATAAAGGCCTGCACTGAGTCAGTAGAAATCTCAGACTAGTCTTCAAGATGGCAGAGGTGAGCAGGCTTTCATGCAAATAGCTGGAAGACACAGTGGCAATGTGCTGTGTGGCTCCCAGAATGAGACTCCATCACCATAGACAAAAGCAATGTCCCAGAGGGAGGGCATCACCCTCACTAAGAGACTTCACCTACCCTCCCCCAAACGAACTTATGACCATTTACTTGGGCAACTACTTCTGTGGAAAGGTGAATCTTCCTTACTCTTAGGGGGCATTGGGCCCAGGTCTTGAGTTGGTGAAGGTAAGATGACAGTAAAAGAGCCACCAGCACACTCAAGCTAGAGTGGGGCCTCATGGGAAAGGGAGGGAAAGAAGTCCTGGCTCTGGTCTGGTCTGACTCCCAGTAGGGTCCAGAGAACATAACACTTATTTCTTTGGTTACAAGAATGTAAAAGGGCAATGCATATTGGGATAATCTTGCAGTTTTCTCTCTGCCCCTGGTCTAAGATACAATGGAAAACCACTGGAAAGCATCTGAAATGACCTTCAGAAAAGGAACCACTAGGTAACCTTGCCTCCCTGAAGATTTATATTAGGACCACATGAACTGTGCAGGGGTGGTGAATGCCATCATAGTCCCTGCTTGGTTCACAGTCTGGCACTCACACATGAGCTAGATCTTGGCAGGCATCAGGAGACCACTTCAGACTCAATTAAGTAATAGCTGCAACTGAAATCTTACATCTTGGCCAAAGCCTGTGGCCTCGGGCTTACTGCATGTAGTCAACGTTCTGGACAATGGCACATTTGTATGCAGCAGCCAGTAGTCTCATTCATAGCTGCCTTAATTTCCTCAGTGTCGTAGACCAGCTCCAAAGGACCTGAGACAGCTAGATGCCCACAGCATGCCACACTGGTCCACTACATTGATAAGAGCATGTTCGAACACCAGGTTATCAGGAAGTGAGGGCCATCATCATATGCTCCAGAAAGTAGGAGATAAACCCTACAAGGATTTGGGCATGCACCAATAGAATTCCTTCTTTCTTTGTAAGTTGCTTTTGTCAAATGTTTTGGTCATAGCAGTAAGACACATAACTGATACGGGTATTAATCTGTCAGTGACAAGGTAAGTCTCTGTAACAGCAGAACATAAAGGGCAGCTCTCCCATCTGATAAGCTGGGTCAGGGGGAGGGGCTAGGAGTGGCTTCCACCTGTAGCCCCAGAGAGAAGCCAAGAGGTGGTGAGCTGGGCCAGGCCTGACCTTCACACATGCTTTCACTGGAACTGGTTCTAGGAAGTGACATGACTTTTGAATCCTTCTTGATCAAAAATAAAATACCTTTCAGCTCTGGGCAAATAGCTTCACAATTAACTGGATTAAATGATGGAGCACAGAGGGTTCATGGAAGGAAGGTGGAGCTGGGCTGAAAGGGAGACACTCAGCAAAGGCCTTCTGAAGCGTTGAGTGTGGTACATGAACAGTTACGTGTGCATGTATGTTGGGTATGACCAAGGCCGTGTGGAGGTGGATATTTGTCAGTTTACGTGTTAGGTAGCATCTAAACTTACTCCTTAACTGTGCTATGAAACTATGAGAACTGAGTGTGAGATTATATTGAATGGGTGGATTCTTTGGGATGCTGTGCATATGTGTAGTGTGTGTGTGTGTGTGTGTGTGTGTGTGTGTGTGTGTGTGTGTGTG
>OU015746.1:63569055-63584249 GCA_907169655.1 Acomys percivali | reverse complement strand
ATGTAGAAGGAAGGAGTACTGTCTTGTGTTTGTTGCAGTTGGGCTGGCTGCAAGGATGTTGGTGAGTGGACAGCCTCAGTTGTCTACTAAGTTACGAATCTCCACATTGCTGGCGTTCACTGTTTCCTGATATGTCCCTGTCTTAAACAGTGTGACACTGACTGCTAGCATGTGCTGAGTCATGCAGGAGCTGTGTCTTCAGAAGCTAAATGGACCCAGTCCTGCATTCTGTGGAAACAGAGGTGGTCTACGTGGACTTGTGAACTGTGCCTCAAAGAACAGCCACAGAATGGCTTACATCATGTACCACTATAATAGAATTACGTGAGTGCACTGAGCCTTTCTCTTAATCTGGCCACTGTACCATATTATCCAATAAGCTCAAAGGACAATAAATTCCAGACACAAATAAGGAAGTGTCATACTACTTAGAGCACTCACAGCACTAGAAAGGGAAGCTGTTTAAAACCAGCTCTGACTACATTTGCCAGAGGCCCCAAGCACATTGGGGAGTTTTGACTGTGATCCATGGGTGGGCTCTGGGAGTCCCCAGAATGTGTGTATGGGTTCCCCAAAGCCTCATGCCTGCACTCTTTCCCTGTCCCCTATAAGGCGTACACATGAACTGTGTGACTGTACAAATGAAGATTGTGCCTTTTCATAACATCTGTTGTACCTGCCAGCTGCTAATTACCAAATAACCACAGCAGCTACAGAGACCCGGACCTGATAAACACATCATGTGATTTCCCATGGAGCTGAGTTGAGAAGGCCTTGGCCTAGTTCCATTCCTGCCAAGGCTCCCCAATAGCCTCTTCCACAGACCAGATCACTTAGATCAAATGTTCTGCAGATTCCAGTCAGTTGCCACTCATCACAAGTAGAGAGTAGACTAGAGTTTGTGGATCAGGGCAAGGGGAGAGCACCTACATAGAGAATAAGTCTGGTATTAACGAAAGACTGGGGACATGAAGCCAAATGGCAGCCTGAACTCGGAGTGGCAGGACAGGGAAGGGTGGCAGCTTAATGTGGGTTTTCTAAGATCATCTGTGGAAACTGGCTATAATTGCACTTTTTTTTAATGCAGCTTTTGAGCTATTTAGGTGCAAAAGAAAACAAGAAATGTCTGTACACCAGGAAATAGGACAGAAGAAAGATGCTGTGGTTTGAATTTGAGTGTCTCTCAGAAGCCTGTGTGTTAAAGACATTGTCCCCAAGACAGTGCTATTGGGAAGCGGTGCAGAGGTTAGGAGGTAGGTCCTTGGGGCAGGTCACTGGGGGAGCATCCTGAAGGGACTTTTGGACTGAGATGCCTTCCTCTTCTCTCCTCTGGCTGATGACTGAGTGGCATTGTTCTAACACCTGCCTCCACTATGATGTGCTGCCCCTCAGGGTTCAAAGCAGTGGGTCCAGCTGATCATGGACAGGAACCACTGTGAGCAGTGACAGACCTTTTGTCTTTATAAATTAATTGTCTCAGGCATTTTGATATATTAACAGAAAGCTAACACAAATATGGTTTTGCTTTTCTCTTTTTCTCTCTCGTGATTGAAAAGGTCGTTGATCAGTTCAGTGCAGATGAGAGGTTTGAAGAGTAGGTCCTGCCCCTGTATTTTCTGTGAAACTTACTCACCGTGCCCAAAGCTTAATGAAGAAAACACTCTCAACCTCATTCATGATAAATAATATATGAATTCACTGAGAACATGTACTGGTCAGGGTTCTCTAGAGAAAAAATAGACTGAATACACACATATGCATGGACATATATGTATGTATATGTATACATATATATGTATATGCATATATGTATATGTATACATATATATGTATATGCATATATGTATGTATATACATACACATATATAACATACACATAAAACAAATCAGCTTATGTTGAAATAGTAATAGCAGTTATCTCGTATGAGACCCTAGTAGTTGCTTAGTCCAGGGGACTAAATGCCTCAGCAGCTGCGGTCATCCCACAGTAGCCACCTCACTCTGGAGAGGCCCGTGGTTGCTCAGGCCACTCTTGTGGGTGCCTCGGGGACCTCAATCTTGGTTAAAATCTGGAAGGTTTCCTAGAGAGCCAGCAGTCTTTGGTCCATGATGGAAGCCTGGATATGATGGCTCTGATCTCTGTAAAGGAATCAGCAGCAGCAACAGGTTAAAAGTGGTAACATGAAACTGGTTTAATTTTATCAGATACATGACAAAATAAGTATGAAAAAATAAGATTGGAAATAGTGCTGGGTTTTTTTGTTTGTTTGTTTGTTTGTTTGTTTGTTTGTTTTTTGAGGGAGTCTCATGCAGCCCAGGCTTGCTTTGTTCTCGCTCTGTAGGGAAATGAAATGACCTCGGACTTGTGATCTTCCTGCCTCTACCTCTATGTGCTGGAGCTCCAGGTGGGTACCACCATGCCAGGTTTATGTGGTACTAGAAGTCAAACCCAGTGCTGTCTACCAGCCAAGCCATATCCTCAGCCCTTCCAAAGATGGTTTATTTTTCCCTTTTCATTTTTTTTTAAGATTTCATAATTGAATACTATGAATTTTATATCTGTCCCATCCTTCTTCTCCTGTGTCTCCCCATCTCCTTTTCAAATTCATATCCTTTCTACAATTATTTTAGGATATAGTTTAGCAGTGGTTCTCAACCTTCCTGATGCTACAGTGCTCTAACACAGTTCCTCATGTTGTGTGACCCACAACCATAAAATTATTTCATTGCTACTTCATAACCGTAATTATGCTGCTGTTATGAATTGTAATGTAGCTATTTGATATGTGATCCCTATGGGGGTCATGACCCACAGGTTGAGGACCATAGTATTATAAGATTTCTAAAAACAGAATTATATACAATATATAGTATATCCTCTCCATATAATCTGAATCTACTTAGGGCTGCCCTTATGCACATGGGTGTACAGAGCTGACCACTTGGGCATGGGCAACCTAGGAGGGAGCTTCTCCATGAAGAAAACTGCCTGTCTATTTGAGCCTTGAGAGCAGGGGCTGTGTTACAGATTTCCCATTTTGGGGATGGGTATTCCAGTCACTCATTCTCTGTATTTTGACCAGTTACGGTTCTCTGTAACAACCTCTGTCTGCTGCAAAAAGAAGTTCCTCAGCTGAGGGGCTGCATTTATTACAGGGTTTACAGGTGGGTAGGACTGCTGGTGCATTTTATTCCCATGAGGTTTGCACAGCAGCTGTGACACTTGGAGAGCTAGCCTGGAGCACCAGCCTGATTTTTCCAAGTCAGGCGACTGGAAGTGTGTGCTCGTTAGCAGTGGGGTCTTGCCCTCAAGTTCTGGCAGCCAACCGAAAGCCATGGCCATAGCTTGTGATGTTAATAGGCAGGAGCAAAAGTGTGCTGGTTAGCAAGGAGAGAGCATAGAGTGCATGTCTGCATGCGTTTTCATTTACATAAAAACTCAGAGTACGCAAGAAATGATAGGAGTTGTCATCTGTGCATTAGAGCTGGGATCAGGAGTAAAGCAAAGAGAAAATAGGCTGAGGAGGAACTCAGCTGAGTCTCACAGTGGGAGTTTTTAGAGTTTGGATTTTGAAACAGGGAAACACAGTACCTGTATGAAAAAGAAATGTACAGATTAAGATACAGGCTCCAGGTTCAGCTTTCTGGGTTCGAGTCCAGCATGTACCATGTACAAGATGTGTGACCTAGGGTGGCTTATGCTTCCTGTATTCATTTCATGGGGTGTTTTCATTCCCTCATTGTAGAAGGGAATGGTAACAAGATTCCCCAAGCCATGATGCTGTGATGAAGGAGGACCATACTGGCAAGGTGCAGGATGCCTGGGGCGCAGGAAGCACATAGTCCACACTTCCTGTGACAGTTCTCACCAGGTGCTTCACAGGGACGGCAGGCAGAGTGAGAAGGGAGCCCTCTGCAAAGACTGTCAGGGCTGCAAAGACCTTCGACGTGTTTGTTTACAAATCAGAATTAACCTTGCTCTTGAGAATCAAACTTAAACAAGGACAGGTCAGGAAAGGTATGCAGATGAAGTTTGCACCCCTACTAGAACTACAGTTCATGTCCCCAGCAGACTTCAGTACCTGACCGACCCACAAGTGGCTTGAGAAGCAACACCACCACCACGTTTTGTTTTCCTGCTTCACTGTGTCATCTTAATTGTATATCACTTTACATGTCCGCGCTGTCCTGTTTACTTTGATCAGGCTGTTCCATCCAGAGGCATGAGTTAGTGCTTTATGGGATTGTCAGCAAATACAATGGTAAAATGAGACCAAGTCAGGGAAGAAACCTTGAGCTGTCTCCAAACCTCTGAGAGGCCTCCCGCCCACAGATGGTAGAGGGTCAGGAGTGGCAGGGGGACACAAAACTGAGCAAGGGTCCCGTGAGGAATATTGGTTCGGAAGTTCATCTCTGCTTCTTACACACTGGTGCTGTGCTGCGGACTCGGGAGACCTAAGCCCTGGGAGATGTCCTGAGGAGACAGCTGATGACAGCAGCGGGAACCTTAGCCACAAGGAATGCATAAGATGTGAGAGGCTGGGGAGAAAAGGCTGGTGAAGTTTCACCCTGGGCAATCTGGAGCGCGATCGCAGTGACGGACAGTGGCATGGATGAAGCACGCTGTTTCCATAGTCTCCGTGAGGCCGAACTCCATCTGTTAAATGGGCCACTAGTTCAACTTGCAGGGAAGCTTGGAGTTAGAAAGGACCTCAGCTGGAACGGAGCACAGTTCACAGCAATCAAGCTGTCAGAGGTAGCAGTCTTGGTGACTAGCCACTCCCGGAAAAGCTCCCTGGGGACAGGAAGTTTGTTTGTTTTTTTTTTTAATCCACTGTTTTACCCCAGGTTCCTGGAATAAAGACATTGAATGAGTTTTCAAATATGTGGCTGAGAACACAGCACATGTTAGAGATTTCTGGTCAGTTTGTCTCCCAGTTACATGGTGAAGTGACTACACAGGGACATGCGGTTGCATGTGTGCTATTGGGCACAGGGATCGGGAGTCAGGCAAAGCTGGCCCAGGGAACATGTCTGTAAGAAGCCTGAAGGGCTGACCCTGCTTTTAAGCGTATGAGAGATTCAGGAAGAGCCCATCTGTAGTCACTTTTTGATAATGCGGACAGTCAGCTTTGAGGGAAAGAAGACATGGCAGGAGGCAGGAGGCGGCAAGATTTGGTTCCTCAGCATGAGGGGTCACGGATCTTAGGTGCTTTGGAACCGGTGCTGTGTGGGATTTAGGGACCTGAGCTTGGATGTCATCCTACCACTTCCTGTATAAGGCAGAAGTGAGGAGAATTGGTCCTCTGTGGGCAGTCTGCGTAGTTTACACTGAGGTGTTAAAGTTGCCTACCAAGCCAAAATGCCCCTGCCTCAGCTCCTCAGTGCACCTAACTCCTGTCATAGCATGGCTGGTGCCTGAAGCTCGTCTCTGTGATTGCACAGTGCTGCTGAAGCACTCTGTGAGCTCAGGTTGGGGGGAGGTGACCCTGAGTTCACTCTTGAATAAACTTCAGAGAAAAGAGAGGCCAAAGGGCAAAGAAGTTGCCACTCTGGCTTTCAAAAATACTTTCCAGGAAAGCTCTCTAGTTCCAGGAATCTGTAGATAACAGCAAACATCTTCCCCTGCCAGCTCTGCTAAGCACTGAGGAAAAGGCTACAAAGGACATTTTTGATGCAGATGTGGGGTTGAAAAAAAAAAAGATGCTGCAAGGGGTGGGGACTGGGAATGGAGTGGGAGTGAGGGGCTGCCAGGTGACTTTTGGATGTGGGCCCAGCTGGGGATTAAAGCTTGCTGTGGTAGGCACTGAGATCTGTGAGTGCTGCTTTTAGCCATCACAGCAAAGAAAAGCCATCTCAGTAAGCAAGCCAAAGAGAGCTTTTGTCCTCCGGCAGAGAAGTCTCATGCCAACACACGGCTGACACATTCTGGACTTGCAGCTTCCTGACAGAAGAGTGGTCATCACTGTGGAGGCAGATTAAGCAAACACAGAAAGGCTGGAATCACGCACTGTGAGTCACAAGGTTGTAGCAGTCTGAGTGAAAATGGCCCCTAGAGGCTCACAGGGAGGTAGCACTACTTGAAAGGATTAGGACAGGTAGTCTTGTTGTAACAGGTGTGACCTTGTTGGAGGCAGCGTGTCACTGAGAGTGGGTTTTGAGGTTTCAAAAGCCCAAGCCAGGACCAGAGACTTCTTTCTCCCTGCTGCCTGTGGATGCAGATGTAGACCTCTCAGCTCCTCCAGCAGCATGCCTGTCTGTGTGCCACGATGCTTCCTGCCATGATGATAATGGACTAAACCTCTGAAACTGTAAGCCAGCCCCTAGTAGGTTGCTTTTCTTTATAAGAGTTCCTGTGGTGATGGGGTCTCTTCAGAGCAATAGAAACTGACTAAGACAAAGGCTAACTGTAAGCCAATGAGGTATTTGTAG
Organism: Acomys percivali; assembly: GCA_907169655.1. Classification (NCBI taxonomy): domain Eukaryota; kingdom Metazoa; phylum Chordata; class Mammalia; order Rodentia; family Muridae; genus Acomys; species Acomys percivali. The sequence continues at coordinate 63,577,817 of OU015746.1, read as the reverse complement.
GAATAAAACAAAATCCCCATGCTCACAGGCTGCAGGGGTGAAACAGCTACTATCATCCTGCTAAATGAGCACAGCATCAAACTGCTTTCTAAGTTTGTATTTCTATACTCACAGATTAGTGCAGCTCTTGGACCTCATCAGATAAATGCATTTGTGCAGTGGACCGCCCAGCCACAAATGAGTCATATACAGCACACCCTCTCCTCAAGGCTCAGGTCCCACTTGTGATTAAGATAGAGACCCACAATGGTCAGGATGCAGAGAAGACATGTCTGTGGTGTGTTCTGCCATAAGTAAGACATCTGTGTCACACCCTTTCCCCAGTCCCCAAATACCATTGTGCAAGGGGAATGGAGGCAGGTTGTAAGAGCCAGAGGTCAGGGTGGACTGCAGCAAAACCATGTTCCGGACACGAAAGGACCACTGTACTTATAAACTCACAGTGGCTGTGGCTGCCTGCACAAGACCTGCACAAGGTCTAGCCAATCCAAATTCTAGCCTGGAGTGAGGGAGTGAGAAGAAGTCTGCAAACCCCAACCCCTAAGTGAGAAGCTATGAATAGTGGGTACTTCTTGGGTCCAGGGCAGTCCGTTTTTTTTAAGGGTGTGGTTCTGGTGGGTCAACAGTCCGGTGGATAGTTCCACATTAAGCAGTATATGAACACCATGAATAGGAGTCCATGGAATATTAAAAACAAAAAACAAAAACCAGAGGACTCAAAATGGGGGGGGGGGGGGGGGGGAAGGTAAACTTGGATTTGAGAGGAGTAAGGGGGGAGGAAATGTTGGGGATGAATATGCCCAAAATGTATTGAATGAAATTATCAAAGAATGAATAAAAATAAGAAAAGAACACTTTCCCACGCACATGTAAATAAAATATTTTAAAAGGAAAAGCAGTTTTCAAATAACGAGGAAACACAAAACCCTGAGTAAATATCCCTGTGACATTGTCTGTGTAACCTAAGGCTAAGGCCGACAGGTTTACAGAAGAAACTGAAGCTAGCCAGTCTCTGTTAGGTCTAATACCCTCCCTGAAGACAGGAGGTTGGAGGGGTTGTTTACTAAGCACTCCCCACAAAGGGTGGGAATAGCTCGTACTAGAATGCCGCTTTTTAAAGGAACTGGTACCGGAGGGTCAGGCTTTTGCCGTTTCCCTTCGCAGCCACTTCATATGGTTTGGAAGACGGCAGTGTCACAGCCGTAACAGCTCCCTCTTCTGCTTGACACATCACCAGAGATCAAGTGCCCTGGTGCTGCAGAATGTGACAGTCAGAGATACACACTCCAAACCCACAGAGATTTGTGTTATTTAGGGGATCTCAGTACAGGAAATTCAAATGTCCCAGGGCAAACGAATTCTGCTTCCATATTAGTTAGATTGCCTCTCACATAGCTCTTCCTTGGTGTTATGTGACAGCGAGGGACAGGGACGGACAGGGACAGACTGTGTGTGGCCTAGCATGGAGCACAGCCTTGAGAAGCAGGGCTGAAAGTTTTAGATCACAGTGTAGTCATTTCTAAGCTGTTGCATGTCCCGTTTAATGAGTTGCCTCCTGTGAACCATATACACAAGTCCTGTGTCTATGTTAGTACACACACACTTTAGGAACACACCTACACCAACAACAGCCCAGTCACCGATCTCACACATAGCAAAGCATGGTTATCACTGCTGCCTTGCAAACCTGGCTTGCTGAAACTTCCCAAGAAGCTGGAAATCAATTCCAGGAATGAAGCCCTTGCCCACGATGGGATGAACATAACCCTGCAGTGCCTCTAGGATCTTTATTTCAGTTTCACATCATTTTAGGCAGGCACGGGGGGGGGGGGGGGGGGGGGGTCCCAGAGCATTCAGGGGGCTTTCTCTGTTATTTTTTAACTTTAAAGGACATACCCCATGGAGTGTTTGCAGCAATGTTTTTTGTTTATGTTTTGTTTTGTTTTGTTTTGCTTTGTTTTTAGACAAGGGACTTCCCCTTTATTCCTATCTGCTTAAGTTTTTAATGAAACATTAGATTAAATGGGACAGCTGAGTGGTAGGAATGGGTGAATACATTATTTAATTCTAGACCCTTTCCTAAATACTTTAAAACCTTTTATAATATATGTACATATATATCTGTGTATATATTTATATATATCAAAAATATATCATATATATTTTTTCAGCAACAAAATATTAGACCAAGTGTCCTTTTAAAGGATTGTTTTATTTCTCTCTCTCTCTCTCTCTCTCTCTCTCTCTCTCTCTCTCTCTCTGTGTGTGTGTGTGTGTGTGTGTGTGTGTGTGTGTGCAGGCTGGAAGCAGGTGCTGGATCCCCTGGAGCTAGAGCTACAGGCAGTTGTAAGCCATGGGTTGATATGTGAGGGTTCAGCCCATTGCGGCTGGCACCATCCCCAGATCCTGAATTCTATAAGAAAGCAGGCTGTGCAGGCCACAGAGAGCAAGCCAGTTATCAGCATCTCTTCATGGCCTCTGCCACAGCTCCTGCCTCCAGGATCCTGCCCTGCTTGAGTTCCTGTCCTGACTTCCTTTGATGATGAACTGTGATGTGGAAGCCTAATCTAAATAAATCTGTCCCTCCCCAAGTTGCTTTTGTCATGTTTTATCACAGCAATAGTAAACCTAAGGCAGCTGACAATCTCACACAATACATTTTTTTTGTTGATTAAAAAAGATCATGACTAGCTCAATCCATTTGTCCACAAATTTCGGGAATTCCTTGTTTTTAATAGCTGAGTAGTATTCCATAGTGTATATGTACCACAGTTTCTTTATCCATTCTTCTACTGAGGGACATTTAGGCTGTTTCCATGATCTGGCTATTATGAATAAGGCTGCTATGAACATGGTTGAGCAAATTTTCTTGCTGTGTGCTGGTGCATCTTCTGGGTATATTCCAAGGAGTGGAATAGCTGGGTCTTGAGGAAGCCCTATTCCCAGTTTTCTGAGATAGCACCAGATAGATTTCCAAAGTGGTTGTACTAGTTTGCATTCCCACCAGCAATGAAGGAGTGTTCCTCTCTCCCCACATCCTCTCCAGCATGTGGTGACGCTTGAGTTTTTGATCTTAGCCATTCTGATGGGTGTAAGATGGAATCTCAGAGTTGTTTTGATTTGCATTTCCCTGATGACTAAGGAGGTTGAGCATTTCTTTAAGTGTTTCTCAGCCATTTGATATTCTTCTGTTGAGAATTCTCTGTTTAGTTCCAAGCCCCATTTCTCAATTGGGTTATTTGGTTTGGTGGTGAGTTAACCCAGAAGCAGAAAGACTCAAATGGTATATACTCACTTATATCTGCATACTAGCCCAATGAGCATGTCCCATGAAAGCCTTCCCTTACCAGGAAACTGGGACAGAGGGGAGGACATCCTATTGGGACTCTAGATGAGAGAACAATGGGAGAATAGCAATGTAGAAGGATCCAGTAGGTCCTAGAATCCTACAAGTACAACATTATGATAGGCAGATTTGGGTCATGGGGTCCCGCTCAAACTAAGGCCCTAGCCAAGGACAATACTGGCGGTCAAATTTAAACCCCTACCCTGATCTAGCCCATGGACAGGACAGTCTCCACACTTGAGTGGAGAGAGGGATTTGACTTTCTCAAGTACTCTGGTGCCTCACATTTGACTATGTCCCCTGGCAGGGGACACCTAGTGGCACTCAGAAGAAGGACAGCAGGTCACTGAGAAGAGACTTGATACCCTATGAGCATATACAGGGGGAGGTAATCCCTCTGAGGAACAGTCATAGGGGAGGGGAATAAGGGGAAAATGGGAGGGAGGGGAGAATGGGAGGTTACAAGGGATGGGATAACCATAGAGATGTAACAAGAATAAATTAATTAAAAAAAAATAAAGAATAAAAAAAAAAAAAAAAAAAAAAAAAAAAAAAAGATCATGAAAAAATGGGCTCAATATTCCTCAGATTGTATCTTCTGATGTGATGGGTTTTATGTTGAGTAACATGCCTGTCAATCATGTGTCTCCCGGGGACTGGTGTAGGCCCATTTCATGACCAGCTGGCTTTTGAAACTGGGCTTCACTTGCTTTAAAGTGAAGCAAAGCCTTGCATGATGTGCATGCACTGGACTTGCTACCGGAGGGACACCTATTTAGATGAAATACGTGGCACCACTGATGTAACTTCCTGGCCCTGTGGTTTGCAGGCTAGGAGTTAGGAGTCACCTGGAAGTCAAATTGCCTGGATACAAATACCCCTCTTGGTTGGTTATTCACTGATTATTCAGCCTTCATTGGAGCTACCTCTGAGTGTCTGTTGTTTTCCTCCATCTCTTATTTAATTTTTAACATTGTGTGTACATGTGTGTATGGGGGGGGGGTGCATATGGGTACAGGTACCTATGTAGGCCAGAAGAGGTACTGGACGCCTGGGACTGCAATGACACGTGGTTGTGAGCTGGTTCTGGAAACCAAACTTGGGTCCTCTGCAAAAGCAGAAAGAGCTCTTTGCCACTGAGCCATCTCTTCGGCTTCTCTACTATCTCTGTTTTAAAATGGAATAATAGTGGGCTCGCCTTCAGACACTCTTCTGAGCTGAGAGACTATAAGGAATGCTTGCCTGAAGCTGTAAGCACTTACTAAACCCAAGGCATTGCTGTACTCCTCTCAACTCGTGCCCCCTTCTCCTTCCGTAAGACCTGAGAGGCCCCCACTATTATACCTTCTCTACAGATGAGGTCGTGGGGGCTTGTGCTTATTTCATCCTGGCCTTCATGGGTCTTCTTGTTTATGTGACCAGCTTGATGCTCTGTCCTTGAATCCCCTGATTTTTTTTTTTTTTATCATTTTTTTCCCCATGAGAAAGTTATCCTACACTTTCCAATCGTTTTCTTCGAGTAGAGTTTTGAGACTTCATCAGTGCAAAGCATAAAATATAACGAAATGAAAAATTCACAAAAGAAACCAGAAGCAGAAGAATTGTCAAGCCAGCTTGTACAGCAGGAGCAGGGGCCCCCTGAGCACCGGGATGCCTGGCACTGACCTCCAGCCCCCATTCTCCCATCATCCTATATAGAGGATGCTGCCCTCCACCTGTCTAGTAGACCAAGCACCCACTGCTGCTTCCTGTGGCTTTAGATCTTTTACCTGCTGCCTTTGTGGCTCCAAGGGGACCCTGCAGGCTCACTCTGACTAGAAACTTCCTTTTAAAAACATGCCATCTCTGCAAGGTTTTAGAGACATTCACTGGTCAGCACCAGAAGACATCGCAAGTCTGTGAAAGGTTCCAGATTTAGTAGATAGTTAAGAATTTGTTGCCGCAGCATTCTGATCTTGCCCTGTGGCGTCATCACCAGCTGCTCACTCTGTAGAATGGGGCAGTGGGAAGTTTTCTCATTCTGAGGGGAGGATGGAGGGTGGTACCTTGCTAAAGAGAATAAGGCGGGTGTGCTGCGAAACCATCCTGAGCACTGCACAGTTCCGAAAGCCTTCTGAACAGATGTAGAGAGATCCAGAAGAAACCAATTACTCAGTCACACTCCTTAGCCCATAGCTCTGGCTCCCCAGCTTTCCAACTGGTTATAGCTTTAAGCTGCACAGACCCCTTTGGTCTTATGTTTCTTTGTCAGAAACAGCCACGCGGAGGGACTAGATTGCAAATCTCTAAGACCTGTTCACCGATCTCTGGGGAGGAAATGGTATCCAGGAAGGGTGAGCGTGCAGCAAGTACAGAGTAGAAATGTCTGCTTTCGTCCTTGTTAAACCCTGATTTCACTGGGGGGGGGGGGGGGGTGGGGGGGGGGGGGGGGGCCGGGAAGACGCCTCATCTACCCAACTGTAAGCGGAGGGTAATGGCTGTTTATGTACCTGAAGGGGAATGGTGGGGATTAATTAGTTAATGGCTCCATGTGCTTTGAAGTGCTAAGTGCTATTAGGCTTCATTTAATCTACCCTAATAGCTCCACAAACCCTGGTTCTGCTCACCAGCCGAGTACTTGGCATCTCTTGATCAGCGTTTTCAAACAGCAGAGCAGTTTTAACACAAATGTGTTCAAAACTGGTTCATGCCGGCATTTGCAATTAAAAAAAAAAAAAAGTTAAACAGTTGAGCAATCACCGTGCTCAAGTGTACCAGAGGGTAGACTAATCTCTTCATGATAATGAGAGTAAATATTAGTCCCTAACCCCCCCCCCCTTTTTTTTTTGCCTGGCTCCCACTGCCCTAGTATCTTAGATCTCAGTATCTTTTAGTTCTAGAGGCTGAAAGTTTGAAATAGAAACTCAAGGTAATGAATGACCTTTGGGACTGAAATATGTGCTGCCTAGGTGGAGGCAGCTGCCTGGGGCTGATCCTTAGGGCAAACTAGTGTGCTCATGGTCAAAATTGCTATGGAGCAGGGTCCTGAGTTTACTGCCTTTGCCTCTATGAACGAACAAGGGCTTTTGACAGACAGGGATAGCTGAAGAACACCAGGGGAAGTGGAAAACAATTTATTTAAAATGAGTGTTCAGAGCTGTACCTATCAGAGTTCATGTCTTCTTTGAGGCGCTTCCTGGAAGCTGGGTGGGAGGGACGTGCAGAGAGACTTTGCTTGGGTTCCAAGGGAGAGCCAGTGCTCACCACATTTCATGCCGACTTGGGTTAGGGCAGGCACCCGCCGTGCAAGCTGCACTCTGCCCCTACCTCCAAGGTAAGCGTCCTTAGGGGTGGTCAGGCAGGGTCAGGAGAAAGACAGGCAGGGAGGTGACCCTCTGGCCAGGTGGATTGGGGTCAAGCTTCTCTACCCTCAGTGGCTGACCCTCCTCTTACATAAGCAGTAGGTTGGGGGTGGCATTTCCAAGGTCACCGATACTGTGTGGAATGTCAGTCAATAGATTCCACTCTGAGCCAGCTCTAACTTTACAGAAGACTTTTAGCAATCTGGTTAAAGCTACACTTGGGCAGCGATGCCAGCTGACTTACCACTGGGAGGAAGTTACACTCACAAAGACTAGCTCCTTCCTCACCTTTACTCCATTCCTTCCACTCGAATCCTTTGCATGTCTCCCATCTGGGTCTCCTACCTGGGGATTTCGTGACATAAACTGCTTATCTTTTTCTTTGCTTAGACTTTATCAGCACTTTCTAAATCAGGGCACAGGAGAAATATTTTCTGTTTTTCTTCACTAGGCCAGAATGACTTCGATATAAGATAAGAAACCTTCAGTTGGTGGTTGGCTTTGCATTCCCTGCTGGGCAAACATTTCTGGTATATGTAATGTATGTATCATGGAAATAGCACAGGGCGGATGACTGTGATAAAGTGCTGGGCCTTTTCCAATGGGCTGTTCCTTACCTGGCCATTCCCAGTATCCATGAGCTGCATTTTGGTGTGATCTGATTGGCAGGCCTGGCTTCTGACAGTAGCTATCCTCACAGTTTCCAGAAGTACTGGGTGTTTGTTAGAGAGTGACAGACAGAAAGAGTTAGGTAGGATGCAACAGACCAGCCAGAGGCAGCCAGGGAGGAGACACCTCTAAGAACACTTTGCAAGTGTGTCCTTGGGGAGGAATAAGTTAGCACAATTGGTGTGTGTGTGTGTGCGCGCGCGCGCGCGCGCGTGCACATGTGATAATTACGTAACTGTTGGTAGTTATGTATATAACTGTATATAACCTGAAAGATTAACCTTCATCAGAAGCCCAAATTAATATAAATCACAATGTGAATACATTTTATGGAAAGGTTGGAATGTAATCATTGGTTTGGGAAATGAGTTGGTGAGCCTCAGTTTTGTAGTTGCTTTTGGAGGGGGACTGGGTAAATATTCATATTTTCTTTCACATTTTGAATACTTTTATTCCCTAAATCAGCAACATACATACCTTTGACTTGCTGCATCCCATAAGATTTAACCAAGTCCATTCGTCTTTGTAAATACTCAACACACCTAATCTTCTCCTTAAACCTCCCTCCCAGGACCGCTGAGGCCCAGGACAGGCTGGCTTTCCCTCTGTCCACTTGGGGAGTGTTTTCAAGAGAGTGTCACAGGAGAAGCAGCATCAGCAGAGATCCACACCCCGGGCACCCAGCTGGAACAGAACCTTAAGCACATTAATGCATGACATGGAAGCCATGGAGGCTGAGCAGAGAAAACTTTCCATAGAGTCACCTGCCCCCAGGGAGCTGTATCTCATGAGCAGTACTGTCATTTATTTTTTTTTAAAGAGTGTATCTTTATGACCAAAAAGCAGCGTAGTTCATCATTTAGAATTAAAGAATTATAGGCAGTAACTCACAACCAAATCCTTACATTTTTTTCTCTTCTAAAGGAAGGGGAACAACACTTGGCTCCAAAGGGCATCCTCCACTGTGTGTGGAAGGTCTTTGCAGTAGCCAGGAATGGAAGCAACCTTGCCACGGTCTGATGGGGGAATGAAGACAGAAACTGTAATAAAAAGGTAGAGGTGATGGCTTGGTTACTGAGGTCCTTGCCCTGGAAGCATGAAAATCTTGGGATAGGTCCTCAGAACCCAAGTAAAATGTCAGGTTTGGCGCTGTGTTTATGATCTCAGCACCTGGGACAGGGAGACAGAGGGTCTCCCAAGTTTGCTTTCTAGCCATGACTGGTAAACTCCAGAGAATTGAGAGACCCTGACGTAAAGGGGGAGGGTCGCGATCCTAAGGATGACAACCAAGGTTGTCCTCTAACCTACACATGCATACACCCCTCCCATGCACACAAAAAGAAATTATAGTGTGTGTTTACACACACACACACACACACACACACACACACACACACACACACACA
>OU015746.1:63530215-63547159 GCA_907169655.1 Acomys percivali | reverse complement strand
TCTTCTTCTTCTTCTTCTTCTTCTTCTTCTTCTTCTTCTTCTTCTTCCTCTTTCACATTTGAATACTTTATTCTTTAACCAGAAAGCCTGGAAGTTCAATCTACTTACATGCCAGGCAACAAATATGACTCCACAGTCCTTCCAAGCACCAACACTTTCTTTCATAGTCTCTCTGTTTTAATATTAACACACAGAAGTGAATGAATTAATAATATTCCAATGGCTTTGAAAAAGGAAGATCAATCATCTGTTATCCCATAGCTCTCCTATTGTGAACAATCTTCTGCAAAGATTCAAAGAGCACCCAAAACACCCACTGTTACTGCAGTTTCCATTGTTGTAACAAAATACGTGTGGCTTGGAACCTTACAAAGAAAAGTAGTTTGTTTAGCCCACACTTACAGGCTGGGGACTCAGGACTGGGCACTCTGGGTTTATCCTCACACAGGAACTTATGAGAGCTGGTATCACAACAGGAAGGATTGTGAAGGAGGAGGCATGTGGGGAAGAGGCCAGGCTCTAGTTCAGGGTCAGGCTCATTCCTTTGAACAAACTTGCTCTTGTGGGTGCTTACAAGGGTCCCAGGAGAACTACTTGATTGTTCCCTGCACCTCCCACTTCCCACTGGGTCTCACTTCTTAAAGGCTCTCCCAGACCCAACACCACAGGATAGAGACCAAGCTATCAATACATGAACACATTGGGGACATGCTCAAAGCAAATCTATCTACAACACACTCTTTAAGAATAGTAACAGTAGCCATGTGCTGAGGTCTACTTTTGTAGCAAGCGCAGCCCAAAAGAGGTTGCATGAATCACTTTAGATATTAAAATGCTTGGGATGGAAATTGGTGTCCCTGCTTTATGGTGGAGAAGTGAGATTCTGTGAGGCAGCTAAATGGCAGGGTCACTACACTTCCCCTCAGGTAAGAAGGAGCCCCACAAAGGACACCTAATGGTGCCTGCTAGCAAGTAACTTTGGTCAATATGTAGGAGAGCCTGGGATGTGACTCCTGGAGAGAAGATGGGCAAAGGGAAGCTTTTCCATCTGATTGCAAACTCTCCTCAGCAGATCCTAATGAAGATGCTGACTGTGGAAACGTGTGGCGCGCTCACTTCCTTCTGGTGGTGTGCTGAACATGAATGAGTCTGAGTTCATGTCTGTCCTTAGCAGAGGTCTCTCCAACCACACCTCCCCACCGCCCAAGCTGCCAGGACAACAGGAAGCAGATGACAAAACACTTGTCCCTTAGTCCATGAGGTCACCTGCTGTGACATCCCCAGATCTCCAGGAAAGGTCAAACAAAATGTAAAATGCCCCTGGAGCTGAACAGCCGAGATCCAAAGTAGCAGGGAACAAGTCTCTTTGAAAGTGAGGGAAGTTTAGTTATTTTGGAAACCTGGCCAAGTTCAGGATGTGAGTGTGTTTTCTTTCTTTTGAGCTAGTGAAGCAAGCAAGAGAGAGAGCCTGGGTTTGAAGGAGGCAGGAAGAGGCAGAGCCGATACTATTCTGGTGGGTAACAATGTGGAGTTGCAAGAGTCTGTCCTCAAACTGCCCCCGGAGAGATGAGAGCAGTCCCACCCCAGGCCCTGGGATGTGGCCCTGTGCAGGCAGTGGGAGTGATGGCTGCTGTTCCTCTTCTCTCTCTTTCTATGGAAATAAGGGCGACAGAGAGAGCAGGAGGGACCAGACAAAAGCATCAGTGTGAGCAGGAGTGGCTCTTGAGTACCGAGGAGAATGTTCACCATCAAGTTGTGCTGACTCACAAACACAGAAGTGAGTGAACATTTTATTGTAATGATCTTTGAGACTATGCACATAGTAACACCAAAGAGTTAACAAGTTGAGTTCCCCCCTTCCAAGAAGAAATGGTAATAAGTTGAAATGAGATTTGAACGTGCTCAGGGAGGGATAAAGGGTGTCCACCACCCTTACAGGGTGCTCCTGACTCTCCACCCCAACTGGAGACCTAGTAGCTGAGGATCTGCCAGGAAGAGCAGCTGGTTCCCACTGGCCAATGAAAACTGGAGAACAAAAGACCCTAGCATTCTGGTTTCACGTTTTACCCCTTTGATAGCCCTTCAGTTCTCTACAGATGACACAGATGCAAGGAAAAGAGCATTAAAGATTACAGAAAGAGTTCCAGCTCCCCAAGAGTAGGGACATCTGCAGAAGGATATGTTGTGAGTGTCACACCACTCAGTTTGCAGTGCCAATGGGAAAGAAATACACACTTTGGATTCATTCATGGACATCAAATACATCATTATATCCCATTCTGAGTCAGAGGAGAGTGTGCTGGCTGTAAGACTCTGATGGGAACCTGTAATTGGCAAGGCTTCCCAGGGAATCCCAAGAGAGCAACTGGCAGAAGACAGTGTGAGCTGACCAGAAAGTGAGACAGAGTTCCAGGGGACAGTATGGGACCTCGTGACTCAAGTGCAGACAGCTCTGCAGAGGACACATCACATGTTTATGCACGGGTATTTTGATAAAAGGGTAAGACACCCAGAGAGAAATACCAGAAAAGCATCACACAGCTACCCCCAAATCTTAAGTCTTAACCCTGTACCTTGTATATCCACAGTTAGAGCAGAGGGCGTTCCTAGAGCAATGGCTCTCAACCTTTTTGCTACAATAATTTAATACCATTTCTCATGTTGCAGTGACCCCCCAGCTGTAAAATTATTTTGTTTCTATTCCATAACTGTAATTTTTCTGCTGCTATGAATGGTAATGTAAACATATGATGTGCAGGATATCTGATATGTGATCCAGTGAAAGGGGTCATTGGCCCACCAAAGGGTTTGTGACCAACCTGTTGAGAACCTCTGTCCTAGAGTTACTCAGGCTAGTAATACAGGTTACCCAAAACACAGACACTTGCTTCTAGAAGTATTCTCCAACAAATGCCCTCCCAACCCAGCTGGGGAGGCCCTGCAATGTCATTAGCAGAGAACACCTACTGTCTGTTCCTATATCTTAATGGCTCTGGTCAAGGAAGCTCTTTGGACAAGTGCACCTATCAGCAACTTGTCCAGGCACTAGATGAAAGAATAGCAAGGACCTCTCTCTGGCTGAGAGAGCCTAATCCTTCTCAAGTAGCGCCACTCCCTGATGACTAAGCACTCATGTATGTGAACCTAGAGGGGCAATTCATCTAGTGCCGGACAAGTTGCTGGTAGGTGCACTTGTCCAAAGAGCTTCTAGAAGTATTCTTCAACAAATGCCCTCCCAACTCAGATGGGGAAGCCCTGCAATGTCATTATCAGTGAGCATCTACTGTCTGTGCCTATAACTTGATGGCTCTGGTCAAGGAAGCAATTCTTACTCAAACTACCACAGACTTATCTGTTGAATCCTGCCTAATGCACCAAGTGATTGGCATTGAGTGTGATAGCATTTTTCATCCCAACCAGGATCTTGTGCAAAGTGGGTGATTGTAAATACAAAACCCTTTTCTCTTCCCCCATTTGGGCGCAGTTTTCTTGTATTTATCCTTACTGACTCTGACTATGTCACAGGTACCTACTGCAGGAGGTAGAGTGAGAGCTCTGCTTTGATTTTCTCAGTGTAACACTGTGGATGTTTGCCATCTATTGACTGACTAGTTTTTCTTCTGTAAATGAAACCAAATTGTTGACTATTAATTTCAAATTATTCTGAGGAAAATATATTATTTTCATTTGGGGAATTACAAGAAACCCTTCAAGGCCTTCAAAACTGTTATTTTCACTCCCATTGATTGCAGGGAAATGCCCACAGGAGAATCAGCTCTAAGCATGCACCAGGTCTGCGGTCCCTGGGACTGTTTTATGACAGCATCAGGTAGGTATCGATCACCATTTCGCTCTTCCTCCCTGCTGTCCCTTGACCAAACCAGCACCCAGAACCTGGAAAGCAGAACAGAGGGCTAAAGAAGAAACAAGACACATGCCTTCGCCATCATGGGGCACTGACACAGGCCAGAGCTGGAGTTAGAGGGAGATCAGTGTTCTGGTGTGGTCTGCACTTAGCACTGTTGTGCTGGTTGGCATTGCTTTTATATCTTAAGGGGATATATCTTGGGATCTTTTGTTACCAATGACCAGCACACCAAGAGAACACCCTTATTTTTCATCTGGGGCAGGAGAGAGTTACAATTAATTCTCAGTGAACAGGCTCCAAATGATACTAGAAGGGAAAAAAAGCTATTTTTTATTTTTATGATTGTACATCTAAGCTTTGCTTTCAGTGATCAACTGTGTAGCTAGCAAAATGTTTTTGTTGTCTTTCAACTTCACATATAATCACTTCACACAGGAGACAGGACCCACGTGAAACAGCCCATTCAGGCTTACAGTTTGCTCTTGGGCAGTGAGCCAACCTTTTCTCTGAGTACCTTTCTTCCTGGCTTGAGTTCCCCCTAGGTGAGGGCAGATGTGGTCCACTCCTTCCTGGACATAAAGTGGCATCTTGTCAGACAGCTAAACTTGACTTTTGCTTTGTATATTTAAAACCGAACCCTTTGCTCCACTGGACTTCAACTGCCTTGCTCCATGTGGGTGGAGAGAAATCACAGACTCTGCCATCCTGTGTGTCAAAGGAGGTTTGTTTACCTTACTTGTAGAGTCAACAGACCTGTGACTTCCTGCCAAGGACTGCATTCTGGGACAAGAAAGCCAGGCTGATAAAAGTAATTGTTCTGGAAAATATGCTAACAATGCACCTGTATCCCCTCTTTGCTGTCAAGAGGCCACCTGGCACCCAGCGGTAGGGAGGTTGTGGCACAGGTGACTCTGCTGCTCAGAAGCAAGACACAGGAACTGCAGAGTGAAGCGACACATAGTGTATCTGTTCATAGGCTGGCCCAGGACCCAAGACTCAACAATGGCAAGATCATTTGGGATAATCTCCCAAGTGCAGTTCCAAGCAAGGCAGCACTGGTCTCCTGGAAACATTTTACTCAGAGCAACAGCTAACTCCACTTTCACAGAATTCCAAGACAGCCAAGGAAATACCACAGGTGCTACGGCTAGAGTCACGTTCTCATTCCTACAGAGCCTTGTGTCTTTGGGACCACCCCTGGAATCAGTTGTTATTCCTTCCCAGGAGGGTATCAGCAGAGGGAGGGAAGCGTGCAGCTGCCTTATCCATGGCATCCTCTATGTCTACTGCTTGATAGGACTTTATAGGAATGAATAGTCACATTTGAGTCAAGCGATAAGAGATAGCTTTGAATGAAACTAGGAATGGGAGTCACGGGGCTCAGAGGACAGCACATTTCAGCTGCTTCTTGTTATTTAGGAAACAGGTTAGTGTAAAATTAAGATTTGAGTGCAGGGCTTTCTGTCTGCCACATTCCATGTTCCCTTTGAATCTTCTTCCCCATGCAAGGTGCATGTCATGACTCACCACTGGAACACACAAGACACATCTCCAGGTAATTATACGAAGAAAGGGAAAGATAGTATGTCTGAGTGACATAAACTCTTTCCCTCATTGCACACCGAAGAGAGCTGCAGAGAAGGGAACAGGACAGTCATAGTTGAGACCACTGATTACAGGGTGATGTGGGTAACAAAATGCTGTAGAGATAAATGCTTCCTGGTAAGAGACCAAATGCCAAGGAAAGAACTGATCAAAGCGTGCTATTACCACCTAGCCTGTGGACTGGCCTGAGAGCAAGATGATGAGACCAACCCAAAGGCCCATCTGCCGAGGTAGATGTGCTCCCACATGGGAACAAGGCAAACTTCATCAACTCAAAGTCATCATGGCTATGTAAACTCAACATATAGTTCACATTTTTTTTCAAACAACAGAGTTTTCAGAAAAGAATTGCATCAATATCTTTTTGTCTGTAGGTCTTGTGATCATGTATTCTTGTTCATTAGAATATCTCAGGCCTTTGCAGGCCACTTACTAGACTCTTTCCTGCCAATGTTGACCCAGGCCTGAGATTATAGAGGCTTTTTGACCTATATAGAGTTATCAGTTTAAAAAAAAGTCAGCATCTTGCCCAAGCTCCATCTCTTCTTGCTTTCAACCTCTTGGTTGATCCTTGGTAAAGTCACAACTTGAGGCAAACCCCTTCACAGAATCTAAGAGTGCAATTCTTAGGTCTGGCCACATCACCTTCTAAGACACTGGATAAAATAATCATCACCATTTTACTAGATGAACAATTCTGAAACTAAAAGTCACTATAAAAAAGTGACATGCTCAAAACCATGATGCCAGAGCTCTGGTAACACAGATGAAAGAGTCACAAAGAGATATGTCTCATAATCTGTCCATGGACAAAACATCCAAGCAGCAGGAAGCTCTATGGACACCAATGTCCATTCCAGCATCATCTAGAGTGGCTAAAAGGTAAATACAACTGGTGTCCATCTACAGATAAATTGACATACAAAATGTGTATGCATGCAATGGAGTATTATTCAACCCTAAAAAGAAAGATTCTGACATATGTCATAACACAAATGTACCTTGAAGATATTCTAACTAGAAAAATAAACCAACCACAAAAGGACAAATACCACATGGTTCCACTCAGACAAGCTATCTACAGTGACCAAAGTCACAGAAGAGGAAGTAGATGCTGGAAAGTGGAGAGTTGGTGTTTAAAAGGAACAGGGATGCCATTTTGGGAAGATGCAAGGTTCTGGAGGTAGGTGATGGTGATGATCAATCAACAATGTGAGCATGCTTCATGATAGTGAATTCTGCACTTGAAATGTTAAAATGGTGACTTAGGCTACAAGCAGAGACAACATTTTTAAAGAGCAAGAAGTTCTTCGATGGTTACATCATTTACTCTCAGCTGTGGTGTCTAGGAAGCAGCTGCTTTCAGTAGGTGAAAGACCAAACTGCATTCAGTCTGTTATAATTTAGAATGTGAATTCTTCCAAACGGCCCTTTGTTGGTGTATTGGTCTCCAAGCCACAGGTGCTAAGGGGGAGATAGTGGGACCTTCAGGAGGTGGACCCTAGTGCACAGAAGTTAAGTCACTGAGGAATTATGCCATTGAAGGGGATATTGGACACGCAAACCCTCCTCTCTTGTGGGGCATGTAGACTGTGTGACCAGGGAAACCAGCCTGAAGCTAGAGAGTGAGGTCTAGACATGTCTAAATCCCAAAAATCTCAATCTTGAGACTGGCAGGAGTAAGGATCGCTGTCTCCTTGTTCTGCGCCTGCATGCCTGGGTACACACAGTCCTGCAGGTAGCCTAGTACCTGAAATTCCTCTCCATGCAAATAAAGCACTCCCAGAACCTCAGCTCCAGCCAATGGTGTTCACTCGCCTGAAAATCCTTACCTACTTTCTCAAGGTTTATATAGTCTTTACTTACTCCTCCCCCCACCCCAATAAAGAGAGCTGTGTCACTAGAAGAGCTGCTTCAGAGAAGGCTTTCTTCCTCTGGGACTTCACCACTGGACTGGGATCCTACAAACCCACCCACCTGGCTAAGCTTCATTCCTCCTCAGGTGTCCAGCACTTGTATGCTTCGGT
Source organism: Acomys percivali (assembly GCA_907169655.1). Taxonomy (NCBI): domain Eukaryota; kingdom Metazoa; phylum Chordata; class Mammalia; order Rodentia; family Muridae; genus Acomys; species Acomys percivali. The sequence goes on along the minus strand of OU015746.1, from coordinate 63,539,659 downwards.
CCCTGGAAACTCTGAGGGGGAGAAGCAGGACTGGGGCTCCAGATGCTCTGTCTGTCTGTCTGTCTGTCTGTCTGTCTGTCTGTCTGTCTGTCTCTCCCTCCCTCCCTGTGCTATTCTGATTCCCGTAGGATGGAGGAAAGACTGCCTTCACCATGTGATCCTGCTAGAAATTTCTGCCTTACCAGCAATCCAAAAGTAACAAAGTCAACTGACCATACGCTGAAACCTCAAACTAACACCCAAATTACATTTTCTCTTTTTTTTTTGTCATAGTATTGGAAATCAAACTGAAACTGTGCCAATGGCTTTGTAATCTTGGACTATTTCATTTCTGGAAGCTACAATGCATTTGATGATATGCTCAATCATGCTGAATATTTAGCTTGTGCAGGAAATGGTTATGGACTATAAATGTACTATTTTTAGTTTATTTTTAGCAAAATGTTTTTCACAGTGGTTTGTACCTTGTTTCAAGGATCACCTGCAAATAATCAGTAGCAAATACTGTTCTTTTAAGTGCCCCCTTTGTCTTTGATGGGAGCAACGCTGAAATTATGTGGTCTAAGTGGGGAGCAGGCTACAAGGTAACCTGTAGAATCCCTATTTTTGCCTTTGCTAGCTGACTACTTCTGTGAGCCAGCACTTCCCTGTTCCCAACATCACCTCAGTCTATCCCACTGAAAGGAGATTATTCAAAAGCTTCCTCCACCTTCTACCCCAGCGACTAATGTGCAGCCTCCCCTGGGAGGTACTTCTGATTTGAGAAGGGGACATAGCTCTGTTGTTCACATGTGAGCATAGACTACAGAAGCATGCACTCAGACGTGGTTGTGATGGTAAATTTTCTACACATTTTCACAGTGACAAAAGTACAGACTTTAAAAGGAGAAGCCATAAGAAGAAAGTGAACCAGTAATGCCTTGAAAAGCAGAGGCAGAAAAGTCTAGGTATGAAACCGTGGGCCAGTGGGAGTGATTGTTTCGATGGTGGGTGAAAGGAGTGCCTTTACCAGGTCTCCGGCACCCAGGAATGCACCTGCAGGAAAATGCTAGGACCCAGGCCAGGAGAGAGGGTGGCTCCTGACAGTCTGACTGTGACACCAACCACTTCTCCATGGGAAACACTGTCTACTCTCCTACAGCAGTCTGAAAGTGCAGAATTCAAAATACTATACACTTATCTCTTCATGAATACCTACAATAAAGTGCAGTTAACAATAATTAACAAGCCACTAGACAATTATACCAGTATAGTTCTCCTTTGTGGTTGGTTCCATGGACAGATTTGCCCTTACCTCAGGTCTTTCTATTCCCTAGTAAGTCAAGAACTCCCCTCTTTCTCTTTCCGGAAGCACTTTTTAGAGTCTCTTTGACAGGTTCTAACATCCAGCATCATTACTCTTGCCCTTGGGGTCATTGTGAAGGGTAATCTGAACATAAATAAGCCCTGTGGTGCAATGACAGCCCAATGCACTGGACAATGGCCACTGCATGGCTAAGGGTGAGTAGTATACACAGTGTGGACCCTCTGGATGTAGGATGAGTCACATCCTGGGCGAGGCAGCATACTGACAGCATGGCAGGGATTTCATCACCCCGCTTACGTGGCACAGTATTTGGAATATGAGTTGTTGATTCTGGGGCTTCTCCATCTGCTGCTTCAGCCTGTGATTGAGCAGGAGTAGCAGAGGCCTGTCTTCCTCAATGGTAGAGGATGAAGGCCATTGAGTCAGGCAAAAGACTTACTAGCCAACTTCACAGGCACTAAGTCAAGGCTCCAGGGTTAAATAAGTGCACCTGAAGCGGATGTGTCAGTGCCAGGAGCCTACCCAGGCTCTCTTCAGCATCACAGGGGATGCCCTAGGGCTTTGGACCAGTTCCTCCTCTCACATAGAAGAAAAGCAAGGGGCCACTGCAGAGAGATGAGAGAGAGGAAGTTGTTCACTTTTTCCCAGCGCTCCTGTGGGAGACTGGGCCAGCTTCTGCAGAAGTGGGTTCTAGCAGCCCCAAAGCCATCTTCCCCAAGCGAATTCTAAATGATCTCTTTTCTTCTTCCACTTGTCTTCTCTTTTTCATCATCATCCTCTCCGTTGGTTCCAGCATCACTGCCAGTCTGGAGAAAAGCAAAATAAAACCTTAAGAGCACAGTGGATGGAGGTGGTGACTCTTGCCCTGTGCCTGCATCCTTGGTCTGGCCCCAAGTCAGAGAGACAGGGTGGCGAGGTGGTGGCCACGCAGAAGACAAAGCCAGTGCCTTTCAGCTTAACTTCATGATGAGGCAATCCTCAGGAATTCAGAACATTTTGCTGCAGAGTGCTAAAAAAAAATAGTAGCTGCACTTGATGTGTGGGTGGCAGTGATTCAAGGCAGACAGTTTCCTTACAGAATTTTTTCTCTTCCTTTGTTCCTTGTCCCCACCCTTTGGCATGGCTCCCCTGGGGATTTCTTTTTTCTTCCTGGAGGTAGGGTTATGTGTGCATGCATGTAGCCAGCAACATGCCAACAGCTTGGCTTCGGGATACATTGCCTCTCCTTCTATGGATGATGGAAAACCACAAAAGTAAGGACCCGAGATTGAGAGCAGCTTAGACATTTGCTTAGAGTCAGGCCTGTGCTACTTAACACTTGACTGGAAAAGTGCAATTATGCCCACTTTGCCTGATTAGACTATCTACAGAAATCTTGCACAGATGTTGAGTCTTCTGGGAAGGGATGGGAACTGTTAATGGTTATGGCAAAGATTTGACCAGCACGAGAGAGAGAGAGAGAGAGAGAGAGAGAGAGAGAGAGAGAGAGAGAGAGAGAGAGAGAGAAAGAAGGAGGGAGGGAGGGGTTTGTGTTATTTATGTGTATTCTAAGATTAATTGATTAAATATGATTAGAGTGATCTTATGTCTCAAAATCAAGGGTGAAAAGTTCTTAAGTAAATCACATTGGACCAGAAACCCTTTAAACTAGAGAACTGAGGTCCCTCAATGCCCGCTGCTATCTGGCCCTGCTGATTGTCCTGGCTGTGCATTACTTAGGTGGATTTTCCTGTTGTGGCCACAAACCCATATCACTTATTTCAGAACAGCACAAATGTTGGCTCCTGTCCCCTAATGTCTGTATGCTTACATACAAAATGATATCAAATACTCCCCCAAAATTTGGGTGGTATTTTGTAGTCCAGTACCAATGTTCAACTCTGACTTCTCATTAACTACTGGGAACCACACTCCGTTACAGCCCAAAGTAACAGCACAGGAATGAAAACATAAAGTGAAGCCCAGCACCTACCCACTTAGCCATGAAGCCCTGGCTCTTGGCTCTTTTTATAAAGGCTGTTGTCTGGACCAAGCACAGGCTCTGGCACAAGTCTAGGACTCTGCCTGTCCCTCTTTCCTCCCTCTGTGGTGAGGAGGCTGAGGGCAGGGCTGCACTGCAGGTCCACCTCACAAGCTATGACAAGTGCGATTTGCATGCAGTAGATGTCATACAGGGTTTGAACATGAGCTCATTCATATGCCTAGTGTATATCGATGCTTGCAAAAAATCAAGTAATGTACAGGATCTGCTCCATGTAAACATGCTTTATTCAGAAAAAAAAAAAAAAAACCCTCAGGTTGTAATAAGGAAAGTTAGCTTGGGTAACGTCATTGCTCCAGGGTCGCAGAGCTAGAGTAAGTCTCAATGTCCACCACACACAGGTTTTTATTGTTGCTATTGTTGTTTCTGATATGCTCTTTACATATGAAGACTGCAAAACTCCTTGGAGTTCACTCTAAACCTCTGGGGAGGAGTGATGGTGGCTAGGAGAAGAGCATCAGGCAGAAATGGGCAGCCCCACCTACCTTCCCTATGCTATCATGATTTTAGGGCGTGGTCTGTCTCCATGACCTTTGAACTGTGTTGGGCTCAGTGGTTCTACGAGGCCTCCACTGTAGCAGCCTCATCAGCACCCAGCCATGTCCAATACCTGACTTGTGACACCATGGTATGGGTTGTTTAAGTACAAATTGGTTTTGGGGGTTTGTTTATTTGTTTTGATCTAGGAGAGAATTTTGGTAAACTTGGAGTTGGAAGAGTCATTTTCCATATTTTTCTACTTTTATTTTCTAACATTGTCTCAAAATTAGAGATAAATCACTAGTGAAAGGCTGAGTCTATTAATGCAGAAAACTGAAAGTGAGAGTTAGGGACAGACGGGATAGAAGACAGACAGTATCTTACACTGGAAACAAACTGGTGTTTCCCTTTGGCTCTATTAACAGCGAGACCCCAAGCTGACAAGACCGACATAAGGCAGGACCACCCTGCTCTTTGATGAGGGCTCATCCTGAACCCTCACTATTGATGCAGTTTTTGAAAATGGTCTTGTGAGTTCTGATTAGATAAAATATACAAAATTATCAGGTCAAAACAAGACCACATACAATACAAACATACAACTTTTGTTTTGAAATATATGGGACATTCAACTTTTGTTGGTGAATGACACTTAATAGATAAAATTAGTTGTAAGCTAAATATTTAACAACAATAAAAATTACGGTACATTAATGAGTCCTTTGAAATCATGTATTGAACAGTTTTAAATGATAAAAAGTAAAAGTTATACATAAGAGGAAATATACTCTATTAACATAGTTTAACTTGCAGATTTTTGGTGTAACAATTTTATTAATTTTTTGATAATTGCATACAATGTAATTGCTCACATTCACTGTCCACTCCTCCAGATTCATCCTTTCCCCTCTCCCCCCACCTTCATGCCCTTTTGTTCTTTTTTTGGACATGTTAAGTTTTTATTTTTCTCTTTTTTTTAATTGAAAATGTTTTTTTCTTCATATAATATTTTTGTCATGGTTTCCCCTCACTCATCTTCTTCCAAATCTTCTACACCTCCCTATTCATCCACTTCATGCCTCCTCTTCTTTCTCTTTAGAAAACAAACTGGGCAATATAAAAACAAACAAACTATAATCTTAAAAAGCAAAAAGAGGAATAAAACAAACCAAATAAAAACAAAGAAAAAATATGAGAACCACATACAAATGTGAGATACACAGAAAAACCATAATAGACAAGCAACAGACAAGTAAGGTAAAAAATGCTAAAGAGAAATGGGACAAAAACACCATCCAAAATATCACTGAGTTTATTTTGTGCTGACCGTCTACTGCTGGGTACCGAGCCTCTCAAAGTGTGGTTTACATACCTAGTGAGACTCCATTGGAGAGAATTAATTTTACCTTTGCAAGCCATCGTCAATTGGAGACAGCTTCTGGGTAAGGCATGGGTGTTCATGTCCACTTCCCCTCTCAGTGCTGGGACCCCATCTGACTTGGACCTGTGCAGGCTCTGTGGATGCTGCCATGGTCTCGGTGAGTTCGAAGGTGCTTCAGTACTGTTGGGTCTGGAAGGAACCTGTTCCTTGGTGACTTCCATCACCACTAGCTCTTACAATCTTTATGCCTCATCTTCACCTCTACCTCTCTTCTATGTCTTCAACTTCATGTCCTTTTTTAATTTTTACCCAGTGAGTCAAACTTGTGCTGTTCATATGTATATATGCATCACATATATATATATGTATATATAATATATATGTATACACACACACACACACACATTCGTGTGGGACCATCCACTGGAGCATGGATGACCTATTAGGAGCCTCATCATTAAAAAAAAAAAACCTGACTCTCCCCCCCCCCTTGGAAGCTACCAACTAATGAGCTCTTTACCCTCCCTTTTTTAAAAGCACAGATCAAATAGATCAAAGTCGTAAAAGATGAATATGTACACGAAGTTCAGAGCCAGGCAGGAAACTCCATTTAGACCTTCATTCACAGTAGGCAACCAGGTAACAACGGAGGAACAGCATGCCCCATGAAGCCACATCAATTGCTTGTCTGTTATTACATTAAGTCCCTGGGGGAGCCACCTGCAGTACTGTCACCTGCCCTGCTTTAAAGCGAAAAGGCTGGTCATCCTCTGGAGTTTTCCTTCCTCTCACCAGATGCTGATGCTAGTTCAGCTTCCAGACTCCCAGTCAACGCATTTTCTCCTCCATTCTTGCTAAGCCCCCAGACACGCCTGCCATGACCTCAGATCTGACAGCAAAATCTCCCGGTGGCTCTCACCTGACTTATTTTTTAATCCATTCTCTACGAAGAAGGCAAGATGACACTTTGGATATGTGAGTTTGATGTCCCTGATGAAATACCTTTAGGGACCTAGCCTCTGGCTATGCCTGGAGTAAAGCCCACATTTGTAAACCCTGGCCTGCTGCAAGCTCTGTTCACCTGGTCACCAGCCCCTCTGGCTCTGCTCCACATCTAGTGCTTTTGCTTGACTCTCGGCTGAAGATTTCATGACCTTGGCCCCGCCCCGCCCCCCCCCCCCACATTCCATCCACCTAGCTCTTGTTAATTTGCACTGCATTGTCAGCAGACTCACCTGCTTGTGTGTCTCCAGCCTCTCTCCAGTACACCACAAACTGGCTAAGGACAGGAAAGACTTCATCCTGTTTGTTACTTTATCCCTAGCACTTCCTAGGGGAAAGCTAAGATTCCGCTGCAAGCCCAGACGGAAACTTTGGCTTTTTTTGTTAAAGGTGGTTCACCCTGACGTTTCCTGTCCCACCATGCTGTTCTCTCTTCCACGTTTAACTTAGTAGTAGCACTCCAACCTATCATTCCAAATGTTATGATAATGAAAGACGAGAATGCGCCTGATCTCCACAACTTGCTGGACAAGAGCACAGATTGGAGAAAAACTTTCAGCTAATTCTCGAAATAGTAAGGATCAAGGCAATTAAAATTTGACACATATGGTTATGCAATGGATAACAAACAGGAATTTGTCTTTATTTTGTAAAGAGGAAAATAGGAGACAATTTAGATAAATGAGGCCATTTTTAATATGGGTCCTACTCAGTGAAAAGCGCTCATACGTTGTGACACAACATCCAAAGTGACTATAGGAAAGCAGCACCAGGCACATTTTCAGGTGTGGTGGCCTCTAATGAGCCTGCACAAAGGGCTAAGACAAGTTCCTGAGGGAGGAATAATTCCCATATAACATGTAACATTTTTATGAATAAACATTGATGTTTTTCTTTACTTCATATATTTTATTTATTAACTTTGGGATAGAAAATTACTACAGTGGCTTTGAGTGTCCCTCAAAAGGCAGCCTGTCTTCGTCCCCTACTGCTGTTTGGAGGTGGGACCTATTGGGGGAGATGGTACTGTGGGGCCCTGGCCATTTTCATTCTCTTTTACATTTCTGCCATGAGAGGAACAGTTTTGCTCTGTCACTTGCTCCTCATATCATGTGTCACCACAGGCTCAAAGCAATGGAGCCCCATGAAGATGAAGATGAACGTCCCAGACTGCCAGTCATAGTAAACCTTGTATCTATACTGGCTAATATTTGCTATAATAGGAAGCTGACTACCACTGGCATACAGGTGGTTTTTAAAATAGTAAGATTATGAAATGAAGTTGGTTGAAAACTGCACTCAAGTGAAAGTTCCCCGGGCTGGAGAGATGGCTCAGTGGTTAAGAGCGCCGCCTGCTCTTCCAAAGGTCCTGAGTTCAATTCCCAGCAACCACATGGTGGCTCACAACCATCTGTAATGTGATATGGCGCCCTCTTCTGGCTTGCAGGAGTACATGCAAGCAGATCACTGTATACATAATAAATAAATAAATAAATAAATCTTTAAAAAAAAAAAGATCCCCTTGTCTGAGTTGCCCAAGCTCATCTCTTAGAAAGGCTTCATTCAGTACTATCAGCTCTTAGTTACGCTTCCAGAGATGTCTCCATGCAATCTCTCTTCTCTCTTTAGTAAACCATGCCCATTCTTCCTCACATGGACTTTCCCTAGGTGTCTGTGAACAAATGTCTGTTCACCCCAGGTAAGGACCAACAGACCAAAGTACGATTCCAGTGCAGTTTCAGTGGGAGACCCCATGAATTTCTTGGGCTTAGTTACGAAGTGTGGGTGAGAGCCACTCTCACCTGGGCCACTCTCCAAATCCACCATCTGTTACTCACTGTTCCGATGGTCCTAGCTGGACCACTCTATTCCCAAATCCATCATCTGATGTGCACTGCTCTCCAGTGGTCTTGGAGGACACCAGGCACTAAGGCACACTTGCTTCCAGTATCTACCTGAGCCCAATCAATGTTCTGTATATTAGTATAGCGCCAACTAACCCACAATGGAATGTGGGGTTACCAGTCACCCTGGATGGTTCTCACAAGCAGGCGACTTTGGCCACTCCTTTGTAGCTCCATCTTGATAAGCACCCCTTCCTTCAGAGCACCTGGCACAGCGGGGTGCCTCTATCTCCCTATCACCCACCCCTGTGTTGAACTGCCATTCAGGCTAAGAAGTGTGCTACGGACTCTTAAGCACAGCATTTGGCTTTCTATCATTTTGTTTTGCTACTAGGAATTCTAGTAGCCACATTTGCTTTCAAGTGACCTAGAAGCCTCCTCTTTTTTATTTTGTTTTTCAAAACAGGGTTTCTGTGTAGCTATTGGCTGTCCTGGACTCACTTTGTAGACCAGGCTGGCCTCAAACTCAAAGAGATCCACCTGTCTCTGCCTCCCCAAGTGCTGGGATTAGAGGCATGTGACATCTTGCCTGGTGACAGATCCCTTTTCCTCTTTTCTCATCCTTTCTTGATTGCTTTAACGCTCTGCAAACCTAATTTCCATGCTGATCTACATCGCTGGGATCCTCCAGGGTGTCTCCTACCTCGTAATATCGCACTTCACCAGGAGAACCATCAAAACCACAAGCTGGTGCCAGTCCCAAAGTGCATGCCAAATTATATCATACATCTTGACTTTCAGGTGAACGCAGTACCATCTTGCCTGATGAACTGGGCATTGCACACTGACTCTCAAATGCCTACCTTCCTCACTGTCATTTCTACATTTCTCCTGCCTCCTTATATTGTTCTCATGGCTTCTATGGCTGGAGGAAAGCATAGCATTGTATTCTTTCAGAAGAATGTATTTGGGGCCATGATCAATATCTGTGTGATACAATTTCCTAGTTCTTATTTCAGCTGTTTGGTATATCTCTTCATGCCATCATTTTTTAAAGGGTGTCTTAGTCAATGTTCTATTGCTGTGAAGAGAGAGACATCATGCCTATGGCAACTCTTGTAAAGGAAAGTGTGGAAGGAAGCATGTGGCATGTGGGTAGACATGGCATGGGAGAAGGAGCTGAGAATGCCACAGGAAGGGCAAGACTCAGGGAGTCCATCCCTAGTGACACGCTTCCTCCCACAAGGCCACACCTTCTAATCCCTCTCAAGTAGTACCATTCCTGAATGACCAAACATTCAAATACATGAGCCTTACCTTTAAAATCTATTGTATATTGAGTATGTGTGTGTGTGTGTGTGTGTGTGTGTGTGTGTGTGTGTGTGTGTGT
>OU015746.1:63513995-63530205 GCA_907169655.1 Acomys percivali | reverse complement strand
TGTGTGTGTGTGTGTGTGTGTGTGTGTGTGTGTGTGTGTGTGTGTGTGTTTATTTGAATAGGATTGACTCCCAGTATTCTACACTGTGGCCGTACCACCTCACATCTCCACAAGTGGTGCTTGCTCGCTCTCTTTTCTCACACACATCTGCCTGCCTACCAGCCTCTTTTCTCACTGCTGCAGGAGAGAGTTTATAACGGTTCATGGAGATACATTCTCTCCTCATGGTAAAGAAGGCATGGGGACAGGAGCCTGAGGCCAGCTGGTCATACTGCACCCACAGAGCCGAAAGTCCTGCTGGGTTATAAAACCCCAAGCCTCTCTCCTAGTAACCCACTTCCTCCAGCAAGGCTATGCCTCCTAAAGGTTCCACAGCCTTCTCCCAAACAGCGCTACCCACTGGTGATCAAGTGCTCAAACACAGAAGCCTGTGGGAGATATTTCACATTCATGATCTACAGCCAAGGTTACTTTACCTCTTCCATCCAATTTTTATAAATTAAAATTCTTTTTAATAATATTACTAAGCACAGTTTTCAATTACAATACTCTGGGGTCTTATTTAATATGAAATAGTTATTTCTTAGGTATAAATTTTATTGCAGAATTCATTAGTTGCTGAAACATATGACTCTGAACCAAATAGTTAAATATACAACAAATCATTACTTTCAGTTGATGAGGACCCTCTACTAGCTAAAATCTTACCACTGTGTGATTATTCATATGGTCCATGTGCTCTCCTGAATACACTGAAGTCTTCAACCTTAATTTAACCCGCCTCCATGTTGTGAAGGATTTTGTGTTGATTTAATATGCAACATAAGATAAATTATGAATAACTTGGCAGACATAGCTCTGAAATATTTGAGGTTTCTAAAAAATGACATTATGAAATATGTCAGACCAGGTACTATACGCTGAGTTATTCTTACACTAGGCCCCTACTTTGAAGCTTTAACTGTATTTTTATTATAAATTCTTTAAGAAGCTGACTAGGGTTAAATGAAGTCATACCCTCATCTCACAGGACTGGTGCCCCTATAGAGGAAGAAGCGATACCAGAGAGATCTTTTTCTCTCTTTTCAGACAGATGTAGAGAAGGCCATATGAGGACAGAGAGTGAGGTGTTGGTCAGAAGAAGAAGTTGACATTACATATTGAGCTTGAGTCTCCAGAACTGTAAGAAAATGTGTGTCCATTGTTTGCTTCATTCATTCGGTGGTGTTTTGTTATGCAGCCAGAGCTGACTGGTACATTGTGAATATATGAGAGACATTTTCTGCCCAATAATACAATACTCATGTTAATTGGCTGAAGAACTTGTTTGCTGATTCTCTCTTAAGTGAGCATTTGTTTATTTATGGATATATATTTACAATTCATATCTACCTTAATTTTTCATCTTGGTGTAGATGGGTGCTACCCTGATCATGTTGATCAAAAAGTAGCCTTGCACCTGATATATACGTGCCTTAGTTATTGATGCTACTCTCTGAAACCCATATTGAATGTCAGTTTTTTCTTCTTCTGTAATTTGCCAGGGATTAAATAGCTTAATAAGTTCAAAGGAAGGAACATTAAGTTCAAAGGGAGCTTAATTCAGCAAGAACTTATTTGTTCATGAAAATTGTATGGTATCCTGTCATTGGGCAAGGGGGTAGCAATCCTCTTATAGCTGAGGGGTTGGGGGTCTGCATGGAGCTGCAACCCAGCAAAATCCTGCTTTTTACCATTCTGGAACTTGAACAAGATTTGGGAGAGCATAAGTAATAAATGTTGTACTTCATAATTAAATATTCCACCATGATAAGAAGTAGTTGTACTTCCCTAAAACAGCTTCTTATTTAAATGTATGTTGCAAGTAATTATCTGCATGCATCAAGAGTTTCAATTCTATGTAACCAAAAATAAATAGACTAAAACCTGGAGGGTGGAGCTGACATTAAAATACATTCCTATAGTGGATTTCACATGGTCGCCAACAGATTTCTGGTTCCTCATTAACTTAAGTAAATTGTAGTGTGAACTTTCAAATAAAGTTGCAACAATTAATCACAACTTCTACTGGCTTTCTAGAATAGCCCAGGAGGAGGACATAGAACACTTACATTTTCTCTGGGCATCTTTTCACCCTGTATTCTGCACATCTGATTGTAATTACTTCTAGTCTGTGAAGAGTTAACTAGTGTTTATGTTCTCTTCATAACCATAATCCTCTCTGTTTTTAAACTTCTTCATTTCTTGATTATTTATCACCAGAATTTGTTACATTTTTTTAAAGTTGACAGATTTTATTTGATCTTCCTAAATAAATATATTTCACTTGCCCTGTAATTATATGTATTGCCCACAAAGAGCTCTTTCATTTGGCACTTCAGCAAACAGTCAAGACTATGAACAGTCTATTGTCTTCCTCAGAACAGCCCAGAAGCAGATCTGGCTTCAAATGAAATTCACCCGCCCCTGAGCAAAGTGTTGGTGAAGTGATTTCTCTGTTTCTTCGCTCTGGGTCTGCTTAGTTGCCCTAACTCTCCTGGGGTCCTCCTCTGGTGGTCCTTGGAGGCTGGCGGAAGCACATTTAACTCCAGGAGACAAAAGCTGCCTTTCCAAAAGGCTAACCCCAAGATTGGAGTTGACTCCTTCTTATAAAGATCTGTGGGTCACACACCTGCTACTAAAAATGGCATCCCAAAGACTCAAGACCACTTGCGGTCTCAAGTAATTCCAGGCTTGCTGGCTTGCTTCTAGTGAAACCACCTGGCATTGAAAGGGTGGTGCGGAAGGGAGGGCTGAGTGGTGGTGGAAGCCAGAAACTGCTCTGAGCTGGTCAACCTGAATGCCACCCCTCCCTCCTTCCCTCCCTGCCTCCCTCTCTCTCTCCTTGCTTCTCTCCCTCCCTCCCTCTCTCTCTCCCTGCCTCTCTCCCTCCCTTCCTCTGTGTGTGTGTGTGTGTGTGTGTGTGTGTGTGTGTGTGTGTGCATGTGTGTTGGATGGTGTGCACATATGCAGAGGGCCAATAGTGAGGATGTGTGTATTCTGCTGTCACTTTCTGCCTCATCCTCTTGAGAGGGTCTTGCTCTAAATGTGGAGCTGGCTGTCTTTGCACAGAGACAGCAGGCAGCAAGCCAGCTTTCTACCATCCTCCTGTTACCCACTTCTATGAGCATCACAGGAACAGATAGCCACACTCAACTTTAGACGTCGATGCCGGGGATTAAACTCAACTCCTCATGCTTGTTCAGCAAGTGCTGTTAGCATGCCTCCGAGGGCCTTCTTCCTGTTCTTGGTTTAGCATGAAGCTTATTCATTTGCTCTCAAGGTCTCCAGTCTGTGCTACTTTCCGAGGTGAAAAATACATACAATCTCTCTATGTCTGTGCTGCATGGTTTGATGTCAATTTGACACAAAGTAAAGTCATCTGAGAGAAAGGAACCTCGGTTGAGAAAATACTTCCACGAGATCTAGCTGTAGGGCATTTTCTCAGTTAGTCATCAATGAGGAAGGGCCTGGCTCATTGTGAGTGGCACATCCCTGGGCTGGAGGTCCTGGGTTCTGTAAGAAAGTAGGCTGAGCAAGCCATGGAGAGAGCAAGCCAGTAAGCAGCACCCCTCCACGGCCTCAGCATCAGCTCCTGCCTCCAGGTTCCTGTCCTGCTTGAGTTCCTGCCTTGATTTCCTCTGACAATGAACTGTGATGTGAAGAGTAAAAGGCAAATAAACCCTTTCCTGTTCAACTTGTTTTTTGGTCATGGTGTTTCATCACAGTAATAGAAACCAAACTAAGACAATGTCTTATCTTTAATGAAGTCCTAAAGTAGAAATTGCCATCATCTTTAGGGTGTGAATTCTTTTTCACCCATAAACCAACATTCTTTGAGCATCTCCCATGCAGTCAGCATGCCTACAGGCCAGGGATTTTCACAGGAATCAACACAGACACTGCCTCTTCCCTCTACAGGAGTATATAGTTTCGCATACTAGATAAAATGGGACATGTCAGCTTTTCCAGTTACTAAAAACCACTGTTGTGTTCTAGGCAATGTTATTTACTTTGTTTTTGGTTTAGTTTTGAGGCAGGATCTCACTATGTGCTCCAGGCCTTGAGCTTGCAATCCTTCTGCCTTAGCCTACTGGGTGCTGGGATTATAGTGCGCACCCTCACCCTCTCCATCCTCTGTTACTTTCTCTCTCTCTCTCTCTCTCTCTCTCTCTCTCTCTCTCTCTCTCTCTCTCTCTCTGTCTTTTTCTTTATTATTTTCAATTAAGGGGAGACAGGAGAGGTGAAAGGAATTGTGGAAAAGAGGACTTAAGTAGTGAGAAGCCAGTGAGACTCCCTCAAAAGACACCCCACTCGTCTGGGCTGCATGGCTTTGGATTCTTAGGGCTCAGTGCAAAGCCCACAGGCCTGATTTCTCATTCCTCAACCTTTCAGTGATGCTCTGTGCCTGCCTGCCACCTGCAACTCCATGTGCTGTTGGAGAGCTCAGTCCTGCATCTTGTTCTTCCTCCACCTCTTCCTGGCTTTTCTGCCTCATGGTCCAGCAAGTGCATCAGGCAAGCAAAGGCCTAGGACTTTCTATGTGTGCCTGCATGCTTGGCGGGAGGCCTGCGTGGTTAAGAACGAAGCTTGGGGATGTCATGGAATTTGCAGAGCTGTGAACATCCAGAACTCATCCACCTGTCGCCAGGCTCCATGTCTGCTTCTTGGGCTCCAGCCGCCCTTCGCAGTAATAGCAGTAGTTCATGCCAACTCAGCTTTCTGTGGGCCAGACAGTTCAGAACCTCCTGAGTGCCGTTTCAGGATGCTCTGCATGTCCCCTTGAGCAGGAACATCCCCATCTTGCTGAGGATGCTGGGACCCATCCAAGCCTGCTGTATAGCCCAGGACATCTGGCAGCTACAGATGCAGAGCTGAGCCCTGGATCTCTGATCCCTTGTTCTGGTCCCTACAAGCCTCGCTCCAGGGAAAGAGAGCACAGTCCTGAGCCAGTGGCTTCCTGTTCTTCACCTCCAACCTCCTAGGGGGCGGGGCTGCTATCCTTCAACAGTGGCACCAGCCTTTCTTTTATTTCTTATGTGGCAAGAGTGTGCCACAAAGACAGGTGTGGCAGGGGAAAGAGGTGCAGAAGTCGAGGCAGAGGTGGATGTGTGGGGTAAGGGACTTGGAAAGCCAGGAAGCCAAACAAGTTTGCGGCAGGGTGAGCTATTGTGGGCCTGGACCTCAGAACTTTGAAGGCGGTTTTTAGCTTTTGGTCTTTTCTTTGTTCACATATTGTTTGCTTTCCAGTGCTGTTTTAGGAAGGATTTCTTTTGAAAACTCCAAGCTTTCCCAGCTGTGCAAAGAGAAACAAAGGAACAGGCTGTGGTGTTTTGTCCAGGATTGGACAGGTGCTTAGCAGAGGAAGTGAGCCACCCACATCCCCCCAACCTCTTGCTCTAGTCAGGTGGTACTGGTGGGGTGGGGAGGAGACTGTAACAGGCTCTGCCCAGTTGGGGGATTTTAACACCCCCCCCCCATGCTCTTTTAGCCATACTCCAGGCCTGTTTCAGGAATCACTCCACCAGGAGCACTGCTGTCGGTTTTATCAGCCAACAAAACAGAGGTTCACAAGGAAACGTTGTAGAGAAATGTTACTGATTCATCTTATAAAAGGATCCGAGTCTAAAGGGAACTCTGTCAACCCCACCTGTCCAGTCCTGCAGCAACACAACAAGGGGAAGTCCGGAAGTCCGGGACACTCCCGAGCCTGTCCCTGAGGCCTACTGGACATCAACTTCCAGACTTGAAAAGGAAGGAGTGACACTGACTTCCCAGGACAGTGGGTCCTTGCTACAGTTTGGGTCTTAAACATGCCCAACAGGTGTACCTTTTGAGGGCTTGGTCCCAAGCCAGTGGTGCCTTCCATAAGGGGTGAAGTCTTTAGAGGTGGGCCCACTAGAAGGAGATTTGATCCCTGTGTGCTCTTGAGAGGACACCATAGCCTTTTCTTTTTCCTCTTTGTTTCCCTGATGCCATGAAGTGAGCAACTTCCTCTGCCAGACTTCGGCCATGATGACTAGTCAAACCACTGCTCTTAGGAGCATCAACTGTTACATTAATTTGCATCAGGAGGGCTCTTCCCTGCAGTGCTCATGTTGAAGGCTGAAAAGCCTTCAAGCCTGGAAGCCTGAAACCTCCAAAATGTGAATTCAAATAAGCCTTTCCTCTCTGTAAACTGACCCCACGTGGTGGAGAAGCACTGCAGCAGTCACATTGCCTGAAAGCTCGTGTTTGGATTAGAGGGCTCTGGGGTGCGGCTCATCACACTGAACATGAGCTTTGAATAGCAGAGTTCTCATACTGTAAAAAGGTAGTGGAAGGTTCAGGCGTGCATTGCAGGACTGTCGCGGGACAATGCTGCAGTCAATGAGAAGACCACAGAGTGGCCCGTTGTCTATAAATGAAGTTGTAGTGACTCTGGCATAAACAGACTCACCGTGCTGCCGAGCATCAGAAAGTACAGGCTGTGTAGGGTGCACTGCTGGACTAAGGAGACACATCACCATGATAGTCAAGTGTGAACTTACTGGACTGTACTTTAGACTGCTAGTTCATAGCATTCTCCTTGTACTTACGGCATATGTTTCTTGTGAAACAGTTTGCTGTGTGAGCTCAGCATCACCCATGTCTACAGGTTTAGTCTCCTGACTGCATCATTGTCCCTACTGCTAGACTTACTTAATCTTGTGTTGTTGAGAGCCCCAGACTCATCCCCCGCCCCCCAGTCTGTGTGTGTGTGTGTGTGTGTGTGTGTGTGTGTGTGTGTGTGCAGTGCATTTGTGTGCCTGTCAGCTGACAGCTAACTCGGTCTACAGATGTAGGCAGGCATTTGGTAGCCCACATCCCAGGGTGTCACACTGGCTAGCTGGAAACTTCAGTGGCGAGCATTTCTGTTCACAGAATAGAAACCAGGACATCTCACACATGGGGACTTTTGGAGTCAAAAGCCAGTGTCCCAGCTTCTCCCTGTCTGGTGGGTCCCAAAGAAAAGGGCTTCCAGGTATTGCCTTGCTTGTTGCTGGAGTATCAGATGAAACCCAAGAAAGCAGAGGAGACCATGTGAAGACACCTGGGCTAACTGAGACTGCGGGCAGTGCCGGATATGGTGGGTGGTTAGCACTTAATTGTGGAAGAGGATCAGATCCCGAGTGTCCATCCTCACAGGAAGCTTATCTCTTACACTTGAAAAAAAAAATCTGTTTATTTTCTCCTAATTTAAACCATGCTTTCTACTTAATAAGCTTGTTTTTTTTTTTAAGGTGCTGTGAGCCTATAAAAAAATACAGATACACAAAGTTAGGCTTAAAAAATTTTTAAACAGGTAGGCAAAATCAAGTTAAACAAAACACAACTGTCATTAAACAGCAATTGAATAATGATTTAATAGTCCGGCTCAAAAGCTGCCTCAGCAACATCATTTGTCAGGAAAGAGCTGCAGTGATATACTAAGATGATTTCCACCTGGAAGAATTTTTATAAAGACCAATAAAATGAAAATGCAGTCGCTCTTGGGGAGCCTACATTTTCAAATAGTCATAGGTGGTTGTGTAGTTGAATTGACTGTGTATTTATGTTCCCCCTGTTGTAGTCAGCAGGGGTCCAGCCATCACACTTAGCATATTAAACAGTGGGAACTTAAGTTTTCATTACTGCTTGCTGCTCGTGAACACAATCGCCACCATGTCTCATAGAAGCACCAGACTGTGTTTGTTTGCCCCCGTGGAAATCACAGTGAAGGTACCCTCCAAGTAGGCTGCTGGCATCCTCAACTTCAACTCCATGAACTTGGCTCTGTGGTTTATTCGTATTGTGTCACAATAAAGGATGCATGTTCTATACAGTACTAAAAAGCTTTGGTTGCTGGGTACAAGACAGTCAGCCACCAGGAGAGCTCACTGTGGGTGGGAGCGGTGTGCTTCTGGGCACTGCCCTTTCTCTGTGACATCTGGCTTTACCTTTGGGCCACAGAAAGGAGCTTCAAAATCCTCTGTAAATATAGCATAAATTAGTATCTCATGTCCCACTGATTTTTCTCATTACAGCCACAATGGTGAACTTGTGACATGTGGTGGCTCCAGAGATCTTGAAAGAGCTCTAGTGGAAGTGTGACTTCTGCTCCTAGCTCTTCAGTAAGAGACAAGGATGCTCTCCACCCAGTGCTCCAGCTACATAGCACTGTTGGCCAGGAACACCAGCTTGTGGTCTGGATACCTGTACCTTTATGTGAATCAAGAAAAGGCACCTTAAAGGAGTTTTTCAGCCAATGGCTAAGAGTGTCAGGGCTCATCTGAAGATGGAGAAACTCTAAGAACCTTCTTAGACCTTGGATCATATGTGCATAGTCAGGTGACTGTGCTTTCAGGCCTCCTCACCTTCATACAGAAATGTTTGGTAATAAAACCCTTCCTAGTTTAAGTTTGAGCACAGCTGTTCTCTAGATCAGTAGGGTGTTGGCCCTAGAATCCTCTGTGGATGTCGGCACTTACAAATACTCAAGTCTTTTACATGAGATAGTGTATCATTTGTGTAGAACCTACACAGACATCCTCTTGTGTGCTCTGTGCTATATCTAGAGTTCTCATAACACCCACTGCAGTGTAAATCACTGTTTGCTTAGGGAATAATGACAAAGAAGAGAATCCATGTGTTCAGTCAGATCATTTTTTATCAAATATTTTCAGACATCAATTAATTGAAGCTGCAGGACATGGGGAGTGGCTGCCCTGTCTGCTTCCCAGAAGATACAGTGAAATCCACATGGCATTCAGCATGACTTGAAAAGCAGCTTATAGACTGGACCATGCACTGGCTCATGGGTAATAGGGTCACTATCCTGAGATAAGGGGCATGAAATATTGTGCTTGCCATAATATGAAGGCTCAGCTGCTGAAAATATCACTGACAAAGCCATGGAGGACGATGCTAAAACAGATGCAATGATGCAAGCATTTGGCAAGAGTGGTATCTACTGAGTAATTTCTTGGTTTTGCTGAGTTGGATATGTATCCAGCAGGGGAGAATGAGAAACTGCAGTTAATAGGAAAGCACAGGGGCTCAAGAGTTCCATCAACTGACCCGAGTAGGTAGATGCAAACCAAAATAAGATAAGTCATTTAAACAGGGCTGGGCATGATAGCACATGCCTTTAATCCCAGCACTCAGAAGGGAGAAGCAAGTGGATCTCTGTGAGTTCAAGGCCAGTCTACAAAGCAAGTTCAGGACAACAGCCAGGGATATTACACAAAGACATCCTGTATCAAAAAACTACTACAGCTGCTGCTGCTGCTGATGCTGCTGCTGCTGCTGCTACTACTACTACTACTAGTAATAATAATAATAATAATAATAATAATAATAATAATAATAATAATAAAAATAATAAAAGCAAATGGCCTTTGGCATGGCCATCCTCATGTCAACAACACACATTCACTCAGGAATTCTTCCACTCCCCGCACACACCTAAGATGTTCTTCATGCCTTCCTGGCTTTATTTTATCTTATTAGTTTGACACCAACATGTGGTTGTGGCAGTATTCAAGACTGCTCTCCTAGGATCATTAACAGCACCGCATCTGTTTCTGTCCAAACTCACCCTTTCCCAGAAGGCTGCAGTGTCTGTACTTTCTCTGGAGCCTCATGTCTGCCTTTTTGTTTTCTTTCACGATGGCCTGCTGCCACAGTGGCTGGCTGGATTCAGTGTTTTGATGGGAAGGACATCATTATGGAGGGCATAAGCCCTACAGCCCTCTGCCTCTTCCTCACCTCCTCAGAATACAGAGGAGCCCAAATCTTCTCATATTTTTACACAGAAGCAAAGCCTTATTGGAACATGTATCAGGTAACAATAACCACTTGATGTGAGCCTATAATTGTTGTATTTATTTTATAATCCTTTCAAATAGCCAGAGGCTTATAATAATATCACTATTACAGAGGAAGAACTGTGAAAGTTAAGCAAATTCTTTCAGATCATAGAAGTATGCAGGCAGCAGAATTTGAATTTAATAATCCAAAGCATCTTGCATTGTCATCATCTTACTGAAGGAGTGTTAAAAATCAGAGGAGTTAGAACTGGCCAGATAGCTCAGTCAATAAGTTTACTGTTCTTAGGACCCACCTAAATGCCTGGTGAGTATGACAGCCTTCCTACAATACCAGGTCTCAGGAGGCAGAGAAAGGGGGCACTGGAGAAAGTTGCCTAGCATTCTGGTTTTTGGTGAGGCCTGGATTTAATTGAGAGTCCTTCCTCATGTCAATTAGTAAGGTGGAAAGCAATCAAGACAGGTCCTGATATCATCCTTAGGCCTTCACACCAGCATACACATACATACGTGCTCCCACATACACACGTGGGTACACACATGTGAACAAATGCACATCACATACATACATGTGCAAAACCCATCAGAAGAGTATTCCAAGAATCTCAGAAATGGATCGTTTCTTCCCCTTGAGGCCTCTGGCCATGAGCAGGCTACTGGCAGGACACATAGCCCATCTATTAACTCCTTTTCTCCCACTGTGTGCCCTGGATACTTCAAAGCAGGTCCTGGCCCAAAAGCTGTGTGTGTGGGATGCAGCAAAGCACCACCACACAAAAGGCACCCCCAAACTGCTTCTCAATAAACAAGCGATGTGGAGGATAGCTCAACTTCTAATCTAAGACAGTGTAGTCTCAGGTAAAAGGACTGGTGAAGTTTTTATTCCAGCTTGATTTCCTTCTTTATAAAGTGAATAAAATGTTGTCCAAGTAATCTTGGAGTTTCTTTTTGAATTGTTAAAGTCCTTAATACCGAATAACATTCAAGCTTACAAGCATATGCTGCTGCGCACCGGAAGGCACAGTGATGAGCAGGTAACCTGTTCCTGATGCTCAGGGCTCAGGAAGTAACTAGTGTTGTTGGATTTAACAGGTTTCTATGTCATCATGGGAACTAGCCTAGCTGTGAACTTGAGCAGAGAATTGCTTTCCTGGCAATGCACACATGTTAGAACTTAAGTGACACAAACAGATCTGCAGTGCTTGCAGAGGACCACAGCAGGGTAACAGCGTCAGCGTGGTCCCCACTAAGCAGTGCTGCAAATGGCCTCACTACATCAGATGGCAGTGTGATTTGCCTAGACTTTCAGGAAATAGGAGTTTTTAAAATCAATCACACACTTTCCATGGCAACCCCAGGAACGTGTTTGTTCTTCCTATTCTAAATGTGTTTGGAGTGGAGATTCTTGCAGAGAGCCAGAAAATAGACCACATGCATTAGCCTGATGTACAAAATGTTTGTGTTTGTTATTGGAACCTGTTACTGAAACAGGACGGGGCGCAGCTCTGTGTGCACAGGTGGGAGCACTTAGTGGGAACCGTATCCTCTGCCACACACATGACTCCTTGGGAAGAAAGATTAGAATCCCCAAGGCACAGAGTTCTCTGGGCTTTTACCTACAAAGTGAAGCCAGGCAATCTCTTACTGGGCTGGTCTATTTCTGAGAGCTGCCTGTCACTAAATGTGATCATCCTGCTCATGGTATTGGTGTGTGGTGTTACAGAGAGCCATCTGCGTCAGCTCTTCTGCGTTAGCCTTTGAGGGCTACTCACCTTTCCCTCCTAACCTATCAGTCAGCATTTATAAACTCCCATTTTCTCACACAGCCGGCTCAGGAGATTGGATTGAGTGCTTTAAGAATAAAAGAATAAAAGAAAAATATAAAACTACTTCTCACTTGATGTCCACAGTTTGGACAAAGTTATCAAGTATTCAGCAAACACACACACACACACACACATACACACCTATGAAATCCAAGGGCTGTACACCACTCTATAGTTGTAATTCTTTCTAGGGTTTTGGGTATTTGTTGATTCTGGTATGTCTTTGTTCTACTCTGCCCAACTAATGATTTTTTTTAATAGAGGGAAAGTCTATAATTATGGTTCTAATTTTCTCATAACACTTCATTAATAATTAAGAATGTTATTACTAGTAGTATTTGCTATTTTGAGCATTAATTATATGCAAATAATCTGCTAAGCACCTTCTACTATTATTTGATTTAATTGTTATCACAACATATATATGTATCATATATAACATATATACATTTATACATGCACATGTTCATAATATATGCATCCTTTGTAGTTCTCTCTTTTGTAAATGAGAATTAAGTCTCAGAGAGACTATGTAATTTTGCCCAAGGTCACACAGTTAGTAGTGAAGAATCCTGGTACTAGATTTCTGAAAGCACCTGATTCTCATCACTGTTGGCACAGAATCTCACAAAGCAGTTTATAGCAAGTTGCTCAGAACAGTTACTCAAAGGCCAACTGCCCAATTTTTTATGTTTCTCTGGCCTCTACCCTACACCGCTGGTTGGCCTGTTCTGCTCTGAGTGCAAGCTAACTCTGTTATGTCTGCCTTGTGAAGTGCCACCAGCCCTTAAATCTGAACTCAATATTTGTGTAATCAACAGCATCAGGTCACGTGCTACATAGTCACACGTGCTACGGCTGTGGCTGTGTCTGCTCTAAGCAGGTACACCTGCCTTTCGCATTACTTCTTAAATAGAACAGTGGACTCACACTGCACCAGCAAGTTGAAACATGATGAAACGTTCACAAACCATGTAAACCTGGTGTATATGAAAACAATGTGCCATTTTATGTGTTATCCTGGGGAATTCTGGAGCAAGTCTTCCATAGACACTGAGGAAAGACTGTTAACTCAGTCTCTGTAAGATGCACAGTGCTTAGAATTCTGGGGAATTCCAAGACTTCACAGACTCTGCTCAAGCCTGGAAATCTGGTGGACTATATGGAAACCAGAGACAGTGGAGGCCCTGTCAGCAACACCTAGCTGACATAATCAGAGAGAGTAGTCAAGTGGTGACAGTGTCAAGTCAAGTGGTGACCCATACTGCGAGGCATAGAGAGCAGTGACAATCTCACTCACTGTGTACCAGACCCCTCTGAATCCTTACTTATTGTATTAGGGTCCTCTAGAGGGACGGAACTTATAGAATGAATATACATATACATATACACATACACATACATAATTGTACACACACACACACACACACACACACACACAGAGTTTATTAGAATGGCTTACAGACTGTGGTTCAGCTAGTTCAGCAATAATTGTCTACCAACGGAACGTCCAAGAATCAAGTAGTCATTCAGTCAATGAGTCTGGATGTCTCAACTGGTCTTCAGTATACATCAGAATCCTGAGGCTGTAGGCACTAGGGCCAGTGAAGGGTTGGGCTTTCCAGTGAAAGCAAGCCAGCAAGGAGAGCAGGCTTCCCTCTTCCATGGCTGTTACATAGGCTACCAGCAGAAGGTGTGGCTCAGATTCAATTTGGATCTTCTTATCTCAAAAGATCAAATTGAAGGTGTGTCTTCCCACCTCAAAGAATTCAGACTGAATGTGGACATTTCAAATGAATTAATTAAGAAAAAAAAATCCTTTATGGGTGAACTCCAACTACTTGGGTTCTAGTTAATTCCAGATGTGGTCAACTTGACAACCAAAAATAGGCGCACAGCTGTATTACCTCACAGTATGCACCACAGACCCAGGCTGTCAGGACCTTCCTTTCAGAGATGGAGTTGCAGAGTGAGGAGGAGATGTAGTCCAGTCTCATCTGGGAAAGCTGCAGGAGCTGGGGTTGCAATCCAGGCCAGTGGTCCCAGCTGTGTTCTCTTCTTATCTTCAATGTTGGTGCCAAAACCAATGGTGTAAGACTGAAGCTGGAAGCAGTAACTCATCCAATGCTAATTAACCCCCACTAGCAGCAGGAAGTACTTATTGGGTCAATGAAAAAGTGTGGCTTTCCTCCCTGGTTCAGTAGTTGAGAGCCAGGGCCTAACTTAGTCCCTCATATGTTTGCCTCAAACACTGCTATTCCAACAACTGCCAGTCTCCTGTCTCTGTGCCCATGTGGGAGGGTGCTCTATTCCATGGCATTGTGTGTGTGCACGCATCCTCCAACTCTGAGGACCTCTTCACTTCCTTTGTTTGTTCTTTTCAGATATCAACCCACCAGAGCTTCTTAGTCAGGACTCAACTCAAGACCATCTTCTCCAGGAAGCCTTTGTAATCCCTTTGCAGTGTTTACTCTTCATACAGAGATGGGTAACGAAATTCCGGTGACCAAGATCGATGACTTACTGCTCTCTTCTGTCTCCTCAGAACTTGCTGCTTATAGTCCTGTTACAGAAGTCATCTTAATCTGCTCTTAGAGTGACCTGTGGACTGCCTTAGGAAACCCCAGATGTCAAGTCCAAGCTTTCCTTTAGCACCAGGCCAGCACTCCATATATGCACAATGGCACCCAATAAAAGTGAGGAAACAGGTAAAGCCCTCAAAGATATAAGGCACCCCAAGATAGTCTTTCCTCTTAAACCATCTTGCAGCAGAGAACACTGAAGGTTTACGCTCCACAAGGAGGCTTTCAGGGCCTTTATTCAGAGGGGTTTTTGGGATTTGGCCACGGTAACACTGGTTTGCCCTGTTAGGCTTGATAGGAAGGGTTATTAGGAGTGGATTTTATAGCAGTGCCATAAACAGAGTGTAAACAGGCTAGAGGAAAACAAATGTGACAACCACAGGTCTGTTTATTTCTTTTATTTATGTTCTGTCTTCTGCCTTCAAATTAATTTCTGGATCAGAGTTTTTAGAGGCAGTTGTGGTGCTGGCCTGTAAATTAACTGTATAGGTGGAACCAGGGTCTGCTCTCCCTGACGTTGAACTGAACTTTAAAAAAATTTAATCAAATAAGCAATTAACAAGATTCTTCATGATGCTAAATACTTCAAGAGTCACCAGCGCTTCATCTTTCAATGCATCTTGTCTCACTGCCGTAGTGGCTGGGTTATAGATCTTCACAGAGGAAAGTCTGGCTCACTGTCATTTGGGGCTTTCATTAATTCTTAAATTTGCCCTTGGTTGTTCATGAAGGGACCCAGAACATGGCCAAATCAGGCACTATTCCAAATGGATTGTAGCAGTTCTAGAATCTACTCTGAGTACAGGGAGTGGCAGTGTACAGTAAGGGCCACTCCACTGTGAAGTCCTGTAGGCCCAAATACACCTTGCAGGAGACATGGGTGGCCTAGGAGGTCTCAAGGGACAGTGTAGGTGTCAGTTTTTTCATGACCTCAAAGCAGCAGGCAATATTATCTGCACATCCTTAGAACCACCCCTTTGGAAGGGAGGGAGACTATCTCAAGCCACCCACTGGCTATAACACAATGTTTTGCTCTGGGTGATAGCTGAACATCATAAATTTATGTCCATAGTTCTGGGGTCTGGGAGTCTAAGGTTAAGGTAGCTGTAGGTTTGATGTCTGATAAGGTCTCAGTTTCCTCTTGTTCTGTCCACACATGAAAAAAAAAGCTACTCTTTGGTAAAATCATCAACCCCAATTATGAACTAATTACTTCCTAACAGTCTCCTCTTTAAATATCATCCTAATGGTAACTAGGCTTTGAGTTTATAGACTTTGTTTGTACTACTGTAACAAAATACCAGAAGTAATCAACTTAAAAGGAGGAAAGGGTTTTTTGATTCACACTTTGGAAGTTCAGTCCATGGTCAGCTGGTCTCTTGCTTTTGGGTGTGTAGCCAAGAAGCTTATCACTTCTAGAAACTGCTTGTTTCATGGTCACCAGGAAGCAAATCAAGAGCTAAGAAGGGACCAGGTCCTAGCACTGCCTCCAGGGGTGTGACCAGAGTCCTAATACTGCCTTCAGGGGCATGGCCTCAATGACTTAGAACTTCTTTTCACTACACCCTACCTTCTAAGGATCCACACCTCCCATTATCTCTATGAGCAGTGGAGAGCCCTGGTAACCAAGTCTTTACATTGGGCTTTTAAGAGACACATCCAAAGCATAGCAAGTTATAACAGACATCTGTTTCACACTGCACCAGACACAGCAAGACCTCAGCTGTGCTTCGAAGACCTCTCTACCCCTGCTCATATTGATTTGCTGTGTTCTCTAAGACAGGTCACGTTGGCAGGTCTCAGATAGCTACCTACTTACCTCTCAAGGTGGCTTTAGGGCCTGAAAGCAGACCTCCAGGGCTTGGTCTGGCCCCTTGTGTGCCTGTGAATGTGTGTGTGTGTGTGTGTGTGTGTGTGTGTGTGTGTGTGTGTGTGT
>OU015746.1:63471623-63504356 GCA_907169655.1 Acomys percivali | reverse complement strand
TGTGTGTGTGTGTGTGTGTGTGTGTGTGTGTGTGTGTGTGTGTGTGTTCTTCTACATGCTGACATCCAGTTAGATCAGCATCATTTTTTTTTCATTGGATGATTTCAGCTTCTTTGTCAAAACTCAAGTGTCTGTAGGTGTGTGAGTTTGTTTCTAGGTCTTTGATTTGACTCCATTGAGCAACCTGGAACCTGCGTTTTCAAAGGGCTGACAGCAGTGGATGATTAGTCCTTTCTTCTTAAATAGTTTTACTCCTGAGAACCTAAGGTTTTGTGCACTTAGTTTTGGCTAGGAGCAGAACCACCAGAGAAAGGAATGAAGACTGTAAACAAGTTCATCCTAAGGCGTCTAATTTCCTAGCTGATACCTTTGCCATGGTCCGATTTTAGGCCAACATTGTCTCTTAGAGAACAGTTGAAGGTGGGGAACAGGGGTGTAGTAGTGGAAAGGGGTAACTGGGGCAGGATCATGGGATGACAAGGTTCCTGCCCAGAGACTGATGCTTTCCAAGTTGCTTTACTTTCTCTTTTTAAATCCCCCCTCCTTTCTCTTGACATGCAGGATGACAAGACTTTTCTTCAACCATGCTATCTTACTGCTTTGGCCATCGTATAGTAAATGTAGAAATGTCACAGGGTGTCTTGATTTTGTTTTTCTATAAAGCCCTACTTTTCTTGGTTTCCTTTTTAGCTATCTGTCTCATCCCTAACCCCCAGAGTAAGCTAGTCATTCACCACGACACAAATGCAGTAGTAGAAATTTTCACAAAATCAAGGCACATGAGCAGAGGACAGCCAGACTGTCAAATTGTCTGGCACCCTGTGAGTTCTTTTATGTTGACTGGGAGCACATGAAAAATTAGAACACATCGGGGGACAGGGCAGATAGACGTACAGCTCCCCACATTTAAAGATCTTGTTGTCATGGGCTATAAGAGGCAAAGTGTTGTGAGCCTGGATGCAACGACCATGTGTGGCCTATGGAATCTAGCTTCATATAATTGTCAAGATATGAATGATTCTCAACAGCAGAAGTCATTCTGTTTTGAAAGTGTGCTGACGTTAGCAGCCATAGTTCAAAGCCTGAGTCTGAGAGCCTCTGAGTGGCTCTGAACTCTCCTTTAGAGACGGATCAGTGAAGCCCTAGCTGCCTCTGCAACTTGTAGATTACAGAATCACACAACTCACTCTTTACATTCCTGGCCAAATCTCCAGGCTCCAGACCACTCACTCACTGCTGTCTGGGATTCACAATGAAGTTTACACTGTGGCATTCCTCAGCATGTTAGTGTGGTGAACATCAAAGTCACAGCGGTCTGCTCAACCTCCCTGCCTTTGAGATACTATGCCAGCATCATTGGCCTTCTAGATCAGACTAGAACTCTTTTATGAACACAGGATCACTCCTTTTTGATGTTTTAAAAGGTTTGCTGTTGTTTATGGGGAGATATGTGTGCCTGTGTGGGTTTACTTGTACCACATGGGTAGAAGTACCTTTGGAGACAGAGGGCATTGGAGCCCCTGGGACTGGAGTCACAGGACATTGTGAGATGTCTGGTGTGGGTGCTGGTAACAAGCCTGGATGTCTGCAAGATCGGTAAGTGCTCTTAAACACTGAGCCATCTCTCCAGTTCCATCCTTCCTGGTCTTTTGAAAACAGCGGTGCAGACCACAGTGGGTTTTAGGTATTGCTTGTTTTGCCCTCAGAAGAAACCTGTATGCTTTCAAAGCTTTAACTGATCCCCTTCTTCAATGTGAGACAAAGGCAAATGCGCTAACTTCCTATTTTCAGATAATGGATGAAAACAACAGGGTGGGAGCATCCCAGCAGTTCAGAGGGCCAGTCACAGGACACAAAGCTGCACCATTGCCTTTGGATGTCTTGTACACTGGGGGGGGGGGCATTTCCTATGTCTTCCAGTATTTACAAAACTCACAGTGAAGGAAACTGCAGGGGGAGGTGGTGTCAAGGCCCTAAGGCCTAAGTGCCTCCCAGATTTCTAGTGTCATTTAGATTTCTGCTAAGCACAGGCTAGACCAAATCCTGTTGCTCAGAAGAGAAGATCCCATGGTTGGATGTGTGACCATTGCTTTCCAGCAATCCCATCTTCCACGTTTCCCAGAAGGCAGTGCAAAACAGCCTAGAACACAGCCCAGGGGACAGTCAACGCGGCTGCCAACAGCAGGCTATGAAAAGTCTTGCTGACAAATCTTTCTATCTCATCTCAGTGCAGTAACTGGATGCTGACATGAAATTAAAATTTAATCTTTATTTCTTTCTCTTCATAAAAATTTTAGGTTAGTATGTAAGCAGGAATGAAGATGCCACAGTGCAACTCACCTAATTTATAAATATTTCCTTTAAATTTTGTATGCTTTTGTCTGGTATATATTTATTCTTGCTCTAAATTCATAAGTAACCTTTTTGTATAATCTAAATATTTTTTGAGTTTGCCTCATATTTATTTAATCTGTCATGAGCTGCTTTCTTATAAATGGTATGATATAGAAATTCAATTGATCATTTAAATAATCAGCAATATCCATTAAATTTTTAAAAAATTAATAATGAACTCAGATGGATTGAAAAATCAAAGCAATATCAAATGGTTTACCATATTTCACCCTGGCTGACAGCACATCTCCTCCATATACTCAGCAATAACCCCTGACTATAGATACGTGCAGGAAGATGTGAAACTGTATACATGATTTTCTTCTTTGCTTAGCTCCAATGATACCTCTTCCACCTCCTCCTTTGTCATCCTTCTTTTCATATGAACTGTTGGTGTTTTTTGCCTGTTTGTTTTGTTTTGTTTCCGGTTTTGTTGTTGTTGGTTTTGTTTTTGTATTTTCACAATCAACACTAGATTTGGATGTTGTCAATTTCTGCAAGGCAAAAGAGGTTGCTCTGACCAGTACAATTGACAACATCCTAAGTGAGAGTCAAGTCATTCTTCAGATGTTTCTATTTTCAACTGTGATGGAGTAACAAGGACTAGATTCTGCCTTAAGCAGTGAGGAGCCACGAAGCTGACTGCTGAGGTCCGGGAAGCTGGAGACAGAGACTGTGAGAGGCTACTGGTGTGAGAAATGTGGTCCTTGAAATACATGTGACAATCCTCTACACACAGCAAACCAGCAAAGCCAGACCAGGACACCGGATCTCAGAACACCCTGGGAACCGTCATAGTCACACAGCTAGAGAGACTCTCCCTGGGTGGAACTCTGAAGATGCCCTGGGCCACCTCAGTGGATGTAAAATATGAGTGAACTCAAAGCAGTGCCAAGGAATGCAATGGCTCGTCATAGCAAAGACAAAGGTTAGCTTTAAAACAACAGAACTCAGCACCAGTTGTTGTGCAGAATTCTGAATATCCAGCTTCCAGTCAGAAATGTGATTATTCAGCAGGGCTGCAGCATATAACACACTTAATTTACTTAAAATACTTACAAAAAGATTAACAATCTGTTTACCAGAATCTCTAAACCACTGCCACAAGAAATTAAAGACTATCTAGACTGATGAAAGAATGTATATCAATAGATCTGAGGCCCCAATGGTGTCAAGAAAGCAACACTTCCCAAGCAGATCTACAGAGTCAGTGTGTTCCTATCAGAGCTACTGCTGGGTTCTGGGTTGACATAATCGCATTGTAATAAAGTTTATATTCAATTTCTAGGGGCCCTGAGTAATACCCATTCTATAACAAATCAGCAAAATCCTTAAGCTTTAGAACAAAGTGGGAGGTCATGGCTCCAGATTTTAGAAATTTCTACAAAGTTATCGTGATTGAAATGGTGTGTCACTAGCATGGAGCAGACACTCCATGCTAGTCAGTGCAGTAGACCTGAGGGACCAGATGTGAATCTGTACCTAGACAGTCACAACTGGTTTGATAATAGTTTTTTTTTTTTTAATTAGTGATGGTCAAGTAATTAAGTTTCATCCCTTCTCAAATCATTGATGGGGTTGAAGACCAGAGGTCAGTCTTATGAACCTTAGCTGTTTAGGGGATAAAATATTTTCAGGTCTAGTTAGAGGTTTTAAGTTGACCAAGATGAGGTAGGATAGATACTGATTTTCATTTAGAATGTTAGAATCACCAAGATAGGAAAGATGTTTTCTACAAGGTTACAAGGTTGCCAAATACAATTAGCCAAAACACCATGAATGAAACATTCATACAATCCCTGATTGCTTGATGATTCTTCTTGCTATATGTAATTTTTTTATTTACATGTAATAATATAAATGTATATTCCAATAAAATAAAATCATTTTTTTAAATTAGTGATGGTGTGGCCTCAGCATGGTGGAACCTTTAAGAGCAGTGTCTTCAGCCAGGCAGTAGTGGCACATGCCTTTAATCCCAACACTTGGGAGGCAGAGGCAGGCAGATCTCTGTGAGTTTAAGATCATAGTGGTCTACAGACTGAGTTTCAGGGCAGCCAGGGCTGCACAGAGAAATCCTGTCTCAAAAATGAAATGAAATAAAGATAAAGATAAAGAGTGGTGTATTCTGGGAGAGTCTTGGGTCTTTAGGGGAAGAGCTCACAGTTGCAATTCTTTCATCTCTGCTTCCTATAGGTCCTGCTATTTCACAGTGGCCTGCCATGCAGAAACCCTCCTGCTGTGGGATGCACAGAGGCCATTTTACAGGGGAATGGGGAAAATTTGGGAGAATCGTTTAAAATCTTCCCAGTGAATACATTCTTGGAAGCAATGAATATAGAAGATTTTGGAGGGTCTGGAAAGAGCAGCAAGTAGTTTGAAACCTATTTCTTCAGTGGCCAAACATGGGCACCACTTCAAGGCAGGCAACAAGGAGTTTGCTTTTTATATTTTCACTAAAGAATCTAGAACTATTCTATGCAGAACGCCTACACAGGTTCTAGCAACATTCTTGGGCCAGTGGACGCTGAGGTACAAAATGGCCACGTTTAACTCTATAGTGATCATTTGACTCTTAAATATTCCAGAAAGTGGAGCTTGGAAACACTAGCAAGCTCCCAGCAGCAGATGCTCTCACATGGCAGAGACGCTGCCTCCATTGCTTGTGGGGAGCACTAACTCTGTACAGACGTGACTGGAAGAACACCACACAACCTCAGTGAAGGACTGTGTCCATATTAAAAAAAAAATCAATGGCCAACACCAAAGGTAGATTAATGCCATCTGAAATACCTTCTGCATAAGTTGAATAGAGTGCTGTTATTATCATCTGGCCGACAACCCTGTCCATAAACACCATGAAGCTACTCCTCAGGACAGCCCCAGCTGCTCCCGAGCAGCAGTTTCCTTAGCTGTGCTGCAGTGTGAGTTAGCCTAAGGCTTTGGGGCAGTCACTGAATCATGAGATTTCACTGTTAGAACTTGTCCTGTGTGTTTAAAAACCACCAAAATATTGAATCAAGTAAAGTTACTAAGGAGACTGTAGCTGGGAAAGAGGCAGAGGAGATCAAGATACAGAGAAGCACTTCAAAAGCCACGCTCAGGCTCACAGGTACTTGGCGCAGAGGTAAGAGCATTGGGGGCGGGGGGCGGGGCGGGTGGAAGGGAAGTACCAAGCCCTGTGGCTGGAGGTAGCTGCTGCATATGTTCCGGTAAAGTCTTCAGGTGGCCCTTTCTCTTTTTAACCAACCACTTTCTATAAACGGATCCCTTCAGACTTCTGTTGTGTTCTTAACATATAGTCTTCAGGAGGCTTATTTTTGGCCCAAAGTGTAATTCTCTCTGCATGTGATCTCAGGACTAGCGCTTTAAAAAAAAAAAAGAACAAGAGACCTAGAGAAATCCTACAAACCGGAGTTATCCCGCAATGCAAGCAAGAGGCATATTCCAGGCCCCCCTCTCCCCGCC
This sequence comes from Acomys percivali, assembly GCA_907169655.1. Lineage (NCBI taxonomy): Eukaryota > Metazoa > Chordata > Mammalia > Rodentia > Muridae > Acomys > Acomys percivali. Next base: position 63,498,494 of record OU015746.1, on the reverse strand, counting down.
GACACCCAAATCCTCTGATGTTCAGCTGTGGCATTGTCACAGGCCTATACACACCCTCGTGTGTGCTTTGCATCACCTCTAGACAGCTTCAGATGATGATCTCGCTGTGCCCATGCCTGGGAGGTCATTGTTAAGGCCACACTATGTAGGGATAACGACAAAGGAAAAGTCCCACCTGTTCAGTGCTGAGGCGCTTTTTTAATAGTCCCCCACCATGGGGGAGGGGTGTGTCCGTTGAATCATAGTGCCCTAGTTTGCTTTCTGTTGTGTGATAAGCACCATGACCAAGAGCAACTTGGAGGGCACAGGGTTTATTTCTGTCCACATCAATCCAGCAAAGCCAGGGCAGGACCTCAAGACTTGGAATTAGGAACTACAGCAGAAACCATAAAGGATGCTACTTACTGCCTTGCTCTCCATGGCTTGTTCACCTTGGTTTCTTACACAGCCCAGGACCACCTTTCTCAGAGGTTTCCTATGCAGTCCAGCACCACACACAAGGGCTTGCTGCCCCCAACACATCCATCTTTAACCATTCCCCACTCTTTCATACAGGCCAATCTAACGGAGGCACTTTCTCAACTGAGGCTCCCTCTTCTGAGTTGACTCTAGATTATGTCAAGTTGACAAGCACTAGCCAGCACATTGAAGATGCAGATGCCATGGATACAGAGGACTGGCTGCGGCGACGGGACAAGAGAGCATCATGTGACTTCCTACTTGCCATGTGTCAGACAAAGTTCACTTTACTCTGTGCGCTAAAGGAGAAAAATCTATTTGGATATTTTTCTTAATTTTTCCCAAAATGGGATATGAGTATTTTAAAAGTACAAAGTTATTGTGCCATTATTGTTAATTTCCAACTTGATGGCATCTCAAATCATCTGGGAGATGGTCTCTGAGCTGGAACCCAGTGTCTCGGACCTCCAAGGCAAGAACTCTTACACTGAGCCACACCCTTGGCCTCATTTCTTGATTTCTAAAAATAATGTCAACATCTAAGTTGGAGGGCAGTTGTGAGAATTAAAATAGCGCAGAGACACGCTGCCTGTGCTTCAAAGCAGAGACGTGCTTAGGAGTGGCCTGGAGTGGACATCTGTGCCAGGAACTGACAAGTCACAAAGTCTTCAGCACACTCTTTGACATACAGTTTATGTCCCTAGCCCTCCAACATGTGCTCTAAATGGCTGCTCCCTGGACACACTAGGAAGCCCTCTGAGGACAGGCTTTTGCATGTGCCTCAAGGCCAATACTACTTGGTCTTTGGGATACGATCTGTGTTTTTTAGCTGCAGCTGTTTGCAACACGCCCAGGCCTACTCCAGTCTATTCTGTGGAGACTGTTTACCTGACTTTTTAATACTTACAGGGGTGTTTGGGTAAGCAGTCTGGCAAAAAATGATGACTGTAAGAAGCCGTTTCCAACAGTAGGCTGGGATCTTGGTGTCACTCACCATGTTTTCCCATGGGGCTTCTGTAGAATTCCAAGAACCAGTAAGCAGTTTCACACACAGAGTGGTACTTGCTTTGAGTGTGAAATTGGGACTGGGATGTGAGTTGGAGTGTGCTCTTGCTACATTCTCTTATAACTTTTCCAATTATATGAATGTAATAAAAACATACATTATTAAAAAGTTTAAATAGGTATTTCACATATGGAGTTGTGAAGAATTCCTTTTGGTGCCAAAAAGTCATAGGGGGAAAAATGAGGTTTGTGATTTGTGAACCCGCTATGCAGGCAACTCTTTCTCAAATGTATATTTTTCAGGAGTCATTAGAACATTTTTCTCCATAAGGATCACAGGTGGGAAACCCTTCATATAACCTCTGCTACAAGTTGGAAATTATCCTGGATGAGAATAATGCTGAAAACATTCAGTCCTACATGTTTGTTTGCTTTGTTTCTTCCTTTAGACACACTGCAGAGAACTTTCTAGAAAAGAATCAGAACATGCACCAAAAAACTGCCACCATAGCTGAGCACACAATGGCAAGCAAGGATATATATATATTTGCACCCTATACACTTTTTTTTAAGACTCAAAAAGAAAAATCAATGAGTCTCACTTCCCAATTTGTCAGAAAACACATCCAGTAAACAATTAAGCAAGCTATAAAACTTGGAGACCAAAAGCCTCCAAGAACTTGAAAGACACAGTGCTTGAATAATTAAGTAACTCATGAAAACGTTGATATAGGAAAGGATACCCACACAGCCTCCAGGAACTGGTCCAAATGATGGGCTCTCTTCCAGACTCTCTTGACAGCCTTTATTCCCCGTGTCTCCTATTCCTCCACTTCAGTTGGAATTCTTTAAAGTGCATTCATTTAAACTAATTACCATTTACGCCACTGACTCCAAATCTCCTGGATGGAAATTTTGGAATCTCTGAGTCAGATGAACTTATTACATAAGTGTGCCCCAAGGATGCATAAGCAGAAACATATCTTAGCTTTCAGCGGTGCCAAGGAACATTATTTTAGGGCATCATTCTTCCGTGCTTATTATTTTATCTTTGCCCTGCTATAGTTAAGTCTTCCGTTAAATATTTGGTCAACGTTTTAATTTTAAAAAGCCATTAAGTTCCTGGTGCTTGTTACAAATCTCATCTTTAAAACCTTTTTCTTCAGTACCAGACACAGTTAAGTAACGTTTGCATATTTAAAAATCAATGTTAAGAAGCACATGAGCTGCTGCTCTTGGTTATTTACCCGGCATGCACAGCTCATGGCCATGTGCCTTCAGGTACCCTTTCCTGGTACCCCATGTAGCAGTTTACTTAACTGAACAAAGGAAATCGAGATCATAGCTTCGAAACATTACTTAATATGAAAGAGTTTTGGTTTTTGTGAGCTTGAAGTGCAAGGTTGAGCTGAACAGGTTGAATGGAATCCTGTTTCACTGGGCACTCAGAATCTCTGCTTTCTTAACGCCCCCGAGTTACCATAGGAGATTCAGTCTCTAAGCAGGAAGCCTTCTGAAGAGCAGATTTCTTTGGGGGAACCGGATCAGTTAAGTACGAAGTGACTAATACAATGTGACTGTTTTGCAGGGCAAAACAAGCATGCAACTGCTTTGTAACTTGGTGGCATCGTGAAGAGTGGACAACAGACGCTGGATGAAGTGGTGCGTGCCACAGTCACTGCACTCAGGACGCTACAGGAGGGGGCAGGGACCCAAATTGGAAGCTCAGTTTGGGATGTATAATGAGAGCCTGTCTAAGAAAGCTAAAAGGTATGTTCTGAGTACAACCCGATGGCTTAAAATAGTACAGGGACACTGGAAAACCTGAAAAACTCATACATACATTATTTTTCTAAGATTACAAAATAAGTGGAACTTCAGTAAAATTAAAAATTGCAAAGAGACCATTAAGAGCATAAGCCAGGGGGCTGGAGAGATGGCTCAGCGGTTAAGAGCACTGACTGCTCTTCCGGAGGTCCTGAGTTCAATTCCCAGCAACCACATGGTGGCTCACAGCCATCTATAATGTGATCTGATGCATACTGTATACATAATAAACAAATCTTAAAAAAAAAAAAAGAGCATAAGCCAGATATTGGAAGCCTGAAAAAGTTTCAATATTCAAGTGAAATACAGGTTCTACTGGGGATGTGTCCCCCTAGCACTGTGTTTGGTTGAAGAACCACAAACCAATCCAATAACAAAGAGAACAGCTGCAAGTGTGTTTGCTGCGATAGCTCTGGATGTTTTTCTTTTCCTTTTTTTTTTTTTTTTTCTTCTGCCTATTCTTTTGCTGGTACCACTCTGTCTTCGTGCTCATCACAGTGTAGTTACATTCAGAGCTCAGGTACTTCGAGGGCTATTTGCAATAGTCAACTTGATCAGTGAAGGGAGTCTGGGTGGGGAGCCTGCTAGGTTAGGCAGGCCTACAGGAATATTTGCAGGCAACTGTATTGGTTACACTAAGGTGTGGGAAGACCGATGCATAGCACCTTTGTGTGGATTTGGGCCCTGGACTGCATAAGATTGGAACAAGCAAGCATTCATCCATTGCTTTCTGCTTTTCTTACTGTGACTTCTCAGCCGTGTTGAGCCCTGACAGGAATTGTGAGCTAAAATAAATGGTTTCTCTCCAAAGCTGCTCTTGTCCCATATTTTATCATAGCAACAAAACAAATCTATAAAATCAACGTTGTCTTAAGAATTTATTTAAGCTCCACTTTTGGCATGGGAGGAAAAAAATCCACTTATGAAGTGACTATTACACTTTCTCAAATCACTGTACTTTCAGGAATATTATCGTTGAGCTGAAACGATAGCAATGGAATGGCCCTGGCTCTTTATTGATGCAGTAACACTAGTTTGAAGCATCCTTAAGGAATGAGTGAAGAACAGACAGTTCTTGTTCATTCTTCCCTCCACCGTTATAAATATCAAAAGATCTGCTCATGTTGAGACCATGGTTCCATCTCTTGCCATGACTTGGGATCTCATTGGCTCCCAAGAGTGTGAGGTTGAAGACTGGGCGTGGAGTTAGGAACATTGTTTGGGTACCCGTGTCCACCCTAGTAGATGACTGAGTCAGACTATCATATCACGTCTTCTCACCTGCTGCCTCCAGCCTTTCTCCAGGACACACTAGACCTTTCCCAGTCACCTGCTCTTGTTCTCACTCTACACTCTGGCTCCAGTCTCTCCTAGCTACCCTCAAATGGAGGCAAATGTCATGATACTGATGTTCACTCTTTCTCCAGCTTTTTGAGGCCTTTAAAAAACAAAAAACAAAAATGAAAACCAAAACAACCTTCCAGCTTAACAAGTCACAAGACACCATATTGGATTCGCCCTGGTAGCCATGGCAACTAGAACAGGACAATACAGTGTTCACCAGCCAGGTCTTGGGCAATGGTACTAGAGCTACTGATTCTCTCTAGAACGGGTCACTGAGACCCTCTCTTGGGACTCCAACTATTACTCCCTCTCCCGCTGCTGGGAAATGCTAAATTATACAGAAACGGTGGCCTGTCCTTGTCTGGGGGCCTTTTACTGATTGCTAATAAATCTTACTTTTGCTGTGGCACAATATCCTCTATTGGCTTTAATTCTTTAATTAACAGAAGAGACAAAACCAAACACTATATGGTAACATCCAGCACCCACACACACACTACAACTACCACCGGAACCCACTCTCTCATACATGGGACAAGGTCAACAATTGATCTAGTTTAATAGAAGTGTGTGTGTGTGTGTCCATTATTTGTTCACCGGTCTCTCTTCAGCTCACTAACAGGCACAGGCAGATTTCTCTTCTTTCAAGAGGAGCCTTAGAAGCAGGGCGGTGGTGGTGTATGCCTTTAATCCCAGCCCTTGGGAGGCAAAGGCAGGCGGATCGCTGTGAGTTCGAGATCCTACACAGAGAGACCCTGTCTCAAAAACAAAACAAACAAACAAACAACAAACAGAGGAGCCTTAGATTCCTATGGCCTCGGAAACACTGGAGAATTTTCTTCTCCTCAATTTTCACTTGACAATGGGAATCCTGTGTCTTAATCTTTCCACAGGAGGCTTGTCCTCTGCACTTGGGGAACAGGCATAGGAAAATTGAGAGTTTGAAGCCAACTAGAACCACAGGTGAGAATTTGTGTCAAAAATACTTTTTTTTTCCACCAAATACTTAAGGATCTAAAAATGGCTTAGTTTTGTGTTATTCTGCTTCCACTAAGCAAAGCCAAAACAGTGGTTATTAAACTTTAATATCTATAAGTCAATCTTTTGAAGATGTGAGGTAAAGTGGTATAAGGAGTTTGGACTGTGGATTCAGGACTCAGATCTATCACCCACCTGTGAAGGAGGCTGACAGCAGGTGTATCACCCACCTGTGAAGGAGGCTGGCAGCAGGTGTCACCATCCTCCTCACCCTGTGTTTTACATGGGATGAGCATCACATTGAGGGACAGACATTCAAAAGGAAGGGACACAGACTTAATCCCTTTTCTGATTCATAGGATGAGGACGATAGTCACTAAGCCATTTATGCATGTCACAGCAGTGATTGTCTCAAACACATGGCAGAAGATCCACAGGCCAGGTTCTTAAACATACTAGACCTTCTTTGGAACTTTAAAGTAGCCCACTGTACAGTTCACAGCCACCTACTAACTGGGGCAGGTCAACAGCCTGCAGGAATTTCACACACCTGGACACTTCCATGACACAAGTAGGTTTGGGAACAGCGCACAGGTCAGTGTAGAGGTAACTTATAGTACATAAAATAGTACAAACAGAAGGTGTTATTTCGTGTGACACATGACTGACTATGTGAGAGAAGAGGGCACCTAAATATAGATAGAAATTTTAGGGGTCATATGTGTGAGTTTACTGATTTTTCTTGGCTGAGACACACTTCTCCATCTTAAAGAGGATGGTTGTTTCATGGTTTGCATAGTCAGGACTACTTTGTAAGAGCCTACTTAAGGTTAGGCAAGTATGTTCTCAGACTCTCCAGCAGCCATGAATGAGCACATTTCCTTATTCTCTTCAAACTATGAAGTCCTCGATCACCTGTATCTTATGTGTCAACTCTGTTATTAGCTCCCCAGGGGTGAGCTTCTTGGCCTGCATTTCTCATGGCATTATCATTCGTTGACTATCACTGGGGCTGAACTGTTTCTTATCAAAAATCATGTGTAAGAGTCCTAACTCCCAGAATGTCATTAGCACAGTAACTGAGTTAAAAGCTGTCACCCGAATGATCTCTATATCAGTCCAACTGCTATCCCAATCACAAATGGAAACAGGGAGGGTGCACACAGAGGGCTGCATCAGGGAACGGTGCAGAGTCAAGTGCAGAGGCCTCAGAACAAACCAAACGTGATCTTGAATTCCAGGCCCCAAATCTGCGAGAATTAACATCCGTATCATTGACGTTGCCCAGACTGAGATCCTTGTACAATAGCCCTCCTTAGCAACCTGGTACAAAAAAAAAAAAAAAAAAAAAATGGACTTTTAAGCAAGCATTTACATAGTGCCTCCAAAAATAGCAGGAATTTGACTGTGGGACACCTAATTCCTTTCAGCATTGATGAGTGTAATTCCTGGAATGCGATTTCCTCTTTGTGGTTTTTCTTCTCCATAACCTATGCCGTATACTGGACTGGTGTTTTCTAATTTCCAATACTCACTGCCATGTGATGTCAATTAGAAATGAAAACAGAATCTTCCTGTGCATCACTATGCCCACATTGAAGTGCTCAGGGTTTAGTTGGGACATGTGTATGCCTGGGGCATCGTGTGATTGTTTACAAATTATTTTATACATGTCACTCATTTAATTACAATTTATCTGGCTTGTTTTATCCACATGGTTTCTAACTATAAAATCCCTTTAAAGAGTACTGACTTTGGTTGCCCTAGGGAATTGTCACTGTGCGATATTATGCTAGAATCCCACACAAATTTCCTAATGAAAATCATTTCCTTTTGTCAAAACAACAAAATTCGCTCCCTGTACCTGGGTGCAGTCCTCAGTACCATGCTTCTAAATGTAGAAGTGCCACTGCATTCAACTTGTTGGTTTTACTGGACACTCTTGTCACACAGGTCCCACCTTGCATTCTCAATAGCTACCCTAGTCTCTGAAGAGCAAACCGAAAATAGAAGGGAAGAGGCATCATTGCATACATTTTAAAATAATTTTTAGAAAGGATCATGTGATTTTCTAGATTGAGGAAGACACAAAACCCATTGTAGTTATTGAGAAAAATTTAGGATTGAGTCATTTTGAAATTCCAAACAAATGAAGACAGAAAAGATCCCAAAAGCTTTTGAAAGAAACCAAAATGACAGCAGGGGTAACATTAGTTGGAACCCAGGACGGGTAAGAAATAGACAACCAGCTTTCTCTTTTCCACACAGGAGCATTGGGAGGTAGACTGCAAAGAAATGATTCCTTTACTCCTCAAGGAAAATTATTTCCAACCTGCATCTCTATTCCCAAGCTATCAACTGAATAGGAGAGGACAGCACTGGTCCACACTCTTTCTTTAAAAGACAGTGGAAATTAATGGTGGTAAAGGAGATATCTTCCAGAAATTAAGGCCAAACATCCAATGAAGACAAATATTGACTCATAAACTGGATTAAGAAAGAACAAAGAAGACAGTCCCCAAGAATATGGCGGATGGAGAAACACTTAAAGAAATGCTCAACCTCCTTAGTCATCAGGGAAATGCAAATCAAAACAACTCTGAGATTCCATCTTACATCCATCAGAATGGCTAAGATCAAAAACTCAAGCGACACCACATGCTGGAGAGGATGTGGGGAGAGAGGAAGGACAGCAGATCACTGAGAAGAGACTTGATACCCTATGAGCATATACAGAGGGAGGTAATCCCTCTGAGGAACAGTCATAGGGGAGGGGAATAAGGGGAAAATGAGAGGGAGGGGAGAATGGGAGGATACAAGGGATGGGATAACCATAGAGATGTAACAAGAATAAATTAATTAAAAAAAAAAAAGAATATGGCGGATGGAGATCTGCCAATGGCTGCTCAGTAGCAGGGACGAGGAGCCTGTGTCCAGATGGGCGGACCTGGTGCTGGCAGCTGAGGAGTATGTGGATTCTTCATTGTCAACCACCTCACAGGCTAAAGGACTTGACACAGGAATGTCAGTAGAGCCATCTATTCTCCTGACGATGCTCATGGGGAAGATGCTAAACGACTGAGGCCAAATGCAAATACAGAAGCATATGCCTGTTCTGTGCCGTTCCATATGATGTCTCCCTCCTGCTAACAAGAGTTCTAACAATGTTCACACATACAGGTGTCCTCGGTGGGGACATACCTATAGAAATATATATAAGTTGGAAGCATCATTCAATCAAAGACGTGCTGAATACACCTCACCCACTGGGCGGCCACCAAGCCTAGTGCACCTCCACTTTACTCAGAATGCTTACTTTAGCCTACTTTTGTAATCATGTTGAATACCCACTGCTGGATTCCGCCCACAGTTGAATACTGTGCTGCCAGTGAGAACAGAATGGTTGTGTAGATATGCGTGGTCACAAGGTTAAAAGCTGGAAGTCAAATGACCGTACGTTCGGGGCGCTGACTGGTAGAAAAGCTTGTAAGAAGCTGGTGCCGTGGGAGGAGAGGAGCAGAATGGTTGAGGAAGCTGTGCTAACATATTCTCCATATATTAGTTCTTTTAGACTTTTTAAAACATGGAACTGTAACAGCAAAAGTCAAACAAAATGGATTCTTGATATGGAAGAACAAGAAATAAAACAGAGGTGGGATACTAAAAACAAAACAAAAAACAAAACAAACAAACAAACACACACACAAAAACAGAGAAGTGGTCAGTATATTTCTCTGATGACACTGACCTGATTTGTGTGTCCCACAAAACAGCGGTGATCAGGTACCAACAGATTGGGTCCCAAGACTTTAGAGTACCCACAGAGGGGTTTGAGGAGGCAAGGTTGAACTATATTGAAATACAATAGAAAGTTTAAAAATGAAATGTAGAGCAAATTAGCAGAAGTCAATGAAATGGCAGATAAAGAAAGAAAAACAGTAAGAAAATGACAGCATATTTAAATATTGCTGCCTGCTGCTGTGGTAGCAAGAGGTGGGTAATTGAAAGGCAGCTGCCACCAACCTAAGGAACGAATTAGCTGACCTTCCTCTGGAAAACAGAAGCCTTTTCTAGGCACCAGTAGCCAAAAATACTAAACAGAAGGCAAACACTGCCACTGCCCTTCCTACTCAGACATCTTCCCCAAATGCCCTCAGTACTATTTACTTTTCCTCATGTCTTGTACCTTGTTTATAGGTTTTAAGATCACACTTTTATTCTGAAAAGAATTCCTTTCTTTTATCGCACCAACATTCTTTTTCTTTACAGCTTTGGGGGTTGAACTTGGGCCACTCATATGCTGAGCAATGCTATACTGCCATCCCAGATCCAATAGCTGAACTGCTTTTGAGGAAATGCTACTGGGAATGACCTGAATGGCTCTTGAATGGATTGGCTGGTCAGGTTCCACAGAGACATGGCCTATGGGGATGGAAGTGCCTGGCAGAAATCTCACCAGACTTCTGAGAAAAGCTTGAGAAAGGAGTTGGAGTCTCGGGGCTGGAGAGATGGCTCAGTGGTTAAGAGCACTGACTGCTCTTCGAGAGGTCCTGAGTTCAATTCCCAGCAACCACATGGTGGCTCACAACCATCTATAATGTGATCTGATGCCCTCCTCTGGCCTGCAGATGTACATGCAGGCAGAGCACTGTATATGTAATAAATAAATATTAAAAAAAAAAAGAGTTGGGGTCTCATTGTATGGGACTCCCCCGGACAGCTAAAAGCCACCTCAACTCTAATCTGGGACAGAACTTTTTGTGTGATTGTGATTCATACCTTCCCTGAGGAAGTTACAATTCCTGGCCAGTGTTTAAGAAGTTAGCTGACAAAATTCAACGGAATGAAAATCCTTGCTGAGACATGAACTTCTTATCTCTCTCTGTCGGGAACGTTAACGATGTTTCACCAAATAGCCTTTCCTTACAGTTGGCAGAGAGTGGTGTTTAACTCTTGCTTGCCTTTAAATCGTTCTTAACTGTCAACCTTAATTAAGTTTGACCTAAATCTTTTTCTGTACTTTGATGGTAATACTTTGTCCAAAGTGTCCTATGTACAGAGTGAACTGGACTCTAGCTTGATCTGTAAACACTTTAAAGCTTAAAACCAAAACCTTGTATCTAAGCATGGAATGCTAGCCAGTCACACCAGCCAAATCCAAAGCCAGTCCTCGATTTAACGCTGTTAAATGTTGGTCAAGTACAGCACATGCTGGGCAGCACTACCAGGAGATCTCTGTGTCTCACTGTCTATTTTCCAGCTGTATAAAAATATCTCAGCAGTTGGGGTGGTGTATTTTGGACCATGTTTGGCCTAGAATGTTATGATTCTAGACCATTTTTCTTGCTAAAATATATATATTTTTTAATTTAGCAGGTCTCTTGAGGTCTTTATGCTTTACCTTGTCTTTGATTGTTTTTTTTTTTCTTTAATACAATCAAGAGTTAATAGTTAATATAAGCTGGCCCATTACCAGTCTTTCTTCTTAGAGAATATTGGAAAGAAAAATTTGATACATAGTTAATAACTAAGTAAGTGACTATTTGAAAGCAATGTTATCAGTTAATTTCCTTGTTTCTGGTGTAAAAAGAGCTCAGTCCGTAGCCCACGAACTTTACTGTTAATGCCATAGAGGACAAAAATCCTCTAAAGTGCTGTCTAGTTATTAAAAAAAAAAAAAAAAGATCACTTTCCCAAGGGTTCCAAAGCCCATTGTTATTTTTGCCATAACGTTCTCATCCTTGTCTTGATGCACTCAAGTTTTGTCAAGTTTTTGTCCCCTGGTAGCCAAGGCTTTCATCCCTCTTCTGGTAGCCCACTGGCACCCCAAAGGCATCTCAAGTCTCTGGTAGCCACCGCCACCCAAATCTTTTTCTGTTTCAGACCCTTATACAACTCCCCGTTCTCCGCCAACTGTGTGGCTCACAGGACCCCTCCTGTGTCATTTCTCCCTGCACTGACTGTCCCCAAGGGCTTCTGCCTCTTTTCTGTGGGTTTGTAGATGCTTCAGAGCGGATTAGCCACCTGCTGACCCTGAAACACACCGCTGTTGCTTACCACGGTTTATTTCCCAACCTTACTCGAAACCCAGATAAAACTGAAGGTAATAGCCCCAATGTAAATCACAGGAGCCTCTTTTTGTTCATTGTGTTCTATGTTTTCCCCCTTTCCTGAGGATGTTACATCATCATTCTGTCCAAAGCAACATACTTAATAAGCTCATCTCTCTTTTTCTTCACCTGTTGGAACCCATTCACACACTGCCACTTGGACTTTCTAGCTTCCTTACATGGGTCTCTCCCAAACCTGTGCTCCCACGTCCCTCAGCTCACACCCTGCTTCCTTTTCACTGGACCATTGGCACAACCGCGCACAGGCCTTCTGTACTTCCAGCTGCCAAAACAAGGCTCACTAAAACCTGCATGCTCACCTGAGTTCTCAGGTAAATATACCTTACTCAATTGTTCCTTACTCGGTGCAACAGGTGGTTGAAATACTTCACTGAAGCTGTGCTTGGGTGGCCACTTATGCTAAAGAGTGTTAGGTCATCTACTTTAATGCCTACGAATTAAAGAAAAGAAAAGTCAGCAAGCTTTAGGTCACTTCAGCCACACTAGTCAATCCAGTGGCATAGGCTGTTCTAGACCCACAGAAAGTAACAACTGCACAGGCCTCTTCAACCACACTTGCTTGCATTATCCCTGGTAGTTTGAGTCACCCTAGTCATTTGAGTCTTACAGGCAGGTACAGTTCTACACCCCATATTGGGTTTTCAGATTACAATCCCACTGGTCATTTCAGCCACACGGGTCACACCGGTCTTGCATAGTTTCGGCGATGGATTCAACAGCATAGTCCGTTTTTGCTGGGCATTTCAGTTGCGTGGGTACCCAAGATCTTAGAGGGGTTCAGGCTTGCAGGTATTGGAGTCATGTGCTTTCAGGTCATTTTCATTGCTGGGGTGGCCTGACTAGTCATCAGTGTCATTATTCCTCCCGAGTCAGCTGCTAGAGCTCACCGGAAACTGGGCTCTGTCTTTAAAAGCCCATTTCATTCTATGCATCTATCGCATTACACTTAATGTGAGTGTTGTGGGCTCCTTAATGTTCTCCCAGTGTTTCATACCGTTTCTCAAATGTTTTCGGTTTGGCTAAACCCCAGATGTATTTTTGCCAAACTTCTTTTTCTTCAATCTGTCTATGTTTCAAAGAAAATTTGAGCCATCTGTTTCTATTTCATTGGCTTCACTGCTTAACATTCTCCTTGGTAGAGACGGAGTGTAAAGAGTCTTTTAAAGCCTGGCCTCAGCCTTCCACGCCCTGCTCTGAAGCTCCTCATAATGAAAACTTCCATGGGATCAAGGTCTTTTTAGAACTCCCTGCTTTGGCTAAATGCCCTCCCACCTCTGCTGGGATGGTGCCCTGCTCCTCAGGGAATGTGGTTGACAGGTAAGTCCTAGGGAGCCAGCACCCATCAGCAGGAATGAATTGCTGATCTGAATTATCCTCCTGTTCTACACGCATGCCCTATTCTTTGGTTGGCTCAAGGGATTTAAGTTAGGATGGCACACACAGTATTTCCTTTCTATATTCTTTTCCACAGTTTTGATAAATGCTCTAAAGTAAGGACCAATTATATTGTGATACTAAGTATGAGTGGAAAGAGTAAACCAACACTATGAATCTTATTTTAAGCAAAATAAGCACCATCTGCAAGGAGAAATAGTTTGTTTCATACCAGATTAAGTATACTTATTGAAATATTATTATTAAGCATATATAAATGTGTGTGTGCGTGTGTGTGTGTGTGTGTGTGTTCTGCAATCTTTTCATGATCATTTTCACTAAACCTAGCCTTTAAAAAATGATTTTATGACTATATATAGCATTTAATGAAATGGTTATCCTTTAATCTCCATTTATTATCTTCATAAATCATACTTAGAAAAACCTTCTAGGTAGGAAGCCTAACTCTGATCATTTCCTTGGGACAGATTCTTGGAACAGGGCTTGCTAGATGAAAGTTTGGAAACACTACAAAAATACTTATGTCTGACTTAAAGTCATCATAATACAGACATGTAATGGCTCAACAGTTCTCCAAGAACTTGTGCATCTTAGTCCTTATAGATTTTTACAAGCGAGAAAATGCTGGTGGCATAAATTTTAAAGCACATCTATTTTATTAAATCACAGAGATTAAGTTACTACAGAGCTATTTTCTGATACTTTTTGGAATACTTGAATAAACAAAAGAAATACACCCTGTGCCACTTAAATGTCACTCATCTCACACATGATGGAGGCCATGCCACGTCGCCCCAGTGTGTCTAGACTATGACACCTAGATTTGTGTTGGTGTGTGTGCTAACGAGCCCACGATAAGGAAAATCACCAAGTGTACATTTTTTACAATGGGTCCTTGTCACTGAATCATATGGTGACGCGGATTCTGCTTAGAAAGATAGCTTGATAAGACAATAAAAAATTATTCATCAAGATTATCCAAAAGATAATATTTTCTTAGAATATCATGCAAATAAACTGTTCACTTAAAAGTATTTTCAGGGCATTTTAGAAAGGAATAAAATGAATCAAGTAACCAAAACAAACAAGCAAACAACAAAATAAAAACCCAACCCTGACAAATCCAAGGTGCCAGAATCAGCAAATCTTGGATCAGGCAACATCCAAGCACACACCTTAGCATCCTCTTTGCCTATTTTTCCCAAATGAATCTCCAATGTGGAGATTATTTGTTGGAACTCTCCATTTATATTTGAAAACCTTTATTGCTAGAGGTTTTTGTTTTTGTTTTTGGTTTAAATCAATTTGACACAAGCTAAGGTCATTTTACAGGAAGTAGCCTCAATTGAGAAAACATCTTCATCAGATTGACCTATATGTAAGACTATGGGGCATTTTCTTGCTTAGTGATTGATGTGGGGGGACCTGGCTTACTGTGAGTGGTACCAACCCTGGACAGATGGACCTGAGTTGTATAAGAAAGCAGTCTGAGGTAGGCATGGGGAGCAAGCCAGTAAGCAGCATTTCCCCCATAATCTCTGCTTCAGTGCCTGCCAGCACGTTCCTGACTTGTGTTTCTGCCCTGACTTCCCTCAGTGTTGGGAGTGTGACCTGAAAATTGTAAGATGAAATAAACCCTCTCTTGCCCAAGTTGCTTTTGGTCAGTGCCTTATCACATTAATAGAAAAATCAAACTCAAGTGCCCACTACAGCAGGAAGGAGGCTTCTTAGAAAAGACAGTTGATGCTGGAAAATCCAGTAGATGCTGCCTCAGGGTCTACAAGGGAGGCAGTGGACCACCTGGGGTGCTCACAGTCAGGTAGCAAAAGAGACAAAGAAGGGCAGGCACTGACCTCTAGGTGACGTGAAGAGCCTAGAGCTTCCAGCCTTAGACAGCAAACTTGAAGACAGTAGCAGTGACAAGCTCCTAGCAAGGCCACTGATGGCAAAGTCACTGCCAGCCAAGCACAATCCCAGCAGTGAGGAAGCCAAGCCAGGAGCATCCTGAGTTTGAGGCCCACCTGACCTGTATTATGATACCACGGTTTAGAAAACAAGCTGAAATGAAGAAAAGCCTTTATGTTTTTTTCTCCCTAAAATGGGTTCAGATGTTCTCTAAGATTTTAGTGAGAATTTTGGGGCTTGCAACGCAGTGAACTATTTATTTCAGAGAGGTTTGGATACAGACCAAACGCCTTCTAGAACACAGTCATCATTGGTTCCATATCTGGAGAAGTCCAAGTTTGTCCTTTTGCTGGGACGAAAGGATACAACCTCATCAGCTAAGCCTGCTGACCTTAGAGCATGGCATCTTCCTGGCTTACACTTGGCTGTGGAATTCATGCAGCCAGCACTCCAGCTGCTTCCAACATGGATTCCTTAATGAGATAGAAAACTATGCTTGTAAATAAGCCTAATTCGTTGCTGTAATGTTTCTAGTCTATAACCAGAATAGCTACTGCTTAATGGGGCATTTATAGTTGTTTTAGTCAGTAAAGCATGTCATCTCAGCAAACAACTTTTTAACAAACTAGGATATGTCTTGCACTTGCTATTAACTTTTTTTTTTTAACTAATCATATTTACTGAACTGATCCTGGCATTCCCTTTTTGACTCTGTCTTGATTTAATGTTGTCTGGGAGAATAGAACACAGCGTTGGACATTTTTGTTTTGTAGGGGAAGTTAAAGGAGAGACTGTATGGAGGGCAGCTATGTGAAAATAACAAAAGACTCTGAAGAGTCACAAATAAGATCACTGGTGAGTTTGTTCAAGCAGGAAAAGAGTCCATTAGTACTAGAATAAAAATAGCTTCCTATGAGAATAAAGACACACAGAGAAATGGTCCTCTAGGCACTGGGAAGGGGCCGGTGCTTGGAATATGGCCTTCCAGTCTTTGTGTCTTTCTGCGGACAAGGACCCAGCTCAGCTGCAGTTCATCGAACGCTTGCTGTCTGAGGCTAAACTGGGAACCAGATGAAAAAAGAAGAGCAACCGACCAAGCATCTAAACAAACAAGAATAAATTACTTTTACAAGTCTTTACATGTGTTTGTGTCTTAATGATTTGATAGAAGAATTTCACAACTAATTATGCCTTGCTGTTAAGAAGCTAATTTTATTTTTAAACCTCTGCCAATTACCACTCACTAAGGACATGAAGACAGATATGTAATCATGTACTTTTATATTGTAACAGTATAGTATTAAGATGTAGCGTATGTTATGTATCACATAAACTTAAGTATAAATACTTTCTCAAAGTTTCCACTACCTGTTCCATGTAAGCCATGACTGTGAATTATTCCCCCTTAACTTATTCTTATTACTATCATTTAAATGTATTAAGCCAAGCTTTTCCCAAGAGTTTTACTTTGAATTGTTGAAAGGTCCCATTTAGAAGATGAAATAACTTGGTGCATGCGCATGTGCCCAGGGATGGTGTGGTGTTTTGTTTTGTTTTTGCAGTAAGGAATCGTGGCAGTGGAATCTTAAGCCAAACTGAGTAAAAAGCGTTACTCTGATTTTTCAGATAACTAAAAGGCCAGACAGTACTTGTATTTGCCTGAAGTCTCTAGATTAGCACTGTTTGTGAAACAGAACAAGCAACTAAGGCATGCAACTTTAAATGCTGCAGCACTGGTAGTAAATCTGGTGCCTACTATGCATGCAGCACTACAGCACACTCGCGTGCACACACACACACACACACACACACACACACACACACACACATCTCACTAGCCACATTTTTTCACTAAAAGGGAAAAATTAAATTTTAACAATATACTTTATCTGATCCAAAATGTAATTGTTTCATCTTGCAGTCAATTAAAAATAGTGGTGTTTTACATGCCAAGTCTGATACTGTAATTTGGATGTGGCCCACTCAAGATACTCAATAACTGTTGGATTGCTGCACTGATTAATAGCTCCCATAAAGACAAATTAGACTTACATAAGCCTGCTCTTAAAAAACAGACATAGGATTACATCACTGTTTCAACTACTGGTTTATTTTTTAAAAAATTGAGAGAAAGACAGAAAGCAAATGAAGAAGGCCAGTGTGATTGTGTTTTAATTCTATTATTGTATTAATGTTTTTGAAGATTATCATATTAATTACCCTTTCTCTCCTCAGACTAAAGTACCTGATAGGAATGACTTAAAAGTAAAGACTCACTTTGTCCATTTTTACTTTATAGTTGCCTGTGTTCATGTGCTGGGGCCATCATGACATCTTGAGTGTGTGGTGGACAGATGCTCACGTTTTGATGGACATGAACTAGACAGTGAGTCATGAAGTGGCCCAAGGATCCCCCTGGTGATCTATTTCCTGCATCTAGGACCCGCCTCCTAAAGCTTCCACAACCTTCTGAAATTGGAACACCTGCTGACGACAACATGTTCAAAGCATGAACCTGGTTGGGGCTCATTTCCTATTAAGCCCTGGGATGGTTTGCTGTAATGGCCAACTTGAGACAACCTAGAGTCCCCTGGGGAAAGTGCCTCCATGAAGGATTGCCTAGATCAGGTTGGCCTGTATGCATGTCTTGGATGCTAATTAGTGGGAGAACACCAAACTGCTTTTGAGTGGCTTTATTCAGTATTTAAGAGCAGAGAAAGCTAAGGAAGAAAGCAAGCACAGATGCACGTGTTCTATCTTTGCTCTTGACTGGGGGTACGATGTGAGTAATGGCTTGGGTTCCTACTCTGACTTCCCTGAGCTGATGAACTGTGACCCGGAGCTGAATAGCCCCATTCTTTCCAAGTTGCTTTTCGCCAGTGTGTTTTATCACAGCAACTGAAAGGAAACCGGAACAAGCCTGTAACAACGGTCATAATTGGAAATACCACATAGGGCTGAAGTTCTATTAATGGAATTAATTCATTGGCAATAACATTTACTGCTGCCTTCCTCCCATACAAAAATAGATTCTAAAGTGAGGCATCTCATCAGAAATAATTGTGCATAATAATCTTTTAAAGCTTCAATTTATTTTTTAATGTAGCTGTAACTTGGTGGGAAACAATTTCTGAATTGGAAATATTGTCAAGATAGTGTAAGATTCCTTAAGAAAGCTAGAAACCAAAATTAATATCATATCAAGAGGATGAAATGTGTAAAACAATCATTGGATGACCTTTGCAAGATGCTGTCATTTGTTATCAATCATACTAAAGTGTTTATTGGAAGGAGTTGATTCCTGAGCCTCTATGACTCTATGGGGTCAGGGAAAGGTAAGTTCACCCCTAGGGTTTAGGGGTGACACACCTGAGGCATGGCTTCATGGGCTATAGACTTATTAGAACATAGACCCAATCTCTATGAGGATGAACGGGCTCATCCTCACCCACTCTCTGCTTCCTAAAAAGAGTCTTTCAGAGGAAGCTCTGAAAACTGGTCCTGAATCCAGTGTTATAAAGGTTATAAAGTCTATAAAGGCTTTGGGAGTCTGTGCTTAGATTTCCTGGCTAGTTTCACACATTATAAATGTCTGTGCTTCCATAGATAACTGAGTCGAGAAAGAAAACAAAACAAAAACAAAAAACAAAACTCCAGTCTACTCTATGACTACTTAGTTTCCCAAACAGCAAGTCAAGAAAGGAAATGATTAGTCTAGGTGCCTAAAACTCTGGATTTCAAAAAACAAAATGACCCACTTTTGACACATACAATCAGTGAGGGTGACTTAGGGCCAAGTCCTACTTCTTTTATTTACTAATTGCACATTTCCACTTCAGTGTGACCCTCAGTTTTCTAGCTCATAAGTAGAAATGTCACAGAGAAATTAAGCATACTAAATAAGATGACACATGTCAAACATTGAGCATGCTATCTGGCATGTAAACATATTAAACAATAAATGGCATTAACTATTATTGATTAATTAACTCAATAACTCAATAGGTTTTTAAAAAGTTATCTTCAGCTCCACATTACATTAATTATCTGTAACTATAACAATACTGAGGGAAAAGGTTTATTGGTGCTTATGGTTTTGGAGTTTCCAGTGTGTGGTGAGCTGACCCATTAACATTTCTTGTCTTGTACATGGTGTTGGGGTGGACTGGAGCAAGCTCTTTAGATGTAGTGACAACTCAGGAGCCATATCTCTCCTTTGATTTCCTTTGACTTGACATATATGAAAACGGTGCACAGATAAGTCCTAATAAAGGCATCTGTTATCATTCCTACTTCAATTAAATCTTCCCAAAGTCAAAGTATCTCCCTCAAGGAAATCAATTACCCTAGCAAAAGACCATGCAAACTTAGTTCTAACACTTCAGCATGCTTGTCTGCTCTCAGTGGGAAGTTTACAAGCACATTGCAATGGTGAATCTTGGTTGTCACCTTGTCTGGATCTGGAATTAACTAAACAATGAGCACCAGGCCCTCCTGCAAGGGACACCCTTGAGCTGATTCCCTGGAGTGGGAAGTCCCACCCTAAATGTGGGCAACACCTTCTGTTATATCCCACCCTGGTAAAAGGACATGAAAGAAGGGAAGTTTCACTCTTTGACTGCTTGCTTTCACTGTGCTGGCAGGTTCATTTACCCTGTTGTTGTGAGGGTCAATATGGAAGCCAGTTTTGGGGGGCTTTTAGCATAGTTAAAGACCAGGTTCTCAGCCTCTCTGGGGTGAAATAGCCATTGCTAGACAACCCCAACAATATCACATAAGCCTATATAGTAAATCTCCTTTGTCACTCAGTCTATGGGTTCTGAGAACTGTAATGTTAACACTAAGGTAGGCAAGTTCTGCATGTTCACCTAGGCATACAGGAAGCCCTGAATTTCTCAGAAGTCATGAGTCAGGTTATGAAAAGTGCCCCTTGCAAGTAAAATCCTCATCCTCTTCATCAACCTCCCTTCCAAGCACTGGATTGGCATCTCCTGGTACCCAGGGGCTCTTCTGTCCACCTCTTCTCTCTATTTCCAAACTGCATGGCACCATAGCCAAGTCGTTCTACCCTGCATAGGTTTCTTGTTGCTGCTCTATAAAGTGAGCACAAACTGATGATCAAACACTACAGCCCAGTCACCTACCAGCCTCAGAGGCCAGATGTTCAACACAGGTCTCAATACTCCTCTCGATGCAGGAGTCAGCAGGTATTCAGGGGTCCTGGGAAGAATCCATTTTACCCTTTGGAGGGCTTACTTGCTCAGTTATCCCACATGGATCACTCTTGCCAAAGCATTGGAATGCCTTTGAGTCTATTTAGACAGCACAAGGAATGCTAGAAAGAAGCATCATCAGACCTGCAGGTTGTAAGTCACTAAAAAAAAAAAAAAAAAAAAAAGTAAGGTAAAAATCAGGTACATAATAATAAATAATCTGATTTTTCCAATGACTGAGCACTATTCCTGTTTACATTTATGTATTACAGGACATTTCCTGTAATATAAATTGTTCTGACATTTTCAGAGTCATTAAGTTTGTTTCCACAACTATTTTTTTCAAGAGTCAATAAGGAAAAATAACAGAACCTAATTGGAAAATAAAACAGAGTTGAGGCCAGAACATCTCAGTTAATGAGCAAGAGATTATATTGACTTCATTATATAAATAACATCGACTCTCAATAGTAATTAACAAAGAAAGAGATTGATTGTTTAGTTATCTGATAAGACATGTGCATACATTTAGAGTATTAACCTACAAAGGGATATTAGTATCCAGGAAGCCATTGATGTGTTCATTAGAATTAAAGTGGATAAAAACATTAGCAGCTTTGTACATGAAACCACACTTTGACATGAGAAACCTGCTGCAGCTGGTGAGAAGGAAATGTTCTGGCTAGGTGGGTGTTCTAAGCTTGGTTTTCTGTTTCAGAGCCATCAACAAGATGGTTTATAGTCACTTATGAGTTCTATAAAACGATGGCTATGTTCAGAAAGAAAAGAGAACAAGCAAGATGCTCATGATCAGCATGTACCAACAAAGCTTGAACACGACAGCAAAAATCACAAACAGTTGGTGCAGGATTATGCTTTGAATGTGTCACAGGATGAACCTTCTCCCAGACCAGAAGTATCCTCTCAGAATAACAGAAGACACTCAGCGGGCTGATGGGCATAGCCTTCAATGTCATCTAGAAAAGGGTATCTTTGGCTAGCTCTTAATATTTCCGGTTTCACCAAAGAACCTATCATTTGACCGTTTTTTAAAATTTCCTTTTTTACTTGCTGATAATTTTATATATATATATATATATATATATATATATATATATATTTGATTTCTTTCATTTTTCAAACTATAACCCTCTCTCCCCACCATCATGCCAGTTCTGCTAAGACACTTCTTCTTTCCAACAAGTCACCCTTCTACTCTCACGTCTACTTTCCATGTGTGACCTACTGAATTTAATTATATGTGCTTGCACGAGCATGGGTGGCTCGATGAGCTTCAGAGTGTGGGCAGCTCATCAGTGGCTACACCACTGAAGAAAGTGATAGCCTGTCTTCCATCAACCACTAACTGCTAATACTTTGGAGGAAGTATGGGTCCTCATAGAGCTGTCCTCTATCTGTGATGAAATGTTGAGAGGTCCAATCTTGTGCTGGTCAGCAACCATAGCTGCGTGAGTTCACAAATGCAATGGCTGTGCCATATCCAGATTTACTGCAGATCTTCCCATCCTCTGGCTATAACATTCTTTATCCTTCCTCTTATGCTGTGTTCCTTAAGCCTTGAAAGTCATGCTTATTTTTAAGTACTGAACATTTTAAATGAAGAGATAAAAGGTCCAATCCATTGATTTTGACTATCAGGAACCAAGTTAGGGTTTCTGTTGGTATGATAAACGCCATGACCAAAACAACTTTGCTGGGGAGGTTTATTTCATCTTATAGCTTATAACATCATAAGTAGTCCAGGTTAGAACTCAAGGCAGGAACTCAGAGGGGGGGAACTGAAACAGAGGTCATGGCGGAACTCTGTTTACTGTCTTGCTCCCCTGTGATTATTTTCAGCCTGCTTTATTACACAACCAAGGACTACCTGCCAGTGCTGGCACCTCCCACAGTGAGCTAAGCCCTTCCACATCAATCATCAATCAAGAAAATTCTCCAGAGGCTTTCCTACAGGCAACTCAATGGAGGTATTTTCTCAATTGAGGCTTCCTCCTTCCAGATGACCATAGCTTGTGTCAAGCTGACAAAGGAAAAAAAAAAAAAAAAAAAAAGGACAAAACCAAAACAAACATAAGTAGGCAACTAGTTGTTCCTATTCTAGGCTCCTTAAATAACATTTTTTCATGGGTTTGAATTTATCAGATACTATTAAGTCAGAAATGAGTTGACATGCTTTTTAAGAAGATATAATGCACTGCAGAATAAGATCTATGGGTCATTTTAAAATATGTTAAATTTGGCTGCACATGAATTCAAATTTATATTAAAACACACTGGGTAAGACAAGGAAAGTACTGCAAAGGCCAAAAGTAACGCAACAGAAGAGAACTCAGAAAACAATAACAGCACATATGCATCCTGGGGAGTTGGCTGTGTCATCTCTTGGTTGGTTTTAGAGACAAAACACGAGATGATCTGGTCATAGTTTCTAACCTCGAAAAGCTCAAAAATAAGTTGAAATTATATTGTGGTAGGTACCACAACAAAGGGGAAATTTAGTGAAATACTATTCATGTCTAAGGAATCAAGTTAGTTGTAGAACGAAATAATGTTTGAACTGAGTATGAAAGATCAACCTGTGAATGGGGTAAAAGCGAAGGAGATTCCACCCAGAGACAAGGAGGAGGCGAAGTCAAAAGCAGGAAAGGGCTGTTCATGAGCAGGTGCCATCCATTTAGGACCTGGGACTGATGTACCATCATAAGGGTATGGCCACAAGTCTTGAAGCAGGCATTGAATAGGGAAATTTGTCATTGTATCTGTTCCTCAAAGATCTTGTAGAATTCTAAGAAGAAAAAAAAGTTAGAATGTATGAAGACTTGTAATGGAGAATCCAGTTAGGAAGAGTAGAGTTTAGACAAGCTAGATTTGAAGAAAGGCAAACCACATATGACAGTACATTAGTAAACTATGGAAAGGTTGAGAGAGAATTGTCAAAGATAGTCCCTGTTCCTGGCGTGGAAAGGTAAATATGAGGTCTAGCGAGATGGCTAAGTAGTGAAGATCCCTTATTGCTCTTTCAGAGGACACAGGTTCAATTCCCAGTACCCGCATCAGGTGCAGCACATGCGCATGCTCTGTCTCTGTCTCTGTCTCTGTCTCTGTCTCTCTCTCTCTCTCTCTCTCTCTCTCTCTCTCTCTCTCTCTCTCTCACATACACACACACACACACACATACACACAAAATCTTTTACAGATTAAACAAAGTAGATGTGGCAGGGCCAATATGCTGGGCAGAAACAAAACAATTTTAAGGCAAAGATGGCTCTCCTGGGATCAGTGGTGGCCCTGGCATATGAAGGAACTCAAGGAAGAGAACAAATGACAGAAAATATGAAGGTACTCGAGGAAGGGAACAGAAAACAGAAAATATGACTAGGACACAATGGCTTTACAGAGATAGGTGTCACCACAGGAACAGAAAACGCATTCAGAAAATTACAGGAACTTAATGCATTTTTATGTAGTACCAGAACAAAGAGTGTTGAAACTGCATTGATTTAGAACACTTAGAAGTTCCTTCAGTGATGGAATCGGCACATGTTTCTTAAAAGCAAATTTTCAAAAGGCATCGAGTCTCCTAGAAACTTTCCCTCTAAGATTTTTCCTAAAATCCATAAGAAACAAAATCAGAGATGTTACCACAGATATTTTCTTAGGCAAATAACAGAAGTCACCAAAAGGAATGTTAAAAGTGAGATATTTCCACACAGGATAATATTATGCCATAGCTAGGAATAATTATTATGAATTTTGATACTTATTGCTATGGGAAAAATACTCTGATAATAAAGGTATTATTATGATGTAAGCATAGAAACATCATTAGAAACTAGAGTAATTTTAATCTCTTTAATATTTTAGCAGGTAATTTTAGTCTCTTTAATATTTATATATTGGCTACATAGTTTTCAAAGAATGCAATTAGTTTTATAAACAGATCAATTTTATAAACATGTATATATATATATATATATATATATATATATATATATATATTAGATGGGGGGAAGAGAAAAGCAAAATGTTTAGAAGAAATACAAATACTAAAGACCACCACTGAATCTGAAGAGACCACAGAACAAAACTGAGCCACTAACAGGATAGAATCTAGTTTCTTCTCTGAGGTTTCTCCAATTTTAAAAAGTATAAATTCTGTAATAGAAGGAAACCACCCCTCCTAACACAGCCTGACACAGGAGTAATACATCTACCCTGGCCACTCGCCCACTCTCTGTCGATTATTGCTCACATATAATTACAAGTTCCCATTTTAGACTAAAACCCAGAAGACACACAGGAAAGCACTCTCTCTGGGCCCAAGGCAAAGCCAGGTAACAGATTGCTGGCTAGCTCTGGTGGTGTCTGCTCATGAGTTAACTAGTATTGATTGCAAGAAAAGCGAATGTTTGCTGGCTGTGTGTTGACAAACCATAACACTCACTATTTGTTCAATCAGTTGATAATATCCCCGTGCCTAAGTATCATAAAATGAAATGGTCTGTGGAAATTTACCATTAGGATTTGGGTAGTTTCCCCTCCGAGCTTTAAAGCAAATCTGACTGTTCTGATTATCAGTGGCGCCAGGCTACATTAGTAAGGAACTGAACCAGTACAATGAAGGAAGCCATTTGGTTTTGCTGACAGCTTTCTTATGTTTCACAGTCCCATGTCCAAGGATTCTTTGATATTGTATCTCCTCTTTGATACTTAAGGTTCAATTGCTCTCCTCTTTGGTTTTATTGTCTCTTTATAATCCAACAAGTAGCTAACTATGTAACTTACACTTATTACAAGACTTTAAAGGCTAGTTAACTGGGAAGTACTAGACACTGGGAAGCTGAAGAATAATGTAACATAAACCTCACCAAGAGCTTAGAAAAACCTTTCTCCTCCCCTGGAGGCTCATTTATCTTAATATATTCTGTAGGAAAAAAAAAAATGGATGAAGGCAGTATCAAAGGATGTGACAGAGACAGTGGGAGCTCTGTGGACAGATTAGGAAGGGTGACTAGAGAGAGAGGCTATGTAAGGATAGAAAGGAAGTATTTGGGGGGAAATTTGGGAAGCCAAAAAAATCATGTAAGGTGGACAGACCACACGGAGTGAAGTCAGGCAAATGCAAATGCCACATTATTGCATCATATGTGGCATCTAAAAAAGAGGATTTCATACCAGTTGAGAGTTGATTAATAGTCACCAAAGACTCAGGGGCATAGAAGGCAGTGGGGGACAGGGTCAAGTTGATTGATGGGTGTATTTCAATCATATAGGAGGAATAAGTTCTGGTGATCTGAGGCATAGCGGCGAGAACACAACTAAAGATTGATGTGTATCGGGTTATAGAAGGGCATTCGGAAAGTCTTAACAAAAAGAAGTGATAAGAGCTTTAGGTGATATGAGCATATACAGGGGGGAGGAAGTCCTCCCCAGGAACAGTCATAGGGGAGGGGAATAAGGGGAAAATGGGAGGGAGGGAGGAATGGGAGGATACAAGAGATGGGATAACCGTTGAGCTGTAACAAGAATAAATTAATAAAAAATTAAAAAAAAAAAACAAGAGCTTTAGGTGATAGGTATGCTGATTATCCTGAGTTGATCATTATAATACAAACATGAATCAAAAGTACACTGATGCAATGGTGCCACATTAACATATACATCTTTTTTCTCTATCAGTTGAAAACAAATTTTTAAAAAATCCTACTGTACCTCTTAAATACACACAAATGGTTTGTGTCAATCAAAAGTAAAGTACAACTTAGTTAGGCATGAGCATGCATGCCTGCAATGTTGGCTTTAGGGAGGATTGTGAGTTTGAGGCCAACCTAGACTGCCCGGTGAGATACTGTCTCATGAAAACAATGGACAAGAGAAAGAGATGGGGGAATAGAATGGACAGGAGGTATTCTCCCTTTCGCAGCCGGCAAGAGCACTTTGCTGGACAGCAGACAGATGCACTTAAATCAATGAATTAAGGGCCAATTCTAAGCAGAAAAATAATGGCCGGTAAACATATGAAAAAATATGTTCACTATCCTTAGCCATCAGAGATGTGCAAATTGAAACTGCTTGAGATTCCATCTCACCTCTGTCACTGGAAAAACAAGTGACAAACACTGGTGCTGACATGGGGGAAAGAGCCCGTGGACACTGCTGGTGAAATTCTAAGCTAGGGAGCCACTGTAGAATCAGTAGGAAGGTTCTTCCTGAGAGTTGAAAACAGAGCTGCCGTATGGTCAAGCTTTATGATCTTTGGGCTTCTGCCTAAAGAAATTAAGTCAGCACACCAGAGAGATCCCTGAGCCTCCATGTTTATAGCTGTACTGCTCACAGTAGGTCCGGAATCAGCCTAAGTGCTCATCAGTAGATGATAGATAAAGAAAGGTTATGGATAACCTCAATGGAGTTCTATTCAGTCATAGAAGAGAAAGAAACTATGTCATTTTTAGGAAAATACAATTGGAAATCATTATACTAAGCAAAAGAAGCCAAGATAAAATATAAACATTGTGTGCTTTTTCTTATATGCAGACTTGGATATAGGTGTGTGTGTGTGTGTGTGTGTGTGTGTGTGTGTGTGTGTGTGTGTG
>OU015746.1:63443891-63469014 GCA_907169655.1 Acomys percivali | reverse complement strand
TTATTATTATTATTATTATTATTATTATTATTATTATTATTATTATTTTGGTATCAACTCAGACCAGTGAACAACTGTTGATGTTTGTTGCAGAAGAGGAAGTGCATAAGAATGGGGGACAGGGAAGACAGAAGGGAAGGGAAGGAGCAAAGGGTACAAGAGAGAAAAGAAGAGGATGAGGAACAGCCTGGAAGCAGGTGTCTAAGCTGCGGGCCAGAGGCAGTTTCAGCTTTACTGGCTATTGTGGGAGTGAGCCCAGTTGATCCTGAGATCCTGGGAAACCCTGTGCAGGGTATATATGCTTGTTTTAAGAGTCACTGCCATGCACTACCTTCTTACTGCTCAGTAGCTCACACGTTCAATCTAGTTTTATATTATTGAAGTACCTGACCGGCTGGTCACCACGACTTCATCAAGGCTAGGTATACTGAGCCTGAGTTTCACACCATGTTATGGGCTCACTCCATCCTCTTCCTTAGTTGTTCTGGCTGCTCACTCAACTCGTCCCACACTAAGGAGCAGAGCTGGCAGTTGCACAGGACCGCTACCTCCTTCTTAGCCTGATCAACTGTCTCTGGTTCCATCACCTTATCGCTCTGAGCTTCCATTTCTTGAGCTGTGAGGTAAGACCAGAGGCCACCTCTGCCCCACGAGATTGCCATCGGAACCAGAAACATCATTCATGGAAGGTGCATTATACCTTCTCTTTTCCCCACAAGTATTAGCTGTTGTCACCTATGTCACTTGGCATCATCTTGTCCAAATTTATCTGTTTTTACACCAGTTTTGAAAAGACAGTTAATTTTAGAGTAGTTTTAGACTTACAGTAGGATTTCAAAGACAGTGAGGGAGTTGTCTGTATCTCACACCTCTTCTCCGTTTGTAATGGCTTCCAGGTGGGCGTGGCCTCTCTGCTCCTATTAGACATCTGATAGTGAAGTGACCATTAGATAATGCCCATAGTTTATTCGGATTTCCTTAGCCTGCACCCAACCCTCTCATTACCAGGGTGGCTGGCATCCAGGATACCACTTGGTCAGGAGTTACTACGCTTGCTTGGCTGTGGCAATTTCTCCAGCCTGTCCTGTTTCAAATTCTTTGGGCAGCTCTGCAGTTGCCTGTTCTGAGAACTCCGCAGAATGTCCCTCGACTGTTGCTGCAGTTGGCCGGGTTCCCAATGACTAGATCAAGTTGTTGTGGTCCTGGGAGGAATACTACAGAGGTGGCGTGCCCACATCCTCACATTGTGCTGTGGATACGTGCTGTCAACAGGAAGCATCTCTGTTGCTGTTGCTCCCGCTCATCCATTCACCCGCCCGCCCACCCATCTCCCAGCCACAGTACACTATGTGGTTGAATTTAGTTTTTCAGAATGGTTGCTCACGCTTGTAATCATAGTGCCTAGGAGGCTGAGGCTGGAGGATTGCCACCTTGGACTACAGATTGAGACCCTGCCTCCAAAGGCCAAATAAATAAATCTAGCTTTTAAAATGGAGGTTTCTCTGGCCTTCCCTCCAGCCAACAGAACTTTCTCGGGCCCTGAGCACGTGCCAGTTGTTGAAATCTGCCTCAGGCCCCACACTACTGTGCACATGCTAGCCAATAAGAAAGCAACAGGCTAGCTCTGCTCTGTAGAAGGAGAGAAGAGCATCTGAGGCCAGCATCTATCCACTGCCTGCGACAGTGCTCCTGGGAAAGCAATTCCCAGTAAGACTAATGGAGCTGGGCTATCCTGGGGTCAGTAAAAGAAGCCACTGCTCCAAGATCATCTCTAGCTCGGGGTTCACTCTTGTCGCAACTTTAGACAAAGATGTGGAGTATATGGAGAGTGAGGGACGAAAAATTAGGAAGGTTTCCCAACTCTGCCACCACCAGACAAAACCGCTTCGCCAGTGTTTGAACTCTATGTCATTCCGTCTTGGAAACCCCAGTGTATTTGGCTTTCTTTTGGCTAGCCATGCTCTTTCAGTTGATTCTATCTTTAACTTAAACTATCAGCTAGTTCTTGACCTTCTTTTGAGGGAAGATTCAAAGTGGAAGTGATTAGTAAACACCTGGAGATTTTCCATTGAGACTCTGGTGGCCTCAAAGCAGCTGATAACATTTAAATAGCTTCATCATAGTGAAATTTTGTTCATGATTGTGCATTTTAAAACATCTAGCCAGGGGCTCTGAAAGTAATTCTATAACCACGTAATGGTCCTCAGCCCATTAAGGTACAAAAAAATGTGCCACGGAAAATGTTTTACAGAGCTTGTTCCGTGTTTACTCAATTGTTTATATCCATCGTAAGACGTTAAAACTTGCTTTATATCTCTATTATTCGGTCCTTTTGACTCTTTTGTTAATATTGCAACTGATTTCTAGCATTTAAAATTTAAAAATAGCTTAAGGATCATTCTTATTTGTTGATCATTTCTCACCTTAAAAAATGTATTGGTGGTGATCATTTCCATAGGGAAGATGAGAAGTTCCAGCTTCTGGTTCAGAAAATCTCAGAACACAGGGACACTTGCTGTTTTCTCTACAATACTATGACCTCTATAGAACACTCTATGAGTTCCTCTCCATTCAGAGCCAAGGAAGTGACCCTCAGAACATGAGACACTCAGTTCTACAAGTTCTGAGGTCTTTTACGTCTCATGATATCAACAGTCTATTTCAGGGAAATAAATATCGCCTAATGTGTGCAAAAACTACTGCAGCATATGCAATGCTGAATCCTACTTTGTTTTAAGAACATCTCATAAATCAACAGAATGAATGTAAACGTTTTCCTTTAGTCTGCCTTTTTCATTAATTACATTTAATGAATAATATAAGAAGTGAAAAAAGCAGTGTGTGGGCCTTCGGATTTAAAGCAAGCCACTAATTCCAGAGAAAGTGAGTGAGGCTCTCCAAAATACCCTAGCTTCACTACTGAAATGGCTGTGATACCAGCTGAAGGTACCTTAATCCAGTTCACTGCTCCCAGCATTACAAAAACCTTCCTGTTTCCAGGTACCAGGGAACTTTCCACCTGAACTTCCATCTTCGTTCTGAAACGTATCCTGATTTTCCAAACACTTTCCCTTGCATCTGAGATGAGAATGTAACTTTGCACTTGTTTTCAATTTGTCTGAAAACAAGACAAAAAGTTCCACACACATGTGTAGGAAGCTTCACTGAGTAATATAAACTACTCCTGCTCCGTCTGTGCACAGTCTCGCCTCTTGGATCTTGGATGGCCTGCTAAGGTCACTGCCAGGTTTTCAAAGTTGACCCATTGCCAGTGGGTAATTTAATCACACCATTGTCATGTAAGATAGCATGAACTCTGTAACAACTGAAATACACACAGCCAGTGAGGGCTGTTCCTCTCACACTGGCCCTACAGCACTGAGCCTTCTAGACACAACATGCGTAGCGCCTGCGTGACATGAATACATGAAGTTCAGTATTTAGAAACTGGGCCTGAAAGTGATTCCTTTCAGATGTGGGATTCAAAAATCAATGTAATCACTTGGCAGACTGAGTCTAGGGAAACATGAGTTCAAGGCCAGCCTGGGCAACACAGGGAGACCTTCTCAAGAAGCAAATTAAATAAACAAAAATGTCAACATTTAAGATAAGAAAACGTTTGTCTACCAAATGTGTAATTTCAATTTGTCTTACTTTACAAATTTATCAGAAAGTTAACTAGGCCCACCCATGAGTAACCGTTTGGATTCTCAGTAGAGGGCCCTGGAAGGAGACCACCTCACACTCTTCCGTATAGTGAATGTGACTTGCAGTGGCTCTGGATTGCTTAAGCCTTTCCCTGGCTTCCCCCAGTACCTTACTTATAAATGTCTCATAAAAGCTGAAAATTTCCCAAAAGCCTGTGCTGGTTTTTTGTTTGTTTGTTTGTTTTTGTCATACCTGGGAAGAGATCTTTTTAATTGAGAAAATGTCTCCTAATATTGGTCTGTAGGCAAATCTATGGGTTAGTTTCTTTTTAAAATTTGTTTATTCACTTTACATCCTGATCATAGTCCCCTCCTTCCTCTCCTCCTGGTCCAACCTCCATTCCTGTTTTTCCCTCCCCCCTCCCCTATTCCTCAGGAAAGTGGAGCCAGTCCCCCAAGACCCAGTTAGTTTCTTGATTAATGATTGAAA
Organism: Acomys percivali; assembly: GCA_907169655.1. Lineage (NCBI taxonomy): Eukaryota > Metazoa > Chordata > Mammalia > Rodentia > Muridae > Acomys > Acomys percivali. Next base: position 63,464,877 of record OU015746.1, on the reverse strand, counting down.
TTGGAGGACCTTGTCCACTGTGTGTAGTACCACCCTTGGGCTGGTGGTTCTGGATGCTGTACGAAAACAAGGTCATCAAGCTATGAGGAGCAAACTAGTAAGCAACCAAGCTCCCCACCTCCCCACCTCCCCACCTCCCCACCTCCCCATTTCCCCACCTCCCCACCCTACCCCACCCCCATGCACATTGGCTCCTCGCTCCAGGTTGCCTCACTGTTTGAGTTCCTGCCCTGACTTCCCTCAGTGATGGACTATGAAATGGAGCTGGAAATGGAAATAAACCCTTTCCTTCCCAGATTGCTTTTGGCCATGGCATTTTATCACAGCAATAGAAATCTTAACTAAGACAAGCCCAGAGGGCAAAATATCCCAGTCTAATCTTCAATCAAAACCATATCTTGAAAGTCTAATCTCCGTTGAAGCTGAAAGCAGAGCTGCTGGCGAGAGCAGCCCACTGAGGCATGTATAACAGAGCCACTGGCTTGAGTCTCAGTTTTCTTCCCTTCCCTTCCCTTCCCTTCCCTTCCCTTCCCTTCCCTTCCCTTCCCTTCCCTTCCCTTCCCTTCCCTTCCCTCACATCAAAGCCTCTTCCCATGGTGCCGAGCAGGCTGTGGCTCTGACTGGTTTAATGTTGCTTTCTCTCTTCCCTAACTCTGGCTTCTACATCTCATGCCTTCTGCACTTTACATGACCGCTACTCATTATTGCATCTCAAGGCATAGCAAGGCCTGCCTAGACCTGCCTGCTGAGTACCCCAATTTTCAGACTTTCCCAAGCACAGGCTTTCTTTCGGCCAGAGTGTATGTCTGCCTCCTCCTTGGCTAACTTTAACCATCTCCAAGAATCAACATGGGGCTCAGAGATGACTCTGGTTAAGAGCACTTGTTCTTGTCAAGGACTCCGGTTTGACTCTCAGCACCCACACAGAGGCTGGTATCTGCCTGTAATTCTATCTCCACTCGAGCTATCTGATGCTTCATTCTCTACAGCCACTGCATGCACATGCTACATAAACATGCATGGAGGCAAATCACGCAAACCAAAATGCTTGAAAGTACCGAGTCTTCTTTCTTCACGAATGTTTCCCGCTCTACCTCTCGTGGGGCCAGTTGTCCTCACCAGCTCCTAAGAGGTGTTCCTAAATGCACCCCCTGAACCTCTTTGTCACTTTCTCCTGGTGAGAAGAACAGTAGTTGTCTGTCTTCCTGTGTGTAACATCCTTGGCTAATACACACACAAGCCCAATTACAATTTTGAGAAGTTACTTATGCCTTTAAGGACTCATAATAATTATCAGGATAGACAGGGATGTGGAAGTCTCAAATGAGGTCAGCTTCCAGGGACGCATGTAACCAAGAGACTTCAGGACGTGGCCAACCATGTCTTCTGTATACAATTCAGGATGCTGTCTCTTTAGGGTACTCCACAGACAGAGTTCCTTCATAGTCACCCAATTTGGCAGCACCAGGGCACACAAAACAGCAGCTTGAAGTATTTGAGCTGCTTCCAGAACTTTTGTGTTAAAGAATTAGCTTTTCTATCAACACAAAGGAATAACACAGTAGTAAGAGAGCCTTGACATCTATTGAGTCCTCGTCCTAAAATCTCACAGGGTCTTAGGGTGGGCACTAAGACATAGACATGAGTGTACTGCATAAGCAGGAGGGGCTAAGGAGAGGGCCTGTAGCCCCACCCTCCCATGTGCTGGCCATGACGTCACTCATGGCTCAGGAGACACTCTGCCTGGGAATTTCAAATGCCAGCCTCTACCTACTCACCTGTCATCATGGAAGCCAGTATTTTTAATTTGTACTGAGAACCATGTTCTTCTGAGAGTATGCGTGACAAAGAATGGCTTCAAGACAAGACTGTCATGCAATAGTATCTTTGGCCTCCACCTGTGGTTTGTTGTCCAGACAGTAGAAGTTAAAGAATAAAGGGCAAAATAAACTGCTGAGGTTAGCTCAACGGCAGCCTGTTTGTCTGGCTTATCTAGCATGGTCAAAATAGACTGGTGTTTGAGTCTCTTGAGATCACACAGAAGAGATGAAGGGAAAAGGGATGGAAGTAAAGAGGGAGGGAGGAGGCCAAAGGAATGGAGGAGGGATAGGGAAAAGGGCAAAGGGAATAAAGAGAAAGGAGAAGGAAGGAACTAATGTTAAAGCTGCTGTTTTAGATCAAGGAATGAGGCCCGCTTCTGTGGGTCCATGGAATAAGGGAAGCTAAGGATCTATAAAGGACATCTATGTTTACAGAGCTCCACCTCTGGTAGAGACCATGGCTTATTCACTACTAGAGGTATTTGGGGTGGGGCGGGGGAATCAGCAATTTTGCTCTTCGATGAACACTCATGCATTTATTCATGATAAATTCTTACTGAATAGGTCTATTGCTTGGCACAATGCTATTGCAACCATCAATGCAGACTCTGCCTTCATTTAGAGTTGAGCTGTGTGATGAGGGCTGTTGTGGGAGATGGTGTTAAAGGAGCCCACAGGCATTGACAGGCCGGTGGAAGGGCTGTGATTCATTCAGAGCTATGGACCCAGAGTTAGACAACATCCCCAGCCCCTCATCTCTCTGAAGCTACTATATGGCCTCCTGGCTGTGTGACTTCCTAAAAGCTTCATTGTTGGAAGTTTCTAGAGTCTGGATGAGGAAAAGCACAGATCGAGCAGACCCTTGGGTCTACCTTGTCCAGAAGGAAATGCAGGAAGCCAGACAAGTACCAGAGGGCAGATTCTGATGGTGGGAGAGAGTAATAGTGTTGAGCATCAGGACCAATGGTCTGGCTTTGGCAACTACATCCCAGTTGTGAGGCTTCAGGTGACTCAGTTAGGTTTCCCAAAACCGTATCTGTTTCCCAGGTAGCTATGGGTCCTTGCTCAGGTAACTCGATGGTTCCTCTAGTCCTGGAGAGGAACCTCAGTAGAGATCAGGACTCAAGAACACTGTTCTCATGATGCTCTGTAGTAACAGAAAACACAGTGACATCAGAATAATCTGGAAGGATGGGAAAACAACCACACAACTTGGTGTGCAGAAATCATCCTGTGTTTTTCCAGAACATTCATCAGTTTAAAAGAAAGAAAGAAAGAAAGAAAGAAAGAAAGAAAGAAAGAAAGAAAGAAATCTTTCTTAATTAGAGTAGATATTTGAATCATAATACACTTTCTGAGGCCTGAGTGCACAGAAGGGTCCAGGCACAGAAAGAAGTTTACACAGTTCCTGGCTCACGCAAACATTTCATTAGCTATTACATGCTCTTATTGAAGAATGGGCCTATGAAGTAAGATTCAGCTAAGACTATTTTTTTCCATAAGAAAAATTTGTATTTAGTCCTAGAATGGCCGGCACTTGGGTTCTCCTTGGAAGCCCCAACTCGATCCTTGCCTGCCTGTGTGATCTGACTTTAGCTGCCATCAAATTGAGTTATAATTCATTAGTTCACGTGTTTCCTCTTACCTCTACTTCAACCCAGAGGACACTTGTTCATATTTCCATTCCTGGTGTATACTACGTTTCAATAAAGTATTCAGGAGATGCTTTATGAATTAAAAAAAATATCCGGGGCGGGGGGCAGTGACGAATCAGAGTTTCATGCAAATTAATGAATTACAGTGATGAGGTAGCTTACGACATGGAGGTGACAATTCTGTGGTACTTAACACATTAAAAGTGACGGTCTTAAAATCACCCCTGTTCTGGAAAGGCAGCCCCCCCCCCGGAGAATACAGCTTGCTTCTTCCCTTTGGGTCCCCGGTGAGGTTATATGGTACCAGGGATAATTATGTCAGAGCAGTCTGGAAGAATGAAGGGGTGGGGGGGGGAGGAACAGTTTGGCATGCAGAAACTACTCTGGTTTTTTTCCCCACACACATTCATCAGTAAAAACCTCTTCCCCTTAGAGGGCCGGAATAAGGTGATGAAATCAGTCTTAAGTCACTCAGGTAGCTAAATTGTCCCTTTGTTCCTGGGGAGAAGCCAGAGTAGGGAGGCCGCAAGCAGAGCTCAAGCCACTGCTGTCCTCTTGTGGCCTGCTGAATGCTGTGCTCTGGGCCTCCAAATGCATTCAAGAAACAAGAAGCTGCCAGCCCTGCCTGGAGCTCTGAGTGCTGCAGCAGAAATTGGGCTTCCTTCTCCCAAGGGCTGAGACTGAAGAAAACCGCGAACAGGAAACTACCTAGCAGGCGTTTCTTGCCCAGACTGGGCCTGCGCGGATGGAAACAGCCGTGCCTGAGAAGGGAGGCTGTTTTTGAGTGGAATTTCCCCACCTCTTAGTGCTGCTAGAACAGCAGCACTCCTTCACAGGATGGTAGACACCCGGGGAGTCAAGGGCATTGTTGAGCAGTGGGCAGCCTGGAGCAAACGGTGTGTCCCATCCCAACATCACATGAAACAGAAGCAAGCAGCCGAGCAAGTCTAAATCCAAACCTCACTTTTTAAAACCGAGAACTACAGAGCAGCCAATAATCTGCCCTGTATGATCACGAGTACCGTATTCTGAGTTTAATCAAAACAAACTCATTTTGTCATTCATTTACTAACAAATAGCACCAAGGACCAATAATGTGCAGATCTCTTCGGGGTTCATTATTTAGCACCCCCCCTGTCTTTTTGAAGCTTACAATTTGTGGCTATATATACCAGAATTGGAACCCATATACAATATGAAATTCATTCATGTGTCACAGCATGGGGTGGTTTATATAACATTTTAAGGTGCCTGTATTCGGCTATCGGCCATGACTTGAGGTCAGGTAGGGAATTTTCCATTTGTGGCATCTTCGTGATGTTTGGTTCTGATTTCAGAAACTCGGGCTGGTGAGTTTTCTTGTAAGGAGTGCTGAGCACAGAGCATTTGAAGTGTCTGTGTTTTCTAATCCAGGGCATGAGCTTACTCGCCCCATGCTGGGTCTGACAGCAAAGTCCTTTGTGGCACAGAGAGCTTCTCGTGCCAGGCTTCAAGTTCCTGTCTGACTGGAAAGCAGCTCATGAAGGACAGACCCAACAAATACACTGTTGGGTTCTCCCCACCACAGGAACCCCATTTGAAGACTCCCCAATAATATGTGAACAATAGAACAGCAGCAGAAAGACATGAGAAGGTTTTAAAAGAAACACACTAAAGGGTCATGGTCAGTTATAGCTGGCACCGTCCAGGAGCCTGTACCCTGTACCCCACCCCCCACCCCCGGGCAGCACAGGGAGCACAGGTGTTCCCTCTCCACCTGCCTGCTGCCCATCAGGGAGACACCCCATGAACCTAAAGTTAGAGGACAAGCTGTTTGAAAGGCACCATTCAAAGGCGGCCCCTGTGTGATGTCCTGAAGGAAGTCACTGGGTACAGAAAAGGTGACTCACGGGCAGATCTGAGAGGCCTATGGGTTATTTTGTCTACACTGAGGGAAAGGTTACAATACGCTGATGTCATTGTGACGGGCATAGTCTGTTTCCCTCCAAAAGAATTCATTTCCAGCAGCAGGGGGTATGTGTTAGATCTTTGTTTACCTTGCAGAGGAATTCCCAGCCAGCCGTGCCGTGGAGTTTTGAATTGCCAACTTTTGTGAAATAATCCAGAGGGATAAAGAATTCTGTTTTCCTTCCTGATGCAAGAAGACTTTCTTTATTAATCCATCGGAGGAAAAATAATTTTATTTTTGTGAATATTTTTTTCTGCATACTTTCAAATGAACCTGAAAGAGAGGAGGGCTTGAGTGCATTGCTGATAGAAGTAGCAGGTCTCGTTTTTAAAGAAAGGACAACTTTAAAATGGCAATTTGTTCTAGTTAAAGTGTTCCTGTTTATCCAAGCTGTGAAGTAACTATGCAGCAATCAATGAAATTTTAAAAATTAAGTACAGTGATATGCATATACCAGATGGAAAAGGCTAAAAATAATGCTATGGTTTTTGATGGTGGATTTTCTGATCTTTTTGATTCTGAATAAATAGGAGTTGATTCTAACAACAATGGGTGACTCATATAGCTAATATTGAAATGTTCTTGAATATACAACATAGTTCAAATACATTTAATATAGATAGGATTAAATGTAGTCAAAGTAATGTTGTGATAACAAAGAAATTAGGAATAAAAATCAAGTCAGGCATGGTGCCACTCTCCTGTAATTCTTGCACGTAGGCAGTTGGGAAGAGGTAGTCAGGAAGTTCCAGAGCATCCAGACTACTGTGAGAGCTGTCTCAAAACCAAGCAAATATACAAAAATAAAACAGAAGTGTTTTAAATCTTAATGGAAAGCATTCTTTCTCTATCTGTCTTAATGAGACGAGCCCGTTTCTCCCACAGTAGTGCTGTATTCGTTATTACTAACCAGGAGTTTTTGGAATTAACTCTGCATTTCAGCTTTCTTGTTGAGAAGCAGTAAATTGGCCTGGCAACAATTGCAAATCACTTATTATCCATTGGTCTTTTCCTTACCAGAACCTCAGTTTCCTTTCTCAGTCTCACTTGCAGTACTCCGCAAGCATCCGGGCTATTCTGGACAAGGAAATATGAGCAGAGAACCTCTTTAAAAGTAGACAGATTTGGTTAGATTGCCCCCTTTGCCGTCAGTCTCATCCTTCCTTTGAATAGACGTGGATGTGATGGAATGTTGGGCCCATCTTGTGACCATGACGAAGAATGTGTCCCCTGCAGATGGGTACTAGGGTGTCACACCCTTGACCCATGGTACATGCGTGTAGGTCAGAAGAGAACTTGGAGTACTTGGTTTATTCCTCTACTATGTGGGTTCTAGGGACTGAACTCAAGTTGTTAAGCTTAGCTGGTGGCACGTGCCCTTACCAGTGGAGCCATGGCAGCTCCTATATCCCACACAGGAAGAAAAAGAGGAAGGAAAGAAGGGAGGAGGGAGAGGGACAGAGGACGAAGGAAAAACTGGAGGCTTATAGACTCAAACATATACATCTTCACAAGCACGTGCACACATACACACACACACACACACACACACACACGAGCATACCACACACCCACACGAGCATACCACACACCCAGAGCTTTTTGACACACACAAATACTTCAGAGGTTTTACTGTACTTACTCATCAATATCTGGAGGACATTTTATGGAACGAAGGGCTTTGTTACATCTTTTTATAGAGCATTAAAGATTTCTTTAAAATGGTGCTTCAGCGCTGTATATACTGGGCAAGAAATACTTACTGTTTCTGAATTTGTTTCAGCCTCAATTTAAGATTACCCCATTAAATAAAGTGTCTTAAAAGCCGCGCACCAGTATGTTTTGACTTAAAATTAAAAGAACTCTGCAATTCTTTTGATTTTGTTAATATTCCAAAAATAAATATTTGACTCATAAAGGTTAGGGGATTCATTCCTGTTTACAGCCGTGCACATGTCTTGTGCTGGTGCCAGTTCTGTCAGCCGCGCAGCTGTCCCTCCAGCGGGCTCCGGCCAACCAGCTGTGTGCCCCAGGTTATTTGAAGACTGTTAAAAAAAGGGGGGGTTGGACTTTCATGTGGACAGGTGTCCCAACATAAAGCAAAGTTGCCTTCTAAGGAAAGTAATAAGAGAGATCCCGTGCTGAACTCCATAAAAGAGTTGAAATTGAATGCAGGTAATGAAACAAAAAGAGGCGCCTACAACCTGAACAATAGGCTACTTCTTTGCCAAGTTGCCTTTTGCCTTTTATGAGCAGGTACCTAATGTGGCTATGCTCCGCCCAGGGCATCCTCGGCCAGCAGTCCGGGTTCTCCACTCCCATGAGGTTCGGCTTTCTCCCTGAGGCAGGGCTCCTGCGGAGCTCTGTCTGTCTGCCCTTCCTCTCTGTTGCCGGGCTTTCTCCAGCTGCAAGACTAAGTTACAGAGAAAGCCTTTCTCCTGCTTCGCGCAGTGTTCCAACCTGCGCTGGCAGGGTCAGCAGTCTGGCTAGACAGAGCTGTGTGGTAGGAACGTGCTGAGGCCATTCTGTTAGGAGGGTGTACTGGTGCTGCCTGGAATTCTGTCCCACAAATCGTGAGCAATCTGCCCTGCAGAGCTTGAAAAGAAATTGAACATAGATATGTAGAAACTTGGCTAACACTCTTTTGACATTTGGTTTCAAAACAGTGGCAAATTTGCCGAAAGGATACAAAGAGCTTCCTTCGGAATATTTCTCATCCAGACTCCAGATGTGCTAATATCTTATCCCAGAATGCAAATATTCTTAGTGTGTCAGTGGCGGTGTGTGGTGTGTGTGTGTGTGTGTGTGTGTGTGTGTGTGTGTGTGTGTGTGTAGTATGTGTGGTGTTTGTATGGTATATGTGTATCTATGAAGAGTATATGCTGCATGTTGTGTATGGTGTATGTGACATATATGGTATGTATGATGCATATGGTGTGTGGTGTATGTATATGTTATATATGTGGTATGTGTGGTGTGTTTATGGTGTGTGTGATATGCATTGTGTGTGGTGTATATGATAGGGTTGTGATATATATATATATATATATATGTTGTGTGTGTATGTGTGATAGAGTTTATGGTATATGTATTGAAATGTTCGTGTGTGTGTGTGTGTTAGTTAGGGTTTCTATTGATGAAATAAAACACCATGATCAAAAGTATGTTGGGGAAGAAAGGGTTTTTTTTGACTTACGCTTCCACATTGTGGTCTCTCATTTAAAGGAAATCAGGACAGGAACTCAAACAGGGAAGGAACCCTGAGGCAGGAGCTGATGCAGAAGCCATGGTGGCAGAGGTGGAGGTGGGGTGCTGCTTACTAACTTGCTTCCGATGGCTTGCTTAGCCTACTTTCTAGTAGTTCCAGGACCACCAGCCCAGGAATGGCACCACCCACAATGGGCTGGGCCCTCCCCCATCAGTCACCAGTTAAGAAAATGCCCCACAACTGTATTTTATGGAAGCATTTTCTTAATTGAGGTTCCCTCCCGTTAGATGACATTAGCTTGTGTTGAGTGAAAATATAACCATCCGACACAGTGAATGTGGCCTATATAGTATGTTTGGTGCATACAATTAGTGTGTATATCTGTGTAGTATGGTTGTGTATGATGTGTGATATACTTTGCATGTGTGGTATATAGTCATGTGTAGTATGTATGCGGTTATATGGTATGTATATGTTGTATGTGATACTTATGCATATTGGGTATAGTGTGTGTGTATGTGTTCCCAAACTATCCAATAAACGTTTGTAGCCCAAACCTTAGGCTCTTTACTTCTCAAATACCATCACTTACTTCCTACACGCATCAACATCTGTCTACATAGCTAACACGCAACCACCAAACCCAGGATATCCGGGCTGATCTTAGTACCACCAAGTCTCCCAGTACACCTACAATGTTCTCCGTGCAGTTCAATTCATCATCCAAAGCCACCTGCAATTCCTTGTCCCTAGATCAATGACCTCCATGCAGTTCAATTCAGGGCCACAAAGCCAGTTGTAATTTTTCAGCCCCTGGCCTCCTCCTATTTTAAACACTTAAAAGCCTTCCTTCTCCTTTCATAAGCTTGACATTGAAAACAACATATTCTTAAAACAAACAAACAAGCAAACAAAAAATCCTTTGCAATTATTAGTTTATAAGTATCATACAGGAATTAGATGTTCAGTATTCCTCACCAAATTATATAGACAAATGCAAATGGTAAGAATTCAAGTAAAATTTTATAGCGAAACAGCACACAAGCACATGAAGTTATAGGACCTCTATTTTAAAGCACTGGCATTTTAAGAGAATAATAATCTCAAACCTACAGAATCAGTAAATATGTCTCTAAACTGCTAAGCAAGTAAACATAACTTTAGTAGATGATTTGGATTTTATAAAGAGAAATAAGTTGGCAACTGGTACTAAGATGCAAAGTTTAGCTTCTTGCCTTGTGTCTTATTTATAAAGGGTCAAATCACAATACAAGAAAATATATTCTACTTTAATGTTCTATAGTAATTTTAATAAAATCTTTCCTGACAAACTAAAAATATTTTTCAAGAGACTCTCTAATTTCCTGAGCAATCCATATTTAAGCAAACAGGCAAAAGCACTGTCCTAGCATGTCCAGGGGCTTCCCTGGCACTGATGTCAACTAAATCTTCCATTTGCGGGACACATTCTTGCATTTTCTTTAGTAAGACAACTGAAGAACATGGCTTCCACTACATGGCGATAATTAAAGAGCACACAGTCTTCATGTAGAATATAGACTTTCAAATTGTTTGCTTCTGATAATTTCATTCTGCGAGTAGAATGGGTTATACTTGCCTTCATAAATGTAAGCGGCCTGTGTGAAATCTCTTAGACAATTGATCAAGATTTTGGAGTTTTAATTATGTGTGAAAATATCCTCAAACTTTTAGTGCCATACATGGTGCATAGACATACATGTGACCAAACAACCATTTGCATTAGATAGATAGATAGATAGATAGATAGATAGATAGATAGATAGATAGATGATAGGCAAGCTGGCAGGCAGACAGATAGGTGATAGACAGATAGATACATTTTTAAAAGAAAGAAAATATCACCAATACAGACTATCTAAAGACATATTCGGTGGTATAACTATACAAAAAGAGACACTATACAGAACCTTACATTTCAGTTTTTTCTTTAAAGCAAGTGAGTTGCACACAGCGGGCTTAGGTGCAGTATAGACAGAAAGAAAACTGAGCCAACTTATCTTCTTCATCTTCTTCTTTTTTGTTCTTTCAGCCTTGATAAATTGCTCTTCATAAACTTCTAAAAAATGTTTTGTATTTTGAGGTTATAATATCAGTACATAATTTCCTCCCTCCCTCCTTACTCTCCCTCCCACCCCTCCCTTCCAACAGCTTCCCTTTTCGCTGCACCGGGTTCTCCTTTAGCCCTGCTCAGCAGCCTTCCTTTCCTGGGGCTGCTGGTCCTCTGCAGCAGGGTCAGTCCACACCTCTCCCAGCTTCTTTGCAATGCTATCAGTGGGTAAGCCTGGGCATTCTTTGATTTGGGGGCACTGCTCAGAACAGAAGGAGGCTAGCAGAGGCCCGTTGAGAGCTCTGAGATTCTTTGATGACTTTTTGGTTTCCTCTTTGGAATTTATCTGGGTTCCCATTTCTCTTTCATAGTGAGTCTCATCCACCTTTGCATATCTTCAAATTCCCCTTTTTCTTTACAGGCAAGGTTTTCCAGCTCTCTGGGAACTTTGCAGAGAACTGAGAAGTTAACTGAGGGTCTTCTTCCAGGCAACTTTGCATAAGGAAAGATGACATTTTTGCTCTTGGGTTTCTAGGGTCTTCTTTGCTCATCTTCAGCTGTCTTTTCCTTCAGAGTTGTCCCCCCAGTGCCAATCTGACACTCTCTTGCTCTGTCTCTATGGAGATAGATGTACTGCAACGTCTGTGCCAAAAACATCAAATGTGTACTTGATGCAAATGCTCCCTGCTTTGGTCTGGCTCTACATGTCCTTGTCATTTGTGCACTAGGGGCAGAAATATCTCACAATGACACTGTTCTCAGTGTGCCATGTTTCATGTCTATGGCACCCATTGTTAAATTGTCCTGATGCTAACAAAGGTTAATGTCATTTTGTTTCTATACAAGCTGCAAAGCTTCACCCCTGGTCATTGAATACCATATTTATATTAATTGTTAATTACTGAATATTTGAAATTCAAGGGGCAGACCTTTCTCTTCTTCCATTTATTTGATTATATTGTATAAACTTATGAGCACCTACTGTGCTCAAAAGGTTGCACAGTGTGACCATCACTATTTAGATGGTAGAATGACCCATTTGGCTTCTTATATTTTGAGAAATTCCATAATTTCTGATTCAAATCAAATATCCCAGACTAATGTTGTATTTCTCTATCCATGCCTGGAGTCAGTCATGCCTCCAAAGAACCTAGGTTCCTTTAAGAGAGGTACTGAGGGTGCTCACTGTCATGGGGGTACCGCTGTTTTCAGGCCCTTCCAGCATATTTCCAGAAACTATATGTATTCATGCATATAGATTAAGGTTTAGGTATAAAATGCCCTCCACAGGCTTGTGTCTTAACTCTTGGTTCCCAGCTAATAGCATTGTTTAGGAGGGCTTTGGAACCTTTGGGGCAAAGGTCTCAACCGATAAAATAGGTCATGATGGATGGGCCTTCAAGGGTATGCCAACAACTTAAATTCAGTCATGAACTCTCTGCTTTCTGGTCCACTAAGATTTAAGCAAGCCATTTGGCTAGGTCCCACCACCAAGAACAGATTCTCCTCGTAGGCTTTCCTCACAGTGTGAACTGTCAACCGCTGAGCCTCAGAATCAGGTTAAGAACTTGCTTCCCTTGCTGTCAGGGAACACGTGTGGCTTGTTTTACTTTCGTCTGTCTGTCTGTCTGCCTTAAAAACCATGAGCGTACAACACTAAGCCCAGTTTAGTCTGACATTAGAGGGTTTATTTTGAACTGTTCCTCTTTCCACTCAAGTAGCTTCCTTAGCCACCACCCTAATGCCTTCGTTGACTGGCTCCATCTTAGGTACAGAACCAGTCTCAACTGCAATGGTTAAAGCTTAGCCCACATACCAATGGCCTCTTCCTGGCCCGTGATGATGATGATGGGGTGAGTGACGGTGAGGAAGGCAGGAAGGATAAAGGTGGTAGAGGGAGGGCAAGGAGGACCAGAGCTACTTTTGTACAGTGATTTGAAAGAGTGGGTTCATGCCTCAGCTCTCATGATTAAATGGTGATGTTTATATGCCATCTGTCCTCACTTATGTCTAGCAAGTCATTTTACTGTATTTTGCAACATTGTTGTCCTGTCATGATTTTTTAAATAAAGTTCACCATAGGTAACCTGACAGTTGATCCAGTGACAGTTGGCACTTGATGTAAAGGATAGCTGGGAACCGCCATGGGTGCTTACAGCCTCTGCTACATGGGAGAGGTGTGTAGGTTGATTACAAAGTCTGAAGTGTTCACTGGCTATCCCTTAGGAAAGGTCTATGGATGCCAGGTTGTTCTCTCTCTGCCCAGCCCCCAACTCCTCTCCCTTCCAGAGGGCAGGCACCCTGTCTGTTGTTCCAGCAATATCTCAAGTACCTGGTGAGTGCCTGGTGCATTGTAGTTTTTTCATTAAATCCTTACTCAAATCCAAGTGGGGGAAAGGTTTGGGCATTTCTAGCTCTAGATATGTTAGACGTCAGTTCCATATCATGGAAGACACATCCAGCTCTCTCATTTCTGTCAGTGCCTAGTCAGCATCCCTTCCCACAGTCCATCTCCCTTCTAGGGTTAGGTCAGTCCATTCCTCAGACTCCCAGTTCCAAGCTCAATTGCTTGTCCTTATTTAAGGCCAGGATTCTATTTACATAGCTGTAGCCTAGAATATTAATGCAAGTAGCAAATTTTTTCAAATTCCCTAGGAAAGGACTAAATGTTGTTTCATGGGTGGAGATGCTATCAGAGTTTTAAGATCCGAATAACCGTATGGAGCTAAGCAAAGACTCATGCCTAAAATGACGTGTCCTAGAGCCATGAAAGGGCCATCTTTTAGTTAGTGGCCTCAGATCAACTCCTAGAAGTACCTGCCTCTGCTTATATGGAGCCCAGCTAATCTGTTCTTTCAGATGCACTGTGGTTTAATGAAACAGGATGTACTGCCCCCTATTCAGCCTTCACTGTGAAAAGAAAAGACATCATCAGAAAGGGGGAAGAAGGACAGGAAAGATGACACCTTCTGGGTGTGCACTATCTACTTGCAAGATACACAGGACAAAATAGTCCCAATTCTAAATGGTACTGAGTTGTAAGTCATACCACCAATAGCTTTTCAGGGAAAATATATAAATGACCCTGAAATAAGAATGTACTTCAGCTAAAGAAGAAACAAAATTGCAGAGATTCAAGTGGGGGAAGCAGGGAGCAATAAATGATTTTTCAAAAGAAAAAACCATACACTTTCCTCTGTGGATCGCAGCACCGGTTAGATGCCAGAAGACACCTGTTCATCCCCTGCACTGATCTGAGCGCTAGTGGACTCTTACCCTTGGTCCCCTGTGCATCTACACTGTGAGAAGAAGATAATAGGTCCCGTCCATGCACATTTGTGATCAGCCTGATTTTTCATGTGGTCTTTTCTTCCTTTGGGTGAGAAAGGAAAAGGTAACATGTTTTAGCACTTAACCAGTTTGAGGACAGTTGTGGGAGGAAGGCTAATGACTCACATAACAGGCGCAGTGTGTCAACTGCCTTCAGCTCCTACCTACTCATTAATGCATGTGACACTTACTATACTTGGCAAGGCACTCTGTGGACAGCCTAGGTAAGGCTACCTGATCTTCAAGTAGGAGACAGACGATAGACCTCAGCAGCAGATGGCATTCTCGAATGCAGGGAATATTGTCAGAAAAGGAAGCCAGTAAAACCCTTGGGCCTTGAGACTCCAATTTAGAAAAACATAAAGTCGAGGTACTGTTGGCAAAAAAAAAAAAAAAAAAAAAAAAAAAAAAAAAAAAAAAAAAAAAAAAGGCCATGCTGGAGCTAGTATGATAGCTCAGTGGGCAAAGGTGCTGGCCACCAAGTCTGACCACAGACTCAGGCCAATGGCTGGGATCCACACAGTAGAAGAGGGGAAGGGACTCCTGCTAGCTGTCTTCTGACCTGTACACATGCATCTGCCATATACACCTCCCCACAAATAAACATATAATTTTTACAATTCAAAACTAGAGCAAACAAGTTAATCATATGCCAAAAGCTAGAGGTTGCCACTGCCCCGAAGCTGGAGGGACAGCAGTCTGCCAGACCCCAGGATCTGGAGCTTCTCAGGAACTACCCCACAGAAGGACTTACATGAAGGAGGTTGAGCCAATCCTCATGTGGTAGCTGGGCACCCTGGCTCTTCCCTGCTCCTGCATAGTGGTCACCTGATGGTCCCTGACAGCCTGGGAGCAAGATAGCCCAGAAAGGGCAGGACCCAGCACACATCAGAGTATTCTGCTGGCAAGTAGTGTGAGGAGAAAGCACAGAGACTAGGACAGCAACCCCCATGCCTGAATCCTAGGACCCAAGACGACTGAGTCTTGGGATACAAAAATGAGGAGGAGGAAAATCATGTGACCCGAGAGGAAATGAAGTAGACCTAGGCCAGCTCACATCATTGCATCCTTTGCCAGGACCTACATTAGGGTAAAATAACACCAGATTCCAGCAACACAGCCACTAAGTACTTTCTTCAGACAACTCGCCATAAACACCTCCAAACATCTTTGCAGAAAATTTCCAAAACGTGGCCTCCCTAAGAAACATTTGCAGCTAGACTATTCACCCATAACATGCCTGCACCAAGAGAAACACAGCAATGAGCGTCTGTGTCCTCTGCATCCCTGCAGAAAGTGCAACCCAGTCACTTCCCCGGTGGGATGGAGAGGTGGCAGGGTAACTGTAGCAGGTAGAGACTGATGTTCAGTAGACTGAGCAAGGTAGAACTCAAGCCTGGCTGGCACACAGCACAGTGCCTTCCATCTGCACCCTCCACCCTTCCTCCATAACTCCAGCCGAGATCTGAAGCCAGCTCCAGCCCTTTGAAGAGCAGAGAGGGGCATCCCACTGAGTGGACCACCCACCAGTATGGGCCTCACTTCTCAGAGGAGCCTGCTTACTGCAAGTGCAACACTCTGGGCTGGGCAGACTTTGAGTGATTTTCATTATAGTAACAGGATTTTGATTAAAGCCCTTGCAGTAATCCGTACTATTAAAAAAAAAAAAAAGTTCAAGGGTCCACCAAGATGATCACTGCCCTATGTGTCTGGGAGATGCTTCACACATTTTTAGTTTTTTTTCTAATGTGTATTTTCATACAGTACATTTTATGTTTCCCTTCTCCCAAATCTTCCCTGATCCTCCTCACTTCCCTACACATCTAACTTTGTTCTCTCTTCTCTCTCCTCCTCCTCCATCCCTCCTTCCCTCTCTTTCTCCTGTATGCATGTGTGTCTCAAAACAAATTCAAAAAAGAAAAAAAAAAGAAAAAGAAAACAAAAGCAAACAAGCAAAAGTCTGATAAAAAGAAAAGAAAATTCTAAAAAATGCACAAAAATCTATGGAGTCAGTTTTGCATTGGTCAACTACCCCTGGGCATGGAGCCTGCCCTGGAGTGTGGGTGATATTACCCAGTGACACTCCACTGGCAAGAACTGATTTCCCACTTGCCAGTGAGTATCAGCTGCAAGTAGCTTCTTGCTTAGGAGTGTAACCCCGTGTCCACTTCCTCCACTCAGGGCTAGCACTCCATCTGGCTTGGACTTGTGCCTGTCTTGTGGATGCTGCCACAATCTCTTTGGGTTCATATGTGCACTAGTCTTGCTGTGTCTGGAGGATACTGTTTCCCTGAAGTCATCTGTCAACTCTGACTCTTTATAATCTTCCTACTTCCTCTTCTGCGTAGATCCTTGAGCATTGAGAGAGGGTGTAGATACAGACATCCCATTTAGGACTGAGTGCTCCAAAGTCTCTCGCCCTCTGAGCATTGTACAGTCATGGGGCCTTAGGGTAATTTCAATCTACTGTAAAAAGAAGCTTCTCTGGTATGGGCTGTTCTGCACCCTAGCCCAGTGCAGCCATCGTGGGCCCCTGATAGAAGGGGTCCCCCTGGTTGAAAGGAATTGAGGTGGACTAGAAGAGAAGCTCAGGGGACATCAGGAAAGAACTAGAGGGACCCTAGGTCTACATCAAGAGGTGTAGTCCCCAGAGAGTCTCTTCAAACATTTCATTTTACTGGTAATTAAAATCAGCAATGTTTCTGAAACTGGAGGGGAAAATATGACCAAGACGTGATTACCGCTCAAGTGCAGGAATGCCGTGGGATGGGTTAAGGAATGAATGTGGGATGTCAGTGCTCCAATTTATACGCTCCAATTTGCTCTTCAAAAGATAGCACTTCAGTGAAGCATAAGAAAGCTGGGGGTCATGACCCTGATGGATGCAACAAGTGAATATGCTCAAAAGATGCACAGGTCTGTAGAAGGGCATCCTGAGTAAAGGTTTCATGTGGGTGGCAGGGACCATGTGGACAGCAGTAACACTACTGAAAACTGAAGGATGATAGTGTTGGAGTGTGCCACCTGCCCCCGATCTACCTCCCTGAAATACTCACAAGTTGACATCAAAGAATGAGAGAGGGACAGAAAGATGACTCAACAGATAAAAGTACTTGCTCCTCAAGCTGGTGGCCCCAGTTTGCACCTCAGACACACTTGATAGGAGGAAAAAATGGATACCTGCACATTGTCCTCTAACTGCCGCATATGTACCATTCATGTGCATGCACACACACGTTTGAGAGAGACAGAGACAGAGAAGCAGAGAGAGAGAGAGAGAGACAGACAGACAGACAGACAGACAGACAGACAGACAGAGAGACAGAGAGAGAGGGAGAGAGAGGGAGAGAGAGACAAAGAGACAGAGAGACAGAGAGAGACAGAGACAGACAGACAGACAGACAGACAGACAGACAGACAGACACAGGTGAGTTTGGTATGGAGACAATTTCATAAGCTGGCCAGGCATGAGAATCATTGAAAGCAAAGAGACTTGATGTGCTTGTAGCCACTTCCTCTAGGTCACCATCCTGTCCCTCATTTGCATCTATGTCACTTCTTATATAATTCCTAGGGACATCTTTGCAAGACAATCTTGGTTTGCTGTTAATGATTAATGGTGCTTTGAATTTAATGCATGCATGAATTAGATCTCTAACTTGACAGTAAATTTTGCAAGGCCAAGGATATGGCTCTGTTTACTACTCATGACCTTCTGCCCCTATTCAGAGCCTGGCCTGAGAGCACAGAATTTTACTTGAGAAAAGAAGCATAGTATGAACCTAAAAATCTCTCAATGATCCAAGTGTTAAAGGCGGAGTCCCAAGCCTATGTGCTGTAGGAGGGTGGATAGCGGAAAGTTAAATAGGCGGGGCTAATAGAAGGCCTTCCAAGTAGTGGCATGCTCTTGAGGGGATGAGACACCCACACCCTGACACTTTCTCTTGCTTCCTTCAAATCCCCACTGTGAGGTGAGAGGTTTGTCATGTGGTGCAACTGTGCTGTGATGCCTCACCATAAGCCCAAAGCAATAGGGCCAATCAATCACAAACTAACCCTCTAAACTGAGCTAGCTGAACCTTCTGTCTTCATAAGTCAGGAGCCTCAGGTTCTTGTTACGGTACCAAAAAAGCTTTCTAAGGAAGCTACCTGGTGATAATGAGACTCCATTTACCCAGCATGGGAAGGGGCTGGGCAAGCAAGGTAGCAGCCTTACCATGAGACAGGTGCCCTTCTGGAGTGAAAGGGGGGGGGAGGGCAAACGAACATGAAGAGACATTCCCCCCGACCTCTCCCTCCAGAGACTGGCCATGATAGCAGAGAAAGACGGGCCTCTGCCACTCTTTCTTTTGGATGGCCCAGGTACCACCCAGCTTCTCCACCTCCACTGTGTTGGACAGAGGGGCAAGGACAAAGGGATGTGGCCCAGAGTCTCTGTCCAGGAGCTGAAGATCCCCAGACAGCTGGCCCTGGCAGATCAGGGAAGGCATCTCAGCCTTTTCATGGCTTCTTCCAATTTTTTCCTACAAAATTTCTTCTCATTTCTATTAACTTTGCAAGTTAAACTGTCAGGCCGATTTTGAGAAGGTATAAAATGGTTGTCTCTCCTCTTATGCTGAAGCCAAAATCTATTTTGGTTCACATAAAACTGATCAAATTACAGCTTTTGGCATGTTCCTTAACTAGGAAAAAATAGATTGGATTAACTAGTGCCAATAAACTAAGTATTTTCAATTAAATTCTAGCATTAGTAAAAATATCAGCCACAGCAGACTAAGCCCTGGCCAGCTTTACAGCTAGCACTGTGACCTCTAAGCAGCTGTCTGCAAACAGCCCCCATTACTCACACAGAACTCCAGACAATAAGAGGAATTACTTGGGGGAACCCAATATTTGGACATAAAGACAGCTGTGCTCATCTGGGGTTCTCCCATACCAGATCATTTCAGTTAAAAAACAAAACAAAACAAAACAACTGCACTCACTTCCACTGTGTTCCCGCAGAGCCTCAGTAGGGACACCCTACTGTTTATGGAGGCTGACAAAGTGACCTCAGGGTCCTTTGACATGAGCTAGTGTACTCTAACCAGCCTGTTCTCATTGCATAGATAACATCCAACAATATTTATCAGCACTTAAGTCCCAATCCACAGTGTGCAAATATCCTGGGGTGTGTTTGCATTATCACACTGTGGGTAGGTGTTTTTCTCATCCATAACCTCATGTAGGGGGCTCCAGGTACACATAAATTCTAGAGGCCACCCAAGGACACTTTCAACCTTTCAGATGTGTATGACTGCTAGAACACCCCTCTCCTGGGATCATCACTGACCTTAGAACTCTACTCTCCTTGTGTGAATGAAAGTCATAACTAGCCGCTGACCATCCAAGTCTCCATTCAATAGTGGTGTGCCCAGCTCACAATTTACACAGGAAATTGAATACATATGATCCTGAAGTAAAGTTATTCATGATTTACATAGATAGACCATCCTTAATATGTCACTGCACTGTAGCCTGGACAGTACTTTACTATGTGTGGAGAGCAGGACCACAGGAATACACAGAGTACCTGTTCTGGGACAGACAGAACACACAGGCACTGCAGATAGGAATACAGCAAAAGGTGCCAGTGGAACATTCTGCGCCAGTGTAGGATGGTCCACAGGTTCACAGGACACCTTAGATGTATGTGACACCTTATATGTGTGTGACACCCTAGGTGGATAGAATAGCATACATGCATGGGCACAATCTGTGTGGGTGGGGCACACAATGTTTGTATGCCCACAGACAGAGGACTGGCCTCACCCCTCAAATGCTGACACTATTGCATGGCAAGAAATAAACAGGAGAAATTTATTAATCACTATTGGTCCAAATTTTGCAATAAACACTGTGAGCTTACATTAAGATCTAACTAGACTGTAAATGTCTGTTAATATAAGACTGTTTACATTGGAACTTATTTCAGACTTCAGACCAAAAGTGAGAGAATGGGTAAGTTTATATTTGACTATTCAAGCTGATGAAAAAAAAAAAGAAGTCTACACTAACAAATGATTAACATTTATTTTATGAAAGCAAGCAGTTTGAATAATCCTTCTTAGTGGGTTGTTGATTTTTTTAATTCATCCAATAAATCAATTTCACATGATGAATTTTGCTTAGAAGTGATTAGTTTTCTGAGCTGAGGCGTGGTTTTGCAGGGCAGTCAGCAACTCTTCAAAAGTTACATCTCCAGTCTTATCATTTACCATGCACTGTAATTGTAAGATGGTCATAGTTACTGGTAGGCTCCAGTTTGCAAAACTGATTAGGTGTTTTCCACATAGGGACTTTGATACAAGGACTTGTCCCTGTATGTGTCGGGATTTAACAAGTACACATGCCTACCTCAGTAACCCAGGGATGCTGGCTGAGCATTGACATGCCGAAGACTTGAAACAAGAAATTCCTTAGATTGGAGATATTTTTACATTTGGAATGCTCATATATGCATGATGAAATATCTTGGGGGGGGCGTTACCCCAAATCCGAATGTGAAAATCATTTATGTCTCATATATACATTCAATGCGTAGCCTGAAGGTCATTTTATACAGTATTTTTAGTGCACCTGCATTTTCACTGCAAGCCATCGATGAGGTCATGTGTGGAATTTTCCACTTGTAATATCATGTCAGAATTCAAAAGGTTTGAACTTTGGAGTAGTTTAGGTTTTGAGTTATGCCACTGAGTCTGAGATAATTGTGGGGAGCGGCTATTACCTATGGGTTGTGGACACAGAAAACTTAAATGTAGATGTTGTCTGTACCTCAGAGCTCAGGGAGCGAGCTCTGCAGAACTGGGGCTCAGATAGGTACACATGGAGTGGGTGATACCTGGATGATGCTCAGATAAGTATGCATGGAGGAGGGATGTCTGGAGGATGCTC
>OU015746.1:63371526-63443881 GCA_907169655.1 Acomys percivali | reverse complement strand
GATGCTCAGATAAGTATGCATGGAGGAGGGATGTCTGGAGGATGCTCACATAGGTACACATGGAGGGGGCAGTGCCTGGATGATGCTCAGATAGGTATATACAGAGGGGCGATGCCTGGATGATGCTCAGATTGCTACACACAGAAGGGGTGATGCATGGAGGATGCTCAGATAAGTATGCATGGAGAGGGCAATGCCTGGAGGATGCTCAGATAGGTACTCACGAAGAGAGTGATGCCTGGAGGATGCTCATGCCTCTATGGAGACATGACGTAGTAATTCCAGGAACCCAGAAGAAGAGGTAAAAGGAAACAACTGAGAAAACCCAGGGTTCTGGGGTGTAGTACCAAAAAGAGCACCTCTTTTCCCAAAAGAGAAAGTCATTGTCCTCTTCCAGACTCTCAGCTTCTTCTCCATACCCTTGGCTGTTGTACTCTGACTAGGCACTTTCAGGTAAGGGAGAACAATCCCAAACTCCATTCTTACAAAGCAAAGTACACAAGAAGGTATTTGAATTGAAAAGACAGGATTGGGAGTGTAGCCCAGTGGTGGGGAGCATGCTTGGAATTTGTGAAGCCTTGCATTCTATCTCCAGCATCTGAAAGAAAGGTCATGGAGTGTGTGTAGCCCAACCTGCCACCCTTCCTCCCTTCCTCTTCTGTTCTGGGGCTGATTGCAGTCCACTTCATAGCCTTCTGTGCATTAGGGGCAAATGACATGAAACCAGAGGAGTGTAGACAGAAGAATGTGGGCTTCACCACTCTTGGATCTGGCTTTCCTTCTCCTCACACAGGTGCTGATGATGTCATCACAAAGCACGCATGCCTTCTCATGTATCCTTATCAAATGGGCTGGAAGCTACAGAAATATTGGGACTCATTTATCAGAGCTTAAGGCAACCTATTCTACCATGCACAGGGGGAACCAAGCTATGCAACAGAAACATCTTCATGGTCAAGACCTGGTATGCCTTTGCTCATTCTTAGAGTCTTGACTCACAGTTTTTGCTTAGGAATGATTCAAAGCACATATTCTTGCTCTAGACATTAGAGCAATTGGTTTGAATGCCATCCCATAATATACACTGGCTCAAGTGTAGTTGATGTGTGACAGAGGTGACAACTGCACTCAGCTCTCCTGACTCAGAGTCCAATGTACTATAAGTAAGATCCCTGTAAATCACCCTAGTTTCTGCAAACATTTTCTCCTCTTAGTGCCTACCAGAGTCTTTTCTACCAGGCAAAAACAAGGACTATAGAAAAAGATAAGAGGGAAAAGCAATAGACACACAACAAGTATCAACAAAGACAAAGGACTTAAAGGAAAGAGGAAGATTTTGTTGAATTAATAGTTCCTGGATCCTGAAGATAGTATGTGAGTTCTTTTCACTGAATGTCATACATATATGGAAAGCTACCAATAATCACATTTTAAGAAATAAAACTGAGGAATCCCTATGCCTTTGCCTAGGGGCCACTTCCCTTGCCCTCAGTTTTCCATTTCGGGGGCTTTTTATTGTTATTAAACTGATGGGATTTGTGTGTGTGTGTGTGTGTTTTATATTGACTCTGCAACACAGGCTCTTTAAAAATAAAGCTAGGATACACCTTTGGAGCAGCTAAAAATGAAAGAAAGAAAGAAAGAAAGAAAGAAAGAAAGAAAGAAAGAAAGAAAGAAAATTGAAGCTCATCACAGTGGGCAGAGGCGGTGTGTGTGTGTGTGTGTGTGTGTGTGTGTGTGTGTGTCTGTGTGTGTCTGTGTGTCTGTGAGTTCAAGGCCAGCCTGGTCTACAAAGTGAGTCCAGGACAGCCAAGGCTACAGAGAGAAACACTGTCTCAAAGAAACCAAAATGAATGAATGAATGAGTGAATGAATGAATGAAAAAGAAAAGAAGGAAGAAAAATAGAAGGAAAGAAGGGAGAGAGAACATGGTAAAGGATTAGAAAACATGGTCCATGACTCACTGCTTTGGGGAGTTGTTTTGATTTTTCACTCACCAATATTTTTCCTTCTTGTTGTGCATGCTCTGGCAATCACGAGTGTTTCATAGGAACTGGATGGGTCAATGCAAAGAAACTGGCCCCTGACAAGATGATTTTGACCCCAAAACTGTGGCTTATGATTCCTGGCCTAGCTCATCCACTTGAGCTTGCTAGAGCTTCAGATCTAAAAGCGCTCGGTGCTTCATGCCAACTTGTGCACTTGAGTACAGTGTGAAGGCCTGGGAGAGCCTGGATGACTTGCAATACTGCCGTCCTCTAGGAAGCTAGCTCAGCGAGAATGCACACACCATTATGAGAATAAAGCCAGTTCTGGAAGCTGGATGGCTAGAAGCGGTAAACTTCCTACTTCTCAAATGAAGAGAAGTGAGGCTGGAAAGATAGCTCAGCTGTTAAGAGTAATGACTGCTCTTCCAGAGGACCAGGGTTTGATTACCAACACCCACATGATAGTGGACCACCATCTGTAACTCCAGTTCCAGGGGGTTTGATGACCTCTTCTGGCCTCCATGAGCACACACACACACACACTGGCAAAACAACATATACATGAAATAAAAATAAATAAATCTAATACTTTTTTATTTTTAAAAAGAAAAGTACTGCTTTCATGGAGGACCTCCCTGCTCCTCACCAGGACTGCACAGCATGCATACAGCAGCAGAAGTGATCTGGGGTGCTTCCAGGGTGACTGAGCACCGTCAACATGAATGCTCTAAGGACTAATATGGGTTGGCTGAGATGGCAAAGTAGCTTTGTCCCCGTTCCATTAGTAGCACAACCACAATGGTAGCACACTTCAAAAAAGTCATGTAAGGGAAAGGGATACTCTTTCATTCCCAAGCACAGTCCGTTCAAGCCCGTTGAAACACAGTCCTTGCTCTCACTGACAATCAGTATTTCCCCAGAAACTAACCCAATCACTCTGGGCTGCCATTTGCTGGTTCTCCTTGTTAAACCCCTGGGTAATGTTGTAATAATCTGTTATGCTACTCTACAATGTCGAGATGAATTCCTGTTAGTCATTTCTGTGGGTGTAATTATGTCCCTGAATGTTCATGTGCTGGCATCATAAACGTCACCCGATGGGGTCTGGATGTAAAGCTTTTGGTGGTAACTGGGTGCAGATGAAGTGATAACAACAGGGTCTCCTCAGTGGGGCTAGCATCTTTCTGTGACGTCAGAGAGAAATTGCTCACTTCTCTTCCTCCTTTATCCGTCTCACACCACCACGCTTCTTTTTCTCATGAATGTTCATTGAAAAGGCAGTTCAAATTCAACTCCAAGGACAGAAGCCCCGCAAGAATCTGACTCTGCCTGTATCTCGGGGTTGAGCTTCCAGCTTCTAGAACTATTAGTTCAAGCAAGAATCTTTGCATTGTTTTGTTGTAGTGGCTCTAATGACTGGATGGTCCTATATAGGTATGTGTGTCTAACATATAGACATAATCATCTCTATGTTACCCAGGTACTGGTGTATACACACTACACATAGATGTGATGGACAGACAGACAGAAACCGAGAGCTAGAGTTCATGCTAAGACCCTTTTGTTCATTTCAAATGTCCACGTGGAATAAAGAGATTTATAAATCCAAAGCAGGAAATTCTCTGTCGATTCTGGGAAAAAAAATAGAGCAGGGAGTGGCCCAACAATACTACCTTTTCTTTGCTCTCCTAGGGTGTGGGCTGAAGTTTGATTTGATTAGGAAACACCCACAAGGAAAGGGCAAGCGGTTGATTAGGTCAACACAATCTCATTTCCTCTTCTTACATAAACTCATTAGCAAAGTCATCGATTATAGTCACTTGCAGTCCTGGATTGTACTTCCTTTTCTGCTCCTGCTGGACAGAACAGTGAGAACGGGGCTGAATTCATCACTTAGAACCTTGCAAAATGTTTCCATCATAATCCCTCAGGCTTATTTGTATTTGTAACCTTTAAGCAGAAGGCCTGGGCAGTCTTGCTGTGTCATCTCATTCTTTGGCCCCCAACACAGCTGCCCTGTTGCCTCAAACTCTCCATTCTTACCCTCTTCAAATGATTCATGTCACACCCTCCATCTACTGTGAGTAATCTCAACAGTGCTGCAGTTATTTTCATCCCTAATAACTTTATGGTGTTTACATAACCTTGCTTTGATACTGCTATTGACTTTGGAGTTATAATTACTGCTACTAATTGAGAAAACTAGATGACAGATTGAGGCAAATGGACCAACCACTA
Organism: Acomys percivali; assembly: GCA_907169655.1. Taxonomy (NCBI): domain Eukaryota; kingdom Metazoa; phylum Chordata; class Mammalia; order Rodentia; family Muridae; genus Acomys; species Acomys percivali. Next base: position 63,439,655 of record OU015746.1, on the reverse strand, counting down.
TGTAGGAAACATGCAACGGCCGTCATTAGAAACCAAATGGCACAGAACAATTTTAATTAGACATGACTAACATCAGCTGCCTGCCTCTCAGGGTGATTATGGCCAGGAGCTCAAAAATACGGCAAGTCACATTGTCACATTACTTGTTTGATCTTGAAGAGGGAGAGACTGACACAGGTCTCACTGTTCTCTGTTTCTCTGTTTCTGTCTTTGTGTCTCTGTATCTCTGTGTCTGTCTCTCTCTCTCTCTCTCTCTCTCTCTCTCTCTCTCTCTCTCTCTCTGCGTGTCTGTCTGTCTGTCTGTCTCTGTGTGTGTGTGTGTGTGTGTCTCTGTGTGTGTCTCTGTCTCTGTGTCTCTGTCTCTCTCTCTGTCTCTTTGTGTGTACCTCTCTCATTTTGGCTTTGATTTAGAATTGAGCAGTGAGATATTTTCTGCTTGTATAATGAAGTAATTCAAAAAAGCTTAGCCAATCACACAGAAAGGTAAAAGCCATCACTGCAAAACTTGGAACTCTTAGAACTCTCAAAAGAGCTACTCACCTCTCTCACCGATAAATGTCAAAGTGTCCTCACATAAAAGAAGGAGGTAGGAGATGTGTTCCCTGCTCTCACTCTTTCCCTGAGATAAAATTTGCCTTAAAGACTCCATATGAGTAAGTGTGGCCCAAGTGCCCACGAAAGGACAGTGATAGTTCCAATGATTTGTTTTAGAAGTGACTCCCACATAAAGTCAAGTATAGAAAGCAAAGCAGTGCTAAGACGGCCCTGGAGCAACTTCCACCAGAGTCTAGGATTCCTTCTCCTGTCATCCATCCCTGAATATTATATGCAGCATCGGGATCAGTGGCCTCTCCGTGGGCTTCTCTCTGGCCCACATCCCACACCCTTCCTCCAAGCAAGTCCTGAGCAGCATTCTGCTGAGCATCCGCCCCGGGTCACTGCTCATCCCTCCAGACACAGGTGACAAGAGCCATGGCCAAAGTCTCCAGCCCCTTCCCCTCCTGGTCTTGCTGTCACTTCCTGAATTCCTCAAGGACTGAGATGGCTCTCTGCTCTGCCTCTTTCTCGGCCTCTAAGTTTCAGACCTTTGGAGTATTGGGTTCTGTCTGGCCTTACTACTCCTGTCATCACCCTCTAAGATGTGACACACCTCCCTGGTTTCCTGGAGCTTCTGGAATAACCCACTTGCTTGATCTGCTGCCTCTAGCCCTCCCTGTGACCACCCTGCAGGCAGCTGTTTCCCTGCGGGTTGCAGGAGCCCCCACGCTGTAACATGTCAACCACAGCTAGTGACTGACCGGATGTCTGAAGACACTCTAACCTCAGCTCCTCTCATCTGCTCGTTTTTATCAAACAGAATCACACAAGCCTTGTCCTGCCTGCCACATAGCAGCACTGACTATAGAAGCTTCTGGTAGGTTGGCCACTGACCAGAGTCCAGAACTGGGCCCTGAGACTCTGACCTCACCACATTCTGGCTTTGTAGTTCTGAACTTGGCAAGCCACCGAATTTCTCTGCAAACATTTCATCATACGCGAGAGATTCATCATAATTCATATGCAGTGTTTTTTTTGGGTGCTTGAAAATCGAATATTGGTGGATGTGCTGAAAGGAACGATTTTATTGAGTCACAAGGGAACAAAGGCTAAGATCTCCCGGAACATCACAAAGCAACTCCAAGTGAGAGGAAAGCCCAGCATGGAAGTTGAAGTGTGAAAAGCCACAGTCAGCAGTGAGTCCACCCAAGCAGAGCAGCGAGGAGACCGGTGGCTCTGCAGATGACTTTCCTGCTGCCATTACAGAGGCAGATCTCTGCAAGGAGGGAGGGCTGCGTGCAGCCATGCCTGCAATCATACCTGCATGCATAGAGAGATGCCAGAAAGTTAACCACCATCACACCCAAGTTCAGTGAGGATCTCAGAGACTGAGGCAATCAGTTGCAAGGATGTCACAAAGGCTGAGTGATGCCACACCCTGGACGGGCCTCCTACTGTCATAGACTCTCACCCCTCAGGGATTCTTTCTCTCAGAGGCCCTGTGAAGAGGCAACAGCTTTTGGGCTTCAAAGCAGTGCAATTGCTGGCCTCTGCTTCACCCCCTGGTTTACTAAATTACTCTCTCTGGCTTAGGGATAGGGGATAGAGGGGGTGAGGGAGTTGGGGTTGGGGGCAGGACTCTTCTCTGTGGGAATTGGGGTAGCAGTTGTTTAGAGTACATGGAAGAGGACAACCTCATTACAAGGTGATTTCTTTTTGTTGTTGTTAATTTGCAGATCACATCCACAAATGTTCACTACAAAGAACGATCAATGGAGCTCAGGCAGAGCTCTCAAGCTGGAAAGAGGTCCTGCCTGATGCCCACCATTCCTGTCACTCTCAGGCAGGCCCTCCGGGAATCCAGATGTGGTAAGTTCTTCACTTAACTCCTAACACTTTACTGCATTTGCCCTGTTTGTGTCATTTTGGTTCCCTCTGCTCTGTCCTTGGAAGCTCAGAGTTGGGCCCACCAAGAACAAGAGAGCCCCTTGGAGATATTGCGAACACACAGGGCGTGCCACTCCACGAGTGCTCAGTCTAGTCTGTTCAGAGGGCCAGACTTCCTTGGGATAAGACTGGTGAAAAACTCTTTCATGTTGGCACATTTGGCGATGTGACTATTTTCTTTTTGTATTTCTGTGATACCCAAAATAAACATTCTAGAACCCTTATTTTAAAAGTTAAGTCTGAGGTACTACTTGAAACCAAAATAGGGTTTTCAAGTATTAACAATACATAGAATACTGTGAATTGTCACTTTGAAGACACTTTTTAATCCCTTTGTACACAAATATATATATTTAATATGGCTAATTTAAAACCTTATAAATACAAAAAAGAAAAATCTTATTTTAAAAAATCTGGCATATTCTTTGGTATCTTTGTGGCTTACGCATGTGTCTTAAATGGACGCTGATGATCAGGAGCTTCTTATTTAAAATAATTGTAATTTAATTTTATTATTCATATGTGCATGTGTTGTGAGTGTATGGCATGTGTGTGCTGATGACGGTGGAGCCCAGAAAGGGGGTGAGATCTCCTTCCACCCTAATCTGGAGTTTGAGGCAGTGTGGGCTTCCTGACTTGGGTGTTGGGAACTAGTCCTCTGGAGGAGCAACAGGTACTCTCACTCATGGAGTCCCCTCTGTAGACGCATGAACTCACCTCTTTTACCTCCTACTGTTTCTGGCAGGCAAAAAATAAAATAAATGACATAGAACCCCTCCCCTATATTGTCTACAAGAGGATGTGTCCAGAGAAGGGATGTCATGTCCCCAGAACATCAAGAACCCATGGTCCTGACACTGCTTCATTTCTGGTAGCACCGATGACCCAGAGAAATGAATCTTCCCCTCTCCTAAACACAGATAGCACAACAAATGAACACAAAAATTGAAACTTTTCTTTAAAAGGGAAAAGAACCCCAGCACCCCAGAAGAAGCGTCCAGCAAGTCTCTGTGAGTTCAAGGAGTGTCTGGACTATTCAGCAAGCAAGTTCCGTGCAGCCAGAGATACATAGTAAGGCCTTGTCTCAATAATAAGCAACACAAAGTTCAAGACTCCTTCCTTGGGGTTAAAGCATGGCTGTTGAGAGCTTGGGATGAGTCAGCCCTGCTCTTGGCTGCTACTCCTGGATCCACCGTAGAAGTGGCATGAATGACCATGGCCGGAATGAGCAGATGGGTGATCAGCCGGGTGGCTGGACAGAATGGCGCATGGATGGAGGAATGGACAGATGGGTGGCAGAGAAAGTAAGTGGATTTACTTAAAGCACACTGTCGCGATTGCATTCTCTCTCAGTGTTGTCCACATATTCTTGCCTGCTTTGAATTCATTATGAGAATTTAACAAAAGGCTGTCTTTTGACTTTGTAAAGTGTTTGTAGTATGCAGGGACAGTGATCTTTGAGTGAGTCAACTCACCCTGGTTCCCCTGAGACTGGCCCTGTCTCATCACAGGATGTGCCTCATCTCCAGGAATCCCTAAATCTCAGGGAAACTAAACATCTACTGGCCCCGTTAGTGTCAGATGCTATTTTAAGAATTCAGTGCAGCCCGAACTTCTGTGTTTAATATCATGTGGTCATTCAAAGCCACATCCTAAAGCTTTGAATAAAGCATGTTTTAAAAGCCTGTATACATTCTGTGATCTACGGCACTCTTCTGAGAGGTGGGGATGGGACGCGGAGCTGTGGAGCGGGCTCCCACACCTGCCAGGACATGCCTCTTGGTTTTGCAAGACCTCCTCCTGATGGTCATTCATTGCACTGAGGTTTCTGGGTCAAGGTCATCACTTCAGCAAGCTAGCATCTTATTCCTTCATATGGCTCTTGTGCCAGCCAAGTGGAGGTTCCTCAAACTCCTTACATGCACAGTCTACCCCGACTCAGCGTCTTGCTTACATGGAGTTAACAACATGAGTCTCAGTCCTTTTCCCTCTCAACCCTGAAATCCAGGACAATTTCATTCCTGCAAATGCCAGGTTCTGCCCGCACAATGCGGGCTCTTTGGCCTCTGCTGCATTTCAGCACTCCAAGGGACCAGTCCCCTCTTTGTGTGCGTCAATGTGGTCCATGTCTGTCTGCTCCAATGAGGTCCATGTTTGTCTGTCTGTCTCTCTGTCTGCCCATGGCTGGTGAGGTATATGAAAAGGGAGCTCAATGACTTCAGTCTTCCCCACACTATCGAAATACATTTCATGAAGACTGCATCTCCACCACTCCACTCAAGGTGAAAATTTCTTTTCTCCAGTTTCTATTGTTTTGCTAAAGATATTTAGAGTGAAAATAAAAATAACCCATGTGGAGTGCTTTCACATATTCTTTAATATGTGGTAGTCCCTCCTTAATTCTGTTTGACCTTCTCTTTTTAACAAAGCTGATAACTAAAGAAAATAAGTGGATTCCAACCTTAAGGTTTCTAGGACTTTAAGTGGTATTTGAATTTGATATCAAGGATTGGGTATTGACTATCCAAAGTGCCTGAATTTAAAGTGTCTAAGGAACTTGGAGTACCAGGGAGGTTCCATGCCTTGCGTCAAAAATTAAATTTTATTTTTCTACATAAAGTTACCAAAATTTGTACCTAACTTCATACTTTTAAGGACATTTATAAGATAGAATTTTCAAATATGCTGTAGCCAGTGTCCACAATCTTTGCTACACATGGCTTATCTTCTTCTAAACTCATCTGGAAGGGACCACAGAGGATGAACATTCGCTGCAATGTCCTCACACTCAGGATCAGGACCCTGGAATCACATCCTTCAGTCTCCTCCACAACGGAGTGATAAGAACTCACAGCGTCGGAGCCTTGGCTTCGTGTTGACCCATATCTCCCATGGCCACCCCATCACCTTATCACAACAGACCACTCCAATAGCTTGTTTCGCGGAGCGCAGAGCTGTCGTGGACACCTAAGAGATAACACTCTCCTAACTGTGTCTACAGTGTGGCTTTTCCCCATCATTGATTCCTCCAGTTGCACCATGCCTGAGGATACCTAGCCTTAGAAACACAGATGTGGGTCAGCAGTGGAGCCCATTTCGGCTACTAGAAATATTCCCACTGGGGAAAGTGGTGAATAGTTTTTAAATCCCTCCTCAGCTCTGGAAAAAAAAGATCTTCAAAGCGATGTTTTGGGAACTCTCCATTGTCCTAAAGCTGCCTGATTTTGTGCATTTTCTCTGGTGGAAAGTGAAGCATCTGATTGAGCAAAATTGCACAGTAGGCGTGGCTTGGGAGTATCACTTTCCTTCTCTTTCTTTGGGTGTGGAAGAGCAGTCCTGAAGAAGCTGGCAAGGAGCCTTACGGAAGATTCGGTGGGCCCTGTCTATTTGACTTGTCTCCTGCCTGGGAGCCAGCAGCTTAGTTGTTGCTGCACTTCATTTCCAGCAATAATGTGCTGTAGGAGATAAAGCTCCTTGGAGCCATTAGGGAGAGTCCTACAGCAATAAAGAAAGTTATAAACTCATTTACAAACCTAAAACACAGCATGTGTCCTATTCTGCCGTCAATCAGCCTATCTAGCTGAGCAAACTGCACCTTGAACATACAGTTCGACAGTGCCCATAAACGCAAGCACGCACATTCTTCTCCGTGATTAGATCTGAGCTAGGCTTAGCAGGCGGGGCTGAGAAGTACACTGGTTTTCTCATGGCACTTTTCAAATGATCCACAAAGAGCATAGAGCATTTGAATAGGGAAATCTCTCCTCGGGTAGGGAAGCTTGCCTCTGTTTGCTTAGTTTTCCTGCCAATGTTTGATGGTGACAACTTCTCTGCAGACACATAGGGAGTGATCTGACAGCCGTGTAGTGCATTTCACAGATTACCCTAGATTATGGTTGAAACCCCCAAAACACAAAGCTCAGATGTGAGACCCAGAATCTACCTGAGCTAGGAAATGGCCTTGCCACCTCAAGCTGTCTGGAAAGGAAACTGCAGGGAGGGTGTGGAAGGGCAGGGCAGCCGATGTGCAGGAGTCTCATGGAGATATCAGAATTTTCAACTGTCCTCTGAACACCTTAACCTCTCCACTGCTGTTCAGGAGCTGATTGCAAAGCGGCTTGGCTGGGGGCGGGGGTGGGGGTGGCGGGGTAGCTCCACTCAAGTTAAAAAGAAAGACAGACAGCTTCCATTTCAGCCACCAGGATTGCATTCTAAGTGAGAAATAAGGGAGGTAAGTTTCCCTTCATATAACCTGATTCCAATTAAGCTAGTAAAAGCTGTTTTTGCTGAGCACTTTTGTACAGCAATGTTACCTCAACAAATACAGTGATAACACTGCAGTGTGACCCCAGAGCGGCTTCTGGCGTGTACTGGAGAGGCCGAAAGGTGTACGGCGGTCCCTGAGAAGAGAGGTCCATGCTCCGAGTCTCTTTGCTTCTCCAAGGCTGGTGCTGAGAGACTGTGACAGGGATTTGAAAGGAATGGAATGGTGGAAAGAAGTCATTTACTGAAGAACACTTTGCACATAGAAAATACGTGTTAAAGAAGCCAGTGTGAAAATGGGCTGAGCACATTTTCTTGAGCGCTCAAGAACTGAGGCCTAGGCCAGAACAGCTATACTTGCCTTTGGAAGCTGAGTTAGAAAAGCTAAGCCTCAGGGCTGGCGTTGACCCTGCGGAATGAGACAGCCTGTTAACTGTGCACATTGGCAGGACAGTTGGGGCTTGAAAAAAATCAATATAAAGATGTTCTGAAGTCTTTTCTCTGCAGCAACCATGGTCCATCCTGCAAGTTAGCAAGACTCGTGTCCATTAGCCCCTGTCCTGGCTATAAGATAGGGAGCGATCTGTAGTGGGAGTTGCTCCTACCTACCCTGGGTTCTCTATACCCACTGGCTCCTTAGCCCCTACACTGTGCCTTCAGGACCAGTACACTGCCTTCCCATAACAGTGAGAGTGAACTCTTATCTCACTCACATAAAAGGTAATTCATCGGAAATTCTGTGTCTCAAAATTGTGTCAGCAAAAATTTTGTTTTCAAAGTGAAATTTAAGGTGAGGGGTGTTTCCCCTCCATTTTGATTAGTCTTCAGATACCCAGAGATGGTCCTAGAGGAAGCCACTGGCACCTCAGACATAGACATGGGAAGGCTGGCTGGAGGAGAAGCCTGGCTCTTCCCAGGAACAAGGACTTCATGAAAATATCCTGCTTCCCACCACTGGGAGAGGACCAGGGTGAGTGGAGGGGTCAGGAAGAAGAAAGCTCATCAAAGAGGAACATCAGCTGAAAATTGGAAAAGAATGGGCCCATCCCATTGTTTCCACTGAAGCTCCATCATGAGAACAGCCTCCCCGGGGTTCTGCTTCCTGTTTCTCCTCCTGTCCTTTCTCATGAGAATGCAGACACTGACAGCAGGCCTGTTAGCCTTTTTGGTAGTTGGGGGCTCTGGGATGTCAGCTGGGGGGAAAATCGGGAATACAGCTGACAACCACCTGTCCAAGGCAAAGAAGCCCATCACCAGCCTTTCCCTACACTCCCTCACAGGCTAAGGATTCCTTTTCTAAGGCACGTTGTCTGGACAAAGAAAGTGTGTGAAATGGGAACACAGTGTGGTCAGGTGGCACAGGCTGAGCAACTCAAATCTGCAAAGTGCCAGTCTGAAAAACCCAAAGCCTGGACATTTGGTTTCACAGCATTCAGATGGGGTCCTCCGTGTGCCTGGCAGTAAGAATTCAAGTCAGTCTGACACCAAATCCCAGCTTGTCACTATTAAAGAGCAAACACAGGTCTGATAAATCTCAACTCCAGAAAACAGGCATTAGTTCACCACTGCAGGGGATCACCGTTTCTGACAAAACCAATTTCTGTCTATAGAAGTAGCTGTCTTCATTTCTGTATGAAGCTGGAGCTGAACTGAAAAAGAAAATCACACAACCCAATACTCTCTCTGCCTGCTTAAATTTCAACTTGATTTTCAAGCAGAAAATAGGATACAAGTGAACCCAAGGCCCACAGAGAAGTCTAAAGATTAGTGGAGCAACATTGTTACAGCTAGGAAAAAAAAGTGTCCCCACTGAGCATGTGTTTACCGCACATTGGGCCTTTGCTGTTCTGTTTTGTTGGTTTTATATAGAGGATATAAGATGATAGATAGATAGATAGATAGATACATACATACATACATACATACATACATGCATATAAAGAAATAGAAAAACTGATGACACATAGAAAGAAGAAGAAAGAAAGAAATGAGAAAAATCACCAACTAGTTTAGTCTGTTAACAATTTTCATTTGTTGGCTTGTAATTTTATGTTATTTGTTACTTTCTATATATTATATATGTTTATTGTTATATTACTTATTTTAAATAGAATGTAATATAGAAAATGCAATGTAGATTTAAATAAAATGATAAAACTATAAAAATCTTCACACTACTGTGGCTGAATGCACTCTTGTCACAAAGCCAGCAGCTCTCTTTCTCAACTTGGCTACTGGAAAATTTCTCTCCAGTATAAGGGAGGCAGCATATCACCTCAAAGTTGCACCAGATATTTCCCCAACAGGCTTTAAGGTCATAGTCCTTAGCAGAGCCTAGAGGCCATGTAGATAGACCTCCTTGGAACTCGCACTCTCCACTGTGGGAAGCGGCCTCCAGCTGGGCCGGGATGACCCTCCACCCCCACACACATCACACTCTCGTCGGAGGTCCAGAAATAACAGCGCCATGCCTATCTTCCTTCCAGCTGCAGGCTCAAGACGGAGACTTTAAAGAAAAGAAATAAAAGAAAAAGTGCGTCTTCCTGCAGATGGCTGAGGACTCCCCACGCAGTTGCTCTGAGTTTCATGCCGGCTGACCAAGCACAAGAGAAACCAAGTTGTCACTCTGTAAGACAGTCAGGAAGTGGCCACAGGGGAGTAGCTCACTGAGTTCACTTCTTCGTCCTGCCACAAACAGGAGCAAGGTCTGGGCAAAGATCTGGGTGGAGCCGGACCTTTGTTCTCACTCTGAAGACCTCCCGTGCCCGGGCTTGCACTATTTCCCGGCTCCGTGTTTGCTGAGCCTGAGCCATTGGCCACTGGCTTCCTGTAGATGCCCCTTATGCCAAAGCAGCCCCTGTCTGAGTCCTAGGGATAATCCTGAAAGCAAGGACCAGCTGAGACTTGCTCATGCTTAAGTTTAAGTGAACACTCCCCTGTTCCAGGCTACTACAATGCTAAAGGGGACAAGCCCAGAGGCAGGCCATACTGACCTCCATAGACTGTCGAGAAAATTCATTGTCCCACTGTCAGGATTGCAGTGGCAGTGTGCACTGTCAGGACTCCAATTGCCTTCCTCCCGAGAAATAGAATCATTTGGCTCAGTCACTTCATCCTCAGCTTCTGGCAAAACCTCTGGAAACCAGAAACTTTCAGCTGTTTCTACAAAACCTTTACACCTTCACCCCCAGAGGTTCTCCTGAGGATTGTATTAAAAATGAAATGAAAATTTTATAACAGTAGGTATTATATTGCCAATTTTCACCGTGTGCTATACAGGTGCATAATGGGAACGTGATCACATATGGTATTTTGGTTCTTGGTATAACGATTTGGAAATCAAGCACTTGCTCCACAGTCCAAGCACCATTGTAATTTTTTTCTATTAATACGGTAGATTAAACTTACATCATTTCAACTTGAAGTACCTCTCCCAGAAGCACATCCATGACAGCTTCCAGGAACATACCTGCTTTGACCAAGGAAGGAGGGAACTCAAAGCCAGAGCCCAGGGTCCAACCCTTCATCTGCTACTTGCTGGCTGAATTTCTTTGGGAAGTTGCTCAGCTTTGTCCTGTGTAAACTGTAGCTAATAATAACAACTTCGCTGGCTCATTGTAATGATAAACTGGGAAGACAGATATGAAAGCAATTTAAGCTAGAAAGATAAACACTGTTCCTTAAAGCGGTCAGGAGCAAGTAAACCCAAACAAGCCAGTCATCATCCCATTTGTTCTTCCCAGTCTCATTGCTTAGCAGGGGGAAAGACATGTTCTTTTCACAAAAGAGGATTAAAATCTATGATGCCTCTGTCTCCTAGGGCTGCCACACAAAACGCCAGAGCCTAGCCAGCATGTGCAACAGAGGGTTGTTTCCTTATCATTCTAAAGGCTGAAGTCCAGGATGAAAACACAGGTCGGGCTGGTATCTCCTGAGACCTCTCTCCCAGGCTTGTACACCGTGCCTTCTCCTTGGGTCCTCACGTAGTATCTTAAGGTTCTGCCACCGTAACAAAACATCGGAAGTCATTTACTGAAAAAGAGAAAGGCTTTCGTTTGGCTTATAGTTTTCCAGCGTTCTGATCTAGGACCGACTGGCTTCGTAGACTTCTATTTCAGAAATATATGACTGGACAAAGTCACTTGCCATTGGCAAAGAGAGAAGAGTGCTGGGGTTCCATAAGCCTCCTTGGGGGGCACACCTGTAATGATAGGCCCCACATCCGAAAGGCTCCACTTACCACTAACAACAACACCTTGCACAGCAAGCCTGGAACACATAGATCCTGGAGGACATTCACTCTACAAATCATAGCAGAGTCCCTCCCTATGTCTCTCTTCATTTCCATCCATCTATCTATCTATCTATCTATCTATCTATCTATCTATCTATTTTATGTATACAGCAGTCACACAGGTGGAGGGCCAGTCTACTGACCTCACTTTAACCTTACTGCTTGAAACACCCTTCACAAATCCAGTCCCATTTTGAGGACCTGCTAGGTAAAGTCTGGCCTTGGCAGGCAGTAGAACAGGGCCTTCACACAGGAGCCCCACATTTCCATTTGCTCTTTTTGCTCTTTAGTTTTAGTTTTAGTAGTCAAGTTCATCCAAACTACAGTGTCAAATGCTAATGGGTCCAGAACCTGGGCCTGCCTTGATCTCTGCTGCGGTACAATATGGACCCAAGGCCCCAGATCCTCTGAGACTATAGGACAAAAGGAGTTCAGCCCCATAGTCTCAGGTATGCAAAGCCTGACAGCCAAGCTGGGAGCTCATGGTGGACCGGTCTTCACATATTCCAAGAACACATTCTTTGCTGTTGGCCAGAACCCTAAATTTGCTCTCTCAGGACTACTGGGAACAGAATGAAATTAATGCTAAGAAACTGTTGACATTGCTAAGAATATGTCCCAAAGTCACTTTTTTTTTCCTAGACAATACTTGAACAAAATACTCCAATGCAAGCATGTATTGTCATTAAAAAATCTCTTCAATAGAGTGTCTAATGTTCAGTGAGAGAGGAGCTGTCATTTTGTATCCGTATGCAACAAATGCTGTTTCTTCTACACTTAAAATTTTAAGCATTGTATATTCAACATCACAGGTTTTAAAAACATATTATTGAGCTAGGCACTTAACTCAGTGGATAAGTGATGGTTTCGCATACAAACACCCTGGGTTCCATTCCCAGGATTCACAAGAGGAAAAAAAAAAGTTATACTGTTCCTACATATGTCTTTAAAAATCTACATATTCTTGTCTGTTTATGATCATGAAGTTATATTCTGAAGCACAAAAAAAAATTCCATAGTTGGATCTGATCAAGATTTAAAATTTTGTTTTAAGAAGACAGCACCAGGAAGAAGAACACATAGCCCACAAGAGAAATGTTTACAAGAGATGCGTAACTACCTTATCTAGATTACCGAGCACCATGCTTCCTACCACAGCAGAAGCCTCATAAGTACTCCTTGATGGATGACTGAAAAGTCGCTGTGGTTTTCCTTACCCCTTCAGTACTTTAGCATTACACCTGAACTGTGGGATTTGGCCCTTTGGGGTTGTTCATTTTGGCTCAAGAAGGCGCCTAGTTCACTAGCTTGGCGCTACTTGCCACCTGCATCACATCCCTTCCTCCCAAGCTTCATGGATCATCCCAGAAGAGCCTGGTAGGAAGATTCTGAGAGCCAAAGGCAGCAGATGACTGTAAGGGAACAGGGAACAAGGTTTGCTGGATACAGCGGAGCAGTGGCCCATGTGACTTCACAGCACCTGAGTTGGCATGCATCGAATCTGTGTAAGCTCAAGATGGACAAAAGTCCTAGCATGAGTGGGAAGGTGGGAATGAAGTGTAATCTCCAGCTAAGGATCATTTTAGCAATTGATAGCTAGGAAAAGCAGAATCCCTGGTTGGTTGACAATGGTCTAGTGGAAGGCTAGACAGCCAAGAGTATAAGCACAGCACCAACTGTGCTTGAGAGATAAATAAAATTTTAAAAAAATACTGAAAGGAAGTCTTTTTCTAAACCAGTGGTTCTCAATTACCCTAACGCTATGAACCTTTAATATAATTCCCCAGGTTATGGTGATCCCCAACCATAAAGTTATTTTTGTTGTTGTACTGTGAATATCTGAGATATAGATGGCCTTGGGTGACCCCAAAGGGGTTATGACTCACAAGTTGAGAACCACTGCTCTAAAACATCCAGAGTCTGAGAGCACAACTCATCTATTTCTTACAGGTAAGCCTAACCCTTTCCAGCACCAATCAGGACTTCTAATAAGCGATGCAGTTGGGGCTACAAACACAGCTGCCATTTGTAAAACCCCTAAACAACTTTTCAGGCTCCTTTTGAATTTACATTTCCAAGGATTAAAATCTAAATCAGCCTCAAATAAATTTTTTTGTTTCATTGTTCCTGATTAGGTGAGTTGTATTCTACCAGCCACACACCCCACCAGATTGGTGCAACTTGACTCATGCTAAAGATGGGATGAAGCGAGAGAGCTAGAAAAATAACTACCCTATAGGTAGTCTTTGATACTTTGTGGGTTCTTCTTTTTTTCCAACTTTTATCTCCCCAGTTTCACTACCTATTGCCAGATATGAAAGAAAGAAGAATAGAGGCAGGAGAGAGAGAGAGAGAGAGAGAGAGAGAGAGAGAGAGAGAGACAGAGAGAGACAGAGAGACACAGAGAGAGACAGAGACAGAGACAGAGAGACAGAGACAGAGAGAGAGAAAGAGACAGAGACAGAGAGATCTGTGAATCTAATCTCTTTCTTGCATCTTCTTTGAGCATGACTACTAACAAACCACAATCAATTCTCCTGAATGACCAACAACCACTAACCTGAGGCCCTAGCATTTATACGCCCTCTGAAAAGTTCCCAGAATTCCAAACATCACACAATCACAGAAACTTATCTGTAGTGGCAAACCATGCCTCTGCTAGAGCATGAGGCAAATAGCAGTCAGATGCTGTGGACTGTCCAAAGCAGCCCCATATCCCTGTATATGGAATTAAAACAAAAATATATTCTTATAATATTTCTGGGTGTTGTTGTTGTTGGTTGAGTATTTGGGGAGGTTCAAGACAGGGTATCTCTGTGTATGGCACTGGCTGTGCTGGAACTTGCTCTGTAGAGCAGAGTGGCCTCAAACTCACAGAGATCCTCCTGCCTCTGTCTCCCCAGTGCTGGAATTAAAGGTGTGCAACACCACTTCTGGCTAGTTCCGTGTTTTTTAAAGAAACCAAAATTGCAGAATTCTCACTATACTACCCAGTGCTGGAAAGCGGATTGGTCACATGGGTCTGCTCTCCTCCTTCTCCTGACTCTATTTAAGAGAGTATCTGAACAGGTTCTCAGACAGATGATTGTGGTAGGAGGCACAGGAAGGGCTCTGCTCTACTTTCCTAAGTTATATTTGAAGGTTCCCTGTGTGGGGCACACAAGAAACAGAGTCTCACAACCATGTCATGCTGGACACAGATGAACCGACTGTGCTCTTCCAGCCTGGACAGGCGAGAGGAGGCTTAGAGAGAATGGTGCCAACCCTTGAAGTCTTTATGCAGCCACAGGCTGTCAGATTGCCCAAGTATCTGACAGAAGTTTCAGGAAGGTGAGATCATTTGGGAGTTCCAGGTAGGGTCAGGCCACTGGCAGCACAGTGGACTGCTGAGCGAAGATATCCCATTAAGTCAACTTCGGTCCAAGAAATCTCTGAAGCCACGGCCAACATGAGTCTATGACTTCAGGGTTCAGGACCAGTTGGGCTGATGTCATTAGGTATTGAAACAAATGGGAAGCCAGTGAGCCAAATAATCCGTCTTTAAGAGTAGATTTGTAGTTTTAAAGTTTCTCCTTTTCTTTATTAAAAAAATCATTTTCATTTAATTGATCATAAAATTCACCTTGAAAATTAAAGATTAGTTCAAAGTCCATAAAACAAGTAATCAGAGGTGTGTGTGTGTGTGTGTGTGTGTGTGTGTGTGTGTGTGTGTGTGTGTGTGTGTGTGTGTGTACACCAGCCAGACTTCTACTGTTATGAGATCCCAGCAGTGGCCACAGTCACTCCCAGGTCTGTGAGTCTGGTCAACAGAAGGTACCTAGCTTCACTGTCTATTAACAGCCTGATCTTTGCACTAGCCAAAGGCCAAAGTGACACCAACATGGGTGTAATGTAAAACCTGGACCACTTTTGTCTCTGGGAACATAAATTTATCCAACATGAACTGATCCTCAACTTCTTACTTTTCTAACTACAAGACACATACTTTGAAGTCACAGTTAGCTGTGACAGGAGACATCCTTGGGGAGTGTTGTTCACCCTAAGTCAATTTCTAAACCTTCCAAATTGAAGTTTTCAGGGGACACCAGTCATTGCCAAAGCACCACAGTTCTGATCTCAGTGACACAGGTCTCATCAGGACTTACTACATGTCTGCTTGTTTTTCTGAAGTTAAGATATATAGTCAGAGTTCATAGGCCAATTCACAGCCATAAAGTGACTTTTTAATCTATATTCTCAATGTAAGACATCTCATAAGAACCTAAGCTCTGAGTTTAGATTGCTATTGTTCCACTTGATCTCTCTTTCCCTCCCTCCTGTCTTCCTGCTACACTTACCTCAACCCACTTTATTTCAGGAAACCTACTTTGTGTACCACATCCATATATCCATAACTTCACCCTTTATTTCTGTTCAGGGGAGCAATGGGGTAGACTTTTTTAATGTTCTTCGTGTTTTTAAATGGACAGTTTAGAGTAGAAGAAAAACAAAACAACTTCAAGAAGCCTTTTGCCAACCCTCTATGTCAGAGAATTCAAGCAAGTGTGGATCAAAAGTACTAGGGTTGGGGCTGGGGCAAAGGGTTGCATCTGCTCTGGACACTTACTATATTTTCACCAGTCCTTGAAAATACAGCCCAGCAACTATTTCACTAGAGCTTACACTACATCATGCATTTGACGTGAGACTCCAAGTCTATGCATCCATGTGGGTAGGTCATGGGCAAATAGTCTTATGCAAGAGACTTGAACATGCTTGATGCTGGAATCCACAGGTTCCTGGTACCACTCCCCTGTGGACCTGGATTAGGTGGATGGCTGCACTGACTGCAACCTCTCCAGTCCCACCTGTGCAGCTCCAAGACTTAACTGGTGGCTGAAGTAACAGTCACCTGAACAAGCCAAGAAAGACTAGCTCTACTTTTGATTTAAAAAAAATAAAATAAAAGGAAACATTTTTAAAAAATATCCCACACCTTTCTTTACTCTTTGGTTTCACATGATTGTTCTTTCTCGTGTTTTTTTTTTTTTTTTTTTTTTCTTTAAATGGTAACCTTACCTAGCAATGGACTTGATCTGCCTTGGTTCAGCCATCAGTGTTTCTGCCCAGTTTAACCTTTATCTTAAATTAACTGTGTATATCAGTGTTTGTCCTTCCAAATGCGAATGTTGAAACAGGAGCTGATAGGATGGGCACCTTCAATGCTATCACCATTTTCCCTGAGTAAAGGTGTGAGTCTGTGTAGGGGCTGCTATCTATTGTCTTATTAGCGTTAGATAAGGCAAGTATGAAAGGGGTGTGCTCTACTTACAGTCAATATGAGAAGTCCCAGCCTGAGATTAGCCCTTAGAAACTGTAAATTAAACATGAAAACACTGTCTGAAAGCATGGAAACGGCCATCACACCATTTAGAAACTCTTATGGGGCAGGCTCCTCTGGAAAATTACCTGTGCTTCCTGGCTGCACCCCTACATAATAATTCCCCTTTATGGTATCCAAGGGAGTGATGGCTCAGCCAGCAGGGTCCTACAACCCACCTCTCCCACTGTGTCAATCTAGTGGAAAATTGCATGCAAGCCTGGGTCTAAGGACCTCTCTGGCACCTAGGTCCACTAGTCCTGTAGGCTTTTCCTCCAAAGCTGCAAAACACATATGGTGGTAGAACACCCCTCCAGTTTGCCTTCCTATGACCCTGCTACTCTGAACTAGCACTATTGACATGTGGCCTCTGGCCTCATGGCTGTCAGCCCTTCAAACTCCTGGTCCTTTCCAGATAATCCTATGTCTCCAGTACCGTGAGCATTGCCCAGTGACTGCCAAGTAAACAAATAGGGATTCTTTCTCACTGCTCTGTCTGAAACGTGCTCATCACAACCAAATAAGTTAGAAAAGAAGTACATAAGCAACAAGGGCAGAATCTAACACTGCTTCCCACAGTACATGCTTATTAAACAGGACTGGGTTAGGTAGGAGCCATTCAAATGAGAGACTGATCATCAGAAGTCAAGAGGGGGCCCCACGCACAGCAAGCCTATTAGGTACTTTCATGGCAGAGCCAAACAAGGATGTAAATTGGGATCCAGGGCTCACATGCCATTCTGGAACTGAAACTACAAGAACTGCAGCCAGGTCTGGTGGTAGCAACCTGTGATCCCAGCTAGTAGGGAGGCTGGAGTGGGAAGATGGAAAGTTCAAGGTCAGCTTGAGCTATAGAATGAGCCTGGAAATCGTAGAGAGACCCCATTTAAACGTGGAGACAGATAGGGCTCAGTGAGAGATGGCTGCCTATCACACACCAGACCCTAGGTCCAACCCCCAGCACTGCAAATTTATATAAACACAGACAAAGAAAGCCCAGTCTCCTGAAAACATCCCTGAGCTATCTCAAATGAGCTCAAACATTGACCTCTTAGGACCAGAGACTCCAGCATTTAGGTGTTGGCTACCTGTTTCTTTGTTGGGAAGCTGCCACATGGCTTGCCTTTGGTGAAGCCACACCTCAGGTTTGGCCTGAGCAGGGAACCTCATGAAAGCTTGAATACCTTCATCGAGAAAACTCTTGATTTCTAGAATCAGGCAAGTTAATCCTGAAGGCTCATGAAGAAGGGTAGCGAAAGGGGAAATGGGCCTGTAGAAGATTCTAGCAAGAAGAGTAAAAGGATCTTGACATTTTACTTTGAAATAATTTTAATATAATATTTTTATTAATTCTTTAAGGACTTCAACCATGCTCACAGCTGAGGTTGGGGGGTTTCTTGTGTGGACTCAATTTCTACTACCTGCAGGAACTCTGGTCCTCAGTCTCTCTTTGCAGACAACTGTGAGCATAGCATCCAAGCCCCTGAGGCCTTGGAGGCCACAGACCCACAAGGTTTTCTGCCATGGAGGTAGCATAGTAACCCTGAATGCTGCCTTCACCTAGTGCTTTAGAGAACAAGACCTGTCCTCACCACTTAAAATGATATGCTTGCCCCCAACCTTGGGATATGAAGGGCTTGGAGGTTGTGAAGACTCTGAGGGAGGCAAGAAGACTGGTTTGATAGAGATTCACACAGGACCAACAACTGACATGTGGTTCCTCCACTGAGGCCAAAGATGAAACAGAGGGTGAGTGTGGATTCCTGGGGGTTTGCATGGAAGAAAGAGGATCATGGCTTATGAGGAGGTCACTAGCGGCCAATGACTCTCAATTGTTTTCTATACCTAAGGGATGCCTCTCAAGGCCTTGTGAAGTCTAATATTGCAGAGGTTGCACTAGAGTGCACTTGACTCTGCATTATAGAACTGGGTAGGTGTTCCCTGGGATATCTATGATTATATCTGTTTGAGAATCCTGCTCAAGTTGTTCCAGATAGAATTAGGTAGAAATCTACCCTCATTTCCTCTTATATTAGTTACATGTTTCATTGCTGTCACTCCTCCATGTTACAAGGCTTTGTCCACAGGTGGGACTTGGGTTTTACTCAGTTAGACTTTCTGACTATCTTACTTATCAAAGTAGGAAAGAGGATGGATGAATGGATGGATGGATGGATGGATGGATGGATGGATGGATGGATAAATGTGAGGATCAATGAATAGGTGGATGAGTATATACATGAGCAGCTGTGTAAGGTGAGTGGATGTCAGGACAAGTGGATGGATAGACAGAAGAATGGATAGATTGCAGAATACAGAATGATGGATAGATGATCTGATGGATGGGTGGATAGATGAATGAGTTAACAAACGAATGAATGGTTAAGTGAATAGATGGATGAATGGATTGATAGGCAGATGAATAGGTGGTCTTATGTAGTGATTTTCTCTGAATTAAAACATTCCTTACACGAAGAATCTCACTAAAACTCAAGAAGTCCTAAAGAAAGGTTTGTTTCGACATAGAAGGTTCTAAAGAGAGATTTGTTAAGATACAGAAAGTAAACAACTCACAAATTTTAGAAAGTTCCTAAAATTTATGAGATTTACAAGGTCTCTCCTTCCCCAGGGTTGTATAATTATGAATTGCTGAGAGGAAGAGACTATCAAGCCTTTCAAGTTGCCAAGAAGTAGTGCAGAAAAATCTAGGGTTCAAGCTTTCATGAGTAGTCACTTGTGTTGGCATGGGCTTTGAGTGATGAAGTTGCTTTTGAATGGCACATGCTCCTACAAGTAACCCCTCACCCATAATACTCTGGAAAACCCCAATAAACTCATTGATTCAAAAAGTTCAACTGGTAGTATCACTACTTTGATCAGTCATCAGTTTCCTATGAGGGCTAAGAAGGTGTTTATTCATGTGTCCTCAAGAATAGTACTACACAGCATGTAGGTAGATGAAATGATAAATGTATGGACAGACAATAGAAGGATAGATAAGCTAGATGGTTGAGTGTACTGATGGATGGAAAATTAATGTATAGATGAATGAATGAATGAATGAATGAATGAATGAGTGGGTAGGCAGTGACTCTGGAAGGACTACCTGTTAAGCTGCTGTCCTCACATGCATACTTCTTCACAGTCTGCATCATGTGACTCCTAAGCATATTGAATTTTTGTGGTTAGGCCTTGTGAATATAATTGATATATTTTAATTCCACCCACACACCAAAAACAATCAGAGCAGTGGTGCAATAAGCCTGACTGTCCAGCCACATTATTGTAAAAAAGCAGAATGCCCTGGGAAGGATTCCAACAATTTTTGCAATAGTGTCTTTTCCATAAAACTCCTAAGAGCATTTTTCACTTATGGAAGTACGTAATTATGCTGTTATTAGATTTTGGTTAGCTTTGTTTTTTGTTAATGTGAGAGACAAAAGGCCGCAACTGCATTTCTTTTCCAGAAAATGGACAAGCTTCCAGCTCTCAGTACCATGCTTTTTGCCTCTAAAATACTTTTGAACCTTGTGATTCTGAACAGCTATCTGTGCTTGGGCCCTTCTGTCCTGTCTCTGAACACAAACGCTATGACAATTTCTGTGTTTTAAAGAAATGGAAGGCAGATATCTGCTATCTAAGGAGCAAGGCTATGAGTGAAGCCTGCCATGTGTTATCTGTACCATTTGGGATGCTTGGCTTGCTGGTACTGCTCACCAGCAAAGTGCCATGAGGGGGGAACTCTTGCTTGCACCTGGCATCCGCCAGCATACTTCATGGCCTGAGAGCTAGATTGAAAAACAGCAATGGGCCGCTGTGTGATGCATGCTTATACTCTACAAAGCTTCTTTCAAAGCTCTCTGGTTCTGAAACCCTGGGGTCCTTTGCTATTTGTAGCCAACAGGTAAGTTAAAATTTCAAGACTTCATCTGTACCTACACTTGTGACTTACCTACTGTCAGGGTTTCTCTACATCACCTTGTCCACTCTATAGCTGGCTTTCCTCATCTGGATACGGAGGTTGCTCTACCTGACATAGGTGCTTTGTTTTTTGGGTGCACAGACTTGGCCTGTGCATTCTCCCCACCCTTGTCTGTTCTTTCCAAAGCTTCCAGAGAAGATGATGTTAAAGAGTGGGAGAGGGGCAGAAACATAAGAAAAAAGGGCCAACTTTCTAAGTGGTAAGAGCAGAAAAATACCTATGCCCTGAATCCCAGAGCCCCATGGAGAATAGCATTTCAAGGTATCAGGCAGGAAGACCAAGGAACATTTCAAATATAACTATCAAGAGCAAAGGCTGAAGAGAGTTCTAAAAAGGTGGGTCCATGTGAAATCCTTGGTATTTTAGGACCTTCTGGGGAGTCCTGGCAGGGACACTCCAATAATAATTAAGAAAGAATTCCTATGAAGCTGTGTCTTCAGGTTTTATTGCCATGAAGAGACACCATGACCATGGCAACTCTTGTAAAGGAAAACACTTAGTCAGGGCCTTGCTTGCAGTTTAGAGGTTTAAGTCCATTATCACCATGGTGAGAATGATGGCAGCATGCAGGCAGACATGATGCTGGAGACAGAACTAAGAGTTCTACAACCAGATCAGCAGGCAGCGGGAAGATGGAGAGAGCCAATGGCTTGAGCATCTGAAACCTCAAAGCCCATCCCCCGGTGACACACTTCCTCTGATAAGGCCACAGTTCTTCAACAAGGCCAAGCAGCCTAGTCCTTTCAAATAACACCACTCCTTATGAGCTTGTGTGGGTCATTTTTATTCAAACTATGCCAAGCTATAAGTAAGTCATAGAGGAAATCAAATCTAATGAAAATGATGTGGACACAAGGCAATTGGCTGGGTCGTGTATTGAGAGAATATCTTGTGTATTGTATGGATGTAGCACCTGTCAGTAATAATGGCCTATAACTTAGGCAGGAAGTGGGAGGTGGAACATCCGGCAAGCAGAAAGAATTCTGGGATAGATTCAGGCACTTGAGACTCAGCCAGCAAGATGTAAGGAGGAGGGACTCATGGTGCTTGAGCGCAGGTAACCAGCCACATGGCAGAATGTAGATTACTATAATGGGTTATTTTAAGTTATGTGCTAGGCAGAGAAGAGCCTAGCTATATGGCCTAAGTATTTGTATACTATTTAATGAGTCTCATGAGTCCTTATTCCAGGAGCTTGGGGCCAGGATGAAAAATCTCCCTCTACAGGTATGGTGAAAAGTGAGACCATTGGCAGAGCAATGCTCACAGCTGCTGCCCATCACTGTTGAGCTGCACCCCAATGTGTGGCCTAGTGAGAGGTGATGTAAGCAGAAGAAAGCTGCAACATAACACGTAGAATGCCATGCACACATCCTCACCACTGGACATGAGAACAGCAACAGAGGTGAATATGCACTTTTGTATGCTCAGCATCTCATGGTGAAGGGACATTCACTTGCCCAGAGACACAATCTTGCCACATTTTCTCCTATATGTTTTAAAAATGATTCACACTTTACATCTGAGTAGGAACATTTGTGGTTACTTGGCATTTTGAGATTAAACTATCTCTACTAGAATAGGAAATTTTTTGTTTCTAACAAAAATGTGACAGTATTCAGGCTTGAATGCAAAGGAGGAAAAAAAGTTCTGTTCTGCATTAAAACACTGTACTTTAGGAAGCCAGTCAACATCCATCTACAAAGTATGGCCACTCCTGGCCTCACTTCTTACCAGTTTGGAGCCAGTGACATTTAAATGCCTTCCAACGATGCTTTCCTCATAAAATGATGCCAGTGAATGCTCACAGGAAATAAGTAACTGGCTCCCAAATACTTCATGTCTTTTTATTGAGACAGTGGGTACACAGAAGAGAGGAGGCTATGTGGTATATATGTGTGGTGTCTACACACACATGTGCATGAGTGCATATGTATGTGTGCATGTGTGTGTGTTCATGCATGTTCGCATATAGTTTAGTTTTAGTTGTAGGTAGATGACAGATATAAATGAGGATGGATGGATGGATGGATGGATGGATGGATGGATGGATGGAAGCAGGCAGACAATGCATAGATTATTGCTAACTGGTAAAACATAGAAATATGTGATCCAACGCCCTGGGCTTTTCTGGAGCATCCACATCTGGCAAGAGCCATGTCAAACATCCTCTGCAGCAGCCCCTCCCCCCCCATAGATCACCCACACACAGGACTTTAATGATCTGAGGCAGATTCCTTTACTGCTCTGTCTCAGAAAATGTCCAAGATGCCTTACAGATGATAGCTGTGCAGCAGAGAAAGGCAGTGATTACTCCTGGCACAGAGCCGGTGAGCTGCCTTTGCCACAAAGGACCTCCCCACAGCTTGGCTTTTTACCCATCACAGAGCAAGCACCCATTGGAAGGCCTCTCCAGGGCCCCAGAGAAGAAAGAGCAGCCGAATGCCTTCAGAGGTCTCAAGGAAACATCATAGAAGCCAGCTAAGGAATGGACTCTCTGGCCATGCTCCAATGGACCAGAACCTCTACTGGGCCTGTTTGTAAATTCTTCCTAGATGGGGATGCAGTTTGGCCTCAATGTGAAAAGCACAAGCTCTCAAACAACAAGAGCCAAGGTATGGTCTTCAAATAGCACAAAGCCTAAGACAACTGGCTCTCTCTTTTGGGTGTGCTGATGTCTCCCAAGCCTCCTATAAGTGTTCAGGTGGTAGCACAAATAGCTAATGTGCTCCCCTGTGTAGGCTCTTCATTGCCACCACAGAAAAATCAAGATGGACAACAGAACAAGCAATCCCAGCTCTGGCCCCAGTACAGGGCTTCCCAGGGAATGCCACAGGGCACACCTGCATGGAAAGGTGTATGGAACAAGCAAGTCATCTTCTATACATATTGTCAAATCATGAAAAAAGGGTTAAAAATCAAACAGGTCAGGTCATATGTAGCATCCATAAAACTTTAAAATATTTTATCTTAAACATCCCAGGATCCACTTTGGTGCCTTTATAACCTGCCTGCTGGGCTGAGCTTTTGATTATCACAGTTAATACAAACCCAAGCTGTGCAAGGTGCTCCGTCAGCCACCACCTGGCTGGAGTAAATCAGATCCACAGGGTGCTGGCTGGTTTTGCTGCATAACAAGAGCAAATCACCAAGGCTTGTAGTTCTAACAAGTGTTTGGTTGACAATCTGGGCTGGATGCAACAGGACTGTGTTGAGGGTCTTGGTCAAGTTCATACTTAGGTAGGAAGTGGTGAGTTATCCTGCCCTGTCCATAGGGGTGGTCTCCAGGGAAGCAAGTAAAATTTCTTATAGCCCAGACTGGAATTGGCACACAAACCACTTTTGGCACATTGTATTGGTTAGCACAGCCCACAGTGTCACCTGGAGGTCAACATGGCCTTTGATTGAAGTTATAAAGTCAAAATACAAAGGTGCTACTGCAAGGGAAAGCTACATGCTATTTTTTCTTCCTGTGAAAATGGGAAAAGATACGCGCATTAGACTTCTAGAGTTATCTTAACAAAATGACAGGCTTGGTGCTTTATATATTAGAACTCTTTCTCAGTTTGGGAGTCTAGCAACCCAAGGTCAAGCCTGGGCAGGTCTGGACCTTCTAAGGCCTCTCTCCTTGATTTGTAGAGACATGTTTTCCCTGGGCCCTCACATGGCCTTCCCACATGCACACGTCCAATAGTGTATCCTTCTCTCTTTGTATAGAGACACCAGTCACACTGGACCAGACACATCCTTAACAGAGTCACTTCTAAAATAGTCTCTCTATAAAGGCCTATCCCAAAATATATTCATTTTTTTCCTGAAGGACTGGCAATTAAGCATCAAATAAGTGAAATGAGAGGGAAACACAACTTACTCTACAACACCATCTAAATCTGTAACACAAAGATACATAGATGCCATCTTTATGAGTCTTGGGTTAATGACAGTACACCTAAGTACAAAGACCAGAAGACAGTACTGCCTTTATCCCCTGCAATCTTAGCTGCATGGATTCACCAACTTCCTGTGTCTCTAATTCCCAGAATCCTTATAGGCCGTTGGCCAATGCTGTGTGCATCCACTTAAGTCTACTCTTTTTGTGCTAACAGGGAGGACCTCTTTTGAAAAGTGTCACTCACTAATCAGAGTTGAAATCAGAGGACTAGCAGAGGATAGCAGTGACTGTTTAATATGGTCAATGGCTTAGCATCCATGTTGGGCCTTAGCTGAACTAGTCACTATGATCTAATGAAAATGTCCACTTGCTACAGAGCTGAAGGACAGCCCTCCTGTTGCTTGCCCTATTGACCACAAGCTGAACACAGCTATATCTAATGTGGAATCCAAGCTACTTATCCCAATGAAACTAACTGTCAACATCAGATTCATGTAAATATGGACTCCTTCCCATTTGTCAACCCACAACTCTCTCTGGGAAGCGGAAAGGATGATGTATGATGCCTATGGATAAAGCTGTGGTCCTGTAAATCCGCGCTGTTTCCCCACCCACCCTGGTTTTACTGGTTGAGCTACTTGCTGCTTTCCAATTCCCATCAGGACACATCTGCACCCCTGAGCTCTCTGAGACTAATGAGTAGTAATTCGGCTTGAAGCATTTTATTGTCATGCCTCCCCTGCATATCACAACACAGGGTGATCAAACCTCCCCTTTAGTGTGGGCTCACCTAAGGAGTAGCTGTCTTGGCTTATGGCCAGTCAGAATAGAAAGACTTCAAAGTGGAAAGAAGCCATGCCAATAAAAATTGCCACACTAGAAAACATCACCACATTTCAAATCTGGCATAACCTTCTGTAGCATACAGCTCTATTTTGTCTGTAGACAAATGACAAATGCTAATGTTGAAATCCAAGCAGTAAGAAACTGATCCTCTATTCCTCCAAGCTAGCACTGAAGAGCCATAGCATCAAGGGTCCCCAGTAAAATGGGGAGTCCTATAGAGGAACACAAGAGTAGCTTATTCTAAAGATAAAAATCTTATCTTTATAATAAAATATCAAAATGAGCCTGGGAAAGAAGAGACTTGATTAGTGTTGGAAATTAAATCATTTTTCATCCCAAGGACACACTCCTCTAAACTTTAAGGACTTCTGTGTCCTCTGTTCCTTTGGGTACCTAGTTCAGAGTAAACCTGCTTAGGAAGTACATTTATGATGGCCATGGGCATCAAATATGATATACTTTTTCAGTTGACAGCTTAAAACATACCTGCATGGGTTTTGGTGTCTGGGAGGAAGGGCCAGCCCTGCAGCATAGCGTGTGTTTAGCATATGTGGTGGAACCTTGGGTTTAGTCCTCTGCATCTCTCTCTCTCTCTCTCTCTCTCTCTCTCTCTCTCTCTCTCTCTCTCTCTCTCTCTCTCTCTCTCACACACACACACACCCATACACACACACACACACACACACACACACACACAGAGACACGCACATCTCTAATAAATAAGCCTACAAATGCCAAAGAAAACTCGATGATTGTGCAAAATCCTCCTAACTGAAATGCCAGCCTCCTTTGATCAGCAGAGGGAGTGGCTACCACCTCATTCTTATTAGGTGGTTCTATGAGGAGCTTGGCCAGATGTCTTACTGTTATCAATGTGAGTGTCCAAGCCAGGGAAAGAATAGTCTGTGTGTCATAAGATAAAACATCTGCGAAGGCACTTCCTGGTTTTCTCTTGTCAGACCCAAGCTTGCCTTTTAGCCATACATTCCAGATGTGAATACACACACACACACAAAGATGTTCTTTTTCACTTCCAGGGATGCACAGTAGCATCTGTCAGTAACATAGGTGATACAGGAAAGAATCTATCACCAATCAACAAAGCTGAGGGATGGGGAGTGTAACAATCCCCTTAGACATTGAGGGCAGAAGTTGAGTGACACAGGCGAGCTGCTTCTCATGGCTGGATTTCAACCGGCTTTAGAGATGGCTCCCTGTTCATAAACTAACATCCGAGTCTGCAAAATGCTAAATAAGAAAGATGATGTCATATATCAGGCTGTAATTAGACATTTCTCTAAGGTAAGAAATGTTTAAACCAGTGTGTTCTGCAGAAAAACACTACCTGTACAACTTTCTCAGCTACTAGGGAGGACATTTTGATTGCTTCCAAGGACTGGTAAGTATGAATAAAAATCCTGTCAACATCCATATTCAGGCTTCTGTTGGGCATCCTCTTCGACTCATGTGAGTAAGTACCAAAGAGCATAACTGCTGGATCATATGTTATGGAGTAAGCTATGCTCTACTCCAAGGTCCCTAAGCTGAAACCCTAATACCATATGTGATTACATTAGAAGATGTACTTAAGAAAGCAATTAGGGTTAAATAAGGCTATAAGAACACCACAATGGCCAGAGTTCTTGTAAGAAAAGGAAGAAATACCAAGGATTTCCCCAGCCCTGCCAGTATACAGGTGCCATGCAAGGACACAGCAAGCGATGCTCAACTGCATGCCATTAAGGGACTGCAAACCGAAACAGAGGAGTTGCTCTCTCTCTCTTTTTAAAATTCTTTCTTTCTTTCTTTCTTTCTTTTTTCAAATTATAACATAGTTATACTAGTTCCCTATTCCATATCCTCCCTCCAATCTCTCTCATTTACCCCTCTTAACTTCTTAGCTTTCTCCCATTAATTGTTGTTATATAGATACGTGTATTGTATATATTCCTAAATACAAATACAACCTGCCTAGTCTGCATGCTGTTACTTGTGTTACGGCTTCAGGGATAACCATTTGGAATTGGATAACCAAGTGTTGTGATCTCCCCTGGAGAAGCCTGTTTATCTTCTTCTTGGCATTCCTTAGCCCTCTATCCACACTGGCATGTCCACTGGTAGCTTCTTTGCTCAGAGTTTAGGCAGCCATGTTGGTGAGACCTCATAGATGCAGATTCTGACATTCCTAGGAGACACAACAAACTCTCTGACCCTTTCCTCCCCCTCTTCCACAATGTCCCCTGATCCTTAGGTGTGGGATTTCTTTTGGTGGATGTATCCCTTGGGGCTGGGCTCAACAACTCTGCATTCTGATTAACTGGGGTATTCTGTAATTGTCTCTTTTGTTGCAAAGAGAAGTTTCCTTGATGATGAGTGAAGTCCACTTACCTGTGGGCTTAAGGACAAATATTTAGGATGTAGTTAGGAATTGTGCTGGTTTGATAAGTGGTGGTTGTAGGTTCTCCTCTGAGACCCATGACTTCACTATCCCTACATAATTGGCTAGCTTTCTAGAATCAGGCATGACTTCCCCCCTTGTTGAGCAGGTCTCAAGTCCACTTAGAGACCTGTTTGTCACCCTCGCTGATATGTCTATTCAATGCACTAAAACCCACTTCTTAAATTATTTTTTAAGAATATTTGCCATTTCCCCTTTGTTAAATTTAAGAGTTCTTGACAATTTGGACAACAAGCCTTTATCAGATGTGGCTTTTAAGTTTTTTTTCCACACTCTTCAGGCAGGCTATTTGAATTGAGACATTGTAAAATTTACTCTTATAGAGAGTGAGATTTCTCAGGGTTTTCGGATATTCACAAAATCAGGCACATTTCTAACTATAGAAGAATCTTTATCTGTGCAGAACAAACCCCTTGCCCACTAACATTTCCTCCCATCTCCCCTCCTCTACTCTTTTAGCAGCTACCCACCCTTTTCCTGATCTATGGATCTGCCTGTTTTGGAAAATTCATGTCCCTGGAATCATATGGCATACAGCCTTCTGTGACTGGCATCTTTGATTAGGCATAATTTTCCTGGGCTCATCCATATCAGAATATGTATTAATACTTTAGTTCTTTCATGGCTGAATATTAGTCCCTCACATGAATACATCATATTTTATTTATCTGTTCATTTGTTTGATGAACACTTTGGTTGTTCCCACTTTTGCCTATTATGAATAATGTTGCTGTGAACAAGTATTGTGCTCATCATCTGGCATTATCGAGAATTTGTGTTGCTTTTTGTTTTAGATTTATTTAATTTTTCAGTTATGTATACATGTATGTGTCTATGTGTGGGTGTGTGCACATGAGTGCTAGTGCCTTCAGAGGCTAGGAGAGGGCATCAGATCCATGGGTGCTGGGTACCAAACTCTAGTCTTTTATGAGACCTACAAGTATACTTAACTACTGAGCCATGTCTCTGGAGCCTTGGTGTGTTTTCATTTCTTTCTTTTTTTCTTAAAAGATTATTTATTTATTATTTATTTATTTATTTATTTATTTATTTATTATTTATACAGTGTTCTGCCTGCAGGTATGCCTGCAGGCCAGAAGAGGACACCAGATCTCATTATAGATGGTTGTGCACCACCATGTGGGTGCTGGGAATTGAACTCAGGACCTCTGGAAGAGCAGCCAGTGCTCTTAATTACTGAGCCATCTCTCCAGTCCCGTTGGAGTGTCTTCCTATCTCATGGGCAGCTGCCTAATTAGAGACTCAAAGTTCAATTTTTTGACAAATAGAAAAACTGATTTTTCAAAATGGCTGAGATATTTTATAATGCTGTAACAATAGGATAGAGTTTGGATTTTTATTCTTCCTTGCCATTTGTGTGTGTGTGTGTGTGTGTGTGTATGTGTTCGTGTGTGTGTGTGTCTGTCTATGTGTGTGTCTGTCTGTCTCTCTGTCTGCCTACTTGTGTGCATGTAGAAGCCTGAAGTTTACATTAGGCCTCTTCCTCAGTTCCTCTCAACTTTATCGGTCTCTCACTGAATTCATGGCTCAACAATTTTAGCTAGCTAGCTTGTCCCTTGAAACCTCTGTCTCCCCTGCCTGAATGCAAGCATTGCAGATAGGTAGGCCCTGAGAGGCTTCAAAAATAGCATTGGCTCTTGGAATATGAATTTTGGTTCTCATGTTTGCATGGCATGCACTTTATCCATTGAGCTATCTTTTCATTTCAATGCCGAGCATTTGTTTTTACCTGTGTATATCTTTCTTAAAGAAACATCTATTTGGATTAATTGCTTGTGTTGATATGCTTATGTTTAATTGAATTATCTTCAATGTTTTTATGGTGTCTATTGCAAACAAAAATGTTTATAGTTTGGAAAGGTTTTTTCCCTTTGTCTTTCTTTTCTTTTCTTTTCTTTTTCTTTTCTTTTCTTTTCTTTTCTTTATTTCCTGATTCTACAGGATGAACCCAGAGCCTTTCATGTGCTACAACCCCCATGCCCTCTACTATTTTTTGAAGGTAATCTTTGCTGGTTTTCTCCCTTAACTTTCATTATATGAAGCCCTTGTTTTTGCTTCCTGAGATTTCAGTGTGATGGGCTGCATGTTTCTGCAGTGGGACCAGTTTCACAGCCATTTATTTGAGTTGTAGTTTTTAATCACACAATTCTCCTGAAGGAAAATAAACATTGTTCAACTATTTTCTTGTTTGACAGGGGCCAGATGGGTTCCCTGATGCCTTTGTCCTCCTCTCGTAAGTATGCAGGAGGAGGAGCCTGTTGATTGGCCGGTGGCACTCTCATCAACTTTTAGTCCAAATAATACTGAAAAAGAATTTAGAGGAGGAGGCTGAAAGACTGGGACCTGCTGGTGGGGTCACTCTGTGCATTCGTTGTTTCTGATATAGGGCTTGCCAATCAACGAAATAAGGGAGCCCAAACTTAACCCAGGATAGACAGGAGACATGTGTGGGAAATGGCTTCCTAGGAGATTTCCTGCATGCTCTAGAGGTCAAGGACAGAGAAAAAATAGTGTAGGTATTCACTCTATGACCCAATGTGTGTTTGTGAATGGAAACCCATCCTTTGCAGGTAAAGCTGTGGGCAGCACAACAGAGAGGAGATGTCCATTCTATACCCCTCAGGATCCCCAGCATCCTGCAAAGCCAAGAAGTGAGTCTGCTGCATTCCCAGTTGTGTGGAGGCTCATCTTAAAGCAGAAGGTCACATGCCACAGCAGGCAGCTCAGATGAAACAGGCTAGAACTCTTCTATTCTAAGTAGAGAACTTCAATAAGAGTACTGGCACCATCTGAGTGAAATTAAATCCTTTGGAATACTTGGCTATTGGATATCTTCATTACATCATTTGGAATTGTGCTGAAGTAAGCTGCCATGAATGACCAAGTTGGGTAGAAATTTAAATCTCTGAACTTGAAAGTTTGAAGGGAATCTCCAATTAGCAGGAGGACATTTCACCTGTAATTAATTAGAAAATGTGATTAGACCCCAACACCTAGAATCAAGGAAGTAACCTTTGAATAACCCTGGGGCTTTATATGTATCATAAAAACCAACATTCTACCATAGTACAAACAAAAGCTCATATAAGGGAAAACAAAGTTTAGATTATGTGATAACAATGGGACTATCTAAAAGATATGCTGGATCTATAGCCTTCCTGGAAGATTTAAGTATCTCCAGGCCAGTCACTTACCACCACTAGCTCGGACCTTCCCACCTGGGTGAGACAGTATGTCTTCAAGGCATTATCCTCCTGAAAGTTGGCCCCCAACTTCTTCATGGAGGTAGTTATTTTCTCTCTGACCTGAGAGCTTCCTAGCATAGCATCACGGAGGTTCCCTTGAGGTAGATGATTGCTGAGTGTCTTGTCTGCCTCTGCATAAGACTTGGGAGTGAGGAGTGACACAACCAATGCCTCCCTCAGCTCTGTTTTCTAGGATCCTAACACAGAGCCTAGCAAATAAGCACTCCTTGAACTGATAGGCAAATATGTTTCATTTTCCTCCATACATATCACTACTGCTCCGAGTGCTATATTCACATCTTTCCCTAGTGAATCTAGAAAACCTGGGTGTGCATCACACTTGTGTGATACATACTGTGTATAGGGGTAGCAATCTCTTCTATCATAATGTACAACTGGTCTATGTTGAAAAACTGACGACACAGTCACTTGCCCGTACGTATCTTAGGGAAGCTGGTTGCAGGATCCTAAAATAACAAAATCTTCAGGTACTTATGACTCTTATATAAAATGGCATAGCATCTGCATATGAACCCTGCACATCCTTCTGTGTACATTAAGCAGTCTCCGGATTGGTTATACACACAGTCTTGCACAGTAATCACAACTGTTGTGAGTGCAAGAGTGTAACAGCGATGTCATGGCTGGAAGTCAGCATTCCCACACCACCCACTTCCATCCCTCCTGATCTTGCAGTGTGTAAATCGTTCCTTCTGTAGTGTTCCCTGAGCCTTGAAGGGGGTATTTTAAACATCATCTTTCATGCTAGGCATTCAATAGTCATGTACTTTGGCCACTTATGATTCTTTGCTGACAACTGCAAACCCTTTTCCTGATTAACGCTGGCAATGGCAGTATTCTATGGGCATACAAATAGTTATACATAAGGCAAGTTGACAAGCATATCATGTCTATTTAGCAAAACAACAGCAGTGGTTTCCCTACTAAACCATATGACCTCCTTCGTAACAGGCTTTGGGGCTGGGTTTAGAGTACCATATCTGAATTCACTTCTGAGAAGCGGACATTATATCCAATTAGAAAGAAGTTGATTACGCCTGTAGCAGATTTGCCTCTATTATACTAGTGGGCCCTTGTTGGCTGGCCATTCAATATTGTTTCACATCAGGTCCACACTTCGTGGAGCTGTTGATATTGCTTCTCCCCAAGCAGCCTCCAAATCCTCTTCTGGCACTGTGAGAGCTAGCCAGTGGGAAGGAAGATTACAGACCAATGCTAGCTCGATTCCTGTGTCCTGTGCCCAAGATATGTGGTATCTTCAGCAACTCCATCTTACCAACTCCTTGTGGCAGAGCCTCTGTAGCCACAGCTCACAGGGATGTAGTCCAACCATTGGCAGTGGGATTTTCATTTAATAACTTCTGGCTTCTAGGAGCAATTTTATCACACACACAGGGTACCTCTATTTGAGCTCTTTCTTTTTAAGTTATTTTTATTAGTTTATTAAGTAGCACATTTTCTTACAGTTTTCACACATAATTAGTTTCAGCTGATGTTTCCCCCCCCCCACCCCCCCCTCTAATTACCTTATACATTTTCCACTTCCAGTATTTCCCTTTCCACTTTTGTACCTCATGACTTCTACTACACTTCCCCTGCTAAAGAATCTTTTTTCCCCTCATTTCATGGGTTCCTTTTTTTTTTTTTTACAGTCTGGGAATCTACCCATACTCACTGTCATAAATGCATGTATATATAAGGTAGAGGCTAATACATGTGGGAAAGAACTTGTAGTGTTTGTCTTTCTGAGCCCAAGTTATGTCATTTAATATAGTATTTTATAGTTCCATCCATTTTCTGGGAATGCTTATATCTTATTTTTCTTTATGGTTGAATAAAATTTCATTGTGTGTAATACCACATTTTCATTATACATTCACCAGTCTGAGTGTTTTCCTTGCTATAGTTACTAGAACAATAATGAATACAGATATGCTGCGATCTCTGCCCTCTAGCGTGGAGTCCCTTGGGGATGGGCCCAGGAGGGGTATAATCAGATCATGTGGTAGTGCAATTTTCTCTTTTCTTGAGAAACTTCCACACTGATATGCACAGGAGCTGCCCCAGTTTGAACTGCCCCCAAGAGTGACTAAGGTCCCTCGGTCTTCCCATCTTCGGTAGTGTTTGCTGACTTGGCGTTCTTGATGGTAGCTGCCCTTCCTGATCTCAAAGCAGTTTTCCTTTGCACTCCCCTGGTCACTAAGAATATTGAACACAGTTTTAAATATGTGTTAGCCATTTCTGTTTCTTCCTCTTAAGAATCTCTGCGCAGTTCATAGCCCTTCTTAAAATTTGGTTGCTTCCTTGTTTAGATTTTGAGCTCTTTGTGTGTTCTGGACATTAATCCTCTGTCAGTGGACATCTGGCAAACGTCTCCCACCAAGCAGGCTAGCTTTTTACGCCTTCTAAATTTCAAGAGGTCTCATTTGTTGATCACTGGCCTTATTTTCTAAACAACAGATGCCTCAGAGAATCTTTACTTGTTCCTGTATCTTCAAGGGTTTTCCTGACTCTAGCAGTTGTAAAATTTCAGCTCTTACCTTAAGATCTCGGTGCAGAGGCTTAGAAAAACAGCCAGCAGCTAAGATAACATGCTGATCATGCACAGAAGCTGATGTCAGCTGAGCCAGGTGGCTCCCAACCACCTGTAACTCCTTCCAGCCTCTGTGGACACCCACACATCACCTCTCTCTCTCTCTCTCTCTCTCTCTCTCTCTCTCTCTCTGTGTGTGTGTGTGTGTGTGTGTGTGTCACATACTCAGCAAGCACACATAAAATAAAGTAATTAAAGATAAGAAAATAACAAAAAATTGAGCCATTTGGAGTGATTTTTGTGCATGATGAAAGATAATCTAGCAGTATCCTTCTACATGTAACCATGCTATGTTTCCATTTTCACTTGTTGATGATTTCTCTGTAATGTGTATTTTCAGCATCTTGGTCAAAGCTTCAGCGGCTGCCAGTAACCTATTTCCTTCAGAAGATTTCTGCCTGCTATCACCTGTGTAAACGCCATGCCTCTAGATTCTACAACTTAGAGGCTGTGTCCCTCATCTTTGTATGTTAGATAAATGGAAGTATTACTTGTCACTCAAATTGTTCATGTTCACTAGGTCCTTCAGTATAAGTATGGCTGACCTCCCCATAACGAACAAATAATATTCAATGTACAGATACTATAATTATTTTTTCTCTTATTTTTACCTGAGATCCAAGGGTATTACTGAGGTCATTCAGCTTGTGAGGCAAGTGCCTTTACCCACTGAGACATCTCCTTGGCCCTATTAGATATTAGATTTTTAAAAAACAAACAAATACATAAAGTTTAAAGCTGATGAAAGACTTTGTTGTATATAAGTTCTGCGAACTCCCTGAACATAGGCATGCAAGTATCCATTATTAATTATTAAAAATATCATATGCCTATAGATGTGTGGACTTACATCTAGATCTTTTATTCTGTTTTTGTGCTAAAACCATTTCCGTTTTATTACTACTTTTATGTGGTGCAATTTGAAATTTGATATAGTGGGACCATCAGCACTGTATTTTTAATCTTTTTTTTAAATTATGTATGTGTGTGTTTTGCATGAATGTATGTCTTGCACCATGTGCATACCTGGTAGTGCATGCCTTTGATCTCAGCACTCAGGAGGCAGAGGAAGACAGAACTCTATGAGCTCAAAGCCAACTTGGTCTACACAGCAAGTTTCAGGCCAACAAAGGCTATATAGTGAAAGCCTGTCTCCAACAGAAACCACAGATCTGAGGTGAAGAAGGAGACATTACAAAATATACCAATGAAATTCAAAAATATATTGTGAGATTACACTATGGTTACATTTCTCCCTTTTCACCTCTCTTTCCCACTGAACCCTCCCTGCTCTCCTTTAAACAATACATGGCTTCTTTTTCCACCAATTGTTATTGCATGCATATGTCCTAAATATAACCTGCTCGGTCAATATAATGTTACTTGCACCTATGTCTTAAGGCCCACTCTTTGACACTGGACACATAGTTGGTGTGGGTTTTCCTGGGAAGGACCACTTCTCCTCCACCTAGCTCTTCTCTGTTGTCTATAGCCTTTTTGTAGGATTGAGGCCTCCTGAGACTTTTCCTTCATCCACTTTGGCATGCCCATTGGTGTCCACAGTAAGGACATTTCTTTAAAAACTTATATTCCAACAAACCAAATAATCCAATTTTTAAAATGGGGCACCAGAGTTCGTGTGAGAGTCAGATCTGTTGAGCATTTCTTTAAGTGCTTCTTGGCCATTCAAGATTCCTCTGTTGAGAATTCTCTGTTTAGCTCTGTGCCCCATTTCTGACAATGTCCCCTGGGTGGGGAGGCCTGACGGCACTCAGAGGAGGGATAGCAAGTTACCAAGAAGAGACTCGATATCCTAAGAGCATATATAGGGGGAGGAGGTCTCCCTCAATCACAGACATAGGGGAGGGGAGAAGGAGGGAAGTGGGAGGGAGGGAAGAATGGGAGGAAACAGGGGAAGGGCTAACAATCGAGATGTAATATGAATAAATTAATTAAAAAAAAAAGAAATGCTCAACATTCTTAGTCATCCGAGATTCCGCTTTACACCTGCCAGAATGGCTAAGATCAAAAACTCAAGTGACAGCACATGCTGGTGAGGATGTGGAAAGAAAGGAACACTCCTCCCTTGCTAGTGGGAGTGCAAACTTGTACAACCACTTTGGAAATCAATAAGATGCTTTCTCATAACACTTAAAGAAATGCTCAACCTCCTTAGTCATCAGGGAAATGCAAATCAAAACGACTCTGAGATTCCATCTTACACCCGTCAGAATGGCTAAGATCAAAAACTCAAACGACACCACATGCTGGAGAGGATGTGGGGAGAGAGGAACACTCCTTCATTGCTGGTGGGAATGCAAACTAGTACAACCACTTTGGAAATCTATCTGGTGCTATCTCAGAAAACTGGGAATAGGGCTTCCTCAAGATCCAGCTATTCCACTCCTTGGAATATACCCAGAAGATGCACCAGCACACAGCAAGAAAATTTGCTCAACCATGTTCATAGCAGCCTTATTCATAATAGCCAGATCATGGAAACAGCCTAAATGTCCCTCAGTAGAAGAATGGTTAAAGAAACTGTGGTACATATACACTATGGAATACTACTCAGCTATTAAAAACAAGGAATTCCCGAAATTTGTGGACAAATGGATTGAGCTAGAGATGATCATAATGAGTGAGTTAACCCAGAAGCAGAAAGACTCAAATGGTATATACTCACTTATAGCTGCATACTAGCCCAATGGACATGTCCCATGAAAGCCTTCCCTTACCAGGAAACTGGGACCGAGGGAAGGACATCCTATTGGGACTCTAGATGAGAGAACAATGGGTGAATAGCAATGTAGAAGGATCCAGTGGGTTCTAGAAACCTACAAGTAGAACATTATGATAGGCAGATTTGGGTCATGGGGTCCCGCTCAAACTAAGGCCCTAGCCAAGGACAATACAGGCCGAAAAATTTAAACCCCTACCCTGATCTAGCCCATGGACAAGACAGTCTCCACACTTGAGTGGAGAGAGGGATTTGACTTTCTCAAGTACTCTGGTGCCTCACATCTGACTATGTCCCCTGGCGGGGGAGACCTAGTGGCACTCAGAGGAAGGACAGCAGGTCACTGAGAAGAGACTTGATACCCTATGAGCATATACAGAGGGAGGTAATCCCCCTCAGGAACAGTCATAGGGGAGGGGAATAAGGGGAAAATGGGAGGGAGGGGAGAATGGGAGGATACAAGGGATGGGATAACCATAGAAATGTAACAAGAATAAATTAATTAAAAAAAATAAATAAATTAAAAAAAAAACTAAAAAACAAAAAACAAACAAACAAAAAAAGATGCTTTCTCATAAAATTAGGAATCTACCTCAAGACCCAGCTATACCACTCCTGGGCACACACCAGATAGATGCTTCACCATACCACAAGAACACTTGCTCAACTATGTTCATAGCAGCATTAGTTGTAATAGGCATAAACTGGAAAAGCCCAGATGTCCCTCAACCAAAGAATGGATAAAGAAAACTGTGGTCCATTTACACAATGGAATACTACTCAGCCATTAAAAACAAGGAAATCATGAAATTTGCAGGCAAATTCATGGAACTAGAAAAGAACATCCTGAGTGAAGTAACCCAGACCCAGAAAGACACACATAGCATGTACTCACTTATAAGTGGTTGTCAGCCATATACTACAGAATAATCATACTACAATCCACAGACCCAAAATAACAAGGGGGGACCCAAGGGAGGATGCCTGAATCTCACTCAGAAGGAGAAATAGAGTAAATACCAGAAGTGGATTAAGTGTGAGAACTGGATGGGAAAGGGCATGGGGAGGGGAACAAGAGTGAGGATCAGATGTGGGGAGAGCAGGAGTAAGAGGTGAGAAGGCTGGGAGAAAGAAGGGAAACGGAGACTGAGGGGGACATCTCCAGGACAAGCTGGAGACTTACGACAAGATAGACTACTGGGAGGATATGGGGGTGACTCTAGCTGACTCCTAGCAGTGGGGGACATGGAGACAGAAGTGGCTACCTCAATAGCCAGGTAAACTTTCCAATGGAGGAAGAGGGACTCACCCACAGAATCTTGAACCCAAATTTACCTTATCTACAAGAGATGTAGGAATAAAGATTAAGCAGAGATTGAGGGAATAATAGCCAACCAATGACTGCCCCAATCTGAAACCCACCCCCTAGGAGAGAGTCAACCCCTGAAACTACTAATGATATTCTTCTATACTTGCAGGCAGTACTAGCATAACTGTCTTCTGAGAGTCTCCACCCAGAAGCAGATAGAAACAACTGCTGAGACTCACACGCAAACATTAGGCAGAGCTCAGGGAGTCTTGTGGAAGAACAAGGGGAAGAATAGAAAGACCCTAAGGGGACAAGAGCTCCACAAGAAGACTAACAGAGTCAACTAACCTAGGCTAATGGGGGCTTACAAGGATTGAAGGACCAACCAAAGAGCAGGTGTGGACTGAACCTAGACACATACGTAATTGGTGGGCAGCTTAGTCTTTATGTGTGTCCCCTATTAAGTGGAATGGTGTTATCTCTGACAAAGAATCAGTTGCCTGCTTTTAGATCACTTGTCTGTAGCTGGGCTGCCTTGTTTGGCTTCAGTGGAAGAGAATGCACTTAGTCCTGATACAACTGGATGTGCTGGGGTGGGTTGGGGGGCTCCCCTTTTCTGAGGAGAAGGGGGGAAGAGGAAGAAGGCAGAAGAGTGAGGCCAGGATGAGAGGAGAAAGGGCTGCATTCTGGGTGTGAAGTGAATAAATAAATAAATTTAAAAATAAAGAGAAGAAAAAACTTACATTCCACTAAATTGAAAACTTTGAAATAAATGGATGACTTTTAGATGCATGTGAGCCTACCAAAGTTAAAACAAAATGAAGCAAATAATGTAAACACATATGTGGCAAACAACAAGATTGAAGTAAGCATTTAAAATAATCCAGGTCTAGAGAGATTCATTGCAGAATTCTAGCAGACCATTACAGAGCTAACAGGAGCTCTTCCCAAATTAGTCCATAAAATACAAAACGGTGGACCTCTTTCAAACCTAAGGTGTAAATCAGACAGTGTTCTTATAACAAGGCCAGATAAAGACCCACACATGCAAAAAGTAGCAGGCCGTACACACAGACACAAAACAATGCATTTTTATTGCATTTATTTATTTATTGTGTATACTGACATGAATACAGATATAGAGGTGTGTGTGTGTGTGTGTGTGTGTGTGTCAGTGTCTGTCTGTCTGTCTGTGTCTGTGTGTGTGTGTGTCTGTGTGTGTGCCATGGGAAAAGTATGGAAATCAGAGGACAACTTGCAGGAGTTAGTCTTCTTCTGCCACATGGGTTCTGAGAAATGAACTCAGATCACCAGACATGGCCGCAAGTACCTTTACCTGCTGAGCCATCTCGACAGCCCCAAAGGAGTATGCGTTCAAAAAGACACATCTGTCTTTTTGTGTGAATCATTAAGTCTAGATTCTGTATTTGAAAGAAAACATGCACTATTTTTTTCTCCACTTCTTTCCCTCTCTGTTTAGGTCCCACCCTCCCCTATTATAGTCTTCTGTCTAGCTTATGTTTTATATATTTTTAAACTATAGTTTTACATTTTAGAAAAAATATCATATGATATTTGCCTTTGTGAGTCTGGTTTCTTTTACTTAACGTGCTGATCTTCAGTCCCGTTCATTTTTCCAGCAATACATGTTTTTTTTCCTTGTAGCAGAATATATCTTCACTGTGTTTATAAGCCACATTTTGTTCATCAATTGGAAGGCACCTAGGCTGGTTACATATCCCTACTATACTGATTCATACTGAAATAAACATATTTCTGCATCATGTTGACTTACACTCTTTCTGGTCTATACACAAAAGTCATATAGCTGTGTCATATAGCTGTATAATTTTTTAGTGTTTTCAAAGCTTCCATAGGAAGTTTTGGAAAACTTCTATAGGAAGCATACAAGTTTACAAACACACACGGTAGAGTTCCCTTCCACCTTGCCAGCATTGGCTTTGTTTCCCTGATGATGCTGTTCTGACTACAGTGAGGTAGAAGCTCAATATAGTTTGATTTGCATTTTGCTGATGTCAGAAGTTGAGCATTTTTCATGTTTCCTGGTGATTTGTATTTCTTTTGTAGAGAACTTTCTGTTCAATTCATTTGCCTATTTCCTCACTGGATGATTTGGTTTGGGGATTCTTTTTTAATTCTTTACAGATTCTAAGTATTAATCCCAGTCATAGGTTTAAGTGACAAATATTTTCTCCCTTTCTGAAGGCTGTCTCTCATTCCGTTGATTGTGTCCTTTGCTGTCCAGCTTCCAAATTTCATGCTGTCATATTTACCAATCCTTGGACTGTTTTAGGAGTAACTGGACTCATTTTTCAGATAATTTTCTATGTTGGCATGTTTTCCTTCAATAGTTTCTGAACTTCAGATCTTACATCAAAGCCTTTGATCCATTCTTAATTGATTTTTTTACAGGGTGAGAGGTAAAGAGTTACTTTCATTCTTCTGAAGGAGGCAGCCTACAAAGTGGGGACAATATTTTCCAGCTATACATCTGTCAGAGGGTTTGGTGTCTAGAAAATTCAAAGAACTAAAACTTACTAAACTCCAAGAAAATAAATAAACCACTTATAACATGGAACTAAACAGGGAGTTCTTTAAAGAAGAAATGCAAATGGCTAAGAAATAGTAAAGGAAGGGCTAATCCTGCTACAATCCATAGACTCAGAGAGGCTTAGTAACAAGGAGGGCTGAAGGGAGTTGGGGGGGGCTGATGTGAGAATCTCCCTAGGAAGGGAAAGAATAGAATAGAACAGAATAGAATAGAATAGAACAGAACAGAACAGAACAGAACAGAACAGAACAGAACAGAACAGAATAGAATAGGGATGGGGGGGATTGGATGGGGGAAATAGTGGGAGAGAGTACTGGAAGAGATGACTGGAATTGGGGGGCATTTCAGCAATGAAGTAGAAACCTAGTGCAACAGAAACTCTCTGGAATCTACAAGGGTGTCCCTAGCTAAGACTCAGTAATAGATCAGGAGCCTGAACGGTCCATCTTCTATAACCAGGAAAGGCTTCCAGTGGAGGGATTGGGACACCAATCCAGCCACAAAATCTTCAACCTACAATTTGTCCTTCCTGCAAGATGTGGTGGGGTAAAGGTGGCAACGCATTGTGGGAATGGCCAACCAATAACTGGTCCAACTTGAGACCTATGCCACAGAGGAGGATCCTCCCTGGAGGGCTACCTGGAGGGCCAGGAACCAGAGGCTAGATAGTCCAGAGACCTGGGACAGAACCAAACATGACTAGCAGGAAAAAAAAAAAAAAGTCAATGAAATGACCGGAGCCAAGCATAATCATCATCAGAGAGAGAAAGAGAGGAAGGATTGTAGGAACCAGAGGGGTCAAGGATACCACAAGAACATGGCCCATAGAATCAACTAAGCAGGGCTTATAGGAGCTCATGGGAACAGAAATGATGATCAGGGAGCCTGTATGGGTCTGAGCTAGGTCCTCCGAATATGTTATGATTGTGTAGCTTGGTCTTCTCGTGGGACTCCTAACAGTGGGAGCGGGGGCTGTCTCTGGCTCTTGCCTGCGTTTGGGACCTCTTTCCTCCTACTGGGTTACCTCTTCCAGCCTTAATATGAGGGTATATTCATGGTCTTATTGTAATTTGTTATGATATATTTGGTTGATATGCCTGGGAGGCCTGTTCTTTTCTGAAAGGAAAAGGAGGAATTGGTCTGGGGGACAAGGGGAACTAGGAGGAGAGGAAGGAGGAAAAAAAAACACGGTAGTCAAGATGTAATATATGAGAGAATAAAGAAAAATAGAAAAGTGTAAAAAAAAAAAAAGAAACCATTTTTAATGTTCAACATCCTTAGTCAACAGGGAAATGCAAATTAAACCTTTAAAGGTTTATCATACATACCCAATCAGAATAAATACGATTAATAAAATAAATGATTTGTTTAAATGTTGGCATGGATGTGGGGAAAGGGAAACACTCTGTCAGTGTGAGTGCAGCTAGGTGCAGACACTGTGGAAATCAGTGTAGAGGTCCCTCAGAAGGCTAGAAAGAGACCAATGTGTGATCCAGCTGCACCATTCTTGGCACATCCTCAAAGGATTCTATATATGCTACAACAGAGAGACACGCTCATCCATAGTCATTGCTGCTCAATTCACAATAGGCAGAAAATGGAGTCGGGCTAGATGTCAATCAACTGATATGTGGATAATTTAAAATGTGGTACATTTACTCAGTGGAATATTACTCAGCTCTTAAGGAAAATGAAAAATTTGTAAATCATAGGTAAAGAGATGAAGCTGGAAATAATCATTCCAAGGAAGGTAACCCAGAGCCAGAAAGAAAAGTGCTGAGTGTTCTCTGTCATTTGTGGATGTTAGTTTGGAACCTTCAGGAGTATGTGTAAATTGGAGTACCCACAGAAACCATGAAACCAGAGGATATTCAGGGCAGGGCTTTTAATGGTGAATGAAGAGGAATAATAGGGTAGGAAGAGTTAAGTGGAGGCTGGGGAGGCAGGGTAAAGGAAGGAGCATGGGGAGATAGGTAAGCCTAGAGAACTTTTTAAAAGCCTTGTGGAAACCTACTACCATAGAAGCCCCCTAAAATATGTGCGTGTACATATACAAAGGAAACACCCTGTTTTCCTTCCAATCAAGCTTATTCGTAGTCTTCAAGAAAGTTAGCTTGCCAGATGTGGTGGTGCACGCCTTTAATCGCAGCACTTGGGAGGAAGAGGCAGGCAAATTGCTGTGAGTTCGAGGCCAGCCTGGTCTACAAAGCGAGTCCAGGACAGCCAAGGCTACACAGAGAAACCCTGTCTCAGGGGGACGAGGTGGAAGAAAGTCAGCTGCTTTTGTATGTTGGTTTTACATTCTGTCACTTTGTTGAATGTATTTAGCAGATCTAGGTTTTCCTGTTAGGATCTTTAGATACTGTGAGGATCATATCATGCATAAATCAAGACAATTTGATGTCTTCCTTTCCTATTTATATCCATTTCCTCCCTGTGTGTTGCTGCATGGCTGTAGCTAAGAGTTCAAATACTCTATTAAATAAGAGTGAAAAGAGTGGGCTCCACTGCCTCACCCCTGATTTTAGAGGAAATGCTTTCAGTTTTCCCCATTTAGTGTAATCCTGTCTGCCAATCCTGTCTACCAACTTGTCACATGGAGCCTCGCCTTGCGATGCTGGGACGGGTGTGTTTCTCCCACATCTTTCTTTCCTGCCTTTGTGGCTCAGTTGACATTTCCACTTAGAGCTTCTATTCTGTGCATGTGATGTGGAGAGTTTCTTCTCTAGCTGTGTTCATTTCCCAATGTTTCTTGTGTGTGGATACTGGTTCTGTTCCACAGATTTGGGTGGCTAAGGGCTTTCAATTTCAGCAAATAGAATTTCCCTGCCATTAGTTAGTCCCTTCGTCTACCCCATGGGTTCTTGGACACCGTCTCTTGATCATGTCCAGAGTTCCATGGAAGCCTGGACCATGCTCACCAATGCGTTTTTGCCTTTATTGTCTCTAATTAG
This sequence comes from Acomys percivali, assembly GCA_907169655.1. Taxonomy (NCBI): domain Eukaryota; kingdom Metazoa; phylum Chordata; class Mammalia; order Rodentia; family Muridae; genus Acomys; species Acomys percivali. The sequence continues at coordinate 63,396,622 of OU015746.1, read as the reverse complement.
ATCTGGATGTAATAATTCTGCCCTTGCCCTCCATGTCTGATATTATTCTGCTACCTTCTCTACACTTGAGATATTTCTCGCTGTTGTTGTTTGGTTTTGGTTTTGGTTTACTTATTCACTGAAATGAATCATTTTTATTTTGCCTTTATCAAAATCTCAGTTTTGTTCCCCACATTCTCATCTATGGATGTGGTTGCCTTTCTTCTCTGGGTCCAGAAATTATTTCTTTACTTCATTCACCTTCTTGTCTGCATCCTCTTTGAAGACACTAATCATTTTTACGAGCAAACTTTTGAATTTTTTACGCAAGATTTTACTCTTTTTGGTATTTGGGGATTCATTAATTTAGAAGGTAGGCTTGCAAGGAGGTCAGTTTTTCTGTGTTCCAGTTTGCCTATGATTTACTCTAGACCTCTCTTCTAGTTTTATTTAGATATTTTACTGATGAGCCTGTTTTTGAAGATTACATCCCTGGCACTCAGAGACAAGAATATAAACTATTTTTCTCCCTGAGTCATCCATCTCCTTTCTCCTCACCGCTTAGCCGTCCGAGCACTCCTGCATGCTTTCAGATGCTCCTTTACTCTTCCTTTCTTTGGATTTGAGTCTATTCTTCACTATCATGATAAACACCGCTCACCATTTCCTATGAACAGCTTCTAGTCCATTATCTTACCAGACATTCCAACAAATCTTTTTGTGGTAACTAAATAAAGGTAAATTTCAATCTGACCTTGATAAAAATTTTATAAACTATGATGAGGTGAGTTAATTGTTTAGCATTGCTTTGAAATTAGCCGCATGGGCCTTATAGAAAACAGCAGCAACTAATTTGAATGAGAAGAATAATTCTGGTATGCTTTCCTGAGCTTCGTTTTACATAGCATTTTATCCTGGAAAGAGACAAATGTGCTTACATAATTTAGGACTTTCAGCCATTTGAACAATAAGTAACCTTCTTTAAAGAAAAGGCTATTTTAACTGACTGAAATTTCTCAGGAATAATACATTCAAATTCTCCAAATTCCACTGAGCTTGACTCTAAACAACATAAGCACTCCAGGAAGAACTGAGGCCACCCCAGCTCAAGATGTCACTTAGAGCTTGTACTAGTCTGCAAGGAGCCTGGATCCTATCATGAGCACCACAAACAAACAAACAAACAATAAACAAGAATCAAAGTCTATGGATGTCTGAAGCTGCGCAACCTAACCTAACCTTTTAAAAAGTCTAACTAAAAACATTAACCTCCCTAATATAAACCACAATCAAGGTGTACACTTTCGATGCCCATCATCTGATCTATAGTTAAAGAGATTCAGAAAACTGTTATTTGAGCACAGATCATTTCCTCACTGATAATACACTATTAGGTTTCTCTTAGCAATGTAGTTTCTCAATCTGCAGGATGCGCATTATCACCATAATAGTCATGATAATAGTCATGCATACACATGTGACATAGATAGGTACATTTGTTTAGTGTCTAATAGCTAGTCCAGGCCTACATGGACCATGTTATATAAGCTAATGTTCCAACAAGAATTGTCTGGACCACTTCTTAAAAACACAAAGGTACACACAGCCTACTCTCCCCAACACCACTGGGTCAGAATTTCAGGAGAGAACACCACTAGTCTATTGATTAAGAAGCACCCAGGTAAAGATTATGAGAGTTTGAGAAGAGATGCCAAAGAATTAAAATGAATTTTCCTTTTCTTCACAATTCTCCTGAGTTAACCAAAGAGCGAACACTGGCTCAAAAGGTAGACAAAATGGAATAAAATCCTAAAGGTATAATTCTAAATTCATATGCAGAATAGAACAGTGCCACTCTAATGTATTGAATATCACATCACTCTAAAACAATGATTTTCTGATATTCAAATCTGTTTAATCTCAGCAGTACCAGTTGGGTGGGCCAGTCTTGATGCAGCAACCCAGGGTGCTGGGAGCCTCTGGCCCAGGATGATTCCAAGATAGGAAAATAAAGTGGTTGCTGCCCAAGGAATTCTTATGAATTGAGGGTAGTAATGGTACAAGACAGGTCACCCTAGCTAAGTGACTTATGTCACTACATAAAAATGTAGCCCTGGGTCCTAAACAGCAGGTGGATGTGTACCAGATCAGTGGCCAAAAGAAAAACAATGCAGTTTCACTATCTCGTGGCTTCTGCTAGTCATGTGGAAAAGTGCCCTCACTATTGTCATAGACCTCATGTTCCCTTCCAAGTCAGTCAAGTGCCACATCATCCAGAAAGCTTTCCTGGACCTTCATCACTGTGGGTTCAACTATGGCCAGCATTCTCATGTATGTGATGCCTAATTTTGTTTCCATGGGTCTTTAGAGGCAGAGACAACACCCACCCTCTTTTCTTCATCTCCCCAGAACCTGTTAGAGAGCATCTGGCATGAGTAAGGAGCCAAGAGATGACACATAGAGGGAATAATGGAGGGCCAAGGGTAGAGAAGGGCAGAGTAGAGAGGAAGGAATGAGAGAGGCACGGTGTTAAGAATCTTAGAAATCACGTGAGGTACACAAAACTTCCATAAAGCAAAGAGCCATGGATATTCTTCAGTGAGGTTTATCTGCACAGGAAAATCTGTTCTCCCGAGTCCAGGCAGCGTTTTTGGCCAATCCATATTACTAGGGTAAAAAAAACAGTGTCATCTCCATAAAGTGGCCAATAGTGCCTCTTTATCTGTGGGAAGACTTGGAGAGAAACAGATCTCAAAGTTGTGAAATTCGTGTTAGAGAAAACATTCAGGAAATTTGTAATCTGTGTATTTTTAGTAACAGGCACATGAAGCCACATACAAAGAGCTGCTAGAGACATTTGCCAGAGTACAGCAAATGAGTCATCACTCAAGGTAGCTCAGGTCATTATTCTACTTGGGAAACTGAGGCAAAACTAGAGGCTCAAGGACAGGCAGCAATGTCTAGCAGACCAGCTCAAAGGGAATGGCATTAAAAAAATCCATTCAACTACCAGGGACCTTTGAAACAAAGCTGCACAGTCCAACTTGTATTTAAATAGGGAAGCAGAAAGACTGCTATTCTAAGGCATATGAATCCAGGTGAGATCTCTGAATGCAGGCCTCAGGCTCCCAGGACAAGAGCTTACGTTTGCTTGTGTATGTCTCACAGCCTTCCACCAAAGCTAGAGGCTCCTAGAGCGCCCAGCAAAGCGCACATCGCCTGGTATCATCTGTGTATGCCTCTCTCACCCCTCTTTTCTACCACGATTGTAATTCCCCTTCCTACTCTGCCTCCCAGATAGTCCTGGGAGATATGTAACTGCATTTTTCTCTCTAGTAAATTTCCACAAGGCAGTGGGTAGTTAATTCCACTTGCTGCTCTACTTTTATGTCCTGTTCACCATTTCTGTGGATTCCACTTATATTAACAATGTTATTTGACATAAATTGTATGGCTCTTGTGATTTTTACTTACTACTGATTAAACTTGGTGTAAATACAATCATTTCTTTCTTATCCTTGAGAATATGTTCCAAGACCCCATGAAACTCTGGATAATTCCCAACCCCACATATGTTGTATTCTTTCCAACACAGCCACAACACACTTTAATTTACAGGTTAGTTACAACAACTAATAATAAAACAAAATGATAACACCATGCTGTAATAAGTCATATGAATGTTTCTCTAGAATTTTCTATGTAACAGTTCATTCTGCATTCAACCACAGGCAACTGCAACCACACAACACAGAAATGTGGGTAAAGAGAGTCACCATAGAGATTTGGTGGCTGGCTCAGGCCTGATGTAGGCTTCTTACACAAAGAGATGCCTAGAAGGGATGTCAGTGTCTTTCCCCACACTCTCCTTTTTTATTTCTTTTCATCAATCCATCCATCCACCCACTTTTTTTTTTAATCTACTAGGTAATAAGATGTAGAGCTTTATATAGCTCAGTGATAGAAGCATAGAATACTTGCCCTAAACTTGGGGTTCCATCTTCAGTATCAAGAAAGGGAGAGAAATGGAGGGGATGAATGAGAGGGGGGTGAAGCAGGGAGGGACGGAGGAAGGGAGAGAGAGAGAGAGAGAGAGAGAGAGAGAATTCTTTTCTTTTGAAGTCTTGCCTTAGCAATGAGATATACACTTGAATGTTTACTTATCAAAGGTCCCCTCTGTGTGATAATCATCCTGGAATTTTGTGATAGTTGGAAGACTTTGCAAATTTAGCAACATGCAAAACCAAAGGCAATAGTTAAACCTAGAATTAGGCAGGAATGGCCTTTGGAACATTCATCATGTATAAAATGTCCCTGCAAAATCCTCCAAATGAAACCTTATACCAAAAGGGCTTGAGACAATTAATAGATGGAGATTATTTCTGCTTTTCAGGGTGGTAAGGGGTAAAGCTGATTCCCTTTGATAGAGGTCTTATTCAGACTCCCAGAGCACAAATGTCTTTCAACGAAAGTATGGAAGGGCTTGGAAAAGCAGAAGGAATTCCATGCAAATCCCAATTAAAACACTGTCTTGTGAGTGAACTTCAAGTTAGTTCATTTGAAAATAATAGGAACTGTGGAGATCAGTCTTCCTGGGACCTAGGAAAACAGAAGATCTCAAAGCTGGGCAGTGTCATTCCTTTCTATGACAGCTTTCCGAAGCAGGTGGGCACCCCCATCCCCGTCCCTGTCCTCACTTAGCCACCATTTCATGGCCTCCCTTGCAGACTCCCCTGTGAGATTTAAAAAGCAAGAGGAACTTTCTCAAAGACAACAGTTTATCACACAAAAAGACAGAACGGTAGAAAACCTTTGAAAACTGTATATATGACAGAGGAATAAATTCTAAAATATACAAAGAACTCAAAAGTTACAAAAAAAAATAAGAACAAGAAAACAAACAACCCAGTCAATGTAAGAGCTAGTTAAATGATCAAAAGGGAGTGTAAAATTGGTCAATATGTAAGAAATGTTCAGTCTCACTAGCTGTCAGAGAAATACAAATCAACACTACATTCCGGTTGGAAAGCCAGTCATTAAGAAAATACACAACAAATACCAGATGGGCTATGGACAAAAGGGAACTCTTTTACACCACTGATGGGAATATAAACTGGTATAATCTTTTTAAAAACTAATGTGGAGGTTTCTCCAAAATGCTACCCTATGGCCCAGTGATATAACTCTTGGATATTTACCCAGAGGACTCAGAGTTGGCACATCACAGAGATACTCCCACATTAAGGTTTATTGCAGCACTACCCACAATAGCTGAGTCATAGGAGCAATCTAGGTGTCCAGCAACAAGGGAATGGGTAAGAAAAATGTGGTGTGCATATACCGTGGATTGTTTTCAGCCATCAAGAAGCAAGAGATGGGGCTGGAAAGATGGCTCAGAGGTTAAGAGCATTAGTTGCACTTTCCGAGGACCCGACTTCAATTCCTAGCACACACATAGCAGCTCCCAACTGTCTGTTATTCCAGTCTTAGGGAATCAAACACCCTCAGAAGACAGATAAGCAAGCAAAACACCAATGCACATAAAAAGAAAAAGAATAAAGAAGTTATATATATTTGTGAAGGAAAAGGGATGCAAGTGGAGCAGATCTTGTTAAGTAGACTGAGTCAGCCTCAGAGAGACAAATCATGTTTATTCCTTACTTGTGATTCCTACATTTTGTGTAGTGATGTGAATGCTGTGTGCATCTATTAAATGAAGGTAGAAGTGAACTGTTGAAGAGAAGAAAGGAAACTAACAGAATGGAGTAGGAGCAAGAATACAGAAGTGTGGTGAGGAGCAGGCTCGGCATTGACTTTTTTTATTAATTTATTCATATTACATCTCAATGGTTATCCCCTCCCTTGTATCCTCCTATTCCTCCCTCCCTCCCATTTTCCCCTTACTCCCCTCCCCTATGACTGTGACTGAGGGGGACTTCTTCCCCCTGTATATGCTCATAGGGTATCAAGTCTCTTCTTGGTAGCCTGCTATCCTTCCTCTGAGTGCCACCAGGTCTCCCCATTCAGGGGATGTGGTCAAATATGAGGCACCAGAGTACGTTTGAAAGTCAGACTCCACTCTCCACTCAACTGTGGAGAATGTCCTGTCCATTGGCTAGATCTGGGTAGGGGTTTGAAGTTTACGGCCTGTATTGTCCTTGGCTGGTGCCATAGTTTGAGCGGGACCCCTGGGCCCAAATCTGCCTATCATAATTTTCTTCTTGTAGGTTTCTAGGATCCAGAAGATGCTCCAGCACACAACAAGAAAATTTGCTCAACCATGTTCATAGCAGCCTTATTCATAATAGCCAGAACATGGAAACAGCCTAAGTGTCCCTCAGTGAAAGAATGGATAAAGAAACTGTGGTACATTTACACTATGGAATACTACTCAGCTATTAAAAACAAGGAATTGCCGGAATTTGTGGACAAATGGATTGAACTAGAAATGATCATAATGAGTGAGTTAACCCAGAAGCAGAAAGAGTTAAATGGTTTATACTCACTTATATCTGCATACTAGCCCAAGGGCATGTCCCATGAAAGTCTTCACTAACCAGGAAACTGGGACAGAGGGGAGGACATCCTATTGGGACTCTAGATGAGAGAGGCATTGACTTTTTAAATTAAAGTTCTGCCAGGAAAGCACTCCCATGCAAGAGTGAGGCCCCCAGTTCAAATGAAAGAACTCGCTAATGTGGGTTGCTTTTCTGAAGCAGTTTTCATACACACACAGGCTTTCCCCTGCCTCCCAATAACTCCTCTCTTCCTTGAAGCAAGACTTTGTGGGGAACCACTGGAATTCAGTGATATTTTACCCCAATCCCTTCCATTTGATGAGGGTTTTTTCCCCATTGGTTTTCACCCCAGTTTATTTACATTATTTTGAGGTTTGGGACTTCTCTATCTTGAATGTCTGTGAGGGCACAGTTTTCACATGTTTTGTTTTTTTCTCCTGGCTGCTCTGCTTTGTATCTTAAGGAATATCAGAAGAGTTACAATAGGCTGCTGCCATGCATCCATTGATGGGGCCATCCATCAAGGTGTGTTTTCAGCTCGAACTTCCTGGGGAAAGTCTGCTAGTCCCAAGGAGAATGGTTGATTCTGGTTGTTTCTTCAGAACTGGAGCCCCATGCCCCAAGCCCTCATGTATAGTAGGGGAGCAGTCTTCCACTGAGCTCCATTCTCTGCTTCTTGTCCCAGTCCACACTCAGCTGCCCCTGAGGTTTGGACACAGAGCAGTTCTGGAATCTCACACTCACTAAGACAGAACCAGAGCCTGGGTTTCACGTATCCAATCTGGTGCTAATTAATACTTGATACTAATGCCAGTTCTCTCATGTCAGAAAATGCTTGCTTGTAAGTAAGTGTATCCATCCCAGTTCAACCACAACACTGATGAAATACTTTTATTTGTAACAAATGGAAGTCATTGGAGGGCATTCAGCTAACTAGAACAGGCTATGTTCAGAAAGGCAAGCAGGATGTGATAGCAATCACCTTGGGAGCTAATGTGGCTGATACCACAGAAGAGTAGACTTGAGCTGAGTGTGGTGGCTCATGCCTGTAATCCACAGCACTTAGGAGGTAGAGGTAGGAGGATGTCAAGTTTCAGTCCGGCTTGGGCTATATAAAATGATCTTTTTCTTTAAAAAACAAAACACCAGGGGCTGGATCTATGGGTCCTAGGGAAAGAATGGGAGAGATTAGTCAACAGATAAAAGTCACGGGTGGGAGGTAAAAATTCTGGTGAGACCTAAAGTACATATGGTGAAGACAGTTAACATGTATCTCATGTTGAGATACATGATCATGTATCTCAAAACGCGTAGGAGGGCGGTTATGAATGTACCCACCATAATGAAATGAGAAACGCGTAATCTCACCCGATTTTTATACACTATACACATGAATTGAATCCTCACATTATAGTGTCCAGATAAGTTCATTTGTACATTTATCCTTTTGAGAAATACAAAAGATACACTCAAAAGATAAAATTGAAAATAATATAATAAGAGGAACTGTTATAAAAGACAGATGTGGGATGTATTAAAGAAGCAGTAGAGATGAGCCTTTAGTCTCAGCCCTTGGGAGGCAGAGGCAAGCAGACCTCTAAGTTTAAGGCCAAACTAGTCTACAGAGTTCCAGGGCAGTCAGGGCTACACAGAGAACCCCTGTCTGGAAAAAACAAACAAACAAAATTTAAACAAACAAACAAACAAAAATAAAACAACCAGCAGAGATGACGATGCACCCAAGACTGACCATAGCAGGAACATGTCAGTTAGTGTATGCGACTTGGAAAGGACGAAAACAGATTACTAAACCTAAGGATACCTGTGACCATAGGTGAGACGCAATCTTCCAGTAACTTACAATAAAAAGGACAGGGGCCGCAGGAGGTGGGAGTGTGTCTCTGTCATTTCAAAACCACAGTCAAGGAGAACGAAGGAAGCAGACCAAATGCTTTGTGTCCTGCCTGTAACCTCCCTCAGATGATCCATCCTGAAGCCACTGGGTCTCAGGGGACCCAGTAGACATCACCATGTACAGAGGAGCCCAGACCAGGAAGGGCAAGAGAAAAATTGATCTGGTGGGAAACAGAGAACCCTAGCTGAGGCCATTTGTTCTGTAAAGCAGAGAAACCTGCCAACTTAGCCTCCTGGTGTCCAGGACAGTCTCTCACAGCACAAACCAAACATCCAACCACACAGCACACTTTTTAAAATTTTTATTTATTTATTAATTCATTCATATTACATCTCAATTGTTATCCCATCCCTTCTATCCTCCCATTCCTTCCTCCCTCCCACTTTCACCCTATTCCCCTCCCCTATGACTGTGACTGAGGGGGACCTCCTCCCCCTGTATATGCTCATAGGGTATCAAGTCTTTTCTTGGTAGCCTGCTATCCTTCCTATGAGTGCCACCAGGCCTCCCCATCAAGAGGACATGGTCAAATATGGGGCATCAGAGTTCATGTGAAAGTCAGTCCCCACTCTTCAATCATCTGTGGAGAATATCCTGTCCCTTGGCTAGATCTGGGTAGGGGTTTAATGTTTACTGCACGTATTGTCCTTGGTTGGTGCCATAGTTTGTGGAAAACCCCTGGGCCCAGATCTGCCTGTCATAATGTTCTACTTGTAGGTTTCTAGGACCTCTGGATCCTTCTATTTCCCCATTCTCCCATACATCTTTCACCTAGAGTCCCAAATGGATGTCCCCACGTCTATCCCATTTTCCTGGTAGGTGAAGACTTTCATGGGACATGTCCCTTGTCTAGCTAGCTATACAGCACACTTAACATTATGTCATTTCAAAGGCAGTAAGAGCCCTTAAGTTTTAGTGCCTGTGGAGGCAAAAAGAAACCAAGAAAAGAATGACTTGAAATGCAAATTAATTTTTCAAAATGCAACCAGAAGCTTGTTACTTTAATATTATGAAAATGAAAGTTTCCAATTATCTCTGTTTCATTAAGAATTAACTTTAGCTGGGTATAGTGAGCAGCTCATGCTTTTTTTTAATCCCAGCACATGGAAGACAAAGACAGGTCTTTAATTAGGAGGCCAGCCAGGTCTACATAATGAGTTCTAACACACCCATAGTGACATAGTCAGACCCTGATGATGATGATGATGATGATGATGATGATGATGATAATAATAATAATAATAATAATAAACAACTTTATAGGACAAAGTAAAATAATTCCACTTTGTTTCCCTTAGAATTCACTACATATCCAAGAGCAAATACTCTCATGAAAAGTCTTTTTTTTTTTTTTTCTTTTTTTTTTATCGTTTAGTCTCTTAACTACATAGTATTGGGCACCAGGATGTGAGGGTTCCTAAACTTGGAACTGTATCAAGCCAATTTTATTTTAATGTCCTGGTTTTGTATACATAGCAAAGCAAAGCTTACATACAGTTGACACTCTATATCCTTGACTCCCACATGCACAGTTTAGCCAACCTCTAAGGAAAACATTCAGAAAAACAATAACTACATGAACACGCCTTTTTCTTACCATTGTTCCCTAGACAATACAGCAAGAAACTACTTACATGATTTCTAATGTTAGGAATTACAAGTAATCTTGAGAGTGCTTTCCAATATTTAGCATGATGTGTACAGGTTCTGTGCACATGTTCCACCCTTTCATATAAGCTTGGTGGAGTTGGGTATCTTCAAGGGATGCTGGAACCAGCCCTACAGGTGATAAAGAGACATCTGTTTTTGAGTTGTTCCATCCCCTGATCATGATCAGGTGTTTTTTGTCTTGGAAGTCTTCAAATACTATGAAAATTATATATTTTCATCATTTGTGTCCTTTTATCTTAAAAAATAAAAATAAAACAGAGTCTCATGCTGGCCTTGCACTCAGGACCCGTCTTCTATTGCCTCCTTGTGCTAGAATTTACTGTTCATATGCCTGTTCCTGGTATATGTATTTCCAAAATAGTAAAAATATGTTTGCTTTCTTGGCTGTATTTTTCCCACACAATCTTTCAGATCCTCCACAAATAAGAACTTTTAAAATATTAATTGAGTTAGCAACCTGAGTTAAACAATATTACTGGGAAATGCTAGAGGAGGAAAATGAGATAGAATGACCCTAGAAACACGTCAGATGGCTCTCCCTTAAACTCACAGACCTCTATGAATCCTTCAGAATGTACAAATGTGCAGTGTGAGGGGAGTTAGGGTGGGGATGTGAGAATCGACCAGCTTTGTGCATAGGCAGCTCATTCTTGCTCCAGATGTACAAAGCTCAGTAGACTAAAGCTGAAACATCTCCCCCAGCAGAAAACTCTGGGAGGGACCACCAAAGGAAGGCCCCAGCTAGGTGGTGAGTGCTGCCTCAGCAGCGGTAGACAGAAAGATGACATTAGAAGGAAGATGATATTGATAAGAAAAAAAATCCACAAATCTATTCAAGGTTTTACTAACACAGATAGATGACTATACAGACAGACAGATATCTTTAAGGAAAAGTGTCACCTAGTGTTATTTAAAAAGGTATCGGTTATAGGGGCCACTATGTTTAAAACCCCACAGAACACATTCCTGTGGTATCATCCTCAGGGCCCATTTTCATAACATAAAAATATCCTATAGATGGAGACAGAAAGTTCTGGTAAGAGAATGATGAAAATTGTGAAAAACAAAACATTGTATTTCTTATATGCTGAGATGTACTTCAAGATGGCCTTGATGGCTCTGTACCACTCCCTTCCCCCAAATTACAGTTGTAGGACTCTAAATACAAAGCCCCAAAGAAAGAATCAGTGTGTTTTTTACTCTGAGTGGTCCACACAACAGGGTCTGATCTGATATGCAGGACCAGGAAATGTTTCTTTTCGTCATTGTATTATTGAGTACACGGTACCATTACTATTGCTTGCACGCTGGCATTTATGTGCCTGCTCGAAGGAGTGTGTTGAGCATGTAGAGATCAGGGGCTGATCATGTGGGCTGAACTGTACGGCAGATCAAACCACCCACATGCTTCAATGCCACAGAAAGATGTGTCCCCTGTCCCAGAAAAAAAGTAAAGACTAACACAAAACCCATCTCCAAGCCTGTCAGAAGTATCCTGACCTGGCTGTACTCCCCTGGTCTGAAAGCTCGTGAGCCAGGGAATATGAAGCCGGCTGTGTGGATGGAAATTCCTCCCTGAGGTTTCTACCCTCTGCTAAGACAACACTGACAATACAGGAGGTGACTAATTCCAGTACTACCATGGATGCATGAACTCTCTGCACATGAGTGATTTGTGACACTGGGTGGGGACACACTGCCATTCCTCTGTGTCCAAGAGGATGGATTCCAGGACCCCCTGCCAACACTCATACCCATGGATATTCCGGGCCATAAAATGGTCACCTGTTTGAAGGCAAACTATGCCCATTCTCTCAAATGCTTAAATCATCTCTCAATGACTTACACTGCCTGCGATGGTTAATCTCCATTGCCTGCTTCAAAGACTTAGGATCATCATGGGTGTAATCTTGAGGGCTTTTCCAGGAAGGTTCAACTGGAAAGGGAAGAGCCACCCTCAATATGAGTTGCACCATCTGTTAAGTTGAGGTCCCAGATTGAGTGAAAAGGGGAAAATGAACTAAGCATCTGCATCAATCCCTCTGTATCCTGATTGTGGGTACCATGTGACCAGCTATGTCATGCTCTTGTTGCCACGCCATCCATGCCAGATGTTCTGGACCCTCAAACTGAGCCAGCATAAACATCTCCTTCCTTAGACTGTTTTTTCTAGGATACTTTGTCACAGTAGCGAGGAAAATAACAGACACACTACCTAATGTGATGTAAATACCACATACAATTATGTCCTGTCTTGTTTATGGAACAAGAAAAAACATCTGGCATGTTAAATACAGATGTGTTTCTCCCCAAATAATTTCTTGAGCCTTGGTTTGTTGATAAACTACCTTTCACAGGCCTCTCACTTCCCATGGCCCCAGAGTTGGACTGCCTCACTTCAGGACACTATTGCTCTATATGGGAAGCTATGTGCCCCCAACAAAGCCTAGCCTACCCAAGAAGCTAAACAACTGAGATTCTCACAGCTGAGGTTCCCCCTTGTTCTGTTCATGTCAGGCACCCACTGTTGGTCCACCAGGGCTGGGCAGCTTCCCCGGATCTATCTCTGTTGTTCCCTCCAGGCTCCTCAGAGTGAGCCTTTCTCGATCACTGTATAGTTTCCTGACCATGGATGTTTCAAGGAGATGGACTTTGAAGGGGATTTCCTGCAAGGTTCCCTAGGAAATTGATTTCTGGGTTGAATTTGATAGACAGGTTTGAAATCAGTTTCTGTTCCAATGCCAGTAGCAGGAGTGGTTGTTTTAGGCAGTATAGGCTAAGCTCCAGGAAAGGAAAGGCTTCAGTTCCTGAGGAACTGTGGCTAATGTGATGATGGCAACCTGCAGAGGTCCAAATTCAGTGAAGCTGGGTTTCTGAGTCCAGTGTGGGGCTTTTAGATAGCTAATCACCATCGTATCCATTTTGGTGTTTAAATGAAAAGGAGTTAAGAAGTGGTAGGCACAGAGTCTACAAATCAGGCAATTCTTTTTCTCAACTTTTTGGGTGCTAGGCAATAACTCCACCAATGAGCTGCAGCCCCAGCAAAAAGGGAAAAATTAAATCTAGACTGAAGAGAGAAAGCATGTGGAAGCTACCTGAACTTTGCCAACTCATCTGTTTTTAATTAACTTCTCAGGTGAGTTGTAAGTCCAACTCAGTACAGGTCCAACTGATTCCTTAAACAGCTGATAATGTGTAACCTGCTGTAGCTCTCAACCAGAAGTGGTTTGCTCCTGGACAAAGTCAAAGTCCTAGATCCCTAAGAAAGCAGCATTCTAGGAACTGTGGTTTCAGGGGACAGTCTGGCCTTTCTCAGTGGAACCTAAGCCGTAAGACACACACCTGATTAACAGGGCTTAAGATAGTTGGCCAAGGAGATGGCTTGCTCACTAGTGCCTTGCTGAATGGCTCCTGTAACAGAAGAGATAACTTCGGCCTTTTCAGCATTAGAAGTAAAAATGTGAGCTCCAAATGCACAGGAGGAAATGAAGCGAGGAGAGATGAGCACTTATATCCAGAAGGAAGAACCAGAAAATGAGGAACTGCTGGAATTAAAGAGAATCCTGTCCTCTCAGTCCAGCAGGCAATGCTTTCTTCCCAGTGACCAACAATGCTGGCAGGAGTGGTAGAATGACACATGGTGGCCATGGCTAATAGTAATAATGAGACTCTAACAGTGGTCACATTTAAGTTAATAAATATGAAGACTTGGTGGCTAAATACGTGGTGTAAAAAGTGAGTAACAGCCTTGATGTCCTTCAATAGGGACAAAACTGAGGTAATCACACCATGGGGTTAACTCCACAATGCAAGTAATAAAGCATTCACTCAGGCAGTGGCTTGGGTGGATCTCAAGGAGAAGATGCTGAATAGGAAAATAATCTCAAAAGGCCATACACCAGCTACCTACATAGCATCCCTTGAAATGAGGAAAACTATGGGGATGAAGAATGAGTTAGTGGTTTCCAGGAGTCGCAGCTGGGGTAGAAGTCAAAATGGTGGCTTAAGGACCTTTGTGTAAATACCCTCTCTGCTTTGGTGACATCTGGGTGAGACCAGTGGATCACACCATTATCACTTTATTGTTCATGACGCTGAATAGCGGGTCACATTAACATCACCATAAGATGCATAGACAGTAGCTGGAATATACGGGAGGTGCTATCTGCACATTACTTACAATTACATCAAAGAAATGTCTTGTACAATGCAGGATATAGTTAGAAAGTCTGTAGAAGAAAAGAGAAGCATAGAAATATCAAGTCTACTTTAAACACTCAAAACCTCACATGCAGTGCTTTGGCAATCTTGCTAACAATAAAAATGCCTTTATAAATTAATGTGTATTGTGTAGGCGAGAAAGGTGTGTTTGAAGTGAAGTTGTATTGTTGTCTTATTGTTTCAATACATTTTATTATTGTTGATGTGTACTGGTGCAACCAGCAGAACAGGATACGATGGCTTTTGGAAATCCTGTATCACAGTTCCCAGTAAGATGGCATGATGCCCCTATGCCACTAGGACAGAGTCAGGTGGGCAGCACCAGCATCCTCACAAGACAGATGGGGTGAGAGGCACAGCAGCATTGTGTTTTCTATGGGAAGAAACAGGTGAGGCACAGTGATCATCAGCTTCAGAATAGCTGCTCTGGTAATCCCACAAAGCACTGGGGCAGACACACCCTTGATGTATGGTACCTGGTCCTGAGGTAACTCTGGTGAGTGGCTAGAGTCCTGGAGTTAGAGGAAGAAGATAAAAGGTCTCTAGGGTGTGGTCTCTGACCTAGTTGACTTGAATATGATAAACACCCTCACTTGTTGGTCCTCACTTGCCCTGGGATTTACATATCTCTAGAAAGAGCAGTCCTCATATGGGCTACAGAGTCCATGTCAGAAGTGGTCCCTACTCCCCATATTATGGGATCCACAAAGAGACCATGCTGCCTATCTACTACATCTGAGCAGAGGGTCTAGGTCCTCACCATGCACAGTCATTGGTTGGTGCATCAGTCCCTGCAGCACCCTTCTCCTCTGCCAGGATTTGTTGGCTCCAATGGTCTCCTTGTGGAGCTCCTGACCCCTCCAAGTCCTTTTATTTACCATGTTTTCCATTAGACTCCCTGTGCTCTATGTCAAAGTTTGGCTGTGAATTTCAGCATCTGCTTGGATCCCCTGCTGGGTGGAGTCTTTCAGAGGACCTCTACGGTAGGCTCCCTTCCTGTTCCTTCTCTTCTCCTCCTTCCTGCATCTACTCCATTTGTCCTTCTGAATGAGAATCAAGCATTCTCCCTCCATGGTAATTAGTTTCTTTGGGTCTGTGTATTGTAGTATGGTTATCCTGTACTATTTGGCTAATATCCACTTAGAAGTGAATATATACCATGTGTGTCTTTCTGGGTCTGGGTTACCTCACTCAGGATGATTATTTCTAGTTCCATTCATTTGCCTACAAATTTCAAGATTTCCTTGTTTTTATTTTTATTTATTTTTTTTAAATTTTTTTTATTTTTAATTAATTTATTCTTGTTACATCTCTATGGTTATCCCATCCCTCGCGCTCGCTTCGGCAGCACATATACTAAGATTTCCTTGTTTTTAATAGCTGAGTAGTATTCCATTGTGGAAATGTACCACAGTTTCTTTATCACTTCCCCCTGGCAAGGCAGCTTTGTCAGGCCATGGAGGAAGAGGATGCAGGCAGCCTAGATGAGACTTGATAGGGTGAGGTCATATGTTAAGGGAGGAAGGCTCCTCTTTCTGAGGACTAGGGGAGGGAGGGAGAGGGTATGAGGGATAGAAGGTGGGATCAGGAGGGGACAAGGGAGGGCCTACAATAGGGATGTAAAGTGAACAAAAAATTTTAACTAAAAAAAATAAAAAGAGCAGTCCTCCAGAGTCAATGAGGAAGCAGTAACCCAAGAATACAAGTAGAAGGACCTGCTTAACACAGAGGTGTTGACCATGACTGGCGTGGACAGACCTTTTGTCCTCAGCTGGCTTTCACAGATTGCAGAGGCAAGAAACAGCATTTGGTTGACTCTTCCCTACTGTGTCTCCCACAGTATAGAACTTGGAGCATGGAGCTCCTGGCTTAGTCTTCATCCCTAAGATCTCCCAGGCATGTAAATCTTCCTACAAGAATGATATCTTCCTGACAGCAGGAAGTTTCACAGGCCAGAGCACACTGTCATTTCCATCCAGACTGCTTTCAAATACACTGACCTCACTAATGTTGGTCAGTCTCTAGCTGGAGCACTATCAACTGTGTCAGCCAGCAGGAGAGGTCATTGAGAAGACTTTTCCTCTCCCCAGAAGTGGCAGTAAATTTCCTGCAATACTCCAACTCCAGAACAAATAGTTATTGGCTATCTTTGGCAACTTGGAAGAGACAATTAGTAATGGTTGACTTGTATCCAAAGGTGAAAGCCTCATAGATTAGAGACATCAAGGTGGGGACGGTCTTGCTATTGTCTAGCCAAACTGTTGCCACATAAAAGTGATACTGGCTCATTTTTGGGAGGATGTATTTATCACTGCTCTATTGCTGTTCAGAGACACTGTGACCACAGCAACTCGTATATCGGAAAGCATTTACATGGGCTTCCTTATACTTTCAAAGGTTTAGTCCATTATCATCATGGTAGGGAGCATCACAGCATGCAGGCAGTTATGATGTTAGAGAAGGAGCAGAGAGATCTCCATCCACAGGCAGAAGGAAGAGAGAGTGACAATGGGCCTGGGTTGGACTTTTGAAACTTCAAAACCCACCCCCAGTGAGACACTTGTACCAGCAAGGCCATACCTACCCCAATAAGGCTACATCCCTTAATCTTTCTCAAGTAGTGCCACTCTCAGATGACTATGCATTCAGATATATGAGCCTATTGAAGCTTCCTTATTCAAACTACCACAGGGGTATTCCCCAAATCTCCAACATCACAAGGGAAGACTGTTGGGACCACACTTCCCATGTTCCCATGTCTCAGACTTAATGCATTCAGTCTGTATGACTCCAGGCCACAAATAGCTACAAAAAAAAAAAAACAAACCTATTTGCCTGGGAATATTGCCTTAAGCATTGTCTCAACTTTATTATTTTTTGTTTTATTGATGTTTGTAGTCAGCATTAAATAGGCACTCTACCTGGGTTCGAATGATGCATACATAGTGTCTTCTGTCCTTCCCGCTGGATTCTACTCCTTCAACTACAAAATATCCCAGGGAAGTATTAACTTCCCAACTCTACTCAACAAATTGGCAGAGCTTCAAAACACTAAAGAAGAAATTATCAAATTTTTCTTCTATCCTAACCAGGGTAGCACCTGAAAGGCTGGGCCGTATCTTCACATGGCAAGGAACAGAAGATGGACAACCTCCACCCCTTCTCAGCCTCAAGTTTCCCAGGGCTTAGTTCTGACTGTAGCTCCTGCCTTGGCCTTGGCTGGGCACAGGATTCCACTGATGTCTGAGTCTTGTTCTTTAATACAGACAGGGTCATGTGGTGGTTAACTAAGGGCCCAGGTATCCAGCTGTTGTTATCCAAGGTTCCAAGTATCCAGATGTGCCTGTGAGTCATCAGGTGCATTCTTGATCAATCTCATATGGCTTCAACTTATTCTGCTCCTTTGGTAACCTCTGACAATCTAACAACTACCTGTACCTCTGTCTTATTTCTCTCTTGGTACTACTTACAGGAGTAGGTGAGCTAGTTTTTGGATTGTCTAAGAACCTCATATGCATTTTTAAGTCAAACAAACAAACAAACAAACAACAATAAAAGCAGTCTCTGCTTACCCTTGGCATTTTCTCTTTAGAAAATTTAATAACTACAGTAAGCTATATTATCTTAAAATACTCTGAAACAGAAATCTTATGCTGTTCTGATTTAAATAAATAGTTAACTTTAAAACTTGCCAGCTCTCTCCACCATTTTGAAGTAAGGACAGCTGGAGTAACAAAGTTAACACTAAAGAAATTATTAAAAGTATTACACACAATATATTAGATTTTTTAAAACTACATGAAAGAAACCTGGTTATAATGACTAAAAGTCTTCCACTGAAATCTATTCCTGGGATATTCAGCTCCTAGGGCTACCTGGTCAGAATTAGCAAGTTGACCAGATGTCCTCAAGGGATATACTGGTGTCCCAAACCTGTGGATTTAGAGGGGATACCTCTCTTGTAAAGTCAGATGCACACTGAAACATTTCTCTCACAGACTCTTGGGATATTTTTCATGTTACCCTGACTAAGATACTTCAAATTACTGTTTCATTTTCTTTTTGATTCATTTGAAATCTAGACTCAAGTCACCCATGAGTCCAATGTACTTAGGGAGCTCTTGACAAATATTGTGGAAAGACACTTGGATTTGAGTGACAATTGGGTGCAAGAAACTGCTGTTTGGCAAGTCAGAGAGCTCTCAGAGATAACTATTTATTTATAAATGTAAATCTACATAATGTGAAGTAAGGAAATGGAAATCCAGAATTTCACAGGGCCCTTAGCTTTCAGAATTCATGGATTTTCATTAACAAATGGACCAAATAATACAGGTACTCTGTAAATCCTCACTATATATTTTTTAAATGTCTACACATATTCATAGTCAGAAACAACCAGAAAAAGAGAGAGAGGCCAGGGTAATGTGACAGCTTTCATATTGACAAACACTGGCCTGGAAGTTATATACAGAGATTTGAAGGAGAAATGCCCTCCATAGGCTCTATTATTTGAACATTTGGTTCTCATTGATGGCACTATTTAAGAAAGTTTCTGGCACAGTCTTGCTGGAGCAAGTACATCACTAGGGGTACACCTTAAGATTTCAACAACTCTGAGACACCATCTTACACCTATCAGAATGGCAAAGATAAAAAATTTAAGTGACAGCACAAGCTGGCAAGGAGGTAGAGAAAACAAAACACTTCTACATTGCTGGTGGGAGTACAAACTTGTACAGCCACTTTGGAAATCAACCCAGTGCTTTTTCAGAAAATTGGGAATAGTTCTACCTCAAGACCCAGCTATTCCACTCCTGGATATATACCCAAAAGGTGCTCCATCATACAACAAGAACATTTGCTCAGCTATGTTCATAGCAGCTGTATTCATAATCTCCAGAATCTAGAATCAATCTAGATGTCCCTCAACAGAAGAATGGATAAAGAAACTGTGGAACATCTACACAATGGAATACTACTCAGCTGTTAAAAACAAAGAAGTCATGAAATTTGCAGGCAAACAGATAGAACTATAAAATATTAGCCTGAGTGAGGTAACCCAGACCCAGAAAAACACACATGATATGTACTCACTTGTAAGTGGACTTTAGCCATGTAGTATGGTATAAACATACTACAATGCACAGACCCAAAGAAGATAAATTACAAGAAGGATTCAAGGGAGGATGCTAAAATATCACTCAAAAGGAGAAGTAGAAAAAACAGAGGTAGTGTTTGAAGAGAGGGAATAAGACAGGACAGGGAGCCCAAGAGACATGAGAGTGGATATCAGACCTGGGGAGGGTGGGGGCAGGAGGACAGAAGGTTTGCAGAGAAAAGAGAAACTGGGCAAGGGCATCTTGTGTCAAGCTGGAAATGTAAGTCAGGGTAGGCTTCTGAGTGGATATGAAGGGGACTCTAGCAAACACTTCCAGTAGCAGGGTCCATAGTGACTGAAGAGGATACCCTCTAATTAGACAAGACTACTAGCAGAGGGAGGGGAACACCAACCTACCCACAAAAATCTTCAACACAAAATTTACTTTGCCTATAAGATGTGCAGGGATAAAGATAGAGCAGAGATTGAGGGAATGTCCAACCAGTGCCTGGCCCAACCCAAGACCCACACCATGGGAGAGAGCCAACTGCTGACACTATTAACAATACTTGGCTATGCTTGCAGAAAGGAGCCTAGCAAAATTGTCCTCTGAGAGGCTCCACACAGCAGCGGTTCGAAACAGGTGCTGAGACTCACAACCAAACATTGGGCAATGTGTAGGGAGTCTTGTGGAAGAGTTAGAGGAAGAATAGAAGGACCTGGAGGGAATAAGAGCTCCACAAGAAGACCACAGAACCAACTAACCAGGACTCAGAGGGGCCTGCTGAGACTGAAACACCAACCAAGGACCTTGTAGGACGGGACCTAGGCCCCTTCCACAGATGTAGCCACTGGGCATCTCAGGCTTCATGTGGGTCCTCTATTAAGAGGAACAGGAGCTGCCTCTGATATGGACTCTGATGCCAGCTTTTTTTTTTTTTTTTATCACTCCCCCCCTGCCCCCTGGCGGGACGGCCTTGCCAGGCCATAGCGTAAGAGGATACAAACACATTCTACCTGATGTGACTTGATGAGCAGGGATAGATGGGACGGAGGGATCCCCTATTTCTCAGAATAGGGGAGGGGGAGGGTACAGAGGGAGGGAGGGAGGAACTGGGAGGAGGAGAAGGATGGAGCTATGAACAGGATGTGAAGTGGATAAACTTAAAATGTCATGGCCTTACCCTAGTTCCATTGTACTCTCTCAACTTTGCTTGAGATAAGTATGCAATTGCTCAGCTTCCTGAACCTATTGCCATGCTTGCTGCATGCTTCTATGGCTCCCTACCACTATAGACTCATACTCTCTGGAACCATATGCCAAAATAAACTTTCTTCTGTCAGTTGTTTTTGATATGGTGCTTTAGCACAGCAATAGGAAAATAATCAGCACACTACATTTGCATACAATGACCAAAGGGTCTAACTAATATAAGACTGTATCACAGACTGTTCAAGTGTTTCATTCTGCCAACTGTCCAAACACACTTATACTTCAGTGTTTTTTCACAAGTTTGTTGTAGAAAGCACGTAAGATCTGCTTTTAGGCCCAACTGGTATTCTAGGCACATTTAGACATTACAACAAGCTTGTGATTCTGACTGCTTTTGTTTTGCTGTTGGTGTCACTTTTGGTTTAAGTCAGATGCTGGGCATTAAACCTAGCACCTCCTACAGGGTAGGACATGCTTGGCTTTGAGCTGTACCTCTGGCCGTCATTTGCCTCATTTTTTATATGGACATTGTCTAGTGAATATACTGCTCATCACACTGTAGAGTAGTGTCCAAAGAAGGGCATGTTGGAAGTGACTCTGCATGGGCACCGACTATTTAATGTTCAAAGGCTAGGGTCAAAATTGAGAGAGATTTTGTGTGGTTTGGGGCCTAAGCTAAACTGAAGTTCCCTAAATAAAACAATGGACAGTAGCCGTTAGGTTGACTGACAGACCCACAGACAAACCCTTTAGTATCATAGAGCATTTGAGTCACCTGGAAGACACACCACACATGCCAAGTTCCCCACTTTATCATGACTATGAGCACAAGGTACACAGCACCGAAGAAGTGTTTTTAAAAAGAAAGAAAGCCTATTTAATTCTGGTGCACGAGGTTGGGGTGTTTCTTGCAGGATGTTGGAAGGCAAGATAATTAAAGACTAAAATTGGGCATTTCATAGTCAAGAATGAATTTCAATGGTTCTTATTTCCCTTCCTCATAATAAAAATAAAATTGGTTGTATAAGTGCGCACCTGGGTTTGGTTATAAGTGTTCAAATCTTCCCCCACTTGGAAACACTTCACAACAATCTTTTTAAGAAATATTACTAATATGCTTTGCCTGAAACTCTTGGCATTGTTTCCTAGTAGAAAACTTTAATGATTCTGGATCAAATACTTTAAGAAGTAGCAGAGCCACACTCGGAGTCATGTTGAACAGTCTAGAGACCTGAAGAAATAGAACTGAAACCTGTTCTGTCACTTAATCATGAATATTGTTGTGTAAGGTGCTATAGTTGGAGCCAGGGGGAATCTTAGTACAAGTCACAATTTCACTCAATCTATTTTCAGGCACATTGTTAAGTGTTCCTTCTCTTGTGACCAATTTTTTTTTTAAACTTTTCTTCTTATGTGCTTCATGCTCTGGGTGTCCTATCCCTTCTCAAGTAAGGAAATGAATCTTCCTCACACTTGATCAAGCCTCGGCCCTTATGCCATCCAGCTAATGAACCCAAGCATATACTAGGAGTAGTTAGTGCATGACAAAGGGTGGCCAGGGCCCCAGCATGGGTGTGATCATGTTCACACCTTTCCAGACTCCAAAAGAGTTTTATAGTCTATGCCCCCATTAATGATTCTCAGATATTCGCATGTGTTGTGATCCAAACCACATGCCCACTGTGTTCTACAATGACAAAATAACAGAACAAAGGCTCTTAACTCAAAAAGGTTGAAGCCGTCGTGACATTTCTCCATTTGGAGAATGCAGGCCAGTTTAGTGTGTAGTGGAGTTGATGACGTGGTTTGACTTGAGAAATTTTCTAGCATCCTAATATTCAGGGGAATATTAGAGTATCTTTACAGGAAATGAAGCAAGAGTCACAAAGTAGACCCAAAAATTGTAAGCCACAAAAGTAACTGTTGGATATCATAGTCACCAAAAAGAAATGTCTACCAACTTGTGCTAGGCCTGTTCTATAGATATATGTCACAGACAAGTACGCAAAACTATGCTCAGTGAGAATGAACGGCATGTGGCTTATATGGCCACCACGTACTCACATAACAAATTCCCAAGCCAAGGTACTGGTCTGTGATAGATACCCAAAGAAGCAACTTAAAGAAATATGGGAGACTAGAGAGATGGCTACACACTTAAGAGTGTTTGATGCTCTTCCAGAAGACCTGAGCACCCAGATCAGAGGAGCTTACAACCAACTGTAATTCCCATGCAGGGATTAATGCCCTCTTCTGGCCTCTACAGGCACCTGCATGCATATAGCATGTGCACACACATAAACATAAATTTTTCTTAATTAAAATTAAAATCTTAAAAGAAGTATGGGTTCATTTTGCCTTGTGTTTTCAGGAACTATAGTCCATGCATTGTCTGGTTGCTCTATTGTTTCTAGGCCTATTGAAAAGCAGACTGCCCTGAGAAGAAAGGTGAATAGGGAAGCTGGTAATCATGTGGTACCCAGAAACAGAAAGAGACAAGAAAGGGGCAGGACAAAGGATATCTTTCCAAGGCGGGCCCTTAAGACCCCTACTTCCTTAACCACCTCCTACTCCCAATAATACCATTTTATCATAACTTCATCAGAAGATTAACTCATTGATTAGGTCAGAGCCCTCAGCATCCATGTTCTGCCAGGTGGGGAACAGACCTTCAACACATGAGTCTTTCGTGAGAGTATTTTATTTTCAACCCATAACAGTAAGTGTTCAATATTTAAGTGAAATGCCTCATGTTGAAAATCCATCATAATGAATTGCTTTTTCCAGAGAAGTCTGCATTGATTGGCTGTGAGGAGGAAAGGCCTAGTTAAAGCTGAATAGGCTATGGAAGAATGCAATGATTTCTCCGCTTTGGGAGTTGATACATATAAATTCAAAAGGAATCAGGCAATAACTATTACAGCAATGATAAAATGCTTATTTTTTTATCTTTTGTATTTTCTTGGAAATTTGACCTATAAAAATTATAGTTTCCTAGCACCTTTTTTTTTTTTTTTGAGAAACCTCTGTTGGTTTGATAATGAAAATAGTATCAAACTATAAAAATATTCATGATAGATACATTTTTTACATATAGAATATGAGACGAACGTATAAACCTAATTCCAATACTGATCCCAGGTGTGAAAAGCAGTTTACTCAGTAGTTTTCCAATCCTGAAAGATGTGTCATAGTACAGTATTGCACCCAGTTGTTCACAATCATCCAATGGAGGAATCACACATCCCTAGTTATTGTCATGTACCTTTCAATGTCTCTCTGGAAGAGGGGTAGGGGCTTGAACAACACACATGACTTGCCTTGGATAACAGAATAGGGCACATACCATCTCCAGGCTGAGTTCCAAGGACTAGTCTATAATGTGCAATGCTTTGCACTTAAAATCACGGCTAAGAGGAAGGCTGCAGGGCTTGAAGAGTTCGAGGCAGCTTGGGCAGCACAGCCAAATGCTAACTCAAAAAAAATTTTTTTTGATTACCTATTCTGTCTCTCTTTTCTCCCATTATGAGGTTAATGTGTTCACATAAAGCTGTTCCTAAACCATATGAAAGCCCGTAAAGTGGGGAAATAAGCCTCTTTAAGAGACTCTGGGAGTGCCATATTATTGGTAACTGGAGCATAAACTTAAGAAGTTGGAAACTGCAAAGCAGTGAGACCGAAGATGAGTAATGATGAGGACAGATGCTCAGAACACGGGATTATGGAGTCTTGTACCATCACTCAGTGTCTGTGTCAGCTCCTGGACTACTAGCCACTCTTAGGAATTGGATATGAGTATTGGATGTCAACGGGGCTGAGCCTTGCTTAATTGAGTTTGTCTTAGTTGAACAGACAGCTCTCCTACTGAGATGATGGTCACTCTTCCTTCCCTCATTGTGTCTCAGTGGGAGAGAGGCCTGCATCTCACCTCTGTGTTCCCAGGGCTTTTTCTCCATCAAGCACCATCTCTCCCTATATTTGTAACTTAGAGTTGCATTTAGGTATGACCAGTGACACGTGACTTGGATATCCGTCTTGACTGATTCCTTACCCACCATCACCTACAACATATCACACCCCACTTAATACCTAATGTGTTAATCTAATAAGTTGCCTTCTTACCTCTGTCCACCGTTCTACAGATGCTTTTTTTTTTTTTTAAATCATGGCTATCAAAACTCAGAGAAGTTTTGTCCAAAGAAAACATGTATTATTCAGAAAGGAGTAAGCTTTGCACTGTAGCACTCCCCAAATAGGTAAGAAAATGATAAACATTTATTTTAAATGCATGAATTTATAAAGGAAGACAGGAAGAATGTAATTCTGGCATAGAGAGTCTGCAGGGAAGGTCAGATGTGGAGAATAAACCAGAATTAGTGTGTGAGCTGATGACAAACAACTTTGAGCATGGCAAGGTGTCTGTGCTCTTCCCTCTGTGGACAGTGGGAGCTGCTGCAGGGTTTTCATCACTGTGGACA
>OU015746.1:63358089-63371516 GCA_907169655.1 Acomys percivali | reverse complement strand
TGCAGGGTTTTCATCTCTGTGGACAGTGGGAGCTGCTGCAGGGTTTTGCTCATGAGAAAACACATTTCCAGGTGCATTTTAAGGACCAGTAATGAAAACTGAAAGGAACGGAATGGAAATTCTGGATACTGTGAGTCTATCAGGTGTGACACCAGTCACCAAAGTGTGGTAGGAACAAAGGTTAGAAATGTAGGCAGAGACATACAAGGTGAAACTGAGAAAGTAAAACTAACTGTCTGGTGGGGAAAAAAAAGAATAGTTGAAGAAGATATGAGAAACCCTGGTCCAGTTGTGGGTGGCCAGAGGACAGAAGAAGGAACTTGTCCTTGAGGACACTAAGGTCAGCAGTAGACTGGGGTTTGGCAAGATGCCACCCAGAAGTATGTCACCTCTAAACAGTGGTGGGAAAGAAATACTGCTCTGTGAGTCAACTGCAGAGAGTGGCAATCAGGGGGAAAAGCAAGGACCAATTGCAGGAGCCACAAGAGAACACAGGCAAAGGCACAGTCTGGAGGAGGCTTGTATTTCAGAATGCCTGCAAAAGGCATCCACGGAACACCCGAGAAAGTACGATCAAAATCAGTGAAGAGTCAGGAAACTGAGGGTAAGCAAGTTTCAGAAAGGAAAAGTGGTTTGTTCGCAATGTTTTTTGTGGGGATCAGATCTAGACAGGCCTCTTTGGGAGCTTTGCAAGTGCTTTGCCACTGAGCTCCACTCACAGCCTTTAAACAGATTAAATCACGATGTTACTGTGTCTGGCCGTACAGTCTCAATCCATCATTCTTTACTCTGTAGAGCCAGAGAAGAATTTTTTTTATCAATCATTAATTTTCTTATGAAAATTCTGAGCTCTCAAGCAGTATACAAACCAAAGCTTTAAGTTTAAAACCCATAATAAGATACATGTGTGCTTTTAAAAACTGAGAGATGCTCACGAATGTCTTTTAAAAGCCTCATTCCTAAATCACAGACATTTTTTTTTGTTGCAAAGAAGGGTGTGGTGTGACATTTACTTACCACATTTAGGTACCATTTCTGCCCTACAAACAGCAAGAATGTATCCAAAAGGCCCAATTACTGTAAGCAAGAATTTCCATGAAAAACATCTGGCTTTTTGGCAAGTATGTGAATGGTTTGGTGGATGGCTATTCCATTGCCCCAAGATGATCTGTACTCTGATTCGGCAAATGCCCTTGAGGCTACACAGCAGCTTTCTCTTTTACTCCAAAACACTTTCGACTTGTTCCTCTTGTGACCCCTCTGGTTCTGTTCCAGGCTTGGTAGCCATGCTCAACAGGGGAAGATTCTTTCACTCTTTCTCAAAAAATATACTCTAACCACTTTTCTTTTTCTCTGTAGGTATTTTATGTATAAAAAATATATAGTTTGTCAATTGACATCTGTTACGCTTAAGCTCGGTGCTATTCAGCTATTGTCCTGGGAGCCCAGAGTTTCTTTGTGTCTAGGGAACTGGCTGAAGATGTCAAAGGGACACATGAACTGTATATCACATCCTCCTTTGTGTTCCCAACTGTGGTAAATGCCCTGCAGAATATAAGGATATTTGTATCTGCCCTCCAAGGCTAGAGAGAACAGAGAAGCTGTAAGTAGCTGAAGCCTCAGGACTCCAGAGATCACAGGAATCACTGTAATTACTTAATCAAATAGCAGGAAGTGGTGTGTTCCAAACAGAAGTTAAAATATATATGCCTGCAAGAAAATACCATATTATCTATTTGTGAATGGGGACCTGAAGGTCTCTGTCTATGAGCCATGGCAACTGCACCTTCACCTGTTGCTTTGATAAACAGCTGTCCTGGCTAAGTTAATGCACTGAAAATGCATTGCGAGATCTCCCAGTCCTAGTGTGGACATAACTTAAAAGTGTATCACTGGTGAGAAGATAAAAACATATAGCATATTTATATATAATCATGGAATATGAATCAGCCGTGAAAAAGAAGGGAGCCAGGCATGGTGGGACACACCCAGTTTTCCCACTACTTAGAAAGATGAGAGAAGAGCCTCTCTTGATCCTAGGACTTTGATGCTAGCCTTGGCAACATAGATGCTGATTCAATAAACAAATAAATCTATAATAGGAAAGAGATCCTATTATATGGGAAAGCCCAGAAGAACTGCTAAGACATTGTACTAAATGAAAGCAGCTAATCACAGAAAGACAAATTCTGAGGTACTTCAATATGTAAGATGCTTCAACTGGCCAAACTTAAAAAGCAGTAAGTAGGCTGTTGGTATTGGGGGTAGAACGGAACTCTGCTAAATTCACAAAATGAACAAGCTCTAGA
Source organism: Acomys percivali (assembly GCA_907169655.1). Taxonomy (NCBI): domain Eukaryota; kingdom Metazoa; phylum Chordata; class Mammalia; order Rodentia; family Muridae; genus Acomys; species Acomys percivali. The sequence continues at coordinate 63,369,207 of OU015746.1, read as the reverse complement.
AATCTGCTGCATATTCTGTTTACAGTTCACAGTCCTGGCCTGTGTACCTCAGTGTGTCCAGTGGAGCCAGTGTGCTAACAGTGTGTGTGTGTGTGTGTGTGTGTGTGTGTGTGTGTGTGTCTGTGTGTGTCTGTGTGTGTGTCTGTGTGTCTGTGGATGTTTTTGTACTCTACCACATAAGACACACGCATCCAAGACTGTGCTCAAGGAATCTACTCAGTGCAGAGCCTGTGTAGAGCTCACCGCCTGTGCTCTTCTTACTACACAGTAAGAGAAACTCACCCAAAGAGAAACTTCATTCTCCCTGAACTGCAAAACCCTGCAAGCAATAAAAGAAACATGCAATTTGCGAACAAAGCAGCAGAAGTCAGCAACTAACCACATAGCCTGGTTTCCTTTCCCCTCTCTTTACAAGACGTCACACTGAGAAATTAAAAGAAAAGAAAAGAATGATGTTTACAGTCTTCCAGAAGCTAGAGCCATAGAAGCTACAGAGGAATTGCAGCCTGTTCCTTTTCTCATTAAACACTTGAAACAAGGGGAGCTCCATCGTGGCATGTGCACTGAACTCTGCCTCCGAGGGAAGTAGGTGTTTAAGGGTGCACACAAGGAACCCCAGTTCTCCAGCTGCCCCTGCTTTCCCCTGAGACAGCATTTCCATCACTGTTTCCATGGGAGGAAGAAAGAGTGACTGGCCGCCATCTCAAACTACTCTGGGAAGCTCTGTGGGAAGAGGTGACATGTGACAGCCACCTCAAGGCCTACTGTCATGAGTCACACTGTGAGTCAAAAATCAACCCTTCCAGTCCTAAGTTGCTTTTGTCAGAGAGAACAAACTACCAATAACATGTTTATTATCGTCTCCTTTGCAGTGTAGAGGGGCCCTCCTTGAAATGACTCTGGGATGCAAAGGGTTCATTTCTATTCACTTTGATTTCCCTTCTTTCTAGAGTTTTCTTTGTTTGTTGTGTGTTTACTTTTTTTTCTTTTATTGAGAATAGATTTTTTTCACACAATATATTCTGATTACAGTTTTTCCTCCCCCAACTCTTCCCAGTTCCTCTCCATCTCCCCTCCCATTTGGATCCACACCCTTTCTGTCTCTCATTAGAAAATTACTAATGTGTAAAAAATATTAATAAAATAAGATAAATAAAAAATAAACAAATTGGAACATAACAAAACAACCAAATAAGAAAAACAGCCAAAGAGAAAGCATACACACACATACACACATACACACACACACACACACACACACACACACACACAAATACATAGAGATGCAGAGAACCCCATACAGGGTTCTGCCTTCCCCCGACCCCACCCACCTCAAAAAATATCAGAAGAAATAATATGTACCCTTAAGCTTAAGCATGGCTTGTTTCCCCAGTGAGGCTACCTTAGAGAAGACTATTTTTTCATTTAGTGGCTGACAATTTCACATAGTTTCTGGGTGAAGGGTAGGTGTGTGTGTCCATTTCTCTTTTCAGCTCTAAGGCACCATCTGGTTCAGGCCCTGTGCATGCTGCCACAGGCTCTGTGAGTTCATACGTGTGCTAGCCCTGCTGTGTCTAGAGGGCCTTGATGCCTTGTCCTCCATCCTTTCTGTCTCTCACACTCTTTCTGCCTCCTCTTCCCCAGAGTTCTCCAAGTCTAGGGGACACAGCCCCACTCTCTTCCCTTCTCCATTCACTCTGCCTTTCCCGCCTAAGGACTGTGAGAGGCTCTTTTGTCCCAAGACCAACAATGTCAGTAATGAGTTAGCTACAATTTCCATTTCAAAGGGTCCTAAGAACACCTGAATGGATCAACTAGGCTGATAGAAGAAATGAAAACACCTTCTAGTGATACTCACACACTAGGCCCAGACACCTGGACTTGGCCAGAAATCAGTCCTGTATAAGCAGCCATTGCTAAGGCAATGGCTCTGTAGATTACTGTCTATATCCCAGGTCACCCACTCCTAGTGGCTTTTCCCAAACTGACAGTAAGACCCTATTGCTGAAGACAACACCTACATAACTCACTGAACACAGAGAAGTTGAGATGGTGCCTACATAGAGCCTTCACCCCTACATACTAGAATTTATTCCAGTACTCTGCACACTATAAAAGTAGAAATGTAGACACCAACCCAGCCACAAAACCTTCAGTCTACAGGAGTGACCTGCCATACCAAGTGCTGCTCAGATGGCCAAGAACCTAAGACTAGATAGCCCAGGGATCTAGGAGGAAACCAAATGTACGTAGCAATAAAACAATTCCTAGTGACATTTTGATATACTCATAGATCTGTGCCTTAAGCTCAACCATCATCAGAGAAGCTTCCTTCTGCAGCAGATGAGAAAAAAAATGCAAAGACCCATAGCCAGACAGTATACATAAAGTTGAGAGACTTTGGAACACTCCTTTATAATGTTTCCAATGATATTGAGCCTGACACTTTTTAGATCAACCTTTAAAAGTAAAGTTTTGTAGAGTGCTCCCAGTCTGCTTATAAGAATTTTAATTTACTTTCCCTTCTATGTATGTATATTTGAAGGAAATATCTGAGAATGTTCATTGGGAGTTAATGATAAGACAACTTCTGGATGGTAAGATTGAAGATTACAGTATTTAACATTTATTTATGGATATTCCCTTAGAACTTTTAATATTTGTAATAAACACAAATCATCCTAGAAGAGATACCTTTCCCCTTAAAACACTGATGATAACAATAGAGGAAATAATAATAATAAAAAGGTAAGAATGCTTAGTTTTTAGGTATTAATAATGTCAATTTTTATATTTCTAATTTAATATAGATTTTAAGAAAATTCACAAATACTGTTTAGAAAATAAATATGTTAAGAATAAATGATAAATAAAAATCATGTTAATACTAGAAATGAAAATTATAGTCACAGAAGCTAAAAGAAAATGAGACATAAAGTGAAGCTCTGCAGGTAGAGTAAGTGGTAGAATTGGTAAAGGATGGAAGAAATTTTCTAGCACTTACCACAGAAATACAATGAGGCATAAAGGATAAAACAAAAGCTAAGAGATGTGTGGACAGTGAGAAGCTGTCTCTCGAGGAGTTAATATTACAGGAGCAGAGAAAACAGGCACATCAGAAGCAACGTTACAAGTAAGGAGTGACGATGCCCGAAAAAGACCGAAACACTCCACTCAGGAAATGCTCCACAGAGCAGCCTGTCAGCCCACCTACCAACACATCTGGGCATGGAATGTCACAGTAGAGCCTACCGTTAAAGTCATCAGAGTGCAGCCGGACAGTGAACAAAGATGTACGAGGACAGGAGCCATCTCAGCACCAGAGGAAGCCTGGAACTGATGGGACAGAGTACAGGGAGAAGCAATGATGTGTCTTGCTTATAAATGGGAAGAAAGAATTATTTTCAGCTTACAGGTCAGGCTACATAAAGCCTCTCTACTGAGGAATGGAGGACGAAGGGAAGGAAGGAAGGAAGGAAAGAAGGAAGGAAGGAGGGACTACCAAAAGCACTATGTTCATTGTGTGCATGAGATTTCAAGAGAGTACTGACATTTTCCTGAAGCCAGAAATGAAACCAAAGTATGAATTCAAAGACGGAAGCAAGTCCTGATGCCAGGCATCCTGGGACTCTTGAGGACCAGAGTGGAGTCTGACCACTGCTGATCTCTGTAATTTGAAGTTCAGAGAGGTATGCAGGGTCTGTGCATGCTGGGAAATCCTAGTACCAACCGGAGCCCATAAAGAATGAATCTCTGTGAGGGAGTGGGGTAAGGGAAAGCTCCCCTGCCCTGGAGATAGCGGTAGCATGCACAGCCGTCACGTCTCTAGGCACAAGGGCAGCCGTCTTCCTGAGCTTGGGGCTGCAGTCATAACTATAGAAGCAATAGACTTTTAAGTTCCTGGGAAAATACTGTGAGTCACTTCATGTCAATCAAGGTCACAGGAATACATTTCTAAAGGAAACGGATAAAAGAACTGACTTACGGAGAAGTTAAGCCATTGACAATCCTGTCACAGAGCATAGAGCACAGCTCATGCCCCACATGACAGATCAGGCCAATTCTGAAAACGGATTTTTTTAATTGATATAATAACTGTTCATGATTATAGATTATAGTGTGATACTTTGATACACACTATGGAATTATGGAATCGGGTGATTAGCATCTCAGTCTTCTCTAATATTTCTCGTTGCTCTGTCTCTTTTCTCCCGGCTGTTTTGAAATGCACAGTGAGTTAATCCTGGCACTTGCCATTCCTTTTACAAACTCACCCAACAGCTCTCTAGCCCCTATCTCCCGGACTGCTCCCTCTTAGTCTGCCACTTCCAGGGAATTAACTGTCTTTGTTTTCGCATATGATTATTTTGTAGTCCTGTGTGTCTGGGTTACTTCACTTGGAACACCCTCCACAAACTAATCTATGTTGTTACAAATGGCAGAGTTTCCATTGTTTTTGTGAATAGTATTCCCTCCTATAAAACATACCACACTGACTTATGCATTCATCCAGCGATGGACACGTTATGGGTTGCATCTCTTAGCTGTTCCAATGGCTGTCTGATTAGCATCGATGTGCATGAGTGTCCTCTGTGTACTAAATTGATTTCCTATGGGTACGTATCCATCGAGAGAGAGTCAGACTATAAGGTAGCTTTTTGAGGAAACTCCATGCTGTTGCCCTAGAGGCCACACTAATTCACCAGCAATGCATATAAAGCTCCCATTTTTTAAACTTTGTTACACTAGCTGATCCAACTTGCTGAACTGGTATCTTTTCATGGTTTTGTTGCACATTTCCCTGACGGGCAGTGATGTGAACACTTTTTAGCTATGTATCTGCTTTTGCTTGGGTGTTTTGTTTTTTTTTTTTCCTTAACAAGACTATTAGTATTCCTTTTTGTTTGCCTGGGTTTGGTTTGGTACAGTTGCTGTAGACTCTTCTGAGATAGTTGTGTATCCCCTACATTCTTCTCCTGTTGGATGATTGGCCTGCAAACATGTTCTCTTGTCCTGCAGGTAACCTCCTCACTCGGCATGTTGCTGCTTTTCTCTTGCTTTTGGTCTCTCAATGGTTAGTTTGATACAATCCTAGATCTAGTCTTGGTTTTGGTTTTGACAGACTCCGGCCAGGCAGACCAGCCTTTGTGGTCCTAAATGAACTTCAGCATCTCTTGAGTGCTGGGATCACAGGCTTGTGGGCACTTTCCAATGTGTCGGGCTCTCTGCTTTTCCTTTTGTTACCTGGAGTTTATGCCCATACCAATATGCTTCCAGATACACCCTTTATGTTTTTTGCAATACGCTTATTAAAACGCCCCTTATGTTTCTTCGGAGTCTACGTTTAAAACTCTGATCTGCTTTAATGTGTTTGTTTTGTGTGCGTGAAAAGAGATAGAAACCAGTTTCACATGATGCAAGAAACCAACCTTAAGGTGGGAACCCAGGGAACTGGCCCATAAGCAGCAGATGCCCCTGATCCATGCACCTACCCTCACCTAACAGAGATGCCTGCAGTGCTCAGGAGAAGATGCAAGACAGAGTTCAAGAAAAGAAGTGTCTGAAGAAAAGCTGCTACATGATGCTAGTGCTGGTTTGAAATTCACTTAATTTTAGCATGCAACTTGCAAGTGTTTGGAAAGTACAAAAAAAATTCTAAAGAAAATTTGGCTTTACAGAGTCCCTCACTGGGGAATGTGTGATATTCCTAAAATGTATTTGTTTTCTGTTTTGTTAGTTCTTTTGTTTGAGTGGGTGTTTTTGATACTTTGGTTTTGGTTAGTTGGCTGTGTTATTTTGTTGTTTTGCATGGTAAACTATAAATCCTAGGTAATAAAACTGAAGATGATCAATGGCAGTCTGCTTTAACTGGAATCTAAGTGAATCTAAAAAGGAAATGACGAAATTGCTCACTTAAAAAAGCTTAATTAAGAGAGATCTGGAAACTTCATCAAAATTGAAGGAAGATATTAAAGAGTAAAAAATTGTTTCAAAAATTTTAGAGACTGTGAAAACGAAAGACAAATTCTAGAGTGTGTACTTTTCCATCTACTTGGATCTACCCTCTCTCCCATCAGCCTTTCTCTACCAGATAAAGCATCAGCCTCCCCCTCCTAGTTTGCTCTCCCCTTCCCTCTGCTCTCTCCGCTGGCCATCCCTAAATGGAAAAGAAAAATCCACATCAAAAGAAAAAATTGAAAAGGCCTCTTTTAAAACAAAACCAAGAGAGAGGAAGTCTCCAAACTTAGTCTAATTCTACCCCTAGCCCCCTACACTTGCCCACACACAAAGAGAAAAAGAAGCAAAGAAAGAAAGAAAGAAAAAGAAAGAACTGGGGGGGTCAGGGAATTCAAACATTTTTATTGTGGGGTTTCCTGAACCAATCAAGACTCTTTGGAATTTGCTAATAAATTTCAAATCATCCTTTTAACATGAAAACCAGAATATATTCTTTCAAAATATCTATTTGTACAGATTCTCTCTCTCTCTCTCTCTCTCTCTCTCTCTCTCTTTCTCTCTCCCTCACTCCCTCCCTCCCTCCCTCCTTCCCCTTTCTCTGATGATTAGTTCTTAACACAGAGAGAAAGGTTTTAAACCAAGTCTTCATAACGCCCTTCCCCTGTTTACCTTTCTTCTTTCTGTAAGAGGTATAAATTTCCCACTATGGTTTTAAGAATCTTCTATCAGGCCAGTGAGGTGGTTCATGGATGGGTGCGCTGCCCTGCAAGCCTGATCACCTAACCCTGGGAACCCCCCCTGCATGCCCTAAAGGCAGAAGGAGGGGCCCTGCTGCACAAGGCTGCCTGACACCTGCATACCCACTGTGGCACGGGCACCCACACTGTCATGCATACACACACAATAAAAATATGATTTTATAAACAGTTTTTAAAAGGCATTTTCATTTCATGTAATTGTGTTACATGTGTTCATAGCAATTGTTTCCATAGCATTTCTTAATTTCCTATTTTTTAATATAAAATTATGTGGGGCAAAATTTAATCTGAACCTAAAATTCCTAAAAGTTTGAGACAAACGACAGCGACTGGTCATACAAAGATTAAATTTCAGTGGAGCCCAACATACTTGTAGAAATTTAAATGTTATTTTGAGCTTCCTAGTGGAATGGTTTGTAGATAACATTTTCAATGTTTTGTTCTAGAAACCAGGGCTTTAAGATGAGAAGACTGAAGGTTTGCAGGAGAGAAAATTGGTATCGTACATTTTGAGGTAGTTAAATTTTTAAAATTTGCTTTTGTTAAATTTATAAAATGTAATGCTAATTTTAAATATTACATTTGTAAAACTCAATAAATTTATTAAATCAAGAAATTAATAAGCTTTTTGCTAGCAATTTTAAATTTAAATGATTTTTTTCTCTTTATGTACAGATGCTTTTTATCTGGTTTCTGGGCTTCTTCCTATATGCAACATGCATCTAGTCTGTCAAGGCTGAAATCACTATTTTTGCTAATGGAAAATAAAATGGCTCTGCAACATTAATCTATTGCTTGTAGATAATACCTTCTTTTGTAATGTCAGATGATTAGATAATTTAATATCTAATTTGTTACATATGATTATTATAAAGGTATCGGACAAAACCAGCATTGCTCCCAAAAAGTCCCTGTGTTCACCTAGTCATCAGACTCTGTATATTTCTAATCTGCTCCTGTACTGCCTGTGACACTGAACTGCAGAAATTAGGTCTCTGAGAGGTGCAGTGTGATGGCATGTCTTTAAAAATTGTTCTTTTTGGCTTTCCCATCTTTTTCAAATAGATACACAAATGTCACAGTGTCCAGTCTCACCAATCTGAGCAGTAGCGGGGCATGCTTTCTTCCTCCTCTTGCCACCCTCCAAGGAGGAGAAACCATTTAGTATCTAGGTATTCAGGTGTGCAGATGCCATCTGCATCCAAAGCTACAATCACAGACCTAACAGGTGACCAGGTGACCATGTTTGACTCTTAAGTATTTCCTCCCTGCCTTATCTTGCTGAGCTTACTCTCCAGGGTCATTTCTTTGTGTTTGTCTCTTTGTGTGTTTGATTGACTTGGTTTTTGCTTTGGTTGTTTTGTTTTTTGTTTGGTTGTTATTGTTGTTGTTGTTTTTCCATATAGGTTTTCTCTATGTAATAGCCCTGGCTGTCCTGGACTCTCTTTAGAGACCAGGCTGCCCTCGAACTCACAGTGATCCACCTGCCTCTGCCTCCCCAGTGCTGGGATCAAAGGCATGTACCACCACGCCCAGCCTCAGGATTATTTCTTATGTTGGGCAACCCTTGCTAAAAATATACTATCCTGTAACTCTCAGACACTTGTTAAGACCAAGAGAAAACAAAATGTATAAAGGGCTTTTTAAAAAAGGAGCCAAGCAATAATAACTTCTGCCTAAAACATAACAGGCAAAACACTAGAGTTGAAAATGTATCAAGTTAACTTTATGCCATAAATGTAATTTATATTCAACACTTTCTAGTAAGTTAATATATTTACTTACCATGTTGCTTTGTCTCATAATATTAAGATTTTTTTGTATGTCAAATACATTTTTTCCTAGAGATTTCCCTAAAGCAGTAAGAGAAGAGTTGAAAGAACACTAGAAGGCTAAGCTATTTTTTTTTTTTTTTTAATGTTTACAGAAGATTCCAAGAGAACCGTGAGGTGCCTCGGCAGCTAAGATGCATGCCACCAAGCCTGACAGCCGGGCTGCATTCATGAGACCCACGTCATGGACAACAAGAAGTGCTTCATGCAAAGTGTTTAGTGCCCTGTTGCTTGTGGGCATGACTACATTCCCACACTAGCACACACAAAATAAATGTGAAAATCAAGTGATTTTAAAAGATAAAAATGTAAAGATTATATATACATTCCTTGTTACTAAGACTTATTTATAATTCACGAGGTCAAAATTAAATATACTAATGTAAAAAAAAAAAAAAGGTTAAGCCTAGCTTTCTATTTACAATAATAAAGCTTTACAGTAACATCCACTGGCACAGAGAACAAAGGTTTTATGTTCTATCTGTTTGCCAAATAGGACATTTAAAGCCTACCAATTGGAGTTTGTCCCAGAGTCTCCAACACAAAGACATAAATGTGTCTGACCGCTGGTTTGCATGTTTTCCCCACTGGATTAAAGTTTTCTCTTGCCAGGAAGCCATCCCCTTGGTAATAGGAAAAGCTCATTAAAAACAATTATTCCTTCTTGTGGCATTCCTGATGAATTTCATTATAATCATAAAACTTATTTTACTGGGCAAATATTTAAATCCATTTGTAAAATTTGTATTGTTTCCTCAGCCAAAGACATCCCCATTACTTCTAAGTCCAAGATCGGCCCCTTTTGGAAAACATCTGTTATCTTTTCATAAAATAATTACTGGCTAGCCTATAAAAATGGACAAATGACTATATGATCCCTCTCCATTAAAGGGAAATGTTACATATTATTATGAGGAACTCTTTTAAACAATAGCCAAGCCCTCAGGACTGGTTACAGGGTCTCTGTAGGTAGGGAGGTGAGGAACTAAACAAGCAAGAGGTAAAACCAGTGAATTTATCACTGGAAAAAAGGACAACACATGGAAGATGTCCTTCAGCTTGGAGGAAAAGGGACTCGGCCAGGTCCTGCTAACGCTGCTGAGTTATGAAACACAAGAGACAACCCCCTCGATTCGTACTTCTCACCTCAAATCTGTGTCAACTTATTCTAAGAAAACGTTCATGTGGACTTCAGAAAATCTAGGTGATACCCATCTTCCACTACACTAACAATGGGGTTCTGCCATCCATTGTCACCCCTGTGTGTGATCTAACATACTTGTGACTCTCAAAATCTTGAAAACTCATTCTAAACAGACCATTAGCTTCCACTAACCCAAATGCTAAGATGCATCAAAAAACATCTGAACCATGTAGCTGCATTTTCTCAGTTTGCTATAACCTGCCAGCTTCCCTAGAGATGAACTTGATAGATGCTTCAGTGTATAACTGTCTTGGTCCTGTAATTAATTAAACCTCATCTTGCCACTCCCACTGTGGAGCATGTCCCCTTGGAGGCAACCTCAGTGCATGTGTCTGGGCTATGGTCACTCAGAATTGCCTCTAGAATAAACTACCTCTTATTCCCTTTGAGGTAAGAACTATGGTTTCAGGGTCAACAAAATAAATAGCCAGTTTTTCCTAGCACCACGTATTTTAAAAGACTGTTGATGTGTGTTCTTGAGGCCAATCTTGAGCCTTCATAGTTAACATCGTGTAAAGCTGTAAACGTGTGTGTTGATTTCTGCGTTCTAAATCCCATCCTGTTGATGGGTGTGTCTGCTTTTACACTAGTATGGCACCTTTAATCCCACCTTAGCTTTGCAGTATACTTCAAACCAAGTAATGCAATGTCTCTACTTGTGTTCTTTTCGCTAGGATTGTTAAATTTAGAGCCATAAAGACTCTTCTTGATTCTGTGCAAATCTCAGAATTTTTTCTACTTATAAAAATAATATTGTGTATATTTTAATAGAGTTTTTGGTTCTGTAGATGACTTTGGATATCATGGTGATTCAAACAAAATTATTTCTCCTGACTTATTAACATTTTTTTAACATCAGTCTCAATTTTGTTTTGTAGTTTTCTTGTACATTCTTTTTACCGCCTTGGTTAGATTTCCAGGTATTTGAGCTTTTTGTAAATATTATAAATTGAAATTATTCATCACAATTGCCTTATTGGTTTTTTTTTTTTTCAGATAGTTTCTTATTAACATACATAAATGCTACTCATCACAAGGCTAGAGGGTAGCTCAGTGGTAGAGCACTTCTCAAGCAGGCAAAAGCCCCGGGATCCAAAAGAACCCGGGGGGGGGGGGGGGGGGGGGGGACTGGGGAGGTTAGAGAAAGGGAGGAGCATAAAAGGAACAGCAGGGAAAGGAAGTGGCACAGGAAAAGCTACCGATTTTTGTATATTGATTTTATAATCTGTAGCTTTAGTTTAAATTTCCGTCTTCTCTTAGTGAAATCTTTCTATATTCTTTGACTTCTTCCTAATTTAGATGCTTTTCGTTTCTTCCTGTTTTTTTGGTTACCACTGGCCAGGTCTAAAATTGTCTTGAATAAAAC
>OU015746.1:63321316-63358079 GCA_907169655.1 Acomys percivali | reverse complement strand
ACACACACACACACACACACACACACACACACACACACACACACACACAGTCCCACAAGGTGTCTCTTTTCATTTCTACCCAGTACTGTTGGCCCAGTCTGCTTGGCCATTCAGAAGAGACAGAGATACCTAATGGGTTGCTTTTACTCCTTCATACCACAAATCATACAACTGCGAGTACAGTTAGCCATGGTCTACCTCTCTTTCTTTTTCACTGTCTTCAAAACAGCCCACTGAACAGTCTCACCCAGGGTCTAAGTGGATAGCTGGGGGTCAATGTTTATGCTCTGTTCATTTCCTTCCTCTGAGTTTCAGGAAGTAACTGGTTGCCATGGAGACTCCTGGTTCTCTCATGAGCTCTGGGAGTTTGGCCTGACAGAGTTAACCCTTCTGTATAGACCTGTTAAATACCAACCCATCTGCTCATTCCTGTTCCATTAAGGAAAAAAGTACAAATATTTGCTAGTAATGTTCCCTATCCTGACACACTTGTAGACATACAGTCATAATATATATGTGTAGTGGGAGAAGAAAACAGAATTTATATTATATGCAGTTGATTAGATTACTTATATAGGAAAGCCAAAGAACAGGTATATCATTAGAGAAGTTTCTGGTTCTGAGACTGATATACAACCCTCCACTATGTTCATACACAATACCAAAAACTTTTAAAAGCTACCATATTCATTAGCAACAACCAGTCAGTACATTCTGATAATCTAAATATTTTAAACATCAATGCCTCAGTCATTGACCTTGGTGGTTTGAGTGAGAGCTGCACCCACAGGCTCAGGGGTCTGATCACTTGTTCCCACTTGGCTGTGCTGTTTCAAGAGTTTGGTAGTGCAGTCTTGCTGGAGGAAGTATGGGAGCCAGCTTTGAGAGCAAGAAGAGTGCACATGCCTCATGCCTTTCCCATGGATTCTTTCTGCTTCAAGCTTGTATTTGAAGAGGTAAGTCTCTCGGTTTTCTGCTCTGGTTGCTAGGCTTGCCACTTGCTGACGCATGTTTCTTCATCACAATACCTCTAGAATCATAAGCCAAATGATGATTCCTTCTATGAGTCACCTAGGTCATATCCTATCACAGGAACTAATACACTGACCAACAGAATGGACATGGATCCTAGCACTGAACAAGGACTCTCACTGTGAAATGGGAGTGAACTATGGGGTGATGTGGGAGTCTTCAAAGATGATGTTGAGCACACCCCATGATTCAGGGTACCAGGAGGTAGTACTTTTTTTCACTTGCACTTTTTAGACTCAGTACCTCTACCACTCTACCACTGAGCCTCAACCTGTCTGCATATTTTTTCTAGCCATAACTAAAGTTAATGTACATTTCTATCCTTTCCTTTGTCACATAAGTATACATTGAAGACTCTGTACATTGAGTGGCTGGCCATTAAAACTAAAAACACATAGAATGGTATAATTTACTGACATGAAAATTCTTAAATCTTCAGAAGATCTATTTGGCTCTTATTTTGTTGCTTCTAGAGAATGTTTCACTCTGAGATTTTGAACTTCATAAAAGTAAATTAAGTCATCAATATCTTCCAGCTCTTTGCTTCCAGTCTTACTCTTGGGGGTGTGAATCTCTGCTGTCCTCCACACAACACACCCTCTCCCTTCCAAGGCCTTGGGCATCTTGATGCTATGTAGAGAGTGACCCTGAGTGCTGATCATCCTCTAGTCCTCTGTAACCTAACCCAGCTGTGTTGATTGAGTCCTATATTTTCCTTTGAACTAATGAAGGCAAGGGAAAAAAGCTATTTGAGGCCTTTGGGGGGAAGGGGAGCAGTAACACTTGTCTATGTGATTTGAACAAGGAATCTTGTTGGCCTATATTGTTGACAACAATCTTGACGCCACTGGAGGACTAATTAGAGAAAATAGGTGCAATACTGATGGCCGAGTCATTTAAGCATTCAAAGTAGATTGATTCAGAGTGGATCAAAGGCTCCTGGAACAGATTTGGGTAATAGGAGAAACTTGCCAACTTCCCTGTTATGGGAAGAACTACTTGGTGCCCATCCATGTTAGTAAAGGTATCTCAAGTTGGCAGAATGGACAGTCATGGCATATGCCTGAGTTGTTGGCCTGGTCTGTTCAATGAAATTTACGTTAGCAAAAAAGGAGAAGTGTGTGCATGAACAAATGGGTCCTGCAATATGTTGAGGGCTGACTCTAGGAGACTAAGACCTACCCTGCATTGTCCCCACACATCCCACCTATGTTGACAGGAGGCCAAGCTTCTTGGAATTCATGGAGGGCTTCCATGGAAGACTGCAAGCAATAAATCAAATGGCCATTGGCATTATGTTGGGCTAAAAATGAAAACTCAGATTCAGAGTTGGGCTAAGCCAAGGTCATCCCATACTCCTGAGTTAAGCATAGCTTCAGCATAAAATCTCTGCAGGACATCCATGGCCTCTCAGTCCTCCTCTCCTGTACCCAACAGGAAGCCTAAGTGCACCTTCTTGGTGGTATTGCATCAAGAACACTATGAGTAATGATGGCCAAACACAATCACACAGTAAGCATGCTGTGCCTGTGGAGGTCAGAAGAGGGCATTGGATCTCCTGGGACTGGAGTTACAGATGTTTGTGAGCCACTATATGGCAAATGCTTTACTGTACATGGTCCACCATGCTACATAATGTTGGCCTGTTTAATAAATGAAAAACTTGTCTTCTAAGGTGCTAGGCTTTGTTCTGAACACTTTCCTATGAACCTGGGGAATGACCTGACAAACATCACCTAGATGTCTATCTCTAAGGACATTGCTTCTGTCAGCATAGAGTGGCTGTGTGGTCTGCACCCATAGGCAGGTTGTCTTCTCCAACTTAGGTGACCTCACCTTGGCCTGAGATGGTGAGCCATCAAGGGAGAAGAGTTACATGACCTGAGTTGGCTATGGATGGCTATGAATAAAGAGGCTCCTTGTGTTGTAAAAAAAGATCAACATAAGAAAATATGAACAAAAGATACCAAAAAGAAGTATAGCTTCTCTTTGATCCTGGGAAATAAGACAGTGTCCTCACTGCAGAATAAGTTGAATAAAAACACACACTCTCTTAAGTGGAGGCTGATCACACAGTCTCAGTCATGTTGCCAGTCACCCACAAGCCTGCCTATATAAACAAGGGCTTCCCACATTAAGGGATGTAATATGTAACATTGAGGAAGCCAGTAACAAGGGAGATGTAAGTGAGCCAGATTCACAAACATCACATTTCCTTTCAAATTCAGAGTCTAGATATTTTACAAGCTATATAGAAAACATGAAGGTAGATGGGGAGAAGTTATGACCACAGGTACATTTGATTGATTATGGATCTGACTGTGGGTAAGCACCAGGCAGAGTTAAAAAACTCACTGTAAGAGTTGCAGACCATGAGCCAGGTGTGGTGGCGCACGCCTTTAATCCCAGCACTCGGGAGGCAGAGGCAGACAGATCGCTGTGAGTTCGAGGCCAGCCTGTACTACAAAGTGAGCCCAGGACAGTCAAGACTACACAGAGAAACCCTGTCTCGAAAAACCAAAAAAAAAAAGAGTTGCAGACCAAAGCAAGAGGCCTGAAGTGATACAGGAGGATATCCTAAGACAAGATATGCCTCTGGCCCTAAATACAGTCCCATAGAGAGGAAAAGGACACCTCAGCTTTACTACAACTTAGTCCTCTCCTGAACACTGCAAATGCCACCACTGGGGGAAAAAAAAGAATGTTTTTTTTTTTTTATTTTAAAAACAAAACAAAAACAAACAAACAAACAAAACATACAAAAGAAAAACTCAAGTCAGAAACTAACTCCAGATGCTCAAGTCCCAGTACAGAAATAAAAACAACATGAAAAAAACAAAAAAAAAACAACAACAAAAAAAAAAACAAGGCAGCATGACTTCCTCGAAGATGATTAGTCTCATAGTAACAGCTTCTAATGAGAATGATTTGGAAGAACTCCCAGACAAAGAATTTGAATGAATAGTTATGACTATGTTCAAATAAATCAAAGAGTACAAATGCATTCCAAGAAAACAAAAACAAAGAGCAGAATGAAATAAAGAAGTCAACCCAAGAAATGAAAATAGAATTCAATAAAGAAAATTGCTGTAGGAAAAAAAAACAAATGAAAATTATGCTGGAATTTTTTTTAAGTTAAAAAACCTCTGGTAAATCTCACCCACAGATTGGATCATGTGGAAAACAGCATCACGGCTGAAAGACAAGGTAGAAAAATTGCGTTACATAGTAAATACCAGCCATAATTTTAAAACATATATGGACAGAACACAGAAGTTCTCTAGGACATGGTGAAAAGGTCAAATCTTCAAATTATAGGCATAGAAGAAAGAGAACAATATTTCACCAAAGGCACAGAAAACATTTTAAATAAAGTTATAGAAGAGAATTTCCCAAATCTGAAGCAAGAGATGCCAAGGTAAGCACTAGAAGCCTACAGAACACCAAATAAATGAAATACGTCACAGTTACTGTTTTGTTGCTGAGGGGAGAAATTATGACCAAGGCAATTTATAGAAGAGAGCTTTAAACCTGGGGTTTGCTTACAGTTAGTCCATTATCATCACAGCAAGAAACAAGGTGGCAGGAAGCAGGCATGGTACTGGAGAAGTAGCTTAGAGTTCACATCTGATCCACATGCTGCAGGCTGAGTAAAAGTGCACTTAGCATGGGCTTTTAAAACCTCAAAGCCCAACCCCAGGGACATACTTCCTCCTAATCCTTCCCAAACAGTTTCGTTAACTGGGAAACAAATATTCGAACACATGAACCTATGGGAGGCCATTCTCATTCAAACCATTATAACCTGTTATAATTAAAACAAACAAATACAAAAGAAAGGGTATTGAAACCTGCAAGGAAATGAGGTCAAGTCACCTGTAAAGGCAGGCATATCAGAATAAAATCTGATCACTCGGCAGAAACCTTTAAAGCCAGAAGGGTCAGGAAATGTGTGTCCCAAAATCTGAAAGATCACAATTGTAAACACAGACTATAAAACCCAGCAAAACTATTATAAGTGAAGAAGAAAGAAAAACTTTCCATGATAAGAATACATTAGAGAGATTAATGACCACTGAGTAAGTTCTACAAAGGATACTGGTAAAAAAAAAGTATTTTTTTTCTGAATAAAAAAATATGCCAAAGAAAGCATGGAGCAGGTAAATAATAACAATGAAATTAGTTACAAGAGTTCTGAACACAAACAACAACAATAACAGCAACAACAAAAACCCCACAAAATCAACAAAATTCTGGGACTCAAACACACTTAACAATAACTCAGAATATGAATGGTTTTAATTCCTCAGTAAGATTTGGTGAGAAAATGAGATCTATCTTTTCTTGCTGCTGCCAAAATATATACCTTATCACTAAAGACAGACACCATCTTAAGATAAAAAGATGAAAACAATAAAACAAATTGAACTCAGAAGTAAGCAGACATACTTATTTTGTTATCTGACTAAATAGACTTCAAATCAAAAGTAGAAGAGATAAAGACATTTACTTCATACTCATAAATGGAGCAGTCTATAAGAGGAGATTAAAATTCTAAACAAAATACAGACACAACCAATTTCATGAAACAAGTGCTGCTAGATATAGAGCCAGAGATTGACTAGAACAGAGTGATGGTAGGTGACAAATAACTCACTTTCAAAAAGCTAAGCAGAAAAACACTGGAATAATATCATAAGTCAAATAAACCTTACAAACGACCATGGAATGTTTCATTCAATTTACTCATTTTTCTCAGCAGTCCATGAAACTTTCTTCAAAATCAGTCTCATATTAGGATACAAAGCAAGATTCAACAAATGCAGAAAATTTGAAATAACATACACTATTTATGTTTGTATATTTTATTATTATTGTATATAATTTTTGTTTGTGTATAATTATTATCATATATTTATAACATATACAATAGAATAAAGATAGAACAAAAAGTATACAAACTAGGAGAGATTGAACAACCCAATATTAAGTGATGTATATGTCACATGAAGACATCAAAAGAAAATTAAAGTTTTTCTAGAACTGAATAGAAATGAAAACACAACATTCCAAAATCTATGAAACATGGTGAATATAGTATTAGATGCGATGTTTATAATGATAAGTGCCAATATCAAAAAATTTAAGAAATATCTGATAAAGAAATAAATTATATGTCTTAAGGCCTAGGAAAAACAAGACCATCTCAAATCCTAAAATAGTAGATGGAAAGAAATAATCACAATTATGGCTAAAATTAATAAAACAGAAATGAAATGGTACAAATGTACCAAAGGAAGAGTGACTTCTTTTTAAAAAGATAAGCAAAATTGACAAACTCTTAGCCAAATTAACTAAAAGGATAAAGAAGAACCAAATTAATAAAATTTGAGTTGAAAATGGAGATGTTAAAACAGCTACCAATGAATGTTCGAATTCAAAGACTCATGAGAGCATAGCTTATAGATGTACACTCAGCTAAATGGAAAACTTAGGTGAAATGGATGAATTTCTAGATGTATGTGATATTCTAACATTAAAAATAAAATAAATAATTTAAACAGATTATAATAAGCAATAATGTTAAAGCAGTAATAAAAAGTCTCATCACTAAAATAAAAACCCAGTGTGGAAAGGAGGAGGGAGGGAGGGTAGGACTGGAAGGAGGGGAGGGAGGTGGATAAGACTGGAATGTAAAATAAATTAATTAATTAAGTAATTTTAGAAAAAATAAACAGGCTCAGATGGATTCACTGGAGACTTCTACTTGAACTTAAAAGAAAAACTAATAATCAATAAGACTCAAATAATTCAGTAAAATAGAAAAGAAAGGAAAGGTTCCAAACCCTTTTATGAAACTATTATTACCCTGATACCAAACCAGACAAAGAGTCAACCAATGAAAGAACCAAAAGCCAATTTTGTTGAACTAAGATGCAAAATTTTTCAATAAAATACTCACAAACTGTATTCCAGGTCACATAAAAAAGATCGTCCACATGATCAACCTGGCCTCATCCCAGAGATTCAAGGATGTTTCAACATATGTAAGTCAGCAAATATGATACACCACACAAATAGAACCAAAGACGGAAGCCACACAATCGTCTCATTAAATGCAGAAAAGTCCTTCAGCAGAATCCAACACCCGTTTGTGACAAAGTCCTTGAGAATATATATCCATATTAGTAAGGGTTCTGTAGAGAAACAGGACCAATGGGTTGAGTGTGTGTGAGTGTATGTGTATGAATTTATTGTCACTTTGCATTAAAACAACAGCTGAATCACATCTGAGAGAAAGAGAACCACAAATTTGCTGAGTCCACAAGGCTGGATGCTCCAGCACTGAAAAAGCCAGGAGGCTTCCTGAAGAGCTGCTGGTCCTTAGGCCATGGTAGAAGCCTGGAAACACTGGCCCTGATACCAGTGAAGACAGCAGCAGCAGATTAAATCCACTCAGTGGCAAGAGGGAAGGCCAAGAAAGCCAAGGGCAAACAGTCATCCTGCTGCCAGGACCTCGGTATCTGTGTGACGGCCCTCATCAGTCAGGGCAATCAGGAAATCATTCAGTTGAGATTCCCTATTCAAGGGATGCTAATGTGTGGCAAGTTGACATTAAAACCAACCCTAACAGTATCTCAACATAATAAAAGCAGTATACAGCAATTCCACAGCCAAGGTAAAAGGAGAAAAATTCAAAGAATTTCCACTAACATCAGGAACGGAACAAGAGTGGTCAAAATTACCACTTCCCTTCAATGTGGTGCTTAAAGTCTAATCCAGAGAAGTCAAAGTGTCTTTATTTCCATATACTATGGTTCTATATATTAAAGACTCCACCAGAAAAGTGCTGACAAACACATTTGGCAAAGAAGAAAATTCACACACAAACATCAGTATTCTTCCTTTATACAAATGACATACTGAAGGGAAAAATCAGTATCAGATGACACTTGAGTGACTGCGCAACACTTTTTAAAATTCCGCATCTTTAACCATCAGAGAAATGCAAATTAAAACTACTTTGAGATTATATCTTTTCCTAGTCAGAATGACTAAGATCAAAAGACAAAAAAAGAGAGAGAGAGAGAGAGAGAGAGAGAGAGAGAGAGAGAGAGAGAGAAATGCTAGTATGGATATGGAGAAAAGAGAATAGTTATTCATCATTGGCAGGAATGCAACCTGGTATAGCCCTATGAAAATCAATGCAGTGGTCCTCAAAGAGCTGTAAATAGATCTTTGATGTGACCCACCTGCATCACTCCTGGCCAAGCACCCTACTACAGAGATTCTTGTTCATCCGTGCTCATCGCTGCACTACACATAATAGCTGAAACACAGAAATAGCCTAGATGTCCATCAAATGATGGATAATGAAAGTGTGGAACATATACACAATGGAGTAGTGCTCAGGTGTAACAAGAAGTGAATACATGCAATTAAGAGGCATATTGATGAAGCTGGAAATAATCATCCTGAGTGAGGAAAGGCAGACGCAGAAAGACAAACTCTACACGCCCTCTCTCATATGTGGATGCCAGCTTTTGTCGCAGGATATTTGATCCCATTGAGATCCTTGAGATTGTGCCCTGTAAAAACCTGTCTTTTGTTTAGCGTGGTTGAGCCCTAACACATACCTTTAATCCAAGAACTTTTTGTTTATTATAAACAGGGGATTAAGGTGTGGTTCAGCCAGCCCAAGCACACACCTATAATCCGAGACCTTTCTGTACACAGGATTTAATAAAGTTAAGCCTAAATCAAGAGGCGGAGCAAGAAACCAGCTGATTGAAGAAGAGACGGGACTTTGATTTGAGGGGTATTTAAGACAACATGTAAAAGTAGAAGGAGCCCCTTGCTCTTTAGCTCTTAGCTCTTGGGCTTTTAGCTTTTAGTTTTTAGCTTTTAGATCTTGAGCTCTTCAACTCTTTGGTCTTTGGCTTTTGAGCTCTAAGCTAACAAAGCCTTTGGCCTCAGGTGTTTTGCCCTTTTCCTCCTGGACAGTCAGCTGAGCTAGTCAGCCTTTAGGGCCTTTTCCACCAGGAACCTGAGCTGAGTAGGAAAGTCGGCTGGGTGCTTTCTCTGCCTCTCTGAGCTAGCAGGTTTTCACCCCAGCAACTGGCTCCCAAATCTTTATTGGTAAAATAGCACATTTGGGATTTTCATTTAAAACAACAAGCTTTGAACCTTCAGATACGTTTGTTTAGACTGGAATAGGCACACAATGCAGGAAACCAGTTAGGGAATGGGGGATTCAGGCGGAAGGGATAGAATGCAGGTGGTATGAAAGAAAAACAGAGCAAGAATTAAGTAGGGCGGTCCATGAGAGGGAAAGGGAGTAAGAGGAATTATAACTAATACTAAAGATCTTTAAAAAGTCATATGGAAACCTATGACTTTAGAAGCTTCCATTGTGTGTATAAACATATACACATAAAAAGTTTAAATACAACAGGAGGATAATGTCTCCCCCAGACACCGTAAGTGCTGGGGTTGGGTTACCTCTTCTTGTTGATCAGCGGTATATCACAGATCCTGAAATATTACAGGTCATGGCTATTGCTCATAGTTACCTTACAGAATTTACACGGAAGACCCTGTTGCTAGGGGTTAGAGAGAAGGTTCAACAGTTAAGAGTACTAGCTGCCAAAACACTAAGAATGTACATTTATATAATTCCTGATTGTTTCATGGTTCTTCATGCTGTCGGCAGTTCATTGTATATATGTGTGATAATATAAATGTATATGTAATAAATAAAAAAATATTTAATAAAAAAAAAGAGTACTGGCTGCTCTTTCAGAGGACACAGGCTCCATTTCTAGCATCCACTTGGCAGCTTACAACTGTCTGAAACTCCAGTTCCAGGGAATCTCATACCTTCTGCCTGCCTCCAAGGTATCAGGCACACACATGGTACACAGATATACATGTAGGCAAAACACACATCTACATAAAATTAATATTTTAAAATACAGAAAAAAAGAACATATTTCTGAAGGTACCTACCACACACTTGAGTCATAGAACATGGAGAAATTAAGCTGATTTTCACCCGGAAGCCTCATCTATTTCATTGTTTTCATGGTGCTGCAAGATGCTATGCCCACTACCAGGGGATTACAGTAAGTAAGAGTCTTACCCAGCTGTGAATCCTGAGTTACAGCAGTAAGTGCCTTGGCAAGGGATGCCCAGTCATGCAGTTGTGGCATGCATGTTATTGGGATAATTAACCAATTTCTATTGGTCCACTCCACAAGTTCCAACCATGCCTGGCACTGGGCCAAGAACCAATGGCTGGGTAGGTCATAGGCCTAGAAGGGAATGTACTACTATTATTCTGGTAAATGGACAGAGTATTGAATTTTTCCCCAAAGTACTTACCTTTATATTCATAGATTAGTACATATCTTAAGCCTCATCAGAGAAGCTTCTTTTTTGTGGTAGATACCAACTAACACAGAGACCCACAAGTGGCCAATGTGCAGAGAATAAGAGACTACCAACTGCTCGGCCTGACATGGGATATCCATGTCATACCCTCTCTCCACAAAGTTCAGGGATCACTTTGAAAGAGAAGCTAGAAAGGTTATAAGAGGCAGAGGTAATGGAAGTCTGCAGCAAAACACTGCACTCTGGACAGGACAGAGCAGTTGCACATACAGAGGCTGTGGCTACATGTACAGGATCAAATCAGAAGCATTCCAGCTTGGATGGGTGTGGGGATCATGAAGTCTTTTTCACCCCCAGATGAGGAGCTATTGATAGTTGATGGCTGTTTGAGAAAAGACAGTCTGTTTGTTGTTGTTGTTGTTGCTGTTGTTGTTGTTTTGTTTTTTGTTGTTGTTGTTGTTTTTAGGGATGTGACTCCCAAGAGGCTACCCATGCTGCAGTAGATTGTCCTACACCCAATGCAATGTTGGAATCACTAAGTAGTTTTTAAAATAAAACACATGAAACTGAGAGGAGATGATAGAAGTGGGCTGGGGAGGAATTCAAGGGGAGGGAACAGAAAATAGATTTAATCAAAACACATGAATGCAGATTATGAAAGTCTCAAAACTAAAAAATAAATTTCTGAAGAACATGTTCAATATCTCTCTTAGTTAGGGTTACTATTGCTATGATGATACACCATGAGAAAAAAAAAAAAGCAAGTTTGGGAGGAAAAAGTTTACTTGGTTTATACATCCATGTTGTAGTCCATCCTTAAAGGAAGCCAAGACAGATACTCAAACAGGGCAGGGAGGGGCCGAGAGGCAGGAGCTGATACAGAGGTCACTGAGAGGTGCTGCTTTACTGCTTGCTCCTTGTGGCTTGCTCAGCCTGCTTTTCTATAGACACAAGGACTACCAGCCCAGGGATGGCACCACCCACAATGGATAGGGCCATCCCTCATCAGTCACTAATTAAGAAAATGCCTTATAGGCTGGTCTACAGCGCAATCTTATAGAAGCAGTTCCTTAAGGTTCCCTCCTTTCAGATGATTTAAGCTTGTGTCAAGTTGACAAAAACTATCCAACACAATTGACCCCTTGTCAGCTTGACACACAAACACATCATTGTTAAACCACAATCTTTCCCTTCTCATTCATCTCCAAGGCCTCACATTAAAAACATAATTAACTTTAAAAGTCCCACAGTCTTTACAGTTCAAACATATTAAAATTTTAGTCCTTTTAAAACACCCAGTTGCTTTAAAAATTTCAAATCTCTTTTAAATGTTCAAAAATCTCTCAACTGTGGGTTCCTGTGAAGATGAAAATTAAGTTAAATATGTTCTTACTATGAGCAGGAAGAACCATGACACAGTCACAATCAGATTAATACAAAACCAAACTCCCTAAACTGTAAAAATAACCAACATCCAATTTCTGGGGCCCACTCATGATCTTCTGTGATCATCCAAATGGTCTGGGTCATTTCTTCAGCTCCATCTTCTTCAATGCACATGGCTTGTCTTCTAATCTCGGCATGATCTGCTCCACCACTGCTGCTGTACTTGGTGGTCACTCAACAGTACTGGCATCTCCAAAATGCTGGAGTCTTATGCTGCAACTGGGATTCGCTTTTGCCAGTGGCTACTCCTAGGCTCTCTTCATGGTACCAAGCTTCACCTTCTCTGAATGACCCCTCCAGTCCTTGGCCTTCAGCTGTTATTGAGGCTGCGCCTTCACCAATGGCCTCTCCAGCCAATCCTTGATTGCTCTCCATGAACCGTCGTCTATGCCTTCAAAATCAATACCGTCTTGGTGACTCTTCCACAATCCAGTTTGGCCGCTAACAACCTTCACCACTTCTGGAACACAGTTTCTGTGTGATGACTCTTGGGAGACACTTCCCAGAAGACTTCACCTCAGTGATGTTGGTCTCCTCTTAATCACCACCGTCTTCTCAGATCCACCTCACCAGCAGCAGTTGTCCCAGTAATGCAAAGGTTTCACCTCAGTGGCGCTGGTCTCTTGTTAATCATGGCTGATTCTTCATTCTCAGTAGACTGGATACCACAGATTCTTTACACAGAAGGCCTAGTAGAGTCTTTGTTTCTCTTTGAAACTTCACATACCAGGCCTCTATCAACTTCACTACTCTCAACAGTCTTATCTTCAAGGCTTCTAGAGAATACCTCACTGCTCTCTTAACAGTCAATGGTTTTTCTAGCCCAAAGCTCCAAAGTCTTTTCACAGTCCTTCCCAAAATAACATGGTCAGGTCTGTCACAGCCATAGTCTACTCCCGGTACCAACTTGTCTTAGTTAGGGCTACCGTTTCTATCACGAAACATCATAATCAAAAGTAAGTTGGGGAGAAAAGGGTGTATTTGGTTTACACTTCCCATATCACAGTTCATCTTTAAAGGAAGCCAAGACAAACACTGAATCAGGGTAGAAACTTAGAGGCAGGAGCTGATATAGAGGTCATGTAGAGATGCTGCTTACTGACTTGCTCCTCATGACTTGCTCATTCTACTTTTTTGTAGAACCCAGGATCACCAGCCCAGGGATGGCACCACCCACAATGGGCTAGGCCCTCCTACATTAATCACTAATTAAGAAAATGCCCAGAGGCAGAGGCAGATGGATTGCTGTGAGTTCCAGGCCAGTTTGGTCTAAAAAGGGAGTCCAAGACAGCCAAGGCTACATAGAGAAACCCTGTCCTGAAAAACAAATAAAAAGGAAGGAATGAAAAAGAAAGAGAGAGAGGGAGGGAGGGGGAGAGAGAGAGAGAGAGAGAGAGAGAGAGAGAGAGAGAGAGAGAGAGAGAGAGAGAGAGAATGCCCTATAGGCTTGCCTACAGCTGGATCTGTAGAAAGCATTTTCTTAATTGGCATTCCCTCCTCTCAGATGACTTTAGCTTATGTCAAGTTGACAAAAGAAAAACAGCAACAACAAACCACATCACTACACCACTGTCCCTATCCAGCCCTTATCCTTATCCATCAGGTCAATGCAAAGTAAAACTACTCTGAGATTCTATCTCACTCCATTCAGATGGCACTCATGAAGAGTACAAATGATCACAAACACTGGCATGGGTGTGGCAAAGAGGGAACTACTATATATTGTGGTGGGAGTATAAACTCAGGTAGCCATTTTAGAAACCGAACAGAGGCACCTCAAACAACTAGAAGTAGAGTTTCCACATGACCTAGTTACAGCACTCCTAGGCTGATACCCAAAGGACTTTAGACCCTTGTACAGAGACGCTTGCACATTCACCTTCATTGTTGCTACATTCACACTAAGAAATGGAATAAACCTAGGTATCATCCAAAAGATGAATGGATAACCAAAATGTAACATATAAACAAATTACTATTACTCAACTGTAAGGAAAAATTAAGTCATAAGTCTTGCAGATAAATGAGTGGAACTGAGAATTTTAGCTGAGTATGCTAACTCAAGCCGGGGAAAGACAAAAGCTGAATCTTCTGTCTCCTATGCAGACCCTAGCCTCATATCTTTTCTTGTGTTGTTAACTTGGAACACAGGTAGAAGCCAGGAAACTAGAAAGGGACCTTTTGGGGGGCACACTAAGGGAGGGGGAGGAGTACACCACACAGAAAACAAAGGTGGAGAAGTGAAATGCTGGAGCAGAACGGCTTATGCAGGGAGGGCCATGGAGCACAGGTGGAAGGTAAGGCTAACCCAAAGGAAGAGTACATGGAAATCTACATGGGAGCCTACTATTGTACAACTTAATTTTTAAAAAAGAGTAATTGTGGGTTGGAGAGGTGGCTCAGTGGTTAAGAGCCCTTGCTGTTCTTATAGAGGACATGGGTTAGCTCCTGGCACCCACATGGCAATTTACAACCATCTCTAACTCAAGCTCCAGGGGATCCAATGCCCTTTTCTGGCCTCTAAGGGCACCAAGAATGTACACTGTGCACTAGGCAAACATGTGTGCACATAAAATAATAATAAATAAAATATTTTAGCAAAATAATAGTAATAATTAGAAAGATAATAGAATATGTGTAAAAAGAAAGAAATGGGGGAATCCTGGAGTTTACCCAATAAAGCAAACATGGGGATGAAGGGTGGGGAAGACAGATGGCTTACCCAAAAATCTTTACGGAAATGCACTGTTAGGAAGCTAATTTCAAAGTATAACTGTAAAACAGAGTTTATGCCAAAGTTCCCTGTATCGGTAGACAATGTCCCTCCCAAAATACATGGCTTATTAAATGAAAATCTCTGAGCAAGACATGAAATATTTCCCTAGGGGTTATGGGTCAAGGAGACAGCAAATACACCCAAAACAACACTATATGAGAAGGCCTTATTTCTAAACAGCACTGACTTTGCATGAAGTACATAGAGAAATCAACCCAAACTGAGCAGGAACCTCCCTTCCTGCTGGATAACTTTCATAGCACCAGAAGGGATCATGCAGGCTGCTAAGGACGTCGGTGGCCTTTCTCAGCACTTGACCCTGCATTATAATACTGACCTTCCAGGCAAGCCAGGCCAACTGGTACATAACTGTTATGGGGTAACTAATCACTTTCTAATTGAAGCCAAGGTCTGCTCCACAGGAGGAAATTTTATGCCTGGTACAGTAATCCTGGTCAAAAGCCCATGGTGAGTGGAGGTTATAGCTGCTAGAGCAGAAGCTGCTATTGTTTTGTTTTGGTTTTGGTTTGGTTTGGTTTGGTTTGTTGCTAAAAGGCAATGTTGTTGAAGTGACTTCTAAATACTTATGTTTATACCATAGACCTGGACTGCTCATAGCCTTGGTCAGAGATGCTTCTTTTTGCAATGGACTGCAATAAATGGAAAGCTGCACAAATGGTCAAAGGAAATGAGAATAAGAAACTGAGCACCTAGCTCTAGATGAGATTTCTTTGTTGTTGTTGTTGTTTTGTTTTTGTTTGTTTAATCACACAAACCCCAGACAGCCTGTAAAGGCTCAGAGAAACATCACAGAAGAAGAGGCTGAAAGAATAAAAAGAGCAGAGCATCAGGAGGAATACTGTAAAATTCTGTCTTCTGGACATGACAATATGACATGGCTATCACGTTCATTTGTTCACAGCAGCTGTGGCTACTGCTCAAGAGCAAGCCTACCAAAATCCTGCTTCTGCAACAGGAAGAAGGCTTCCCCACCACAGCAGGGCCAGCGGCTCATACTGTGGCTGTCACAGCATCTTGTATCAGGAGAGTACCACAGATGGACGCATCATTTCCATCGCTTTGAAGCCTGTTTGTGTAGATGAGACAAAAAAAAAAATCATGATTTGGGGCTGTGTAATTAATAACTAAACCAGTGAAATGAGAGAATTCAAGTGAGCCTCGAAAGATCATTCCTCACCAAAAGAAAGGTTAAGAGCAGTATGGACTCAATCATTGTGGACCGTTTCTTTCTGATTCAAAACACATTTCTCTGAAAACGTTCATATATCTGAAAAATGTGTATCGCCACTTTCCACGTCTTAAAATGCTGAGTTAAAAGTGGAGGGGCATAGGTGAACTGTATATTTATTAAGTATAATTGAACGTGACTGCTTGCTAGATTGCTTATTACATATGAAATCCCAATTTTGGAGATCCTTATAATTTTAATTATGTATTTTAATGAAATAAACTTAATGTATTAAAAAATTTTAAATATAAGTAATGTTTTATTCAAGCTTCCAAATGCAAGTAATTTAGCAGAAGGTTTCAACATCTGCTTCCAAAGCAGACTTAACAACCTCAGACCATAAGGCTGCCTCTTTGCCTCACTCAGGAAAAGTGCAAATATGGAACAGGGCTGGCTGAAGTCACTTTGGGAGTTTTCTAAACATCCAGCAGGTCACATAGATGCCAGTAGATAGAGAAGGTTCCAGAAGTGCTGTAGAACTAACATGTCACTGGAGTGGTCAAGTTCTGCCCTCCATTTCATGAAAAGGAAAAGGAAGGCTGCCTCCAGGAAGGGAAAGTGTGGGGGAAGGGAAGGCTCAGGTCTGGGCTCCAGGCCCCTGGCATTGTGTCCTCCTCACCCTCAGGAACCTCTCTACCAGAATACCTTCCAACTCTCACTTAAAATAACAAAAATCAATCCATATTTATTTCAGTGAAATTCAAAGCATAAGATACATCATAACTGATTATCCAAACTCTGTGAATAGGAAGAAAATAAATATTGGAATGTCCACATTCATAGTTATACAGTGCTGTATGTTAAGTCTTTGTTTGAACAGTCTTATGTCACTATGGTTTGTGAAACAAGGTTCATTCATCAAAAGTGTACAATTCAGTGGCTTTTAGTGTGTTCACAATGATTATGCTGTCACCATCATACTCAATTTAATGACAGTCTTATATGCTAAAAAGATACTCCAATCACCTAACCATCACCCCAACTCCCAGTCCTAAGCCTTAACTAATTTATTTATGCTGCCAAAGTGACAGGGCATTCATATATACAGATTCCTACACTATCTGGCTCTTTGTTATGACTTAACAACCAATTTTTAATGGCTTTAAAAAAAAATCCGTATTCAAAAGTACTTCTTCAAATCTAAATTCTTTTTTTTCTCAGCAATCCAGACATCTAAGTTCAAACTTCATGTTTCCAACTTTGAAAATGTGATTTTTCTCTTATCTCTGGGTGCATGACAAATGCTTGGCTGTGGTAGGTGGCCCAGACAGCTGCCTGGCTCTGAAAACAAAGTCAACCCGGGCATTGTGTGTTCTCTTATGACCCCTGGTGGTTGATGTAGAGAGTGTTTTTTAAATGAATCCCTTGGAGTGCTTTAATCTCAAAACAGCACACGACTACTAATTAATATCAAATGTAACTAAAATTCAAATTATGTTGCTACGTTTAAGTGTCCTACTATTTTTCTAGAAATTATAGACTTTCAATCTGGTCCCAAAGCTCCTATTAGAACCCTATCCAAATGCTTTCTTAATGCTTTTCGTTTTTCACAAGGAAATCTTAAAGCGTTTCATTTTATTCCTTACAAAAACACGAAAAGTTGACGGCCCTTTCATGACTTCATCACTGTCATTAAAAATAAAATAAACAAGGGGTCAAAATTTTAGTAAAACTTGTAGAACTCATTAAACCAATAAAACAAAAATGAATATAAAAAATTCAAACTGTATTAGTAACAACAAAGTCTTCTAAGGGCCAAGCATGGTGAAAGTCACTTTTAACAGCTGTTTACCACAGTGACTGCTCTTTAAGTATCTTTCCATTTTTAACTGGTTTTAAAATTGAAACTTTAATATTACTGAGGATTTTTTCCTAATACTAAATTCCTGTTGTAAAATTTAAAATAGCGGAGACAATGAGATGAAATAATTACATAATAATTTTCTATATTCCTTTAAATATAATAAATTACTGCTATAGTCACATAAACATGAATTATTTCTGATGCAGAAGTATTTCTGATTTATTAATAAACCTTTATTATCTTAGAGTCTCAAATAGTCACAAAACATACATTCAAACAAGCATCTTATCACATAAGTCATCTAGACTCAAGGAAAAAAAACAGGACTTGAAAACAGAAAGGACCTGACCAGATCACAGCGGGGGCAGGAGAGGGACACAGGGGGACAGAGTGAATGAGATCACAGCTCATGATACACAGTCATGACATTATCACAAACCCATCATTTTATACAATGAGTACATACTAACTAAAATATTAAGGGATTTACACACACATATATGCTTATAAAAAGTAACAAATCTTTTAACCATTGTTGCCAGAAGTACTCTAAATTTTGCTCAAAGTTTGAGAACTCTTTAGCAGTGAGCGTGTAATTTAACAGTCATTATTATCTGAATTTCTCCTCTCTATTCTGTTTTGTGAAGATTTAAAAACATGTCCTTCTACACTTAAGACAGAGAACTTTAATTCATTTATTCGTCTGTAAATAAATGCCTTTTTTGAGCTAAAGATTGCAAATTAGATTATTGAGTTTGTAAATTTTTAGATCAAATATCAGACCTCTATACAGGGTAAGTTATGGAAAATAAGTCAGGAGATCACACAAATGTATGCCCACCTGTCTCCATGTGCAAAGCATAGGAGAGAAGGCATCTCCAGAGTCTTCAGGCTGTACTTACTCCAGCTGTGGTCATGGGAGGCCAACTGCATCTTCAAGGCTAGAGGCATCACTGACACAGGTAGGGAAGGGGCAGGGGCTAGTCTTTACCTTGGGGAAAGGTGAAAAAAAAAAAAAATAAGCAGGACTTTTGTGACAAAAGAAATAGGAAGCAGGATTCTACAGGTGCCTGGATGCCTATAGCCTGGCTGAAAGCGTGCCTCTGTGCACTACTGTGGGGACACTTCATGAAAAACAGCTTGGCATCGTTGCCTGCGGGACTGACCCCAGCTTTACTTCTTTTCCTTCTGTATCTCAAGCCACTACAGAATAGTCTCTTGCCTCGGTTTTTTTTTTTGTTTGTTTGTTTGTTTGTTTGTTTGTTTTTTAAGGCTCATTAATTAGAGGTAAACTTGATTTCTGTGAGGCTGGACCCTTTGCTTTTGCTTTTTGCATTGCCTAAAGAGTTTAAAGGAAATTTGTTATTTTATTAGTGTTTGTTTACTACAGTTGCAGGAGAGTAATTTGACTCATTTTCTTAAAAAAAGAAAAAAAAAAAAAAAGGAATTGAAAGAAAATGGCCTGAGACACACATAGATCAGTGGTGGAGCTGTTGCCTGGCGGTGCAAACCTGGGATCCTTCCCTAGCCTGGCAAAGAACCAATCAAGGAATAAAAACCCCTTTTGAACTGGAGACTGATATACGATCCTGGCCTGGTGACTCTAGATAGACAGGGGCTAACGACAACAAAAGGCCTTGCCATAAAGCCCTTCTACCTTTCTCAAAAGACGGTCAATTACTGTTTACGGCTCCAGCACTCTTTGATAGTAATCAGTGGCTTGGGTCTCCCTCCTCGGATACTGCTGTTTACTCTGCCGACCAGGGCACATTTCCATACAGTGAAACACATGTTCTCCTGAAACCTGACCCTCCATCCCAGAACCCACACTGCAGAGATTAGCGAGACAAGACAAAAGGCTGTTGACGACAAAAACAGACACCAAGGACAATCTCCAAGCACATTTCTTAAAGCCGTGGAGAAGTTAGGCACCGGTGGCAGAAAGCCTCCTGGTAAAACTCTTTAGAGGAGAAGAAACTTTGTGTTGGGACCATTTGGCTGGGACCTGTCCCGCCCCCTACGTGCCTGGCCATGTGCTCCAGTGATAGCCCCAATATAATTTCATGGCCAGAGAATCTGGAGCCAGGTCCTGATACGGTAATGAGGCGCTGCCGGGGGGTCTTCTGGATGCGCAGTGGGTTTACGGTTCCCACTATCCTTTACGTTGGTCTGCATGGTCTCCCTGACAAGTTTCACAGCCCTCCACTCCTAGTTTAATTCTCTTTCTCTTCACTGTGGGGTAGAAGGAGCAGTGACAATACCCACAATACTAGGTGCGCTGGTGCCCCCCTGAAGACCCTCCCTTCCAGCTTCTCCCTCAGTACATATGTCAGTCCCAAAGTAAAAGAAAAGAGTTTACAGGGGGGTACTGCAGACACACACACACACACACACACACACACACACACACACACACACGGGCTCGCGCCTTGCCACCAAGCTGGTTCTTTAAAATGTCAATCTCTATTAAATTAAATCATGAGTCCTACAATTAGACTTTAGCTTTGGAGAGATACTGGCCTCTTGGTGTCATCACAACACCCCCATACCACTGTCCTGTCACCCCCACCCCACCCCCACGCACGCACACATACACACACACACACACACACACACACACACACACACACACGTGCCTCACCTAGCTAGCCCGTGGCTCACTGCAGCTTCTAAGCAGCTCAAAGGAAAAACATCATTATAAAGGCAGAGAGATGCTGTCACCATCACCATTACTATTAACAACAGAGTATAGGACATCTTTTGCCAGTTGATGGGAAAGTTCAGATACAGGGGCATGGAGGACAGCTCAGTTGAGTGGTACATACAACCATGCCTGAAGCCCCAGTTCCCTGCCCCAAACAGCCCCCCTATTTCCCGCTGAAGGTTGTAAAGATTTCTCACATACTGAAGTTTCTGCATACACAATTAAGAATCATACCGAACTTCATTCCAGCTTGCTTAAAAGTAACAAAGTAATTTATAAACAACATTTCGGAAGGAAATGAGTGGCATATAATCAGACACTGGGGCCCTGGAATATTCTAATTTCTAGTGGAAAAAAGTATAAATTCTTTCTATTATAAACGATAAGTATGTGAATGAGACCTGGAATGTGAATAACGAGCAAGATATTTAAATGTCAGCCACAAAAGCCTTTTTCAAATTGCAAGCTAACTCCCAGATTCTATAATCAAAGAACTCCTCATTTTTACGTGGTAAAACTTACAAACAAAATAGAAAAGGAGCTGAAGGGGGGAGGGGGATGGGTTGGTTACCGTTAATGCCATTTTAAAAGCCGAGTTGAAATTGAATGTCAAACAGCTAAGGTTTATTGTACACGTGTTCTTGCTCGTTAAAGCCTGTGTCGAGCACGAAAGTGGCCCACGGGGATGCAGGAGGAGAGATGTGGAGGTCTGGGAATGAAACTCGCGGTTCTACCCGTCAGTATCCCGTGACACGTTCATTGTGTCACGCAATACCTGGAGCGAATCTTGCTTTTACTCCTTTACTCTCTGTGTCCTCCCTGCTGCGTTAGTTTCTTGCTGGCCTTTCTCGGTGTGTTGATTCTTTTGCCTCTGAAGCAGAGGTGGAAATGTTTGCGAGAGAGGAGAGTGAGATCAGCTGTTCCACTGCCTTGCCGTCGTCGGTCTGAAAGAAGATGTTGTCTCCTGGGTGTTGTTGACCAGGCAGCATTCCGAGAAAGGCTGGAGAAAAGTGAGCTGGTGTTTTAGCCTGCCCCGTTCCTCCCTGCTTTTGTGGAAAGGCTTCGTCATCTGGTAACAAGGGACATTTGGAACAGAACTTTAGGTACATATTAACATGCGAGGACAAAAATATCCCAAATACGAACAGTTTTCCGATCGTCGTTTTGGATTCTTACTGTGATTTCTTCCCCTCCACTTGGTTGAGAAACAAAGTGGCTACAATGAGTGAAACTATCTTATTGCTGCAACTCGTTCCTCACTTTAGTTCCCCCCCCCCCCGTGTTTTATTTAAAAATTTAGCCACTTTAAAATGAGCTTTTCTTATATCATAGAACCCAGAGGTTGACATGCAGCTTGAAAGACTTTTTCCTAACATAGTTTAAATAATTACATAGCAAGAAAATAAAATACTGTAGCAGGCACATTGCTCATTACCCCGACGCTCCTCTTCCTGTCCCAGATGAAGACAATCCGTTGTTCCCTCACCATGCTAATCCATGACCGGTTGGAGTTTTAAGGATTAGTTTCACTTCCAAAGAAAGCCTGTCCCCGTTATTCCAAACACTGCAGTCATTCTGGCCGCTCTGAGGCTTTAGTGGCCTTTCCCTCTGAGCCTCTAGTCTGTCTAGCTTACAAACTGGAGGGAAAAAAAAACCCTGAATGAGCAGACAGTCCCCTGCCAGCCCCAGGGAAAGCAAGTCAGTGCATCCACTAGGAGCCCCAGAAAAGGACAACACACACACAGAGGGTGGGAACCTTGTAGTCTTTTTGACAACCGCATAATTCTCAAAGGAATAGTACAAAACCTGAAGAAAAATGCATCCTTTCCACAGGTCTGGAAACTGGAGAGAGCGTGGGCAGTGGTGGGAGGAGGTGAACAATTGCATGGAAAAAAAATGGGGTAAAACATTCCAGACCTGGCATGGTGAACCCCTATATCTCTGCATCCCCATCTCCCAAGCCTTGTTTCCTAAGTCTCTATGCTTAGTAGCAATAGCAGCCACCCCTCTTGGTAGGCACACAGCCTCTCAGCGAGATGCTTTTCCTGCGTTAACTCTAATTTTCACAACAATTGAAATGTCCTCATCATCACACAGGCACAGTAACATGTGCCTTTAGTCCCATCTACTGGAGAGGCTGAGCCCAAGAGTTTGTGGCAGCCCAGGCCTGTAAGAACCAGTTTCCAAAACAAAAACCAGTCGTTGTCCCCATTTTACAGATGAGATTGCTTAGCTTGTGACTGCAAGTTCAATCCTGGCTCTGGCCCAATCAATTCTAACTGTGTCACTTCATCAAATGATAACACTGGGACTGGCTCCAACTGTTCATTGGCTTGAGGATGCATCGTCAAGTCCGCACTACAAAAACCAGAGCACACACAGCCTGTCCTGCTGGAAGGAGCCTCTTTCTCTGTCAAACCAGTCTCTCTCAAGGCTGTTGCTTCTCCATTGTCCCTACCCTGCTGTGTGACAAGCACGAGAAGGCACACAGGCGTCTGCAATGGGCATCTGCACAGAGTGAGTGTTTAGAGGCACAGCTCTCCCCTCTCCCACCCTCAAGGACTGTAATCTATAACCCTGTCAATGAGAAATGTGGAGGGCAGACTAGTTTCTTTCAGAAGATATAAAAAGACTCTTCCTTGGGCACAGGCTCATTCTAGAATAAGCAACATGACTGTTTTCTACCAGGGAGTATTCAACCATTTACTACATAAATAACTGTTTTCATCCCCACGAGCACTTTGCAGACATTCCATGACATCTGGGAAGCTTTGTCCTGTTAATGATTTAATTCCATAACACTGCCTTGGAAAACGAGATATCAATACCCAACAATATCTCTCTGTGGCCTTAGGCAACTTCTCCCTTCAGAGTCCAAGCATGTTGTTTGTTTGCTTGCTTTAATCCCATTTTAAACCTACCATTCAATACCCTGGTTTCTCTTCAGACTGTACAAGTCTTTCACCTTTTAAACCTAGCACATAGAACATGATTAAAATTTCTCAAATATTAACAGTACTGGCTCTGGTTCATGCTGCTTGGGAAATGGAAGAATTAATAGGGAGGAGAAGGAAGATGGGACTAGGCTTTGCTTGTTCATGAACTCATCATGTGTCCTGAAAATATATATTTCTTTTGCTCTCTGATCCCCAGTTTCTCCAAGTACAAAAGGCTTGAATTGCTAAACACCATGATCATGTGGGTTAGCCAGCCCTCACTGACATCCACATGGAGAAATTGGGGTACACTGAATCACCCCAGAAGGGAGCAATCTGGATCCACCTGTTTGGATCAAATTTTTAATCTCCTCGGGACTTTGGATGGTCCAGATTTCATGCCTCTGTTTTTAGACTTTTGTCTAGCACAAGGAAAGTACTGTAGTCTCTTTCGTGGTTCCCTCTGCAGCTGCACTTGCCACAAGCCCCGCCCCCATCCTTCTCCTCTCCAACATGGCAGGTGTGGATGGGAAGGGCATAGAAGAGACCCTGGCTCTACCAGTAATCCTTTATTTATTTCACATAAAAGATAATCTGAGGGAGATATTTTAACACATTAAAGCATTGGTTAGTCTTGAAGAGTGAGCTCTTCAGTTTGGGTATAACTTTCAGTACTTGTACTTTTTTGTTGGTTTTTTTTTTTTTTTTTTTTTTTATGCTTTCTGAACAAAGCACAGCAAGAGATGTTAAACACTAAGTATTAAAGCAAGGAATCTGAGACTTCCTGAGAAACTTTAACAGACTTAAAAAATTTTAAATCAAGTATTTATTTTATTTCTCCTTCTCCTGGATTTTCTTTAATAAACCACACATTTCTTTTTCAGGAAAGAATTCAGAAGTCAAACAGTAGTGCTTTCTACAAAGATGATATGTTTATATATGCTATCACACACACACACACACACACACACACACACACACACACACACCAGGCATAGCAGGCACAAAATGTCCTCAAATCCTCTCTTGTCAATCCCTTTGCTATCAAACCAACTAAATCAAGATACAAATCATATGAAGATGAATATAGTTCCATGTACTTGTACCTGCAGAGTGAGATAACTCCTCAGTACAGAGAAACCAATACTCTGAGATGACATTCACTGCTGATTACCAAGACCATGTCTCGAGAAGGCAAAGAAAAGGATGGATGGATGAATGGATGGATGAAAGAAAGGAAGAAAGGGGCAGGCAGGCGGACAGGCAGCAAGGAGTTAGGTCTAGTGCTGAGGCCATTGCAAGGGCAAGTGACATTATTGTATTCTAGTGGCCGATAGGAACAAAGCAGCTATGATAGAAAATAACAATGCCTTTCTATGGGAACAATGAAAAGCAAATATAACAGTAAAATATACCCATAAAAACCGTTACAAACAGCAAAGTAAAACTATGAGTGAATTGCTAGATGAGCCATTGCTGTGTGTGAAACACAAACAAAATGTAAGTGGTGGGATAGTAATAGAAAAGTAATTTTGAAAGAAATCTGATACTGTGCTTTAGCACAAGTAAAAGCTAATAGAACCCTTGCATTATTGCAGATGGGAAAAGAGAATAAAACACTATATTCCAGTAAAGAGTATTTCAATAACTGTCATTGCTATATATGTAAATGTGCAGAATGTTTTTAAATATAAAACTTTGTCTTTGCCCTGACTCACTAGAAACCTCTCATCTTCGAAAGCTGTGAGGCTCAGGCTGAGCTATTGCCTAGCACGTGCAAGCCTGAAGGTTCAGTTCTCTGTGTTCCCTAAAATAAAAAGGAAACCCAAAGCCAGGAAGTGCCCCTCCCTGAGGAATTCAGTCTTGCTGTGGGGATCCAGAGGATTTTTTTGTTGGACACTTAATGTCCTCTACTGAATCCCAGTCTGCATGTGGAGGCACTGCCACGTGTGCCAACCCATGGAGGCTCAACCACTCAGCCTGAGGAAGATGGATGGTCCTCTTGGCCAGGCCACTGCAGCAGACACATTGCATCCACCTGTTTAGCTGCCTTGAAGAATCATGCTTGAAGCACGCCTGCCTGCCTGCCTGCCCCAGTCCCTGGATGTCAGCAGACACAAAGGGAGTGAGAGCTGATATTCTGAGAAGACCCACAGGTTACCTGGGTCTCTCTGTGTCTACTGACATTGTCACTCTAGTCTCACTCATCCACCATTTGATCCACATTCATGGATACTTCCTTAGTGATCCTTTCTTTGGCAAGGATGGCCACTGAGGAATCAGGCCACCTTGCCACACCGCTCTGCCTTATGGTGGCTACAGTTCCTGAGTTTAACCTGACACACACTGGGCTCTGCTAGAATCCGTGTCTGCTTCATTTGTTTTGGGTTTCCTCCTCTTCTCCGCCACCCCATTAAGGTTTTCTCTTTTTGCTTTCATGATGTAAAATAAATGTGGGCAGGATTTGGGCTGTACTTGCTGTCTTCAAAACCACACCATGAGCTTGTCCTTAACATCATTTTGCCATTTCTTAGTCCATGTTTTTCACTTAACACAGCCAGCACTTGGCATGCTCAGGTCCTGCACCCATGAATTCGGCCAATCTCAGATTTTAAATATTGGGGAAATTGCACCGTGTCCAGGCTTTTCTCATTATTCTCAAGCGAATACAGCATAACCACTATTTACACAGCACTAACATCATGTTGGGTGATAGCTCAAAATATATGAAAGGATGGGGGTGGTCTACCTCACATCTGGCAACTCTTTACAGATGGGCGTCCTCAGGCTTTGGCATCTTGGAGCCCTGAAGTCAATGGCTGTTGCTAAGGGTAAGTGCATATCACTGGTGCTCAGTGTAATTCAATTTTCCTTGCTGATCTTGGCAACAACAGAGTTCACCCACCTGTAAATTGCTGCCATTTGTTTTCTATTGCTTTTATTCCAATGGTTAAGAAATTCTCCCAAACATCTCTTATCTAATATCCCTTTGTAAAATGTCCCAGCTGTGGGGACTATGGCAGTTCCTTTGTGTTCTGTGTTATCTACGTATGGCATTTTGCCTCTCTGGGTTAGTTCTGGAATTTTTACTGTGTATTCAAGTTGCAGTAGACAAAATTCCACAAAATTACACAGTTGCTGAGTCACTCCCAAGAGTATCTATCTCCCCAAGTGTTGGGGTTTTATAGGGTTGTCCCCAGCCACCATTTTCCTTCCTTCCTTCCTTTCTTTCTTTCTTTCTTTCTTTCTTTCTGACATTTTCTGTGTTTTGTTTGGTTTGTTGTTGTTTGTTTGTTTGTTTGCGATTTCCACTTGCTTTGGTTCTTGGAGACAGAGTTGTGGCATGCAGCTGGCCCGGCTGACTTTGAACTTCTGATCCTCCTATCTCAGGCTCTAGAGTACTGGGCTGTAGTCATAATGCAATGATTTCAATGAGAATAGCCCACATAGCTTCATACATATATTGGCTGCTTGGTCCCTAGTTGGTGGGACTGTTTTGGGGAAGGAATCAGAGGCATGCTTTTGTTGGAGTAGGTGTTTCACTGGAAGTGGGCTTTGAGGGTACAAAAGCCCAGGTCAGGCACAATCTCTCCCTCTCAATCTCCCCTTTCTTCCTCCCTCCCCAACTCCCACCCTTCCTGCTTGCAGATCTGCTGTACACTCTCAGCAAATTTTCCAGCACCATGCCTTCCAGTCTGCTGCCATGCCATAAGCCATGATGTCCATGGACTCATCCTCTGAAGCTGTAAGCAAGTCCCCAACTAAACAAATTGCCTTGGCCGTGGTGTCTTGTCACAGCAGTGGATCAGTAACTCACATTCAAGTGAGACCATGCTCAACTCACCTCCACTGGCACTGAGCCATGAG
This sequence comes from Acomys percivali, assembly GCA_907169655.1. Taxonomy (NCBI): domain Eukaryota; kingdom Metazoa; phylum Chordata; class Mammalia; order Rodentia; family Muridae; genus Acomys; species Acomys percivali. Next base: position 63,330,872 of record OU015746.1, on the reverse strand, counting down.
TTGTACTACCAAACACTTCAAACATCATATTCTGTGAACAAACTACTCTATTTCTTCTTCCTTTTCTTTATTCTTTCCTTTTGATGGTGTTAGTGTTTGGACCAAAGACCAAGAGCCTGCTAGGCAATTTTTTAAAATGTATTAATTCTTTGTGAGTTTCACTTTATGGCCCCCAGTCCCATCCATCTCCTTGTCCCCCCATATCCACCCTTTGCCCTTGCAAACTACTCTCCCCCCAAACACCACTATACATACAAACAAACAAAAGGCACAAAGCATAAAAAAAAATCTCATTGTGTAAGGTGTTGTATGTCACAGTGTGTCCCACAGCATATCCCTCTGTCCACACATCTTCACTTGGAAATGCTCATTGCAATGAGTCATTGGTCTGGTTTGAGACCTCTGGCTTCTGTGACACCACTGATATTGGATCCTCACTGGCATTCTGCCAGGTTATACTGTTGTTTTCCTGTATCATGGAGGTCCTGACGAGGGACAGGCCCTTTCACAAGTCTCAACCATTTGTAGATGATACAGATTTTGGGCTGGGCCAACTCAGAGCCCTGGATCTGGACCTAGTGGTAGCTGAGCTGGTTAGCAAGCTGGTTCTCCCTTATCTGCAAAACCAGGATGAGCTCTCCAGCATTTCTCCAGCTAGGCTGCCCAGTACCACCATCAACAAGAGGCAGAGTCAGCTCTCCCTTCCTTACACCTTGAAGATACAGCGATGTGAACTTTCTACTTTGTTTTTCCAAGAAACACACATCTGTGTTTATGATCACTGGTTTCATGTATCTGTTTTTATATGGCACAGAACTCAACCTGCCCCTAATATTCTAAAGATAATTGGGTAAAAAAGCGATTATTTCATTTCATAACTTTTAAGCTTATTGAATATGAAACTTATTGTTCTTAGCATTCCTAATTTGTGTGTGCGTGTGTGTGTGTGTGTGTGTGTGTATGCGTGTGTGTGTGTGTGTGCGTGTGTGTGTGTGTGTGTGTGTCTGTGTGTGTCTGTGTGTCTGTGTGTGTGTGAATATAAATCTTTTGGGTAACTTTTTAAATTTACAACTCTGCAGTTAATATGTAGAGACCATTGCCTACCTGCCTATGTTTTCTCCCTGCCCCTCTCACCAACTACTGCTTCTTTTAATGAAAAATAAAGTGGTAACAAGTTCATATCTTAGCCAAGCCTAGATAAGGCACATCCTTAAAATGTGGAGACTAATAGAAAACAAAAACAACAACAAAAACCCAGATCATTTGTAATGTAAGCTGTCTTCTATTTCTGCTTATTTAGCCTGCTTAGAGATTTTCTTAACCTACAATGTAGAAAAAAAATTGTTTGACTCAAATGCATGAGAAATTCAGTAATTTCTTACAAACAAGTTGAATGGCTATATTCCTGCTTTTCCATATATCTCATCCCGTCCCCTGGCCCCACCCGCATGTCCACTTTCTACATTAGCCAATCGGGAGTAGGCTAAGGTTAAATGAGGGATGGACAAGTTCCCCCTGCTTTAAGGATAATGACAGAATCCTTTGGCCATGTGTACTTACTAGCCCCGTCTGAATCCCGGCCTACCCTTTGTGCAAAAAGGAATTCCTTGCCAGGTTACTTTTACATTGCACTTGTATTTCTTTGTGCTACACCAAGATTATCAATTTACAACAATGGCATTATAATTATAACCTGGATTCTGCTCTTTTTTTGCAGTGTATCAGGGATAACTTATCTCTGTGCCTTCAGTTTAAAGGGTACTAAAACAATTTCAGTACATGCTCAAAGTGATTAACATCTTTACTTAAAAAGTGAACATCCCACTCTAAAATAGAGTAGATGAAAACAGGATAGAGACAGAAATTCTACACTTTTATCCTGCTTTTGGTTGATATGTGTATGTAGATGAGAACATCTATCTTCTAAAAGTGCACTGTGCATGTGTGTGTGTGTGTGTGTGTGTGTGTGTGTGCATGTGTGTGCCTGTGTTCCTGTGTTTGTGTTTGAATACAAGTGCTCATGTGAACCAGAAGAGGTTCTAAGAGTCTATAATAATAAGACTTAAACCTTTAATGTCTACCTAAACATCATCTAAATTTGTTATGAAACCATGAGACAAATAACACCATTTGCCTTATTCATAACTATCAGATATTTAATATACAAGATAAAATTAAGCTTTCTAAGTTTTATACAACAAAATAAGACCGAAAAATCAAGTAAGAAAAATATATAAATATAGTAAAAAAATGGGGTTTTTGGTAAAGAAAGTTAAAGAAAAGGGATATGTTTTTTGTTAAGGAAGGATTTTTGTACTGTAAAATAAAATTTTGTCCTATGATTAAAGATTTTTTTTAATGAAAAATAAAAGATTTCTCCCATTCATAGCAAGGTGCCATTCTTGGACTTTGTCTCATAGCATGGAAACTAGGGCAGAACCATGTGGTGATGGCCAGGTCTATGGTGACTGTAGCGATGCCATATAGAGAGCCTCTCCAGAGACCGTCCACCAAGATCTTACCTATTAGTCTCTTTCCCAACTGCAAACATCTAGGGAAATGTTGGACTATAGAGAGAGGTGAAACGTTAATTAAAAATGGGCCTGTATGAGGCAGCTTCCATGAGGCCAGCATCTGTAGGTGCTTCAGGCTTTCTGTACAGAGAGATGGCACACCAAGTTTCTTCCACAAGGAGCAGTTTTATTATACACTGACACAGTCTTAGCAAGTATTTTCCCAAAGACTGAGCCCTAAATACAGTTTTGGCCTCTGTGTCTCCCATATATGGTGATATTTAATCTGTTTGGAGCACTCTAAATTACTGGGTTGTGACAATAAGAATGTCCAGAATGAGAAGGGTGGAAATTCTCTAGAGTGTGGCACAGATGCACGTGTGCACACTGACACTGGCTAGACCTCATTGCTGCCAATGGTCACACAATATTGCTGGGTGTTTTTTCCTCTCTCTGTCCTCCCCCTCCCCCCCCACCCCCTGCCGACACACACCCAATATCCTCACTAACTGTCACAGTGGAACTTTTCAGTGATCAGCTGTTTGGAGATTGGTTACACCCCTACAAATAAAGCTCATGTGTGCTCTGCATGAAGCCCAATAAAATCATTGTTCGCACCAAACAGAACTTTGATGAAACCTCACATGGTGTTCGTAAGATAAGACATTTGCCTCAGTCTCCCCCAAAAAGTTAACAGAAGGCTAAAGTACGTCATAAGAAGCTTGTGAAGGTTAAAACGTACAGAAGAACGACAGCATAGACATCAGTAGGTTGGCTATAATTTAAGGTTATTAGAAACACCCAAGGGCAGGGCTGGGAAGGTGGTTCCGTCAGTGAGAGCACTTATTTTGCAAGCATGAGGACCAAAGTTAAATTTCCAGCACCCACATTAAAAGAACAATTTGGAATTAACTGGGACCCACCTCCAGGGTATTTGAACCTACAGTACAACAGCATGGATACAGCCCAACTATGTCAGTGCATCATGGAAAAATAAAAGGCATATGATCAGGTTGGTTTCTTCTACTAATATTGAAAACACATCCTTGAAGAGCTCCATAATCCCTTTAATGTGCTCTAACATCCTTCTGTTTTTCTTGGGCTTAGTGGCTACTGTGATCTCCCTTCTCATCCTGACAGTCAGATGCTCTGCACTGCACTGAACTGCCCCTGGGCTAAGCATGATGAGCCATCCTGAACATCTAGGAAATTATAAGTACAAGTAAATGTAATTAGGCACAAATAGGAGTTATAATAATTTATAGATTAGACGTGTCTTTCATGCATTTTCAGGTAAATAGATGGAAATGGGCAAATTATGCTGAGTGAGGCCTCCCAGATGCATATGTTTTGTCTCATTTGGATTCTAACTCTAAATTTTTGCTTTGTATATTTAAACTGGAATACATGAAAAAGACAGGAAACTAGAAATTAGTCACTGGGGGTGGCTTCATTAAGGACAGGGATATAGTAAATAAAATATGAGTAAAATAATAACAAAGAATGGAAATGCAGGACTAGGGACAGGGCTCTAGAAAGGATGAAGTGGAGTGGGGAGACAGTGAGAAAATGGGAAATGGAATTGTGAGTGTGCGGTGGAAGGCTTGGCTAAAATGAGGGGTGTGTGGAAAAGCTAAATAGAAACCTATGATCTTCCAAACCAAGAAAAAAATATTAATCCATGTGGATAATAGAACACAGGTGACATGATATGAGGTGGGGGAGAATATTCAGGTTAAACATTTAAGTAAAGGTGGGAGGATTGGAGAGAGAAGAAAAGAGAGGGCAAGTTAATGGAACTAAGGGTATATGAATAAAGTTTACGCAAATTCACCAGTTGTAAGCTATTTAAGTATATACAGAAAAGAGTTTGAACTAAAGTATCCTGCACTGGATGGACAATGTCCTTCCAGAAGACATGGGTTATTAAAAGAAAATATCAATGCAAGGCATAGAAAACCTCCCTACCAGTTAATTGGTGACTAATATAGCAAAGGCACTCAAAAGACCACACGCTATTGCCACTGTCCTTTACCCCACAGTAATTATATGTTAAGACCCTAGCTCACTTTGGATGAAAGACAAAGAAATCAATCTCAAACTGACCAGAAAACCCTCTCCTTGCTGGCCAGCGTACATAGTACCACAGAGTGCTATACAGGCTCCTGAGGAAGAAAAACATCAAAGGTCTCTTATCCAGAGCTGAATGCTACAGGCTGTAATACTGACCTGTCAGAAAAGATGTGCCTTCTGTTGTAATAGTGGTATGGCAGTTATGGAAGTAACCAACCATTTTCTGACAGGATATAAAGCCTCCACCACAGGAGGAACTTCAAACCCAGTACTATGAGCCTGCCCAAGAGCCCACGGATAAAGAAGTCATCAACCCTAGGGAGGAATATATTGTTTCTAAATGGGCATGTTGTTAACTTGTCTTCTAAATATTTCTGTTTATATCCATAGACCTAGATTGCTCTCAACTTTTGTCAGAGAAGCTTCTTTTTGTAGTTGGCAGTGGCTAATGCAGAGACTCATAAATGGTTAGAGTACCAAGTAAAAGTAACTGTGAGTGCTCAGCTGTATAGATGGATCATGTTTATCAATCTCTCCTTGCCAATACTTGGGGACCATCTCAGAAGATAGGGTGGAAAGAATATAAGAGCTGATAGGAAGAGGTGTAAAATGCTGTCTTCTGGACGTGACACTGCTATTACGTACAACAACTCACTGCCCAAGATTAAGCCACCCAAAATCACAGCATAGATAGGGAGTTCCCTAAGATCTCACCCCAAATTGAGGAACTATTGGCAGCTGATGGCTGCTAAGGAAGGCAAAGTCACACTCCTTTGGGGACGTGGCCTCTGATAGGTTGTCCGTGTTTTAGTGGAAAGTCCCACACTCATGTGCACACAGGCAGCATGACTAGAGTCAAGAAGTTATAAGTAACAGTATCAAAAAGAGGCCATTGAGGGAGAGAGAGGTTGCTTAGCAGTTAAAAGCATTTGGCTTTGTTCCTAGGACCCACATGGTAGCTCACGGCCATCCACAACTCCAGTTCCAGGGGATCTGATGCCCTCTTCTGATTCCTGAGGTACATATGGTACACATGCAAAATACTCATATATACAAAATAAATCTAAAATTTAAATCTAAAAACCATCTGTAACTCTAGTTCTAGGGAATCTGACACCCTCACATACATGGAAGAAAAAATACCTATGCACATAAAAAAATAAAATAAAATAAAATAAAAAAGAATGGCCCCCAAAGGCTCATATTTTGAATGCTTAGTTGCCAGGAAGTGGGATTGTTTGAAAGGATTTGAAGGATTAGGAGGTGTGGCCCTGTTGGAGACATGTCACTGTGGAGGGTGAGCTTTGAGGTTTCAAAAGCCCATGCCGGGTCTACTTTCTCTCTGTCTGCCTACAAATCAGGATGTAGCACTCTCAGATCCTTCCCCAGCACCATGTCTGCCTACATGCCGCCATGTTCCCTGCCACTGTGATAATGGACTAAAGCTCTGAAACTGTGAGCAAGGCCTGAATTCAATGCTTTCTTTTAGAAGAATTGCCTTTACCATGTTGTCTTTTCACAGCAGTAGAGCAGTGGATAAGACATATATAAATAAAATAAATATAAATGTTTTTAAGAATATAAATTTTATTTAGTTAACTTGCCGTTTTTCCCTCATCTGTTGCCTTTTCTTCTTTTTTATTTGTTTTTTTTAATTTTACCTTTTCTTCTTTATATGATAAAATTTCTAGATTGTTTTAACTTTATATATTGTTTTAACTTTATATACTTATACTGTACTTATATATCTTTTACCGAGTATTTTTCTCCCTGAAGACTATTTCCTGTCCACCTAGCATCATTTATGCCAGGTCCTGCTAATGAGATTTCCCAGCATCCTAGGATATAAACCCCACAGTTGACAACTGCCTATGTAAAGATGTCTGTCCATTGGTGGGGGAGGGGGGACTGTGGACTGAAGTCCAAGAAGAAGATGTAGCTACATAAGGCATCTACAGGTTGACTAATTGGAAGTTTCTTGATTGCACCCCGCTACAACGTCTCTGATGCCTAACTCCAGTTATCATATGCTCTCTGCAGCCCTCTAACTAGCCACCTGACAGGTAGCCTTGTAAATCCTTTGGAGATGTACAAGCAGACGCTTATCTTTACCAACCTAAAAGCCGAAAATGTCAACAGATAGCATCTGTGACCTATACCAGAGAGCCTCCCGCTTTGCTGTATAACTCACTCACTTAACAGTCCCATCATTATATTTTTAAAGTCCCTTGATTCATAATTTTCTCTAATACCATAAAACTTCATAAAATCATCACCACATTGAAATATTGTTATTTGTGAGAAGCTGAATCTGTGTTTCAAGGCTGTGGCCAATCATAATGGCATCAGAATAAACTCTCTTCATCCCTTTGAGGTGATATCTGTATTTTTGAATCTGCAAAGGGTTAAGGAAACTGACAGTGGCTGGTGATAAGTGGAGGTTTAGGAGAACCTTCCCCCAGAAGCTAATTAAAGTAAATCTTTCCATGAAGGGGAGTGGAGGTGTCAAATATTGCTAACAGCAAAGTACTGTAAGGTTTGAATGTGGCCTGTGGCTTGGCAGCATTGGTCTTTAGTGACCTTGATAACAAGGTTGAAGTAGAAAATAGACCTTCATAGGAATACAAGGTTCTGAACCTTTTAACTCATAACCTGTCACCCAATGCAGAAAGACCCTTCCCTAGTGATTATGCATAGTATGTCCACCTGTTTCCCACTTCCCACAATGCCGAGCAAAGACCAAACTCATCAGAATCGGGGAGGCACCATGGTTCCTGGAAGGATACTGGCCACTGGTCTTATCTTACATACATAAACTCTTAAAATATGGCATATTCACGACTACCAACCAGAACTATGCCAACAGCCCAGCCAAGTGGCTTGATCCTTCAAATGAGGTGTTCAGAACCTTTTTGTTTTAAGACGAATGCCTGGAAACTGGGATAAGTAACCTTGGTGACTTCATCCCCAGTGCACTCTATACTTCACTCTACCTCCTAGTTGTATTCCAGCTTTGCATTCACTATGGTGCATTTATCATGACAGTAAGGAAGCAATCCTCAGTGTGCCTGGTACCCCTTTATATTGGTCCTATTGGCCTCCAATCAAAACCATCTCACTGTCACTGTACTCCGTGTATTTTGCCAAGTGAACAGTCCTTTTTGTCTTTCTGTTCACTCTTTGCGACCATTCACACTCAAGGCAAGTGCTCTATTCTGATCTACACCCCTGTGACATCACCACTGGATAGTTGCTGTCATTCTGAACCGATATGAGTGCCACTTTGAATGGACTGGACACCAGGGCTGTGTGCCTAATTCCCTGTATCGACACACGGTTTATTATTAGCAAATTTGTTATGTGCCGGTAAAGGAAAGCTGAAAAGAAGGGATGGATCCAGGATTGTAAGTAAATTGCTAAAAGGAAAGTGTAGAGGGATTTTGTCTGAGTATTTGGTGCATTTTAAGAACTAGGAAGCAGCTAAAGCCAACACCCAGAGGAGGAAGTGGAGGCTAAAAAGAGAAAAAAAGCAAGAAAAAAAAAAGCAATATGAAGAGTTGGGGAAGGTAAACATGAGTGGACCAGGATGTGAGAAGATCCACTGTACATCTTATGGTCCACTGGAGACCAGCAGACATAAATTCAAATGAGACACATCCACCTAACTGCGTATATTCTAGCTATTGTGAGCTCAAAGGTACACGGTCTGTTGGAGTTGCTCTAGCCAGATAATGTTGCTTGAAGAATAAAAAGAGGAGCAGAGGAAACATGTGAGGGATGAACTGTGGCAAGGCACAAACTTGGTGCCATTCACTGGCTACCCCTCAGTGTGTGGGGGGTGGGGTGTGGTGGGGGACATGCACTTCCAGTATTATTTTCCCTTTCCTGGGAGAAAAGCCCAGACAAAGGAAGGGTAAATGAGCACCAGGCATGCTGAGGCCTCACTTCTTTAACATCATGATAAATCCACCTCTCATTTCTAGAGTTGGAGACACATGAAAATGGACAAAAGGCTTGCAGAGAGAAGAGAGACCATGGGCAGGGACATCTCTATGAGAAGCTGGAGATCTAGGACAAGGAAGGCTCCTGGGAGGATCTGACTCCAGCTGAGTGACTCTAGCTGAGACTCCAAGTAGCAAGGGTCATAGAGACTGAAGAAAACTCCAATTAGACAGGACTCCTAGTGGAAGGAGGGGAACACCAACCTACCCACAAAAACCTTGACCCAAAATATACCCTGCCTACAAGATGTGCAGGGATAAAGATAGAGCAGAGATTGAGGGAAGGTCCAACCAATGCCTGGCCCAACCTGAGACCTACCCCATGGGAGAGAGACAACCTCTGACACTATTAATAATACTCTGCTATGCTTGCAGATGGGAGCCTAGCATCGCTGTCTTCTTAGAGGCTTCACCCAGCAGCAGATTAAAACAGATGCTGAGACTCAAATCCAAAGATTGGGCAGAGTGCAAGGAGTCTTGTGGAAGAGTGGGGGAAAAAATGGAAAGACCTGGAGGGGACAGGAGCTCTACAGGTAGACCAACAGAGCCAACTAACCTGGGCCCTGGGGGATTTACAGAGATTGAAACACCAACCAAGGACCATGCGTGGACTTGACTTAGGCCCCTTACACATACATAGCCAATGAGCAGCTTGGTCTTCATTTGGGTCTCCTAGAAAAAGAAGAGGGGGCTGTCTCTGACATGGACTCTGTTGCCTGATTTTTGATCATTCCCTCCCTGGTGAGGCTGCCTCATCATGCCACAGAGGAAGAAGATGCACTCAGTCCTGATGCAACTTGATGTGCTGGTTGGTATTGGTGGGGGCGGGTGTGCTCACTTTACCTGAGAAGTAGGGGAAAGGGGATAGGAGAAAGAAGAAAGGAGTGTGGGACCAGAAGGAAAGGGGTGAGAAGTGAAGAATGAAAGAAAGAAAGAAAGAAAGAAAGAAAGAAAGAAAGAAAGAAAGAA
>OU015746.1:63202786-63319245 GCA_907169655.1 Acomys percivali | reverse complement strand
ACACACACACACACACACACACACACACACACACACACACACACACACACACCCTCCTGTGACTCACCACACGTACCCCAACATACACACACATGCTATTTTGCTATTACAATGGAAATTTGACAAGTCAGGCTTGGGCTTTTCTAAGAGACAATGTGGAGAAATACAGAAGAAAACGTATGACACTCTGTAAGGAAAATTTGACTATACACTCACACACATATATGTACAATTTATATATATGTATAGAGGTGTATACACACAGTCAGTCACCTTGTTGGTGAAGTTTAAAAGTGACAATGAAATGAGGCATGGAGGCTTATGCCTATAGATTGAACACTCAGGTCCCTAAGGCAAGAGGATTGCTATGATAGGCCAGTCTGGCCTGCTTGGGAAGATTCTTTTTCAAAACTAGATGAAAGAAAGGGAGTCTGGGTGAGTTCCTTCCCTCATTCCTCCCACGTGGCTTCATGAGTAGAACAGGCATCTTCTCATCCCAAGTCTCATCCAATCTCAGTTGGGACTGAACACTGTTCTGTGAGGTCCGAGTCCCACAGTGGGGAAATGCTGGGAATCGTGTTCAGAGACTCTGTCCCATGGCTTAGAATCAGCTCTTGAAGGCCAGCCACATCAATTTCATTTCCTGTTTCTTGTGGCTGTGAGAACAAAAATACCTATTTCTTGAACAGCTGACTTTCTCATGGAAAGTCTGTCAAGTGGCACTCTCCCCTACTTCAAAGATATTCTTCCAGTCAAGTTTAACACAAACTCAAACTCAAAGCTCAAAAGCAGTGCTGCCGACCCTGGCTCCATCTCATTGACTTTCCCCATGGCTTTGATAACAGCTCCACTGGAGATGCCTCTATGGCTTGGATTAGGCCATACGTAGTCTCCACTGTCCCCCTCCCCTGTGGCGTCTGTGTTTATCTCTGTGGCTAGCTCTTTATCTTGGATTAGCCTCTGCAGGTTGGATTCTTTGAGTCTGCAGATCCTACACACTTCTCACCAGTGACTTGTCCAGAACCCATAAGAGAGCAATGAAGGAGGGGCTGCCACTTTCCTCATCTTGGTATACGCATGGTGTATATAAGGTGTAATCTGAAGTTACTCTTTTCTGTCTATTACAGTCACTTTCTGAACTGTCGGTGATTTTATAAGTTTAAAATGATAGAAATAAAAAAGATTCTCCAATAAATATTTTGTTTTCATGGTAGATTCTTAGAATGTGGGACAATTATGCCCTTTCTTGGAAAGGCATAACTTCTATCTCATGTGGAGAGGCCTATGCAATGAGAGATCTCTCTCTTTCTGTTTCTCCATGTACAGCTAATTAAAATTCTGACTGGGTTTAGGATCAAAGAACCCAGATCCATTGCATTCTCACATTCTTTCTTCCTCTTTTAATGTCTTCCAAGATCTATTTTAAACTGGAAGTGTCGTGTACTTTTCAGCAAACCTTTGACATACCCTGATTGGCTGTTAGGTGAAGGCTGAGACCTTCTTCCCCCTTTTGATTTAATGGGAACAGGTCAAAGGTCTGCATAAGTTTCTCTGCATCCATGCCACATCCTGGGAAACAGTGTGCTTCCTTGCCAGGCGGGTGAAACAGTTGCTTGGTAATCCAAATCCACTTTAGCGGGTAATTTGGGGATTAAACTATTCGGGGGTGAGATGACAAGAAGAATAACATTAGCAGAGAAGTGTGAGAGGTACGGTCGCTGAGAGGTTGCTCCAAGGTGTTCACAGTGAGCTGGAAAAGCACAGAAGGAAATGCAACACCAAGGATGTTTTCCACTTCTCACCCCGGTGCACTTGGCAGCTTCCATGATACTTTGACTTTCCAAATATTGGAAAGAAAAGCAGCCAAGGATTTCTGCAAGAATGAGAAGTGCCTGGAGCACTTCAATTTCCGAGTGGTTAAACAAAAAGAGGACACACACCAAGAAAAGCCACTCTAAATGAGTGCAGAGGAGCCTGACCAACGAGAGAGGCATTTAATTGGAGGAGAGAAAAACAAAACAGAAATGATTATCTCATTATTTGTATATGGAAGGGCTGCCATGAGGTAGGCTTACACAGATTCCTTGCATTTCTCATGTCGATAAGGCCCATAGTTCCTCAGAATTGTAACTACAACTTGGGAGTGATATTAATCATGAAACACCTTCACCACATAGGAAAGGTTATTTCTGTTATTTCTTTCCAGTGCTGGGATTGAATCCAGGGCCTTAAACTACTTGGTGATTTTTCTGCCACTGAGCCATATCCCAGCCCCAAGTAAAGTTATTCTTAATATACACACAGGGGCAACTCATCAGGATGCGGTCACATCTCTTGACAAAACCATAGTAACTGAAAATATCCTGACCTACCAGCCATCCCAGATGCCCAGTTCAGTGGTAAGACAGGGTGAGATGTGCTCCCTTATGAGTGACAGGTCTACAGGTCTACAATGAGTGCTATTCATCATCGCGCGAGAGAATCAGAGTGTGTGATCATATTGTTAGCCTGAGAAATTATCCAAATACAAAATTCTAGATTCTGATTCTGCAGAATGCATATCACTTTTTCACCATGTTAAGCCAAGTCTTCAAGACCAGAGACTGCAGAATATGTGTCTACTCATTGGCTTAAATAAGCATTAGCATAGGAGTGTCCTAATTCCACAGGACACCTTGGACCTAGAACCCTGGATATGGCTGCTTCATGGGCATCCTTGGCCTCAGGCAGCCCTGCCTTCCCTTCAGGCAGAGCTACCCACATATACAAACACTGTCAACAGCTATTCTAAAATAACCTAGGGTGGAAGGAAATAGAAATCATCTGGCCTTCCCCAGTGTGCTTAGGCACCAGATTCTTTGTCCCCTTACCTACTGTGCTGTCACTGTTCTGTTCATGAGTTGTCACAATTCATTGTGTGTGCTAAAATTTTGATCAAGAGCAATGGTTCTCGATTTGTGGGTTGTGACCACTTTGGGGGGGGGGTCCCATATCAGTTATCCTGCATATCAGATTTATAACAGCAGCAAAATTACAGTTATGAAATAGCAATAAAGTAAATTTATGGTCATGGGTCATCACAGCATGAAGGACTACTGTATGAAAGGGTTGCCACATTAGGAAGGTTGAGAAACACTGGGCTAAAATGTCCTGAGAGGGCCAAGTGCCAAAATGCTTGTCCCAGTCTTAGCACTGATAGAAGATGGTTGAAACAATGAGAGGTAGGATCTAAGCCAGGTATGGCGGCACATGATTGCAATCCCACCACTCCGAAGGCTGAGTTAGAAGAATCACAAGTTCAAGGCCAAGCTGAGCTACATGGCAAGACTCCAAATACAAATAACCAAAATGACATGAGAACTAGAATAGGTTTGAGGAAACTGGAAACATGCCCTTGAAGAGAACTGTAGCACTTACCATGTCTTTCTCTTCTTATTCATTACTCTCCACTACTTCTGCTATTCTTCCATGCACTTCTGTCTTTTTGGCATAGACCTGAAGCAATGGGTCCAGCAGATCATGCAAGCCAAGGCAGACTTTTCCTTTAATAAAATGGTTTGTCTTGGCCTAGAGAGATAGCTCAGCCATTTAAGAGCATTGACTGCACTTCTAGAGGATCTGGGTTCAATTCCAGCACCCACATGCTGATCTCAATACATAGTGTCAGAGTGTTAGGTCCAGAGAAAAATGTGTCTCTAAGCCCAGAGAAAAATTGATTAACAGATCAAGGGGGCATATACACATTTATCCTGTGGATTTTGTGGGGAAAGTGCAAGTACAAAATATATTACTTTTCAAGCCATTGGGGCTTGTTCCTAGACTAGACAGTACTGGTTACACAGCTCAACCTCAACAGGGAGTCTGCCTGGAGAGGAAATAGCACCCCACTATGCACCCCAAGCAGAAAGACGTGGTACAAAGGGAGACTTTGCAACAGGAAGGCTTTTCTTCAACAAATTTACCTTGTCTTAGAGGCAAATTTCTCCAAGTGTTTCTTCAATTGGGTTGGGTTATGATGATGATGACGATGATGATGACGATGATGATGATGATGATGATGATGATGTTTGTTGTTATTTTGATTGATTTTCCATCATTCTCATCAGACCTAATCCTTCCAGTTTTGATACCATACAGGAACATCAGCTGTATCCAGGCCTCTCAGCCCAGCACCACTATGGATGCTGAAGTGTCTAAGCCGAGAAACACAAGCACAAAGGAGTTTGGTGATCTTGTCAATGTTTTTTTCTTTGTTTGTTTATTTTGTTTTGTTTTAATGCCTCAGATATTTACTGAGAACATTTTTTCAGAGAAAGCAAAATGTAATAACTGCACACACACACAAAAAGCTTTCAAATCTCAGCCCAATGGGACAACAGTAAGGGCCAGGCTGATGATGCAAATGGCTTGCCATGCCTCCTGAGGCCATGGTGATGTCCAGCTCTGAGCTGCTGCTGAGGCCATGGTGATGTCCAGATCTGAGCTGCTGCTGAGGCCGTGGTGATGTCCAGACCTGAGCTGCTGCTGAGGCCATGGTGATATCCAGCTCTGAGCTGCTGCTGAGGCCATGGTGATGTCCAGACCTGAGCTGCTGCTGACGCCGTGTCTGAAGCCGAATGTCCTACTGCGTCCAGTCTGTGCTGGCTTTCTAGGCCTGTATTACCACCAAAGGCCATTAGGATGTCCCACCTGAAGACATACTGATCTCCGTGGGCCCACTGCAGTCAGTGACTACTGTGTTCGTGGTCTGTGCTGTCTCCAGAAACCACGTGGAAGCCTGTGATCTATGCTCCCACTGACTGTAAAAAGCAAAGATGCTGTTTTTGCAACGATGTTGATGACTGCACAGTTGAGAAAGAAGGACGTAGAAGGCTTCTGAGACAACCTCTACCTCCACCCTCCCAAAAAAAGTATTAGGCTTAAAAAGGAAGCCATCAAAGATGACAACTAAAAAGTGTGCTAAGGATGCTGAAGTGTAGCTCTCCACAATTGATGGCTCCTGGCAGGGGTACAGGAGGGGAAGGACTCAGTTCTATTTAAGGGGCAGAGCACTGAGATTTTGACCATGCTCCAGTCAGTATATAAATCGGAGTTGGGGTTTTTTTCTGGTAAGATTTTTTAAATTTTTATTTTTATTTTTGTGTGGGGTCACCAGGGTAGAAAGTAGACATGGAAGAACTAGGAAACCAGTGTGATGGGGCGCATGATATAAAATTGTCCCCCTCAAAATCAATACAAATATTATGTTTTTTAAAAGTTGGAAAAGAATAATAATTTTTAAAAAGGGGAGGAAAGTTGGAAAGGATAGGTCCAGGGCTCAGAAGCATGCCGTAACCTAAAGCAAGAGAAAGATGCCAGCTCTAAGCCTACTTCAAACCTAAGACTAACCAACCCTAGCCTAATGCCAATCTTAATCCTAACCTTACCTTTAATTGTAACCACAGTCCTACTCCTAACACTAACCCCAAACCCAAACACACCCCTAGCCCAAATCATAACCACAGCCCTAGCCTAGCCCTGTCCATGGTCATCTGTGCATCCCGCATGGCAGCTGGAGTTCAGCCTCTCATGGGCTGGGCATGACCATGATGTGAATGCTGAAGGCTTTTCATGTAATCCTTGAACTTGGACATAAATACATCCAAGGTTAGGAAGACTCCCAATAGGCTATAAGAGCAAAACTGGGATTTGCTTATGATAGCACCCTCAAGCTAAGCTCTGAGGGGAGCCTTCATTTTCAAATTCAGAGTCACGAGACTCAAGGCCAACAGGGAAATGTTCACAAATATTTGAAACCAAGGTGGTTTTGTGAAAGCAATGAAGGGCATCAGCCTGTGAGAACTTCATAATTTAAAAAGAAAAATCTTATTTAACTTGCTGCAAGTAGACTCATTCAGCTCCCCTGTAAAGAGAGTTTATGGAGCATATGGAGGTTTCTAGCTTCTAGGGATATCACAAAGTTGTCCTGCTGATGGAGAATGCTCTGCACTTTCCCCTAGTTCCTGCCTCAAATGTATTATTTTCTCCTTTTAAAACATTTTCTTCAGAAAGTAAATGCGGATCAAGCCAAAGCCTCAATCTTTATGGATTTTACTCGAGAACATACTGTAAGTAGACACTTGAGAATAAATGGTGAAGCACTTGTTCTCTTTTAATGCATATAAAGAATTTGAAATAAACTTGCCGAGACATTTATCAATTTCAATATGTGCAAAAAAAAAAAAAGTTCTTCAAACAAATGAAATCTCACGTTAAGCAGCAGATTATTTACACGGCCAAACAAAACAGGCAGTGTATTTATTGTTCAGCATTCTGGCACTTTTCAGATGAAGTGCATTTGAATCCAAAGCAAAGATCCGATCCTATTTTTAATGTGAATCAAATTTGCAATGGAAGCCCCACAAAGCATCAAAAGATGCTTGACATGTGGGAAATTGTAAATCTAGTGTACATTTTTTTTTGTAAAGACTGAGCCCATTGCTTTTAAATTTACTTGCTTTGCCTTTAAAAAGCGCCTGTAAGTTGAAGAAAAACATATTAAGTATATTACTTGACAATTAACTAATAAACTATTTGAAATAAGTTTATCCCCTGTTTCCAGACTTTTCAGACAGCGTGTATATTATTTTGGCTCAGATAGCTTTTTACATACTAAATGGTTACATGTGGGTTGCAAGAGCTGAACACATGAAGATCCTGCCTCCATGGAGGGAAAGTGCATAAGGGGGAGGAACAGAGTCTCTCTGACCCTTCACATTAAAAACAACAACAACAACAACAACAACAGCAAACCTTAAACAGAAACTACATGCAGACCACATTCCTAGTAGGCTCAGCTATTGAAGTCCGGGACTGTTCACCACTGGTCTGCTTTGTGCACTCGTGGACAGACCCAAGCCAGTTATTTGTTCATCTATTCTACATATACTTACTGAGTACCTATCCTGCAAATGAGCGCCTGCCTACCCTGTTGCGGAGGGCTTGCCCTGCTCCTCAGGGCCTATCCTGCTGCCAGGGGCCTGCCCTCAGGCTGAGTAACTGCTCTGATGCTACTGAGTGCTTGTCTTGATGTCTACACTGCCGCTGGGTACCTGCCCTGCCTTGCCAGTTTTCTGAGCCCTGGAGAAGACTGTTCGTTGTAGGGAAGGACTTAGCCCTTGATAGAGTGGAGCTGACCTTGTTGTACTAACTTCCCTCCCGCTTGGGCTGAATCCTGTAGGAAAGTGTGCCCACTGGACAGAGGAGCACAGCTTCCTCTGCAGCGCACAGGCCCCCTCCTGGTCCTTTTGAGATACCTGTGGGCAGCTTCTGTCTTTAGCTAACCTGAGACTTTGTTTTCCATTAAGGAGGCAGATAGATGATACTGTTTGTTGCCTCTGGCCAAGAAGTAAGCCCCCAGGACAGCGACCCCGACTTTCCTTAAACTGTAAATTCAAATTAAGCAGTAAGCATCCCAACATTACCCAGATTCAATTTATATTGGAGTTTAATTTCCGATTGGCTATATTGTATAAATCTGGACTTTTTTTTTAACCTAATTAGACCGTAAATGGATTCTATATCAACTTATGAATTGCCAAATCTCAGCTTATTCAATTTAATATGATTTCTTCTGTTATCCTACCAAAGTACTCCAGTTCGACTTTTTTTTTTCTACACTATATATCTTTCTGTAGCCAGGCATTAAAATTACCATTCGAATATGAATACGCAAGCCTTAGGTTGTACTAACTCAAGGTCACATCTCACTTAAATTTCTTCTGTAATTTCATGGGAATTTTCATGGGCATTTTCCCTTGGGTTCTGTTACATTTACCCCAGACCCTGGACCCCATTCCCTGTGCCACAATCATATGCTCACTTACTGTGCCACTCCCTTTTCTCACAAGAACTCTTGTCTCCATGATATTGGTTTGTAAATACCAAACTAAGTCTAAAAACAAACCCTAGTCTGAGGATTAAATAAAATCATGAAAATTTTCATCATAGCAAAAGACCACCAATCATGTTGTCCCCTGTGTGACCCACACAGTCCCGAATCCTTCCAGCTTCAAATTTGAATAGTATAACCAGATTAATTGTTTTTAACCTCATCATAGAATGCAGGTGTAGCATTGTGGACAAAGACTCAAAAGAATGATCTGTTGTTCCATCATATAAAATAGACACTAGGGGCTCAGCTATCTGCATACCCACATCACATCAGTTGAGAAGGAAGAGGTGAGAGATGGAGGGAGAAAGAAGAGAGCTCCTCCTGTGAAAATCCAAAGGGCTAGAGAGTTAATGTGCCCTGGAGCAGTCTATACCAAGTGATGGGTGCAAATGGGATGACAACACCCACATCCCTCAGCCTCAGACAAACAGATTCACCATACTGTCCCCAGCACAGTGGAAGCCAACATTAGTCGCCCTCTTTTTCTCTTCCTGACTCACTTCTTTCAGTCTCTGTCCTGGTTCCTCAAATCAGCCTATTAGACTAGCTGTCCTCAAAGCCCTGACTTGGTGTCTGCTTCTTAGGGAAACTGAACTCAGGCTTCTGAGAAAAAAAAAAAAAAAAAGCAGAACTATTGGACAGAAGGACAAAGGGAATGAGTGGGGCAGGATTAACTGTAAGGAACTGACTCCTGTGATTATAGAAACTGCAAAGGCCTCTTTGCTATCAGCAGGCTGGATGCCCAGGAGAGCCAAAGTGTTGTTCTGGTCAAAATCAGAAGGCTTACACACCAGAAGAGCTAAAGGAAAGAGTTCCAGAGTGGAAAGGCCCAAGACGAGCCATCTCTGGGCCTCAGCAATGACTGCACAGAGAGCAAACAGTTCCTTTCTTTAGTTTTTCAGCCTCCCAGGCTCTCTAAGAAGTGGTTAATGCCCACCACCTTATGGGAGAAAGTCTTCTGGACCCCCTGCTACCAATTTAAATGTTAATCTCATCCACAAACATCCTCAGAGGAATATCTGTGGAAGAATTGTCCATATGCTGAGCCCCTATGGTCTAGTGAAGTGGACACTTAAACCAGCCATCATTCTGCTCAAACATCAATGTCTGTCCTCCCCACAACCCTGGCATCCTAAACCACATGGATGCCTCCATCTCATGAGGCACATCTTTGGTACCTGGTACTGAGTAGGCATGTAGGAAAGGTTGGCGAACTGTCAGAACTGTGTCTGGTTTTTGCCTTCTGTTCTACAGTCAGTGTAGTAATTTATTTCCACACTCAAATTGCTGAGAGCCTTGTAAGGTGCATTCCAGGCAGGTACCAGCTTTGTCAAGGGCTACCTATGGTCATGCAGTGCAAAAGGTTTCCCTGTTTGACAAACACAAAAGTATGGTTTGTTTTCATCACTATCAGGCCATTAAAGGGGCAGAAGAGTTGGCTTAAATACTTTGTCAGCTTTGTGCTAAGTTTTGTTTACTTTTCTATTAAATGAACTTGCTAATTTGCTCCTATAACATTCACAGGGAACATGAAGATCCCCAGCTCTCAAATGTTTACCAGTCTCCACTGTACCATTTGTGGCTTCCTTTCAGCTCTATGCTGCATTTAAAGCAGCCATGATAGCCCGGAACCCGGGTCTCATCCCTGGCCTTCTCTCCTTGCCTGTCTGCCTTGGTTCTACATGCCCCATCCGGAGAGAGCAGCTTATAAAAGAGATAAATGTTTCCATGGGGCAGCGAGGTAGGAGCTGCATGCTGTTTGGATTTGCACTGTATCATTTTTGTTGTCTCCTCGGGTCATTTATAAAATTTATAAAATTTTGCAGTTGTGTGTGGGCGTGTAGGTAGAAGATTTCCAAGCATCTTGAATTCTATAAAATCCAGGGGAAACTTTGCCAAATCTATTCCCTTCTTGCTCTTTAAACTCATATACCTTTAAAAGGATATTCAATACTTTTGTTTTTGCCTCGGTTACTCATGGCCCATTAAAGTGTTGTCTTTTAAAAGCTATTTGCCATTCAAGGAGTCTCAGGAGTCCATTTACAAACCTTCTTAAATCTTTTTTTTTTCCCTCTGAAACAGGAAGTTTCTTTTGCCAAGGGTAAACACAACCCTGAGCCGAGACACCAGACAGGCTCTGTGGACAGCCAGGGCACTGTGGCGACCTCAGCAGGGAAAGCTTGTGTGAGACAATGCAAGGCTAAGAGCACAAGCTTACATGCCCAGCCAGGAACTGGACTTCCTTCTGCGTCTGAGACTACAGGTGACTAGAGTGTTCTCAAAATCTGAAGTATGGTCATATTCAGAACAGCTGTCACAGCTATCTGTGTGCCCCAGCATTCAGGAAGTCACATAGCACACAGTCATCGCTTAACACCTGACTTTCCTACTCTGAGAATCTCACTTTGTGTCTAACTGACAAGCAGAGGTGAGACATCTCAAGATACATGGACTGAATAACTGTGTTACCCACCCCCACCCCCAGTTCTGGAGGGTAGAAATCCCAAATCAGGGTTGCTTCTGGGTCCTGCTCCCTGTTAAAAGAATGCTGCCCCGCATCATCTTCCCGATGCTGTTTGCCAGCAGTGTTTGCTGTTTTCGGGCTAGTGAATTCATTAGTTCCAACTCTGTTTTTATTATCATGTGAGCATCTTCTCCCTAAGACTCTATCCTTTTATGGGGGGGGCACCAGGTATGTTAAGCTTAGTACCTACTCTAATCTGACATTACTACTAATTACAGCAGCATATTCCCTATTTCCAAAGAGGCTTGTCTTACAAGATGTCAACAGACATGAATCTGGGGAAGAATCTCTTTCAGCACTAGCCTGTATACTGTTAGAGGGGGGGAGAAAAAGATGGACAAGGAACCAAGTGACCCCCACAACATTACAGGTTTAGTGGGGGAGAGGGTATGATCTGGGTCAGGAAACCCAAGAACTTACTATTGCTTACAGGCAAGGGTGATCATAGGAGGGAAAAGAGGAGCAAATGGAAGGAGATTGAAAAGTTTTCCATTGGGGCCTATGCTTATCTGTTGCAGGGGGAAATCAATGGTGAGTAAAAGAATGTTAGGGAGGTAGGATTAAAGGTGTACACCACCACTGCCCAACACTCAGGAGGCAGAGGCAGAGGCAGAGGCAGAGGCAGAGGCAGAGGCAGAGGCAGAGGCAGAGGCAGAGGCAGAGGCAGAGGCAGAGGCAGAGGCAGAGGCAGGCAGATCTCTGTGAGTTCGAGGCCAGCCTGGTCTACAGAGTGAGTTCCAGAACAGTCAAGGCTACACGAGAAACCCTGCCTCAAAAAATAAACAAAAAAGAAGAGGAGAAAGAGGAGGAGGAGGAGGAGGAGGAGGAGGAAGAGGACCAGGAGAAAGGAAAGAACTTCAGATGGTTCATAAGCAACTCTCCAGGACACCTTTGTGGGGGCGTCCATAGGAAAGGAGGGGCAAGAATCTAGAGGAATGGGTCACTTTACTTCTAGAAACCATATGCTGTACTTTCTTCAATGTTCTGGACTCTTCAGTGTTCAACCAAAATAGAGGTTTTTTATTTTATATATATAAAGCAGTCGTCCTGCTGTCCCCACAATGCACTTTTGTCCCACATGCAATATTTACTTATCCACCCCAGCTTTCTTGTTCCAGTGCACTCCCTCCTAAGTCCACCTGATGAGCCGTCGGTACCCTTGATTTCTTTGCCTTGCACAGGCCCTTCCCTACATTTAAAGTCAGCTCTAGATCTGTAAAATGTACATTTTTCAAGCCTTCAGGCATGTGCTTGTGATCCCCACTCTCAGAGGGTGGAAGCAGAAAGAGCCAGAACTCAAAGTCAACTGGAGATACACAGTGAATGAGTTGAAGGCCAGCCTGAGGTCATGAGACACAACACAGAGGTAAATACATAAATGTATGTGAAAAAGCAATATGAGATATGAAATTTCTGCCACAGATGCAAGAAGTATGCTCCACTTGATGTAATTATTCTTGTGTTCTTTGGGTTTCATTAGAGTGTTCATAAGTGCACACAGCACATAATTTTGTCCACAGGTCCTGCTGTTAACCTATGTCTATGATCTGATATAACTCTTCTGTATATTTTTTTATGTGTGAGGCTACTATAGAAATTTTTATTACTCAATCTAATTATTTGGTTATTTTTACTGCTTCTAAGAAACAAGTTTCTTGTGTCCCTACCATACAAACAATAAGAATTAATTTTTCAACTGGCTTGAGGCTGAGAGAAAATGCAGAAGAGAACTAGTTTAAAATTTAAACAATGATAATGTTTTCTTACAACCACCATAATGATAGAAGGGTTCAGAGTTCAGCCAAATAAACAGGTGATCTTAAGTTACATCATTCTGATACAAGTTAAGATTAGCCCTGCTTTTAAATGGTCAGTGTGTTTTACTTTGTTTTATGACTGAGTTTTTGCATAAAGCTTGTATCATCTTGGTTTAGTAGTATATGGGTTTCTCTATGCCACCTTTAGATATATATAAAATTGTATGTTTATGATTAAAATTATCCCCGTGAAAGGATTCAAACTGGGTTGTAAGTATGCATGGGAACTTAGTTCAAAAACATTTAATTCACAAGACTTAAACAAACCTAATAAATTCATCATTTAAAGTTTATTAGCAAAAAATAAATAATTAAAACATCTCCAAGACAACATAATTTTCCTGTTATCATTGTTAGATATTTAAGATATTGTCCATGTTTTCTGTGTTGAAAATGCAGCTTCTTGGGTTTTCAATAAAATGCCACATTAGTGATTTCTTTATGGTGACAGTTCTTCTTTCCTGCTGTTTGGCTTTTAATTCAAGAAACAAGTCATAAGAGAACAGAGATTTATTTAAAGATGCTTTGTTAAGCTTTATCTAAATGTCTTACCTATTCTTCAAGGCTGGGGTAACTGGCCCCTGGGAACTCAGCAGCCTTGCTTGGAGGCCAAAGCCAATGAAGCCAGAGGAATTGAGAGGACAGGCAATATGCTGGCCCCTCTCCTGGGTTGGCCAGGTACTAGGGGACAATGGATACCTCAAGCAGGTGACTCTGGTAAGTCACCTAAACCTCTGGATCAGAAAGGCTGTAGACACCCCAGAGGCTAGAACCTATCCAACATACATTTTGAAAAGAGGAGTGTTCTTTAGCACAGGAACACATCCTTAGTGTTTGCACAGAGAAACCACATAGTGCAAGACCATCCAATAGATGACATAAGTAAGTGGAAAGTGGAAATGAAAGGAGCCAAGGGGTCCACTAAGTCCCTGAAAGTAATTCCTAAAATCCTCAAGCTGACCACCTGCATGCATAATGTTAAATGCCCAGTAGGAAAGTATAATTTAAAGGTAAAATAATTAGTAATATTACAAAATGAGTTTTTTTCCAGCCCGTGACAGGATTTTCACCCTGACCAAGTTCAGCTAAGAGACCTAATGCTCTACAGACAAAGATAAGCAGCTTTAACCAATTTTAAAAGGACCCTACCAGGTCTTATTGAATACCCCAATGGCTATCAACTCCAGGAAATTGCTAACTGGGGTCACCTTCCTCTAATAAAACTATTTTTCCAAAAAGGTTTCAAGATAAAAATACAAGATACCCAATTAGACTCATACTTTCTCTTGAAAGGGGGCCTCAAAGGCCAATCTCAGACCAGCACTTCTGTAAACCAGGGCTCACAGCCCCTGTTCCTTCTGTGGAATTTTCCTCATGGGAAATAATCTGATGACACTCACATGTGTCATCTTTCCTTCCCCATGCTCCACCAGACAATTTCTTTCCTGACTACTATTAAAATCCTTTCAGGCCATATTAGTCTTTCTCTAGCTCTAAGTAAACACAAGGCAACTGTTAGCTACGTCCTTTGTTATTACTGAAGGAAAGCGTCATCTGAGCTGGGTCTGTTGTACGCATGCTCCAGCTTGAACTACATGATCTGTACTTTAGAATATGTCCTTAATTTCTTATGCTTCTCACTATGGTGGACCTCCAGGTCATCACCAGAGAAACTGGCCCATGCTAATTAGCCAGATCTAAATTGGTCTCCTAGCTTGATTCTCTCCTATTTCACACAGCCAAACTGCAATGGCAGAATGACATGGCATGGGTGCTGTCAATAAAAAGTAACTGCAACTGGGTACCACAGGGCTGCATCGCTGTCAACCTGGCCACTATGTAGAATCAAAAACTGACTGGTGAGGGCCACTTTTGTTTGTATTTCTGGAATTGCATGCTGGACTATCCTAACTAAAAGAGGATAATAGGTCCTAAGTAAAAGCCATCACTGTCCATCATCCAGTCTAGGAAGCTTTGTTATTATCCTGACAGTTGTGTTCTTGCACACTTTCTTCCTCTGGTCTGATGAGTGAATTCTTCCACTGCCTACCAATCCCCCGCCACAACAAGCAAGTTCAAACTCAGCTGGGCTATTTTGACCAGGTTTCACAGCCTGAGAATAGTACTGTGTGGTTCTCCTGTGACTAACTGTAGGCTGTGGGTATCTTAGCAGATGTCTTGTCAGCATTACTGTCTGGACACATGTTTCCTTCTTGTGGGACTTTAGACGTCTGGCAGCATTCCTTCACCTCACCCCCTCTTCACCTTCCAGCTGAGTTGGCCATGTTCAAGCTGACACACTATATTTGAAATCTTTATTGACCATCAGATGACCCAGAACAGTAGATATAAGGAGAAACCACAAAACAACTCTACTGTATTCCTCCCTTTGCCTAGAGGGTTGAGTAGCTTTATGAGTTACAGGTCTCTTCTTCTCAACAGATGTGAGCCCACCTCCAACTTCAGCCCCTTTTGAAGAGCATCCTGAGCATCTTTGGCAATATAAACAAGGTGAGAATTTTCCAGCTCATTCAATGCTAGTTTCTTCCATCTTGCTGCGCTCAGGATGGAGCCCAAGACTTACACATGCTGGACTGGCATTCTACCACTAAACCACAGCCCAGCTTCAAGAATGTTATTTTCCTCACTTCCTTCCCTGGAATACATTTGGAGGAACACTAAGCTCTAGGTGGAGGGTTCCATTGTGAATAAGACCAGCTGAGTGCTGAACTGCTTGCATATTGCCTCAGAGAGATCCCCAGCGAAATGGCATTACTTAGCCAGCATTTTCCAAGCATGTGCAATCCTAGAACCAAGAGCCTTACAGCTTCAACATTTAGTGTAGAAAGCTGGTTTTGGTTTGTGCACAATGAGAAGGGCAGGGTAGAGTTTTAGTTTAATCTTTCTTTTATACTTCACTATTTTAATGGCCAATTCCTTACAATCCACTTGGTTCGTCATGCAGCTTGTACTGACTTGCTATAATGACAGAAACTAGAGACAGAGGTAATCCAAAACAGCAGACTGTGGGCCACTAACAGAGAACTGGCTTTGGAGGGAGCTGAACTCACAGTATCATATAAGAAAGTATGTCAGAATGGAGCACAAACTAACATACACACATCCATGCAAGCTAAAGGTCTGTGAGTAAGCATGAGAGATGGAAGGTGTCTTGTCATTTCATGGCCTCACATACAAGTCTGCCAGGACTCTTTATTCCAGGAATTCAAGCTGTATAGTAAAACCTTGCTATGAAGGCATCATTCAG
Organism: Acomys percivali; assembly: GCA_907169655.1. Taxonomy (NCBI): domain Eukaryota; kingdom Metazoa; phylum Chordata; class Mammalia; order Rodentia; family Muridae; genus Acomys; species Acomys percivali. The sequence goes on along the minus strand of OU015746.1, from coordinate 63,303,703 downwards.
ACCAAACAGAAAAGTATTCCTTCATTTCCCTACATTAAAATTTAGTACTATCATTCTTTTAATTCTGTTTTTCCTACTGGAGATGGAACTCATGGCCTGCAAAGCACTCTGCCACTGAGCTTTTAAAAGGACTGGAATGCCCTAAGCCTGTGTGTCTTTTAAGAGGGAACCAATGCATTCCTACCATGTTCAGAAATTTCATTGACTCTCTCTCTCTCTCTTCTAAAGACCAGAGGATCTTGAGTTCAAAGCTAGCTTAGCATGGGACTAAGACTGCTTCAAACACTGGCCTCAAAGCTGCATCTCAGCATGGTGCCTCTACAACACAGAGCTTCTCTTCTTTGCTCTTCACCACCCACAATGCCTTTCTTTCTCCTTCCCAAATAAGTATAATGGTTTCCTTTTGTGACATAATAGATCATCTTAAGCATAACAACTTATAAATACCCAAGCGCATTGAGAAAGAAATCTGGCCAAGGTCTCATTGGTTAAAGTCAAAGTATTGGCAGAGTTGCTTTCCTTTCTGAAGACTCTGGTAAAGAACTTATTTTACCATCATTTCCAGCTTTTAGGAGTCAGTGACTCGTTTTGGTTCATGGTTCTTTTCCTCCTTCCCAGTTGGAAATGTAGCTCTTGACCAGCCTTCTGAATGCGCCCTTCCTTCTGATTCTTTTAATTCATTTCTCTTCTGTTTTTAAGAACTATAATGACTGGAGCCCATCCACATAGCTGATGATAGTCTCCCTACCTTAGTGCCAATTGATTAGCAGAGTAAATTCCAGTTCCTCTTTGTCTCGTGGACGAGCACATCTATATCCAAGGACATTCCACATCCAAGATGTGGAAACCTTTGGTGGTGGATCTTCTTGAAGTTCCTGTGCCCTCATGTCTTTTGGGTTTGCTAACATCACACTTTTCACCACACACTGATTTATATTATTATTTGCTCACATCATTACAAATTTATCAGGACAAGAGCTATTATTCTTTTATTCCTCCAAAGCAGATAGATGAATAATGGGACTAATGTTATAATAAGCCATATCCTATGTGATGGCTTCAACACCCAGTCACCAGGTTTATGAAGCAAGAGAGGATCAGGAACCACTCTCTCTAACCACATCTTTATGTCTCCTGATATCAGGCCCTGCCATGTTTGCCATATTAGCATTTTCCTTGATATTCTGTATTATTTTCTTAGTCATTTTAGGGTCATTTGGCACTCCATAGCCAAACCAAAATGACTGATGTGCATAATGCCTTTAATGAGGAGAGCAATAAGTAACTTAAATTTTCAAGAGATCAAATCATGATCCTTATACTATTTCTTCATAAAGGAAACCAATGATTTTCCCAGGCCAATAACTTCAGACCAATTTGCTAAGTCAGGTTAACTTCAGATCCACAGTAAAATATTTTTATACTTTTTCTAAAAGTCTTTTTATAGGTATAAAGACTGACTAAATAGTACAGTGTCTACAATAGTACAGTGCCTGTTTAGCAAACCTAAGGTCATGTATTCAATCTGCAGGATCTCAAAGGAAAAGAAAATTATAAGTATGTGACAAAATCCAGAAATAAGCCAGATGTGGTGGAGCATACCTTTAATGCCAGATTCTCAAGAGTCTGAAGCCAATCACCTGAGCCCAGAACTCATGATCAGCCTGGAAAATATATTCAAACTCTCATCTTGGAAGAAAGAAAGAAAGAAAGAAAGAAAGAAAGAAAGAAAGAAAGAAAGAAAGAAAGAAAGAAAGAAAGAACAGAAAGAAAGAACAGAAAGAAGGAAGGAAGGAAGGAAGGGAGGAAGGAAGGAAGAAAAGAAGGAGAAAGATGAAAGGATCTGTGTTCTAAAACACCCAGTGGAGAAGGAAAGGTTACTGAAGAGATCACTCACAAATGTGTGGGGACCATTTTGGGAGTAGCATCAAGAGGTAAGGTGCTACTTCCTGATCTTGAGGCTAATGATAGCAAAGAATCCAATTTCCTACCCTTCCCTCTGAAGACAATGGGAGTGTGGTGGTTAATTTTGCCAACAAGAGTCATGCTCCTAGACAGGGCTGTGCAGGCATCACCAAAAGCATGCAGACCAAATCTCCACATGTCTAAGGAAGATCAGTGTTGCTTGCTTCCCTGTCTTTATGTCTTCCTGGTGAGTCCCTCTGTCACTTCTGCTGCTGGCACTACCACCACCACCACCATCGCCACCACCAGCAGCCTAAAGTAATAATCAAACCCTAAATTCTTTGGGTTCCCATGAGAACTCAAGATTCATGACTCGCCAAGAACCATCCAGGCTGACAGACTGGGACTACTTGTGCATCCAGCTTTGTGGTATCTAGAGCTGGTCTCCCATTCAGCTAAAGTTGTGGAAGCTTCTCCCCTGGTAGTATGTACTGGATCCTATGGAGGGAAAGGAGAGGAGGTCTGAAATAGAATTTAAATACCCTCACCTGAGGCAAAGCAAGGTGTTGTCTTTACTAACGTTCCTTAGAAGGAGATAGGAAGAGCCTGGTTCATGTGTGTCCTGTGTTACAATGACAGGAGAAGAGGAGTGGGCCATAGATGGCCTATGATGACAGTGGCCCTTGTTTGAGTAGGGAAGTTGACCTTGGTTAATGTGTAACAAATGTTATATGATAGGTGTCTCTTGTTCAGCCTGTAGTTAGTTGGCCACTTAGATTTACTTAGATGGAAAGCCTGTTTCTGGGAGGGATAAGCTTCCCTGTGGCATGATGTTCATATTTCTAGCATTCCTGTCCATATAAAAGAAGAAAGAAAAGATGCAGGAGACCTAGAGGTTAGGGGCATTGAAAAATTGTTATGGCTGTTCTCTGTAAAATTGGAACATGATTAGGAGCCTCTCCTGGTTGGGTAGTGAATAGTCAGGTGGTAGTTTCTGGATCAGAGGTTGGATCTAAATTCACATGTTAGGGGGATACTATGTAGCCTGTTGGATGGAAGTTTGGATAAACTGGGTTAGCAAACAGACCAAACTGGGACCTGTAGATATAAAAATAAAATGATCATTACGGGTGTGATAACAGGTATGGGCTAGGAGGTCCAGGATAAGTTCTGAAGACATTTGCTCCATTTTGATGTCCAGTGTTAGGTGTCTTAAGTATGGTCAGCTAGCATTTTGCTACACGTCTTATCACAACAGACTGACAAAAGCAGCATCTCCCTTCAAGAGGCAAAGTCCTTTTTCTGACATCAGGAATTCAGGCTTTGCCTTGCTTATTGAGTGACCACTATCAAGGCTGACATCTGAACTGAATTCTATTAAGCTTTGAGGGATTTCATTAAGGCGCATGCGCGTGCGCGCATGTGCGTGTGCGTGTGGTATGTGTGTGTGTGTGTGTGTGTGTGTGTGTGTGTGTGTGTGTGTGTGTGTTGAGAATATGAGTGGTAGTATGAAAAACATTTAAAAGCCAAGTGGTGGTAGCACATACCTTTGATTCCAGCACTCAAGAGACAGAGTCAGGAGGATTCTGAGTCTGAGGCCAGGCTGGTCTACAGAGAGAGTTCCAGGACAACCAGTGATACATAGAGAAACCCTGTCTCAAAAAACAAAAACAAACAAACAAAAACAAGAAAGAAAGAAAGAAAGAAAGAAAGAAAGAAAGAAAGAAAGAAAGAAAGAAAGAAAGAAAGAAATGGAATATGTTCCTGGTATGGCTGAGGCCCCCATCCCTGTAATCAGTACTTGCTATTATGCCAAAGGCCTAAGGAGGAGCATAAAAGAGGTGATTTGGGGGAGTGTGAGGACAGCCAACAGGACAGGAATACAGGATGATTGGCCTTAAATATTCAATTAAAGCTGAATGTGCCTCTCCTATACCCTAAAGGAATGAGGTAAGCCTACTGTACCCAAAACATTTACCCTTGGTTGAGCTTTAGTGATGGTGAAAGGGATGGGAACTTCTGAATCCAGGCATCACTGGTCTTCATTGGCCAAGAAGTCATCTGAGAATCCCAACTCAGAGTTAGGACTTGGAACTCTTACCCTTTGCCCAAAGTCTTGAGAATAATTCAACTTCCAATGCCTTTTCACTTTATACAATGGGCAGAACCCCAGTGACCATTCATGGATTGGGCAGATATTGACCCAATGCCCCTTTTGGCCACACTTCAAGCAAGGTCCTGGTGGCATTATGTCAATGGAGAAGACTTTCTTTGGCTATCTTGAATAGTAGCTGCAAAGGGCAGCTTACAAGTCCAGGACACCTTGAATGAAAAGAATGCCAAGCCTTTTCAGAAAGGACTTGCCACAATACCAAAAAAATTTATTATTGTTCTTTTTCTCATATTCGCCAAAGGGACCTGTGGCCTTTATTTAGAGTAACTGTACCCTGGGAGAAAGGAAATAATCAGAACTTTGGGGGCCTAGTGGACAATTTAACTGGCTCTGAATTGACATCAATTTCAGGAGATCCCAAAGAGCACTGTAGTCTTCCAATTAAAGTAGAGGTATATAGAAGTCATGACCAGTAGGGTTTTAGTAAAAGCCTGACTCATGGTGGGTCTAATGGGTTTCAGAACTCATTGTGTGGTTCTGTAATGCATAGTTGAGACAGATGTACTTAAATGTTGGCAGACATGTTGGAACCTCACATTGGTTCCTTGAGCTGTAGAGTGAGAGCTATTGTGGTTGGAAAGTGGTTGGTGGTGATTTTAAAGAGACAGCACACTCCTCCAGCATCTGCCTTTGCCAGAGAAAATAATGAAGCAAAACCAATATTCCTATCCCTGAAAGGACTGCAGAGCTCAGTGTTACCGTAAAGGTTCTATTTGGCCTGCACAGAAAAGATGGACAGACCATAGAGAATGACAGGTGACTGCTACAAACTTACTCTAGTAGATGCTGTAATTATATCTGCTGTAGTGGATATAATTTTCTTACTGAAACAGATTAACTCATTTCCTGGTCCTTTGTATGCACCTATTGATATCACAAATTCTGTTTGGTCCATACCTGCCCATAAGGGTCACTGGAAGGAATTCACTTGCAATTAGCAAGGCCAGCTGTACACCTTTGCTGTTCTACTTAGGGTTATGTTAATTCTCCAGTCTTTGTGTTGTAACTTAGTTCACAGGGCCCTTGATTGCTTGTCTCATCTACAAAGCATCACACTGGCCCAGCATATTAATGACATTCTGTTGATTGACCCAAGTGAGCAGGAGGGTAGCAATCACTCTGAACTTATTGGTAAACCATACACAAGTCAGAGATTATAAAATATACCCAACCAAAATTTATGCCCCTCTACCTCAGTAAAATTTCTAGGAATCCAGTGGTATGGAACATGCAGGTATATTCCTTTTGAGTTGAAAGGTAAGTTGTTGCACTTGTCCCATCCTCTCCTGCTACCAAGAAATCAGTGAGTCTCCTTATATTTTGAGGCACACATTTCTCACTTGGGCATGTTATTTTGTCCCATATACCAAGTGACTAAAAATGTTGCTAGTTGGGAGCGGGTCTCAAAACAAAATAAGACTATTGCAAAGGTCTAATCCGTGGTGAGGGCTGCTCTGCCACTTGTACCATATGATCTATAAGATCCAATGCACTTGAGGTTTCAGTGGCAGATAGGGATACTGTTTGGAACTTTTGGCAAGCCATTACAAGTAGATCACTGTGAAGGTTCTTGGAATTTTAAAGCAAGTCTCTGTTGTCATCTGCAAACAGCTATTGTTCCTTCAAGAGATAGCTATTGGTCTACTGTTATACTTTATAGAATAAGCAGACTCTCTATAAGTATTGTACCTTATGTAATATAGTAGAATCTGAATGCTTGTAATGAGTCACCAAGTTATTATAGGATGCAAGCTGCCTATTGTAAGTTGAGTGTTACCTAACACTGAGCCTTAAAATTGGACATGTACATATCAATATATCAACAAATAGAAGTGATACATACTGGATCAAGCCTGGTCAGTTCTTAAAGGCACAAGCAAACCAAGTTACATGAAAAAGTTGCCAGATGTAGATCTTTTCTATTCCCATTACAGTGGTTTCTGTCTGCAAGCATGTACCTATGGCCTTATGGGACATTAAGAAGAAAAGACTAGGGCTCTGTTTACAAAGAGTGCTACATATTATATTGACGGCTCCCAGGAGCAGACAATTGACACACTGTAGCCCCTTTCTGAGGCAATCTGAAAGATGGTGGTAACGGGAGATCTTGCGACAAGAGTCTTGGGCAGTAAACATTGTCATGAATTTTCCTTACAAGGATAAATGGAAAGATATGTGATTTATGGGCCATAGCCAAGGTTTATCCAGATGGTCATGGACTTGGAAAGGAACAAATGGAAGATGAATAAGTAAGGCATTTCGAGAACGGTCAATGACTGAAGACACATGTGTCTTGTGTAAATACTCACCAAAAAGAGTAGAGAAGGACAGTCAGGAAGATAAGATGGCCCATTCTGTGGATAGTAGTTAACTTGTTTTCTTGGCCAAACAGTGCTCAATATGGTCATTAACAAAGTGTTCAGAATGCTAAGGGTAGTGATTATGTGTGGGCTCAACAGCATGATCTTTTACCTACTAAGGATAACCTGTATATAGCCACTGATAAGTACAAAGCCTGCCAACAACAGAGAAGAAAACTGTGTCTTCAATATAGCACCATTCTCCTGATGACCAGCGATCAACCTGGTGGCCAGTTGACTAAATTGGACCACTTTCATCATGGAAAAGGCAAATATTGTCCTTAGTTCCATAGGTTCTTATTCTTGACCTGGATTTGCCTTTCTTACATATAGCACTTCTGCCAAAACCATGAACTTACAAAAACTGCTTTGGCCTCTATCCTGATGTTACATACAGCATTGCCTCTGACCTAGGAATTCACTTCACAACCAAAGAAATAGAGCAGTGATCTCCTCCTTGCGAAGTCACTGGTCTTATGTCTGTCACCCTGAAGCAGCTGGCTTGATAGAATTATGGAATGGCCACTTAAAGATGACGTTGTGTGGGAAGCCACAGTATTCTACTGTGTGCCTCGCCCCAAGACGGCGCCTGGCATGTAGCCAGCTTTGCCTCAAAAGTAGTAAACAAGTCCTTATTAGGGCATGGCCCGCTGCCTGCAATAGTTCCGCTTTCAAGAGCCAATAGAGTACAGAAACGTGGCGTTGCTTGATTGGATGCTTGGATGTCTATAAAAGGGTATGAGGGGAGTGGTTCGGGGGAGAAGACCGCAAGAAGAGCCTGAATAACTCTATTTGTAAGTACACCTGCAGGCCAGAAAAGGGCATCAGATCACATTATAGATGGTTGTGAGCCACCATGTGGTTGCTGGGAACTGAACCTCTGGAAGAGCAGACAGTGCTCTTAACCACTGAGCCATCTCTCCCTCTAGATGAGAGAACCATGGGAGAATAGCAATGTAGAAGGATCCAGTGGGTCCTAGAAACCTACAAGTAGAACATTATGATAGGCAGATTTGGGTCAAGGGGACCCGCTCAAACTAAGGCACTAGCCAAGGACAATACAGGCGGTAAAATTTAAACCCCTACCCAGATCTAGCCCATGGACAGGACAGTCTCCACATTTGAGTGGAGAGTGGGATATGACTTTCTCAAGTACTCTGGTGCCTCACATTTGACTGTGTTCCCTGGAGGGGGAGACCTAGTGACACTCAGAGGAAGGACAGCAGGTCACCGAGAAGAGACTTGATACCCTATGAGCATATACAAGGGGAAGTAATCCCTCTGAGGAACAGTCATAGGGGAGGGGAATAAGGGGAAAATGGGAGGGAGGGGAGAATGGGAGGATACAAGGGATGGGATAACCATAGAGATGTAACAAGAATAAATTAATAAATAATAAAAATTTTTAAAAAAGAGCCTGAATAAACTGCTTGAGAGAAGAACCAGGTGCCGCGTCTTCCTTGCTGGTCGAGTGGGACGTGACAACGTTGAAGTGCCAACAAGGTGGCAATATCCTGGAAGCCTGAGGCAGAGTTGTCCGGAAGGTGTCTATTTTCTTAACCAGCATTCTATATGCAGTACTCTTTCTCCCTTAGTCAGGATTCACCAATTCAAAAGCCAATGGTGGAAATAGAAATAGCATCACTGATGATCATCCCTAGCAACCCACTAGCAAACTCTTTGCTTCCTGTTCCTGCAACCTTTTGTCCTATGTGTTTATTGAACTATCCATCTCCTATCAAGTGAACAAGTCCATTAACTTTCCTTTTATAATATATATTCACTCTCTTGGTTCTGCTCCTCTAGAGAACCATGACTCTAGAGGAATGACTCAAGGGAGAACAACTTGCTAGAACACAAAGGATGTCTGGCAGGAGCTGTGGGAAGGACTACAAGCCTCCTTGTTGCCCATCAGTGATCATGATGCTTCCTGGGAGCTCCCAGTCAGCTGAGAAAACAAATGATACAAAGAAGTCACAGAAACTATTAAAGCAACGGAGAAAAATTGGTGAAAACAAAGTGGATTGAGAGGCCCAGAAACATGGGGAGCTAGCATGGGCAGTAGTGAGAATCCCCGAACATCCAATGTAGCAAGTAGGACAGTATGAGACTATTATGAACAATCTGCGTATGTTTGAGCATACATTCTAACAGCTTTTCCAGCTTTTCCTTTTCCTTGTATTTGTTGTCTAGTGAAGCAGACACTGCCAACTGACAGCACAGTCCTTATTATTCTATCCAGTTTTCAAAGCAGTCCTGTGACCCCATGACATGCTGTTCATAATGACTCTACAATGTTAAATGAGTGAGGAAGAAAATGTGTTGTCCTGAAACACACAAATCATCAAGACCCACTACAGAGAGAGTACCTTGTCAATCTTGTAGCTCAGGGAGGATAACTCTGTCTTCCTGGCATGCAGAAAAGAGGGACCAGATAGAAGAAGGCAGCTGAGGATACTGTCCGTGCTAGATCCAGCACAACTCTCCTGTTTCCTGGGAAGTGGGGTCTGGAAGTTCCAGTGCTTTAAACCTTGAGGCTAAGTCACATGACTCTAGGCTTCACAGGCCAGCCCAATAGACTAATGCCAAACACAACAAATTGTGTATCTTGAGTACATATGCCCATGCAAGTGCCTACACCCCAACTCATCCTTCTGTCTCATTTTTACTGGTACCATACACCATGTCCTACTTAGAGTTACTGTCGCTATAATGAAGCACCATGAAAGAAACATGGGAGGGAAATGGCTTACCTGGCTTACATTTCCTTAGCACTGTTCATCACTGAAGAAAGTCAAGACAGGAACTCAAACAGGTCAGCATCCTGGAGACACAAGCTGATGTAGAATCCATGGAGGGGTTCTGGTTATGAGCTAGCTTCTCACAGCTTGCTCATCCTGCTTTCTGGAAATCAGGACCACCAGCCCAGGGATGGCACCACCCACAATGGGCTGGGCCCTCCCCATCAATCACTAATTGAGGAAACGCCTCACAGCTGGATCTTATGGAGGCATTATCTTAATTGAGGTTCCCTCCGTTCAGATAACTCTAGTGTTATGTCAAGTTGACACAAAACGAGCCAGCACACCCCATAATGCTCTCCAACTTCTGACAGATCAAATTGGTCAGACTATCATCCTTGCAGAAAGATTATCTCTTTCGAAATGAACCTTGTATTCATCCATATGGGCTCTGCTGTAATGTTTCTCATCAGAGGCATGGAAGTAATTAGAGTTGGCTAGGGCTTACAGCTGAGGAGAATCAGGACCCTTCTCTGGGCAAATTTCCTGGGTATATGCTCTGAAGCACTTGTGCATCTGAGAAGGGGGGTCGGTCTTTGGGTACTTGCCTCAGAGAGTGCTTATACCAGCTGGAGAGGTTACCTGGGAGCAGGAGTTTCAGGGTACCCAGGGGCCTGAGCATCTCAGTTTCTTTCATGTCTCCCCAAATCGCCTCACTTTGTATTTCAATCTCTTGCTCCCTTGCCCTCTGCCCTTTACCTCAAAGCAAAGCTGTGTTTTCATTGGGTCTAGAACCCTACCATCCACAAGGCAGCCCTGGGCCTGGGCCTGGGCCTCAGCCATATCTGCAATGCAACAACTTCAGGAAGAGAGCGTCTCTTCTAGAAATCTGGCCTTCTCACTTTATGTTTGAGTGTATATCTAACTTACAGCTTCTCCTTTCCTGTGTGTGTGTTGCCCAGTGAAGGAGAGACAGACAGCTGACCACACTGCCCTTATCACCCTATCCAGCTTTCAAAGAAACCCTTTGACCACATCCCTAATCTTCTCTCTCCAGGAGTGACTCATATCACCATGTGCAGCACCTCAGAAAGTCTCACCTCTTCCTGGCAAGGCCACCTGTATAATCTTCTAGTGCCTGAACAGCCCACAGTCAGAATGCCATAGCAACAGCTTCTTTCCTGAACTGTTTTTTGCATCCATCTCTGTGTCAATATAAAGACACACCCAAGTGAAGAAATTGAGAGAATCAATAAATAATCATTTTTAAAGATCTTAGATAAAGATAAATAAATAATGGAGATACAGAGAGAGAGAGAGAGAGAGAGAGAGAGAGAGAGAGAGAGAGAGAGAATGGCAGGCAGATTTATGATATATAGAAAAGTAGAAGATAGATATAAATAATAAATAGATGATAAATAGGCAAATTACAAATAGAATGACAATTGACAGATAACTGATAGCTGATAGCTAGATATTGATAAAAGAAAACAGATAAATAACTAGACAACAAACAGAAGATAGATGACATAAAAAGAAAGGGATGTAAATCTTTGTAAATAACAAACATGTAAGTGATATATAGATGAAAGACACATGGTAATGATACAATAGATAGACCATTGATGGATAATAAATAAATTGTGAGAAGAGAGTCAATAGGCAGCTAGTAGGTGAACAGTGAGTAGATAAACAGACAAATAGATATTAAATAGAATGATGATAGACAGATGATTGCCAAATGGGTAGAGAACAGAAATGTAAATAAATAGGTAGGTAGGTGGGTATCAGGCAGATGAGAGGGGCTCACCAACCAATTAGACACCAAGCAAGTGTTAGTTAAGTGCTGTTACTGCATTGTTAAAAGCACTAATGTTAATGATAAATTCTCCCAGCACTCCTTCTGATGTTCATTTTCCTGTACATAAGCAAAGACACTGGGAAGAGGGTAATTTGACTACCTAATTAGCGGCAGTGTAACCCTCTCTTCTGTCCTGGCTGCCTCAAACAGAAGACTCAGTTGAAGTTGTACGTAGAGAAACAAGACAAGGAAGGCAAATAAAGGTATACAAATAAGAAAGCAACAGATCAAAATGCTCTCAATTGAAGATGGTATGATTGCATACATAAGTAACTCTGAAGACTCCACTAGAGGGCCTGGAGAGATGCCTTAGCAGTGAAGAACACACACTGCTCTGGCAGATTGGTTCCCAGAATTCATGTCACATAACTCATGGCCACTCTAATTCCAGTTTCTGGGAAATGCAACACCTCTGGTGCCTTTCGGCATCTGCACTCATATGAATATAACACACACACACACACACACACACACACACACACAATAAATAAATAAATAAATAATTTTTTCAAATTCCATCAGAATACTTTTATAAGTGATAAACACTTTTATCCAAGTGGCTGCATACAAAATTAGCATATAAAAATGGCCTTTCTATAAACTGATGGAAATTACACTGAGCAAGACACAAAGAAAGTAATGTTATGGCTAAAGATGATCCACTTCATGCTAGACATCCATCTTGGTACCTACCAGCCGTTTGTCTCTGACTCCAGTCCCTGGAAGATATGTTCCCAGTAAACCTGACTCAGTGTTATATACCCAGAAATGTACAACCATGACCATCTACTTGTTATGATATGACTAACTGCCTTTTTTTTTTTCTTCTTCTGTAACTTACTTACACAGATCCCCAAAGATTGCTTTGAGTTGCCTTAATCACTTACTTCACTTGGCAGAACAGAACAACTTTTGCTTGTTTACATAGATATTGGAGGTCTTGGTGTGGTTTTCCCCTTTAAAAGTCCTTCCTCATGCTGTCTCTGAAAAGGACTTTCTTGGATGCTTTTCGATCACTTCCTTCTGGCGAGGCTGTCTTGCCAGGCCACCGTGGGAAAGGATGCGCTCAGTCCTGATGTGACTTTACATGCTGGGATGTGTAGGTGGAAGGGGGGCTCCCCTTTTCTGAGGGGTAGGGCATGGGCTACATGAGGAAGAGGGAGGGAGGATAAGACCTGGAAGAGAAGAAGGAGGAGGCTACAATTGGGATGGAAACTGAATAAATAATTAATTTAAGAATTTTGAGACAAAAAAAAAAAAATGTCCTTCCCCTACCACTCTTTCAGAGCAATCTCAATTTTGGCTCAGAGATTGCTTGTCCTGCTAGCAGCTAATCAATATATCTTTTAATTATAATTGGACTGAGTCTATGGTCTTTTCCTAGGAATCACAAACTCCATAACAATAATCACATCAACAATTGGCTCAAAAAATTGAGTTCACTTAAATAAACCTGATGAGGGAAGTAAAGGACTTCTACAATGAAACAGTAAGGTACTCAAGAAATAGCTGAGGACACTAGGAAATAGAAAGATATCCCATTCATGCTCAATGACTAGAAGAATCGCAATTGTGAAAACAACCATTTACCAAAAGCAGTCTACAGACTTGCAACCTTCATCAAAATTCTAGTGCCACGCATCATAGAAGTAAAAAAAAAAAAAAATCTTAAAAGTAATTTCAAAACACAAAAGACCTCAAATAGGCAAAATAATCCTGAACAACGGAGAGGAGGAGGAGTGAAAAATAGAAAACAGGCAAGAGGAATCATCATTTCAAACTATGTTACAGAGCCATAGAAAAAGCGTAGGACCAGCACAAAAATAGGCATGTAGCTCTTCGAATCGCAGCAGGTGATCTGCATGTAAACCCATGCAGCTATGGCCTCTTTAATGACGTACACTGGGGAAGGGACTAGACGTCTATGTGTTGAAGAATGAAAGTAGATCCATGCCACTCATGCTGTACGAAAATCAACACCAAATGGAGCAAAGGCCTTATTATATGTCCTGAACCCCTGAAGCCATAAGAGGAAAACACATCGAGTTGCAGGGAGAGAGGAGCATTGTCTGGCTAGGACTCCAGTTGCCCAGAAAGGAAGGCCAACAATCAACAAATTGGATCCAGGGAAATTAAAAGGCTCCCACGCAGCAAAGGAAGCAGGTAACTGAGTACAGAGACAGCATGCAGAGCTGGAGAAAACTTTTACTACATCTGTATCTGACACAGGATTAGCATCTAGAACAGTGGTTCTCAGCCTGTGGGTTGCAGCCCCATTGGCAAACTCCTGTCTCCAAAAAAAAAAACATCTACATCATGCTTCATAACAGCAGCAAATTACAGTTACAAAGTAGCACTGGAAATAATTCTATGGTTGGGGTCACCACAGCATGAGGGACTGTAGTAAAGGGTGGCAGCGTCAGGAAGGTTGGGGACCATTGGTCTAGATGATGCAAAGGACTCAACAAACTACAAGAAAACAAAGAACTCATCCAAAAATTGGGTATAGAACTCAACAGAGAGTTCTCAAAAGAATAAGTTTAAGTTGCCAGGATTTATCTTTAAATGTGTTTAACATCATTAGCAACCAAGGAAGTACAGATTAAAACTACATTGAGAGACTATCTCACCCTAGTCAAAATGGAGAAGAAAATGAATAATGCACCGGAGTTATCACCATCCTGATTTCAATGGGACCACAGAGCCATTGTAATAAAAACAGCATGATACTGGCACAGAAAGAGACACATAGATCAAAGGTATAGAACAGAAGACCCCAACAGAAGTCCAAACAACTACAATTACTTGATCTTTGACGAAGATGCCAAAAATATATACACTGGAGAAAAGACACCATCTTCAGAAAAAAAAAATAGTGCTCGGAAAACTGTATATTTCCATGCAGCTATATGAAACTAAGTTCTTATCTCTCACCTTATGTAAAACTCAACTCCAAATAGATGGAGGACCGTAGTGTAACACTGCATCCTGAAATTGGCAGAGGGAAAAATAAGGAGTATTTTTATAGGTGCAAGTAAGGAGTTTCTGAGTTATGAAACTCAGAATTTTTGTATAGCAAAGGAGAACGTAAAGCAAGTGAATGAACAGCGCACTGAATGGTGAAAAAGCTTTGCTAGCTATTTATCCACCCTCGTTTGCTTTCTGTTTCTGTTTCTATGGAAAAAAGGACCAAAGGCAACTTGGGAAGGAAGCGTTTATTTGCATTGTACACCTCAATCATAGTTGATCACTGACACAAGTCAGGGCAGGAACTTGAGCTCCAACAGAGGCAACAGCCATGGGAAAAAAAAAGCTATTTTCCAAGTTTTCTCCCAGGATCACTGTCAGCTACCTTTCTTATATCTGCCAGGACCACCTGCTCAAGGGTGGGACCACCCACTGTGAGCTGGGCCCTCCCACTTCCATCTCCAATCAAGAAAATGCTCCACAGACATGCCCATAGGCCAATGTGATGGAGTGGTTCCTCGGTTGAGATTTCCTCTGCCCAGAAATGGCTAGCTTTGTATCAAGCTGACAAAAACTAATACACAAAGAACTCAAAAAGAGTAAACATTAAGAAAATAAACAACACAATTTTAAAAAGATAGGCTGCAAAAAATGAGCAGAAAATTCTCAAAAGAAGAAAAGCAAATGGATAGTAAAGAGTGTTTAAAGTGCCTAACATCCTAGGGCATCAAAGAAATGCAGATTTAAATCACTTTTGTATCCCATCTCATCCTAGTCAGATGGCCATCATCAAGAACACAAATAACAAACGCTGGCATGGATGTGGCAATGCGGAACTCTTATACACTGTGTGCAAGGGGAGTAAACTAATACCACCTTGGAAATCAGTCTTTAAAAAGAAAAAAACTAGAAATAAAAGTGCCATATGACCCAGTTATATAACGAAAGGATTATATCCTGATACATAGATACTTGCACACCACTGTTCATTGCTTCTCTAGTCACAATAACTAGGAAATAGAATCAACCTAGATGTTTATCAATAGGTGAATGATATGAAAACTACATTACCTGTACACAGTGGAATATTACTCAGATGTAAGGAAAGCTTAAATCATTAAATTTACAGGTAAGTAGATGGAACAGGAAAAATTCAAGTGAGTGAGGTAACTCAGGCCCAGAAAGACAAAGACCACATGCCCTTTCTCATATGCAGATCCTAGGGTCAAATTTTTAGTTTTGAGTGGTTAGCTTACAGGACAAGTAGAAGCCAGGAAACCAGAAAGGGCTCTTGAGACCTATGCATTAAGGGGGGAGGAAGTAAATTATACCTAGAACAAAAGGAGCAAGGTGGGATCTGGGGGCAACATGGCTTAAGCAGAAGGGGGCATGCGAGTATGGCAGAGAAAAGGGGGCTTGGGGTGGACTAGCCTAAAGGAATGGTAGATGAAAAAGCCACATGGAAGCCTGTTTCTTACCATCAATTAAAACTATATAATTGGAGAGATTGCGGAATACATGTGATATGGGACAAAAAGGATACAGGACTGAGGATTCAAGGATTGAGTGGGTATGGAGGAGTGTGAGCAGGAGGGGAAGTGGGAGTGCTGCATGACTTAACCAAGTTGACAGAACAAACAAGTAAGACTTAGATTTTAAAAACGTGCTATCTAGTCAGAGCGGGGGCAATAGAAGGAAAAAGCCACAGAGGACCAAATAGGAAATAGGAGGCACCCATGCCTGTTTGTAATTGCTGTGCTTCTGCTAAACATTGACAACTCCATCTTCAAAGACCATCACAATAAAAACATCCTACAAACAGAATAGTTGTTCAATTCCCTGTGTTCTTCACTTTTTCCTACTCTCTGCTTTTGACACAAACCACAAACTCTGATTATGATTTTCTTTTCTTTTCTTTCTTTCTTTCTTTCTTTCTTTCTTTCTTTCTTTCTTTTATTTTTTAAGTGCGCCTCAACTAAACCTTAAATCACCCAAGAGCTCTGAAAATGCCCAACCAATAAAATCAGAATCCTTGGAGGATCTGAAGGCTAGATCCCTTCTGAGGGTAATTCTCCATAACTGGCAGGTGTGCCTCTCGTGCGTCATATGATGATGAAAGGATGGTGGCAATGATAAGAATATTAACTAATGCGTATGCTGTGCTTATCATATAACAGGAGACCCAAAAATAGACACTGGCTTCTTCAAATAGAGCCTCATTCTCAGCGTTCTCATGTACAATCCTTCTCTTTTTGTTTGTTGGTAACATAAATCTGCTCAGCAAGTAATGCTTAATTTCCAAGTCGTTAAAGTCCACATGGGGAAAAGGCTTCAATAGGGTGGAAGGCTGTCAGTGCGGTTTCTGTCAGGGGCCTGAAACCTAAATTAGGAGGACCTTCAACACAGAAAGGAAATATGTATTTTACTTTTGTTTCATTTGAATTAACAAATACTCATGGGGTTCATGGGGTGCAATGGGTGTTTTGATCAATTACAGGTGAGTAACACAGAGAAAAGTCAGTCAAGCTAATGAACTGATCTGACCTAGCACCTCACCAACTTGTCTTTATTTTTTTCTTTTCTTTCTAGTTCTGAAGTTTGAATATTCTACCACTGTGGTATACCTCAAGACCCCCCAGTTAATCTTTTTTTTTTTTATGAAATCATTACTTTTATTGAATTTTCCTTGTTTTTAACTCTAATGTGCCTTATTTAACACAGTGGTTTTTATTTATTTATTTATCTATTTATTTATTTTTACTCATACATTTCTTTTATTACAAAATACAAAATAAACTACAAAGAGCAAGAACCAAGAAACAATCAGGAATTTTATATGTGTGTGTGTGTGTGTGTGTGTGTGTGTGTGTGTATGTGTGTGTGTTATATTCATAGTGTTTTGGCTATTTGTATTTGGCAGCATTGAAGAAAATATTTTCCTATCTTAGTGAGTCTAAAATTCTGAATGTAAATCAATATCTATCATATCTCATCTCTGTCAACTTAAAACATCTATCTAGACCTAAAAACATCTCAACTCCTAAACAAGTAAGCTTAATTGTGAAACCAACCTATTTTCTGAATACTCTACCACTATGTTATACCTCAAGATCCCCAGTTAATCTTTTTCTTAATGTGGCTAGAATATTAAAATCTGGCTTTAGTTATTTTGAGATGTATAATACATTGCCATGTAACATATTCTCCATGCAGTTCTGTGAATGCCACCCTCTAGTCCAACTGCAGCCTTAAACCTTTGATCCACAGCTCCCTTTCCTAATCCATCCCTGCCGTAAGATGTCAAAAGACATCTTCCCTTCCATCACAGTAGCAGGGCAAGACCCTGAAGCCCATCTTGCTGCAGTTTTAGACCACCTGCTATCTGTCCTTATAGTATTTGAGTTTACTGTGACAAAATACCAGAGGTAAGTTCTCTTAAAACACAAAGGAGTGGGGGCAGGTGCGGTTAAGATATATTGTATACAACTATGAGACAGTAAAAAAGAGAATGAGGGAGAAGGCTTATTGGTTTCGTGGTTTTGGTCCATGGAGGTTGTTCCACTTTGGGGGACCTGTGGGGAGAGGAGAGTGACCAATGAATGATGCTGACCTTGTGGTACTAGGAGGGAAAGACAGCAAGCAGAAGGCCAGTATTCTAGTGTCCCTTTCATGGGCACCACCTCTCCAGTGGTTTAACCCCTTCCCTCTAAGGCCCACCTCCTTAATGCTCTCCCACCTCTCCCTAGCATCACAGGCTGGAGACCAAGTCTTGAATTTATAAGCCAAATTTCTATGCCAGCTTTAAACTACACTCAGACTTCGGATCTTCAAAACAACCCACTCACAATAGCCAAGAATGAACCATATTCTTCTCTGGGATTTTTGAGTAAAAGGTTACACAGCCCTCAGAAGAACAGTGAAGTCTCTCCCCACATTCTCAGTGTTAGGAGTGGACCCAGAACCCAGTGCATGCTGAGCAACAACCTTAGCCCACTTAGAGTTCCATTTAAGTAGTTCTGTTATTCCAGGTTTCTTTTTTCCCTGAAACTACTTCAACTCCCCTCTTCACTGTGGCATGCAAAAAGTCCTTCCAGTAAATCCATGTATCAAACAGGACGCAGTCCATGGAACAGAGCCCCACTAGCAATACCCGGAGAATCTGTTACTGTCTGTGGCCCTCTCCTCTCCCAGGACAAGTGGCCTATCAGAGCACATTTCCAGTAAAAAAATTTCAATAGAAACAAGTCTAAATTCTGCTTCAAAAGAAAGTAGAATTTCCCATTCTGTGTGTGCAATGAATGACACTTGTTTCAAAAAGTTTCCTAGAAATCACATACATTCATTGCATGTATGAATCTACAACTTTCTCTCCACTTACGGGTATAGAGGAAAGTGTACTCTAAAGAGCTGATCCATATGGAAGAGAGAATGACAGTGAAGCTTGCCCAGCCTTCCCGTAAAGACAAGTAAAAACCAGCCTACCAGTTAGGCTTACACACGGCCCTTCATCTCTATTTTCTTATCCATAAACCAAACCTTTGCCTTATCCTCGAAAACTCAAGTGGCTTCTTCAAGGACACGTGCTGTGAATGTATGCCCGCTACATGTCCCGTAGATGAAATAGATCTAATCAGTGCAAGGTGCTATTCTAATGAAGATCTTACTTCTGACCTCGGAGATATGCCAATGTCTTATGTCATGTATTTCAAAGCGAGCTGAGGTTCGACATCGTCAGGGTAAATCAGGCATGTGAATTAACTGAGCCATAAAAATAAAAATAAAATAAAATAAAAAAACTTTTTTGAAAGAAAGTGAAAAGGAGGAGGACTTTGGCAACTTGATTAAAATAGTGAACAACCTAAGTGCTTCAGTGTGTTGGTGCTTCTGACTGCTGACAGGCCTGGGAAGGGCTGGGGACTCTTTTGTGGATTTATAAACTTTTTTTAAAAAGACCTATGCATAAGACTACTCATTATTCTCTGAAACTCTGTAAGCACCCAGAAGAGAAACTTGAATCTATCACCGGAGGCCAAGTAGATAATCCATCCCACCTCTAGTGTGTACCTATCGGCACCAAGCCGCAGTCGAAGGCATGGCCATTAAGTCATCTTCCCGTAACAAGACTGGCTCTACTCCCCAAAAGAAAGGTGACATCTCAAAACACAGACGACAGTTGGCGAATGGAATGGCATTAATTTCATGCCCAGAAATCTGAATTTGAAAACACGTTTGAAATATATTTGTCTGGTACAGGGGCGAGATTGGCATTAAGGTAAACAACTAGCAAATTGTTCAGAGCGACGGATTTGTGCAGTGGCTTTTCCTTCCAAACTTTAGAAATTAGAGACTGCTCACCAGATGTTGGAATTTTTTTTTTAAAAAAAACTAATTTAACTACTAAATTGCTAAAAGGTCCACTCTGGTAAGTCCTCTGCAAGTTTAAAATGTCTGTCTCTGGTTAAACATTTATTGAATAGTGTAATTATGTTGCTTTTGCTGTTAAATGATATTGACATTCTCAAATAAGAAAGACTTTTATTCAGACAAGATGAAATGTGAACATCTGGCAGAAACCTTACGTGTAACATGGAAACAAACAGCAAGCGTGGCCAGCGGGGTTTCTTTTTCTTTTCCTCTTTCCCAAGTCCTCTGGATGTGACTCAACATCAGAAAACACTCAAGCATGAGGACTTCGTCACTTGTCATTGAAATGTTCAAAGCAAATCCTTGGCAAAGCTGGTGGCTGCTGAATTTGAAGTCAACTTAGCCATGAAACAGCCACTTCTCAAACCCTGAGCCAGCTGCTTGATCCACTTCAAATTATTGTGATAGTAAAAGGGAGAACGATGTTAAAATTATCATAACAACAACAATGATACCATTTGCTATTTACGTTACACAAACTGAAATTTTTGAATAGTAAGTTCTGGTGAACTGTAAGACAGCACAAATAAATAAATTGATTTCTGGACAGCCATGTCAGTTTTCTGTGTCTTTTTCCCCTCTCTCTACACAGAATGTTTCCGTTTTAAGAATCACTTAATTTTATCTGCTATGTGGTTGAAAGGTCAGCAAAGCAGCTGCAGTTAGCCTTCAGAAACAATCCCAGTGGGGCGGGCTTGCTGCACACCCTTCCCCCCGCCCAGTACAATTCTTTCTTCTCCTTCCAGTTTCCCAGTGGGGAACAGGGGATGACAGACAGTTGGCACTCAGCACACTGACAACCCTTCATTAATTTAAAAGCAATAATTTGATGTACACACACACACACACACACACACACACACACACACACTAGCATATATCCCTGAATGTTCCACGAAGAATCTTGGAGGCAGACTTTTTTGTTCTTTTAGGTTTCCCTGTCAAAAAGCAGAGTGAGACGTCCAAATCAATCAAATATACTCAGATTCCAATGCCTAAACAAAGGGTCAGTGACACACAGCAAAGCAGCAGCTGACAAACCAGTGCCCCTAATTTGCATCCGCATGGGAAGGCTTTTTCTGTCACCTCCTGTATCCACATGGGTACCAGAAATGCCCAGGCTCCCTCACTTCTCAGCCTCCTGTTTGCTGTAGTTGCCTGTGTAGCCATAGTATAACCAAACCAAACCAAACCAAGTGATCTTGTCCCTTCTTCTGCTCATCCATGCCACTCTAAGATGCTCCTAAGTAGAAGAAAAACTGCCTAATTGTCTCGACTGCTGTTAGGATAGCTTGAGTTTGGCAGGAGAGGCTGGGTGTGATGGCACACGCGTTTACTCTCAGCACTCAGGAGGCCGAGGCAGGCAAATCTCTGTGAGTTCGTGGCCAGCCTGGTCTACAAAGTGAGTCCAAAAGAGCCAAGGCTACACAGAGAGACCCTGTCTCAAAAAAACCAAAAAAAGAAAGAAAGAAAATGTAAAGAGAATGAAAGGCATGTAAGTTGGGGGAAGTTGTAAAAATATAATATCCAACAGACCCCTCACCTTAGCCAGAGTTTTTCCTTCTGCAGTTGTTCTGTTACCTGGTCTGCAATCTGAAGATACTAAATGAAAAATTCCAGAGATAAATCCTCTCTGGTGTGTAAGTTGCCCATGATTCTGAGTAGTTTGCTGAAATCTCACACTGTCCTGTTCCATCCCACCCAGGACATAAATTATTCCTGTGTCAGTGAGTCCATGCTATATGCACTACCCTCCCATTACTCTCTTAGCAGCCATCTCACAGACTCAACTGTCAGTTTTCACAACAGTATAGCACTTATATGAAAATCATCATTAAGTAATTGTCCGAAAGTATTAGGGTGGAGATGCTAGTAATTCTATTGCAATATGTTTTTACATTTTTATTTTATTATTATTAATTTAATCTCATGGAATGCCTAGTCTATAAAACTCATCATGAATGTGTGTATGTATGCATATATATTCAAAATGTATATTTCATATATATATATATATATATACACACACACATGCACACACACACACACACCATATGCTCCAAGACTCTGGTGTATATCTAGAAGTCTGGATTTGCTGTTAGGTGTGTTCAAACTGTGACCAACAGACTGTATGCATCTCAGCATAACCACAAATGTTGCCCACACATTTGCAGGTAACAGTACCAGGCCAATACTTCCCTTTAGTAACTAATCCATCGACTAAATTTTGTTTTAAAATTGTACTATAATCGGTTCCCTGCTCTCATTTGCTAACTATACAAATCCATCACATTTCTCTGTGTGCTTCAGTCATTTTCCTCTGCTGTGTGATATTTTGTTGTATCAGAGGTTTTTAAGAATGTGTTCATCCACTTTTCTAGAATGGCTATTTCTTATTCTGGACCTCAAAATTCTTCTTTGCAGTAGTATCTAGTTTAAATAGTCTCCCATGGATTCATATATATATATGTGTGTGTGTGTGTGTGTGTGTGTGTGTGTGTAACATATAAATATATAAAAGATTTGCTTTATTGCTATGTCTTGGTCATGTCTGATTGGCCACCTCCTACCACAGTGTGTTTGGGGATCATGTTCCCTCACTTCCTACTCCCAGTACCTTCCTCAATAGCAATGAATGCTTGCTAAGTAAAGAAGTTAATGAAAAATTAAAGAAGAAATTGAAATGTTCATGGTTTGATGTATATATCCTAAATGATTCCTGCCAAAAATCTCAATGGAATAATTCTTAAATTTATGTGGAGTAATAAAAGACTAAGTAAAGTACTCCTGAGGAAGAAAAAGAACTAAAGGCAATTGATACACTATACATCTAAAATCAATACAGAGCTACTGAAATTAAAAAAGCATAATTTTGACATAAAGATATAAAAATGGACCAAAAAAAAAAAAAAAAAAAGCAGAAACTAGAAACTGAGGAAGACCTGAGTATATGTTGTGACGGTGACACTGATGATTTGTCAGTGGGAAAATTAGGCGCTAATCAATAAATGACTACAGGACAATTAACTATGAATAAAAAAAAATGAAAATAGATTTTCCTCCCACCTGTGGTACTCAGAGCACAACTTGGAGGCCTTGGCTTTCTCCTTCCACCCCATGGGCCCAAGGCATCAAACTCATATTATATTGTCAGGCTTGCCAGCCATTAAAATGAAATATTTTAAAGAGTAATATGTCTAGAAACTAGGAGAATTATTTATTACAAACATAACTGACAAATGACTCATATGCAGAATACATAAAGCTTAAATACGAACCAAATCTTAAGGAAGTACTAGTAAAACTAAAAGGCCTAACAGAAGAAACATTTGATGATGTTCTCAGCCTCGGAAACTACAGAAGTGTGAATTAAGAACACAAGGAGACAAAAAGGGTGGCGGGAAAGAAGGAATCTGACAGTATAAGGCAGGAATGCCTACAGAAATCACAGAACTGTGCGGATCAGCACCCGCCTTGCATAAGGACCTGAGTCCATTTCCCTAAATGCTGCACACATGCATGGTGGAATGCACTTGGAATATCAGCCAAAGGGAGATGAGGCACAACAGTCTCTGGGGCTCATTGGCCAGCCAGTCTAGCCTAATTGGTTCTCTTCAGGCCAATGACAGACCCTGTCTAAAAGGAAGTGGGCAGCATTCTTGAGAATGATACTCGAGGTTGCACTCTGACACACACAAACACACACACACACACACACAGATATGCACACTCATGTACATGCAGGCACACACACATACACATACACATACGTGCACACATCTTTTAAAGTTAAAACTTAAAACAGCCAAAATATTCAATGATAAGAAAACAGATGCACTGGTATTTTTCTATTTATACAATGGGCTATTGAACAACAATTCAAAACAAATGAATTATACATGGCTGGAGAAATTTGTAGAAATATAATAATGATTGTGGAAAGGAAATCCCAACTTCCTTGCTAAATTAAGTTAAAAACTGGGCTCACCAAATAAGCCAGGCCGTGGTGGCATACACCTTTAAGCCCAGCATTCCAGAGGCAGAGGTAGGTGGATCTCAGTGAGTTCAAGGCCATCCTGGTCTATGGATCAAGTTCTAGGACAATCAAGGCTATGAAGTGAAACTCTGTCTTAAAGACAGACAAATTTTAAAGAAATATATTAATGATCCTAGAAAGGACATCTCAGAGACCTTCTTCGCTAAATTAAATTAAGACGAGGGCTCACTAAATAGATTCTAATTGAATAGATCACATGTGACAGTCACCAAGCATGATGGTTCTCCAGCTGGCTCCACGGAGAAGCAATGGCCCAGCTCTGGTGAGCCCCTCCCTCTCATCCTCAGCACATGAAACAAGAGAAGAGCAGAGGGGGGGAAGCAAGCCGAGCTGAGATGTACAAGCTACAGATCTATTTTAAAACAATAAAACTATTGAATTGGTTGGTTCACTTACTTGTTTTCAGAGGCAGGGTCAAACTACATTAGCAGGCTAGCCTTGAACTCCTGACCTCAAAGTGTCCTCCAGCCTCTGCCCGATGAGTAACTAGGATTCTCAACATCACCGCAGCTGATGGTGGAAAATTGGCACAAATAGAGAGAAAAAACATTACCACTAGAACAGTCCATAGACTCTATTTGTTATATCAAAAAAAAAAAAAAAGCAAATAATTGAGTATTCTGCTTTGATGTTGTCATTAAATTGGCACCAGAAGAAAAAAAAAAAAAAAAAAAAAACCACACATGTTACTTTAAAACAGTTTTCTCTCAGTGTGCTTAAGCACTCTCTCTCGTTTGCCACACCCTAACATTATTAGAAGCCTCTTGTTTCTCCTCAGTACAGAACAAGAGCATAGGACTGACCCGGACGCTCTGTAGCTGCTGGCTTTCCGCTCTCCTGAAATAGCTGGAGTCATGTAGTCTAAGAAAGTGTGCGCCGAATAAGAAGCCAGAGCTGTTAAGAGATTTTTCTTTCAGAACTGGTTATTATTCCTAAGGCGTGTGATTTGAAAATCTAATATAAAGTAGAATAAACTAGACGGTTAGAGAAACCATTTCTGGGACGTTACAAAGGAAAATGCAGAAGGGGAGGGAAACCGAGTACCAAGTATGACTGAGCTGGCAGAAAGAGCAGAATTCCTCAGGAGCCAGAACAGGAAAGTACCTCTCCGTCCCTTAAGGGACCAGGCTCTGAGACTGAGTTTGCCAGGAACTGCACGCCCCATCCTGGAGGCCTGGTTCCTGGATTTTAACAGAGAAAAGGCAAAGCCCAGATCTTACCGCTGTAGATCAGAGTCTGGAAACACAAGCTGGGGGGCATGGGTTACTTTCTGTCAGGAGGAATGTGATGAGGAAGAAAGGCACACGAAGCCACAGAGGTGATATTCAGACTCCCTCACTAAACCGGGCAGTGGGCACATATGGGCTCACTGTAATTTTGTCCTTTAAATTATGCATGAATTCTTTCAATAAAATTCTTTGTTTTAATATCAAATAACTGCTGACGTCAAAACCATGCTAAAATATCAAGAATAATTCCAGTCCAGAAAATAATCTTCATTTCCCATTTAAACACACACACACACACACACACACACACACACGTTAATGTTGTGCTGGATAGTTAATGTCAACCTGACACAAGCTAAAGCCATCTGAGAAGAAGGAATCTCAATTAAGAAAATGTCTCAGTAATATCCAGCTGTAGGCAAGCTGCTAGTGCATTTTCTTAATTAGCTGATGGAGAGGCAGCCCATTGTGGGTGGTGCCATCCCTGGGCTGGTGGTCCTGAGTTCTATAAGAAAGCAGGCTGAGTAAGCCATGGGAAGCAACTTAGTAAGCAGCATCCCTCCGTAGCCTCTGTATCAGGTCCCCAGGTTCCGGCCCTGCTTGAATTCCTGCCCTAACTTCCTCCAACGATGAGCAATGATACGGAAGCATAAGCCAAACAAAGCTTTTCCTCTCCTCCCTCCCCTCTCCCCTCAGAGTTATTTTGGTCAATGGTGTTTCATCACATTCATAGTAACCCTAAGACATATCTGACGTAGCTGTAATTAGAAGGTCATCATGAAGGATGTGCATTAATGCCACTTCTGTGGTCTCCTTCACCTCATCACCTTTGAGGGAAAAAATTAGAGAAAATGCTTAGCCACAGGTTCTTGGAATAGATAAAAGGCTCTGGTCTATCGATGCACTCTGTACCCATGTCAGTTTCAACCAGTGGCTCTCTGTCACCATTGGGCCAACTGGGAACAGCTCACGAGCTCAAATTCAAACACTCAAAGCCAAAGAATGTTGCAAAACTTTCTGTCTTTCTTTCTTCTTCCTTTCTTTTCTTTTTTCCTTTTCTTTTTCTTTGTCTTCTTTTTTTCTTTTTCTTTCTTTCTTTTTTTTTTTTTTTTTTTTTGAGACAGCGTTTCTTTATGTAGCCTTGGCTATACTGGAGTCACTTTGTAGACCAGGCTGGGCTGGAACTCACAGAGATCTGCCTGCCTCTGCCTCCCGAGTGCTGGGATTAAAGGCGTGGGCCACCGTGTCTGACAAGATGCAAAACTTTTAATGTTCCAATCTTTGAAAACAATTCCAAGCTAAGAAATTAAAAATATTTCTAACAATGGCTTTTTACCAAAGTATGTATTTTACTTCCCCAACAACAACCCTGAAGAGATCAACCGCTATTCAAATATCAAAAGCTTGTATATTTTTTAAAGGTTGGTTTCAATTTATATTACACCAAATGGTGCTTTATTGATGAAGAATTCTTTCTGACAACCCACACACTGGTACGGAAAGTAACAGCTTTGAAATATGAGAGTCAGTACTTTCTCCTTCAAGTAGAGAAAACAAAATAGATGTTGCAATCTACTTCACTTAAAATGTGGTCTGTGGCTAAGCCAGATGGGTCAGCACGCGTCACCAAGCCTAAGGTGTTGACCTCCATCCTTGGGACTCACACGGTAGAAGGAAAGAATCCGCTCCCACAGGTTGATTTCCAACATACACATTCGCACGCGTGCACATGCATGCGCACACAGAGAGAGAGAGAGAGACAGAGACAGAGACAGAGAGAGACAGAGAGGAGGAACCCCATTTGGTGCTATTAATTAAAGCAAGAACCCCTACTCCATTATATTAGCTTTTTCTTTTTCATCAGGCATATTTCTTCCTCTGGGTCTTGGCACCTGCTGTTTCCTCTGTATTGCATACCCTGTAGCCTCGTGTCCAAATGGCAGACCCAATCGGCTCCTGGGGTGTTTTCTCAGATATGCGTTTTCTCCTACTCCCATTTAACCTCCGGCCTCCCTTTTTCCTCTATTTTTCCACATATCTCTCACATCTCACTCACATAATGTACTCTTGAAAATGGAGGTTGTGGAAGAGATCTACCTACTCGAATATAAGGCCTGCGGGCATAAAGATTGTGTCATTTTGTTCATGCAGCGACCACTCCCAGCTATGGAGGAGCACCTGACACAAGTCTAGCATTCCCTAGATACACTTGAATGAAAAAACAGGTGAGCAAAAGGATGCTGCCTCCCTTCATCTACTTAAGTAACTGGAAGAAATATGTGTTCTGACTTTCCAAGCCAGGCACTCAATAGCTACAATTGTCAGTGTGGTCCCAGTGTTGCAGGAATACCCTGGCCCACAACCTCCCTGTATGTAAGGTGTTCTCCATCAAACAAGCTGTATGGCCAGGTGTGGTGGCGCGCGCCTTTAATCCCAGCACTCGGATCGCTGTGAGTTCGAGGGCAGCCTAGTCTACAAAGTGAGTCTAGGATAGCCAAGGCTACACAGAGAAACCCTGTCTCGAAAAACCAAAAACCAAACCAAAAAAAAAACCAAAAAAACCAAAAAACAAAAAAAACAAAAAACTGTATGGGTGACCGTAACTTTCAGTGTGTCTTTTCTAAACCTCCTGAAAAATAGATATCTCAACCCCAATTCCAGAAGCGCCTTAGCCGGATGAGAAATTGAATTGTGGTATTTTTAAGGACCCATTGTCACTGCTGGAACAACAGAGGCTGGACCAGGAATGTGTCGCTGGTAAAAAATTAATTAATTAACTAATTAATTAATTAATTAAAATGCAGCTGTGCCTCATAACCAAGGCGGAGATTCCAGCCCCATGATCTGGAACAGCCTGATCTGCTCCATGGCTGTAAGGTAGCTTAGCATCTGCCCCACCCCCTCACTGAAAGAGCACACAGTTTGCTGTTTTGTGTGATTCTCCTGGATAAGGTAAAACCTTATAACATGTCTAGCATCAAGGTGTCTCAGGAGGTAGAGGTGATTGCTGACAGCCTGTCGACCTAAGCTGGACCCGCAAGGTGGATGGAGAAAAACAACGCACACAAATTGCCTTCTGCCTTCTGAATTCCATGTGTGTGTGCACCCCACCCCACTGTCTATGCTCAATAGTTTTATGTCGACTTGACTCAAGCCAAAGTCAGCTGAGAGGAAGAAACCTCAATTGAGAAAATGCTTCTATTAGATCGGGCTGTATAGGCTGGCCTGCAGGGCATTTTCTTTTTCCTTTTTCCTTTTTTCTTTTTCCTTTTTCCAAGTGTTAATTTTGATTTATTAGTCAACTGGAAAACTAGACAATCCTCAGTCCAGGGCGATGTTAATTTAATCCTTGTCCACATCATCACTAGCTCCAACATCACGACGGCCCTTCTTAACGTTCTTCCTCTTTCCCACAGCCTGGGTACCCAGCACCATCAGGAGAACAGAGGGAGAGGTCAGTGTGCTTCTGGGAGCCCAAACAGACAACGAAGGGTGGGTGTTCACCACTTGCTTGCAGACCCTGATATGACACTTGCAAGCATGGTGAATAGATTTGGCCAGACCCAGTTTAAAGACCTGGGTCTGCAGCTGCCCCTCCAAGAAATCCTCAGTCTTCAGGCCAAGGATGTAATCCAGTTTCGTCTTGCCCTCATCCAGCACCCCAACACGAACAAGTAGCCTCAGAAGAGCCCTGCCTTCAGAACGTCTCCTAGTGTCCTCTTCATCCAGCGTAAACAGCTCCCAGGTAGCCTTGCGGGTCTTGGCCAGGGTAAATCTGACTCAGCTCTGTTCCAGAGCCCCTACTCTCCGATCAGCTTCAAGTCCTGGTCAAGACACAAGTTCTCCAAGGGTCTCCGTGGGTTTTTACAACAAATCCAGCTTCTGGGAACTGGCATGTTGACTTCTCTGGGGCTGGGGTGCCTTCGAACTCATGCTTACAACCCAGCATTTTTTTAGTGATTGACAGGAGACAGCCTGGCCCACCGTGGGTAGTGCCATCCATGGACTGGTGGCCCTGGGTTCTACTAGAAAGCAGGCTGAGTAAGCCAGGGGAAGCAAGTCAGTAAGCAGCACACCTCCTTGGCTTCTGCATCAGCAACCGTCTCCAGGTCCCAGCCCCACTTGAGTTCCTATCCTGACTTCCTCCAATGATGGACTGTGATGCAAAAGCATAGACCAAGTAAATAAATTCTTTCTTCCCCAAGTTGTTTTGGCCATCGTGTTTCATCACAGCGATAGTAACCCTAACTAGGACACCACCACCCACTCCATAGACACAAATAAATAATGAAATTTTTTTAATTAAAAAAAAATGATGAAAAGGTTGATTTTTGTACACAGTGAAAAACACACTAGTGACCCCAGGACTGGGCAGCTGAGGCAGGAGGATCTTCAGTTCAAGACCTACCTGGATTATGCAGTAAGACTCTGTCAGGCAGGGGTGACATATACCTTTAATCCCACTCCGGTTCCAGGCCAGCCTAGTCTACAGAGTGAGTTTTAGGACAGCCAGGGCTGCAGAGAGAAACCCTATCTCCAAACAAACAGACAGACAGGACAAAGTAAGTCCCCTGAGCATGTGGCTCAGTAATGCTGCACATACCCAACATGCAGTGCCAGAACTCAATCCCCTCATGGACACAATGTTAAAAGTAAAAAACTAAGAAGGGCATGTAATCTCAGCACTCAGGGAGGCACAGGCAGGCAGATCTCTGTGAGTTCAAGGCCAGCCTGGTCTACAAAGTGAGTTCAGGACAGCCAAGGCTACACAGGGAAACCCTGTCTCAAAAAACAAACAAACAAACAAACAAAGCAAAAAGTTAAAAACTATCATTAGCATGTTTTCTCTGCTTGTGCAACTTAAAAAAAAAAAAAGTGTGAGTGGTTGTTTTACACTGAAAGTATTTCCCTGCACTCTAGCTTTAATTAAAAATTCAGCCTTTATGGCTGGCTTGACCATGAGCAGAAAGAGTGCAGATGAACATGCCTTTTCTGTGGGCACACTGGCTTTACAGCTGTCCCCTCCAGCTGTTACTCCAACACAATGCCTTGAACTCATGGCAGCTGGCAGCGTGCAAGTACTGGGTGATAGACACTGTGGAATGAGAAGATAAGGATGCTGCTGGATAACTGGTGTCAGCTGCCAAGGCAGGCAGAGGCACAAAACAACAGTATCCATATGAGACGGTCAGTGTCATTTGTCCTGTAGCGCTCAGAAGACAGCATAATGCATCTAAGGCTATAGTGAAATGCAGGAATAAAGCCACAAACCGAACCCCAAGGAAAGCCCAGCACCAACAAGGGCAGGGCTTGTCTTTAAAGGACCAGGATCATTTTTTTATACAAATCTTGCTCATTATGTAAAGTATTCAGATGATGCTATCCCTTTGCTTTTAACTATGTATGGAAAAGGGACATAATATACAATGTACTATATGTCCACAGGAGACTTTCTTATATGCTTTTTTTTTATTTCTGCTGGGAATTGAACTCAGGACCTTTGAAAGAACATCCAGTACTCTTAACCTCTGAGCCATCTCTCCAGCCTCATTTTTCATTTCTTTATGAGACTTTTCCATCACTTCTCTTCTATCTCAAAATTCATATTATTGTTAAATATATTACCTTATATGCAAGAAAACACCACAATGTTATCCAGATGTGGTGTCACACGTCTGTAATCCTAGCACTCAGGGAGAGAAAGGCAGGCAGATTGCTGTCCAGACACTAGCCCAGTAGTTCAGACTTGGACTTTGGGACTAGATGCTTGGGGTTAAGCCCAGCCTACTTAATTCATTGACGGGATAACCTTTTACAAGTTACTCCATCTTTCAAAGTTTCTGGTTCTTTGTCTAGATAATGAGAGTGGTGTCTGCTCGTCCTCTCTCAGAATGAGAGAGGTGTATGCCCCAGCTAAGTGCCCAGTAGATAAGAAGTAATCACTACTGTCCTAGCTAGCAGGAATTGTCAACTCGACCCAGCCTTGGGTCATCTGACAGGAAAGCCTCAGTTGAGGAATTGCTTGGATCAGACTGGCATATGTAGGGAGAATCATCTTGATGGCTAGTTGTTGCAGGAGGGCAATGCCATACCCAGGCAGCTGGCCTTGGGCTGTGTAAGAAGGCTCCCTGATCATGGGCTTGCAAGCAAAACACAGAGTAAGCTAGGAAGCAAACTTCCTCCATGCTTTCTGTTTCAGATGCCTGTCTTGAGTGCCTGCCTGCCTGCCTTCCATCAGTAACAGATGATGGCCTGTGACCAGGAAGTGTGAGCCAAATTAACCCCTTCCTTCCCAAGTTGCTTTGGTCATAGTGCTATCAGCACAACAGAGGTCAAACTAAGACACAGCGTGTATCTGGAGCAACAAACTTAACTGGATGGAACAGCTCCTGTTCCAGCTTTTCATGGTAGCCACATTACCATTATGTTTACCTAATAAGCTTTTGCTTATTTCTTGACATTTGTTCTCTTGGGTTTGTGCCTGGGGTTGGGGGGGGAGAGTTGTCTGGGGGGTGGAACCCATGGTTGCCTCCTGGAAGCCAGTTACATGCTATAGCTCCGTTTAGTTATTGTCAGTTACTACTGTTATTTTCCCATCTCCTCTTTTTCTTTGGAAACTCAAAGACCAGGATTAGTATGATGTTAGATTTTGGGAGCCCCGGTTTTTTTCCATGTACTCCCACAGGTGAAACAACAGTGGGAACTCCCGGAGCTTGCACGTGAAGGGCGTGCATGCAATGTGGTCAGGCTAGCCCAGGTGTCTCTGCATGCTGACCAAAGGTAAACAGAAGCACATGTTAGGGAAGATGCATAAGATCCTGCTTCTTAGGCTGTGACCCATGAAACCTGCCCCAGCTTTGTTCCGCAAATTGCCATAACACCTAGCTGTTGGAACCTAAGCCCCAGTGCACCTGGATTCCCTTATCTCGTTTATTATTATTAACTGCATCAAAACACCTTGTGGGGCTTAAAGGAAGGGGCAGACTGTGACCTCTCCTCAGTGTGGTCCCACCAGGAGACCGAATGATTTTTAAAAGTTCCTCTACTTGCATGCTCTGCCTTAATTGATATTTCCCTTTTAAAAACATCTTGCCTCGGGAGGGGCGCCCCAAAGAGGATATTAGGGATTATGTTGGAATAAAAACAGGAACTTGTTTTCCTGTTCCTCTTTGGTCTCCCCGTCCCCCAGCTAAGGGAAAAAAAATCTTCTTGGAATGTGGAAAAGAAATGAGTTTAAAGATGCTAATTTCAAATACCACATTGCTGCTCTTTCTTGGCCAAAAATCAGCCCAATAACAAAAGCCTAAAACTTCTTAGTCTTGTGGTAAGAGACAGAGGTGTGGCCTGGGTGATATGGCTGTCCTGAACTGGGGAGGGCATATGAACACATACATAGACCCTTAAGCAGACTTCTCAGAGAAGGAGAAAACTTCTTTGAGGAGGCCCCAATGACCCCTCCCACCCTCCTGACCATAGTTCTGACCCTAATAGAAGTTTCTGCTTCCCAGGGATTTCACTCAGTAGTGACAAATACAGGGGTGCCCTGAGCGCTCCTGCCTGGATGCTTACCCATTGGCTATCTGAAAATAGTCTCCCATGATTCTATTCCACTGTCCTCCAACCTCTGAAAGAAGGGGGAACCTGTGCAAAAAAGGCAAAAGATTGGACTTCAGAATAGAGTCAAGCCACATACAGCAAGGCCTACAACTAAGTTGCCAAGCTCAACCACCTGTGGCCACCTCCAATCCAATTCCTTCATTTTAGGCCAAAGGTGCATTAGTGCAAAATGAGTGTGTACTTTCATAGTGTATACTAGAACAAGGCCAGCCTAGATTCGTGATAGTGAAAACCCAAGGGACAGTGAACATTGGCCCCACCTACCAGTCCACTATGTCCCAGTGACATGAATACACCAAAATCTCAGGACCACTTTGGGGACTGGTAAAAGCTAGGCTCCTCCACCTGCAGTATTTCCTCATATAGACTCTTATACTAAGCAAACCATTCTACATATTAAAAAAATGTAATATGGCCCAATTTATGAAGAACTTTATAGCCAGAATGTAAAAATAGCATATCCAGACCATTTTATGAAAGAGCCAAAAGACACAGTAAATTAAGATTGATTTGCATGAAACTTTGCAGACACCAACATAATATACTTTTTATAAAAAAGGAAACACACTTTGTTTGAACTCTGTAGTGTTGCATTAGAGCGCTCCCCTGTCTGTAGTCTGCTCCTGTTCCCAATTTAGCACCTGTAAACTGCCATGGAAATTGTACATAAAACGTATGTTTCATATTGAAAAAGTAGGAAGCTTGCTCTAAGTGAGGCTCGGGGTTTTATTATAAATTATTGAGCTCACACCTTGCAATCCTTTCAGGGTCTTTTTGTTTCTTGCTTGCAAAATTTGTAGTTGTCAACTGAATCAGTCAGGGGAGCCCAGAGGCATGAGCAGCGTCAGGGAGCGTGGCAATGAAGTTGATAGAATGAGTTTGGGACCCAGCCTTCTGATTTACGTTCTTTAATTTCTCCTATTTAAGGTTTCCCCAATGTTTCTGTTAAACAAATGGGAAAAGCAGAGCAGACCATGGCGGTGGCAGCAATGACTCTGAACCCTGGGGCAGTGGCTGGTTGGGCCTCATGCAGATAAGCTGGGCACATAAGTATGGGAGGTGATTGTCTGAGGCATAGCTCCTTGACTCCCTATATTAGCTTTCTTCTTTACCACCAATGGGACTTTCTGATTTACTGACAAAGGATCTGAAAGCTAAGGGGCCACTAAGTTGCAGAAATACTGGCATACTAAAGTACATGGCCGCACCATTCAAGTTAGCTAAACTATGGAGCCAACCTAAATGTCCACTGACAGAAGGATAGATAAAGAAAATGTGCCGCATAGTCACAGTGGAATTTTTCAGCCGTAAAGGTGAACTTGTGTTGTTTTCAGGAAAACAGATGCAACTAAAGATATTAAGTGAATTAAACTAATCTCCAAAAAGACAAATGCTGTGTGTTATTTCTCATATGTGGTTCGCACGTTTTATATGGATTCATAAAAATGTGTCTGCACATGGCATTGCAGAGGAAGGAAAACTGTCTAAGGAAACAACTGGGGACCAAGGGGAGGAGAAGAGGTGACGAAATGGAATAGGAGAGAGCAGAGGATACATGGACATACATGAATACATGTATATGAAACACTATACCACGTGTGATGGGTATATACAGTGAAAATATTTATAAAGGAAAAAAAAAGAAGTCATGCTTACCAGTGCCAACTCATCTGGCACTTTCTTTGGTCTTTACTTTCAAAATCTTTTTCTGCCTTTGTCTGTCTCTGTCTCCCTCCCTGTATCTGCTCCTCTGCTCTGTCTCTCTCCTTTGGTTTACTTGGCATGTAAGGAGATGTGGAGTCCTTCAAAGCCCAGAGGTGTGTCGTAGTGTGCCCAGCAGGCATGGCAGCAGAGCACGTGATGGTAGCCCTGAGCTACTGGAGCACACACTTTAAACTTTTTTTTTTAATGTTCATTTATTGTGTATGTGCTTATATGCATATGTACACTCGATATAGAATTACTATGCATATGTGGCAGCCATAAGACAGCTTATAGGAGTTGGTTCAGACCCTTTACTATATGGTTTTGGGGGCTCAAACTCAGATCACCAGGCTTGGCAGCAAGTGCCTTGACTTGTTGAGTCATCTCACGGACCCAGGAGCCCACATTTTAGCCAGCCCATGTCTGCCCACCTGTTCTTAAGTCCTGTGTCTCAGGCTCTGTTGCATAGGGAGCAACATAGAGTCACTGCCACACTCCAGAGTACACTGCCTCCATTTAATAAATGCACCCCAATTACCCAGGATATATACCTTGGTGAAACAGTGAGAGGGTATCTCCTAAGCATGCATGCCAGGCAAGATGTACCTTTTCCAACAGGACTCAAATTCATCTTCCATTCTGGTTCCCTGGGTCTTTCTACTTGTGTCTAGAAGATTAGTGAAAAGAGTAGCATGCCATTCACAGGAGTGAGTTTTAAAGGTGCAAAAGTACCCCCAAAAATGTTATCACCACTACGAAAAGTTCTTAAGGGAAAAGTTACAATGCCCTTTCCTCTCATGTATACTCCAAGTCTGTTGCTCAGTTATTCTGATGCACATGACATCAATAGTCAGGTGGCCGACTAGGAGTCAGATAGCTGTGTTTTTCATGAGACTCCAGATGGTTGACTTCTAGATGAAAACCTGCCCCTCAAATATGAATTTCTCATTCTTTATTTCTCACTTTAAAAAAAAAATTACTAGTTAAATAGAAAAATGCCAAGTTTAATCACTCAGGTGACTTATGAAATGAAATGAAAGTGGAAAGCCTGGCTTGCTTTTATCTTTTTCCCATTTGAGGGGGGGGCTGGGGGTGGGGGAAGGGCTGGCACACTTCTGAATCTGTTTGAGCTCCCTAGAAGCAGCCTTCTCATGAATCAAGCCACTGTGTCTTAGCAGCTGTGGACTGGTTAAAGGCTTTTCCTGCCTCACACTTCCCAGCTGGAAGATCCTAGGTGCCTGAGCATGTGTGCACTAGAACTTGGTGAAGCCACTCTGAAGCTAAAAACAAAACAAAACAAACCCCCCTCACTTTTTGGCTGGGGAGATGAGTCAGTGGGCAAAACTCTTGCCGAATAATGTGGAGACCAGAGCCTTCATCCCCAGAATCCTTGGAAAGCTCACAGCAGTGGGCATCTATAGGCCCACTGCTCAGCCTTGCCTCAAACACGGAAGACAACAACTGAGACTCAGGGCTGTTCTCTTGCTTCCACACACCAGCAATAGCGTGCAAACACACGCAGTCACACACACACATGACACACTTCTCCACTATTCTTCTGAGTTACTTGACCTTTCCAAGTAGCTGTAAGCGACTTGATTTGTGTGACTTCAATTTATCAGCTAAGTTTATCAATTTAACTGTGAAGGGCAACTCAGATTCATAAATTATTTACCAAAGCAAAATCTACAAGCTAGACTATATGTCAGTGGCAGAGTGCTTATACAATGGCTGGAGGCTCTTGGGTTCACACCCAGTAAAGAAAAAAAAAAAAAAAAAAAAAAAAAAAAGCCCAAAAACAAAGCAGACAGCTAGATAAGTCCTTAGGACAAATCTTTATGCTCATTTGCTCATTTTACCACACCATCCATTAGTAGGTGGTCATTTCCAAACTCTCGCTTTCCATTCATTTCCCCCTACAAATAGTGCAGCATGGTACAACTTCAGGACACAAAATCCAAGTGGACCATAGACATCTACTTATAAATTATAATTTCTCCTGATGTGTGTGTAAGAAAATATTCAAGACGTATGTAATTCACATCCTCAGAAATGAAAACAACTTATTTTTTTTACCCCACTTTCTCAAATTGCTTGAAGGTTTAAAAAAAAAAAAGTTAAACGGATAATATCCTTCAACACTGCATTGATTTCCCAGCTTAATTTAAGCATAGAAATGATGTGCCAGATGGCATGATCAACATGTCCTGCTGAAAGACTGCAATTTTATTCTTGTAAGAAAAAAAACAAAATATGCATTTTCCCACGTGGTCTACACAGCAGGGAGGAGCGTTTGTACAGGCTCACTCTAACAAGGCCATCTTTGACAAGGGGAATGACAGTATCTCTGAATGTAGTAACTGAACCATTTTGAAAGCCCAAATGCACTTGGTTCATCCCACCATATGTACCACATAGGCTCCGTGGCTAGAGACTAGAAACAGAAATATGAATGGCCATGAATCTAGTAACAGTTATCTTCGCACAGTTGGACAGTTACATATTTTCTGAAACGCGTTTCATTTCCAAACATGAGATAGCTGTCTGTATTTCACTCAGCGTCCCAAGCCACGGTGCTGTAAAGAACCTGAATATGCTCTCTGTTCCCTGCTCCCAGGGAGGTCACGAAGAGATTTATCTGTCTTGAGGGAGGTGAGAGCGGCCTGCTTTAGCAACCCATATCATTTTTATGTGACATTTGTATTCCCTGCACTTCCATAACACATTTGACAAGGAACTTCATCAGGAGCGAAAGAGGAAAGCATGGTGTTTACAAGAGGGAAGACGAGTCCACACAGCTAACTGATATGAGCATCTGAACACAGAGGATATCATGGAGAGAGGGAGGGGCAGGGGAGAGGAGGAAGGTATAAAGAAGCAAACCTACAAATCAAATGGGGGGGATATTTTCCCCCCAAACTATTCATTAGTGACCTTATTTCTGAAAAACAAAGGCTGCCTTTACTATGACAGGAGAATCTCAGACGTAGAAATTGAGAGATTTCTGATTATTATATGTACTTTAATTGAGTATTAAGATAGACACTTCCAGTGAAATGGTATAGTCTAAAAACTTAAAACAATTCAAACTAGTAACTTTAAAAACAAAACAAAATGAGAGCAATGTTTTCTTCAGCTCTAGGTTGGAGTTATTTCCTCTTGTATTTAAAAAAAAAAATCTGTATTTTGATTCTTAGGTATTTCTGGGATAAAAATACAGCCCACTTGGCAGTAATATGTTAGAATAGATTTTTAAATATCCTTATATAGAAATATCATTAAAGATGTGTCTATTCATACTATCCAATAGAATGCGAGACAGTATTACGTGTGATTGTATGAACACTCTAAGACTCACATCTGAAGTGTCAAACGTTCTCTCCATCATGTTTCTCATGACTAAATGCGTTTTGCTACAGTTTCCTACCCAGGCTGCTGCTGTGTGCTCATCTTCCCAGCAATTTACTGAAGGTCAAACAGACCAGTTCGTATGTGGTCCAAAATGACAAATGACACTGGCCGGCACACTGACCACATACTGTGCAGTTTAGGGATTGTAAAGAGAGAGCTATGATACATATGTGGAATCAGGGGTGAGTTTCCTAGCTGTTATGGTTTAGGTCCAAAATACCCTCCTTAAAAGCTATGGTATCTGAACATTTGGTCCCGCATCTGGTGGCACTGTTTGGGAACCATGAGAAGGTGTGCCTATCTAACAGAGGTGAGTTATAAACGTCATAAGCACTTCCTGTTTAGCCCACCACCAGAATGGAACATGC
The DNA here is from genome assembly GCA_907169655.1 of Acomys percivali. Classification (NCBI taxonomy): domain Eukaryota; kingdom Metazoa; phylum Chordata; class Mammalia; order Rodentia; family Muridae; genus Acomys; species Acomys percivali. The sequence continues at coordinate 63,265,886 of OU015746.1, read as the reverse complement.
TGCTATCATGCATTGTGCTCCCACCACAATGGCCAAAGCCTCTGCTACAGCCAGTTCCTTCCCACCACAAAGGACCGAACCCTCTCAGTCGATGGACATAGTCATCTCTATTCCTTTTAGTTGCTTCCAGCAGGTACTTTTGTCATGGGGATGAACAAACTCACACACACCAGGTGTCTCAGATCCTGATTCTATCCTGAAACAAATGGAATCAGCATGGGTTACGGGATTTTATTTTTAAATGGCGTGTCTCTTAATGTTTATTTTAAAATAAGGCAACTTCAGATAAATAGCCCAGATTAGTGGGATGTGGAATAAAAATAGTATTTATAGACAAAATGAACACACAAACCTCAGAGGGCTTTAGCAAAAGGTTGAAGAATGGAAAAGAAGGAAGATACGAGCAGCATCCCTAGAGACCATGGGTTTTGCTGTCGCCCGGTATGTGTGACTAGTTGTCATCTGGCCCAGTGGTATTGCAGTGATTGTGTTCAAGTAACTCTTTCAACTTTGGTTCATTTGTTGGTTTGTTTGATTGTTTGTTGTGTGTGTACCTACGGATGCCACTGGCTATGTGTCTTCTTGTGGGAAAGATTAAGCTTTGTCACAGGTGGAAGCAGTCTTGGCGGGCTTTACCCTTGGGGCACCCCATGAATACCTTGTGATAGACTGAGTGGAGCCATCCTGGGCCTGGAATTCAGGAAGCAGACCTGGGAACCCCACCTGGGCTATTGTTTTCCTAATGGACCCTCAACGGGAGAAGGAGACCTCCCTTCCCATGTGACTCAGGCAGGTGGGGAAGAGAAAAACAACAGATTGAGCCGGGGGTTAGAGAGCGTGTGTGGGGAAAGCGAACAGGCTGGACTATCACTCGGGCCAGAGAGACACCTAAGGACTCATCCCATGGAACGGATACCGGAAGGTTCACTCTTTTGTCCCTTTAACCTTTTTTCCTTCTTGTGTAAGCTAGTTGGGTTGTATAATAAAGTTTAATTGTTAAGAAACAGAGCCAACGTCTTCTCTCTTCCTACTGTCTGGGTTTCCGGGTGGAACTCGGAACTCAGTTCTCAGGTCTGATTGTAAGTGCCACCCGCTTAGCCTTCCCACTTGTCTTCAAGTTACTTCTCCTTTACTCAGTGTGGCCTCAGAGGGATGGGCATGGTGTGCAGGCTCACTAGCACAGCACTCAGGAGCCAACACAGATGGCTTACAAGCTTGCAAGAATAGCCTGGGCTGAGCAGTGGGTTCCAGGCCTGCCTAAACTACATAGAGAGACGAAACTCATAAAACAAAATAAATAAAGATTACAGTTATAACGATGGCCCAAAAAATACAAGAGTAGTTAAGACTGGAAATTCAGATATGCTAAAGAGAAACTGTGAAGTACTTTACTGAAGACATTTTTATAAACAAAAAGTTCTTGGTTTGGTGAGGAAAGGAAAGAAAAAATATGTGGGGGTTGAACTTTACCACAAGCTATTGATGACCTCTTACTATACCTACTTTATGAAGTAAACTTTATAATAGGTGTATGAAATCATAATATCTCTAAAGCCAACACTACCATCTAAGGCATCCACTGGATGTCCTGGGATGTACCTGCGTAGGCAAGGGCTTATCACCCTAGGCAAAGACAGTAGGCATAAAAACACAAAGAAGGCCAAGCCCTCATTTTCACTATCTTCCTTCCCAGTGGGCATGTTTATAAAGAATATTCATGAGCTGGGTAGGTACCAACCTTCAGTAGCATTAATAAAGACTGACCTAGGGTACTTCAGGAAAAACAGGAACATGTGCAGCACCAGATAGGAGAGACTTAAGGATCTGGACGTAAAGTATGGAGCCCACTGTCACTCTGAATATCCCAGAGGACCCTGGCTAAACTTCTAATTGTCAGGATCAGTTTTGTGGTTCTGAAGTGACCTGTGGTTTCACATGAGAAATGTCCACAGCTGTAGAGGAAACCACAGAGGTCTGGAAGCTGCACGCAGAAGCAAACAGGACCACGGTGTATTCTACCACAATCTTGAAAGACCACAGAAAGCCACTGGAGGGAAGGAAAACATGTTCTGTAGCTGGGAGCTTACTGAGTGTTCAAAGTCAGGGGACAGACTGATGAGAGAGAGAAGGTGACCTCCTTGGATGTATTTCTACACAGAAATGGAAGAGACTATGTACTCACTTCCCATTACGGCTGGTTAATTACAGGACACAACAGAGGGGTTGATTTCATAATGTTTCATTTCATTTGAAAATTTTTATTTCATTTTTTAACCTCTACAGATTTCATAAACATATGTCTTTGTAAAAATTTTAAAATGTTCAATATTTGGGGGGGCTGGGGAGGTGGCTCGGTGGTTAAGAGCACTGGATGCTCTTTCAGAGGACCTGGGTTCAATTCCCAGAACCCACAGAGCAGTCCACAACCATTTATAATTTCAGTTCCAGGTGAATCCAACACTCTCACACAGACATACATACAGTCAAAACACAAATGCACATAAAAATAAAAGTGAATAGATGATTTTAGAAAAGAGAAACATCCAATATTTCTAATCCATATGTCTTTACAAGAGAAATATTCAAATAAAATGTTGACTTGAGTTTTATTTATTTATTTGTTTATTTATTGCTATAAATTCCGCCCCCCCCCAGGAGTTAGGTAGCTACCAGGAACAATAATTGTTATAAAAAAAAGTTTTCTTTTTAAAAAATATTTTTTAACAAATGTCTTCTAAGGAAATTTGAAAGTTTCTCTCCCTTTTATGTAAAGGCCTTTGCAAGCTCCCTCTACTGTCCAAAGCTTGAAGCTCAGGAGAAACCAACATTCCAAACATCTTGGCAAGAGTGTTGGGAGGAGCTGAATGGTAGAGCCAGTTGCTGAGCAATGTTTACTCCCCAGAGCTGAGCAACATGAAAGAGTCAACCATAGGTTTAAGGGAGGCCTGGCAATGTACCTGTAATCCCAGCCCAGGGAGACTGTGGCAAGTGAGTCCTGAGTTCAAGGCTAGCTGGACACATACATCTGTGTCATAGAATTTAGTGCTAAATTTCAAGCACTGAAATTGGTCTATTGCTGTTGCCTAAAATATATATATGTGTGTGTGTGTGTGTGTGTGTGTGTGTGTGTGTGTGTGTGTTGTCCTTTTTCTCTACCTTTTTTTTTTTCTCCTTTATTCTTTACTGCTTTTTTTTTTCCTCTCTTAATTTTTGACATAGGGTCTCAGTTGATTGTCCAAACTGCCTTCAAACCCCTGGACTCAAACCAACGTCCTTCTACCTCAGCTTTCAAAGTGGCTGAGCTACAAATGTGTACTGAGGCCTTTTTATTCAGCCTGTCAGATACATACCAAATACATTTCCACTTTAGTAAATCTATAGTATAATATGTGTAGCCATAAAATTGTTCTTTTAAATTATAACTAGGCTGATAATGCTTACAACCTAAGTCACTTATATTTTATCACTTAATAGAATATATGTTTAATAGCTTACATGTATAGACAAAATAGTTTTGTTTATTTGAAATAAGGTCTCCTGCAGCCGAAGCTGTCCCAATTTACTTATTATTGTACATACATTATGATCACTGAGGAAGGCAGGAAAGCCTCTGTCATTCAAAGACCATCATTTGTTTTTGGCCATAGGCATAGGCTCCCTTGGCTGTCAAGCTACACTCACAAATGCTTTGTGCCAATGAGCGTACGTATAGGTGTGTGTCAGTCAGTGTTTGTACTGTCAGAATTCCACCCTTCTCTGGAAGACCTGGGATGACTGAGAATCCTGTGAGACTTAGTACAGCGCTGACATGGAAGTAAGGGTCTGTGGAGTCCGAGTTTACCACACTGAGAAGATGGCAAGAAACTGGAGTCTAGGCTGGCAGTTACTGTTTCAGGTCCTTCCTGCACTCTTGTTGTCCTGTTTCTTCATGAATCACCACACAGGCTTGTGGTCTCACTCAACGCTGAAACCTGCCCTGCTCCCTTCCCTCATCACATTACACTATCCGACATCAAAATCCACTGATGACTTCTTGGAGGATGGAGCAGAGAAGATTACACCCCCTTCTCAACAGTTCCTCAGTACTAAATCATCTTCTGGGACCCAGCTTTGAAGAACGAATGTATATCCTAGTCTTCGCTTCTTCCAGGACCTCTAGATTTTAGGCCCAGTTCAGTTCTTCAGCTTAGAAGTCTTAAAAGTCTCCAAACTAATTTTCTGATATTTTCCTGTCCTCCTCCAGCTTTCTCATCTCAAATAAATGAAACCAAATTTACCATTACTTTTTATTCATTGGCCATAATTACCAATATGCAAGTGTTTAAGTACATTATACGTGTGTTATATATTGGTACGTCCAATACTGATAGCATAAAGTACCTGAAGCTGAGTATTTATAAAGAAAAGAGGTTTATGTATCTCATAGGTTTGGAGATTCAAACTCATAATGTTGGCATCAGCTCCATTGGTGGAAGAGAAAATAACAGGAGGAGCTGGGAGACCAGACAAATACCTAGGGCCCAGGCTCACTCTTTGTAACTAATTCTCACCAGAAGTAACTCAGGATCCCGTGAGAACCCAAACCACAGCATATGAAGACACATATCTAACCTCACCATGTCCAGTCAAAAGGCAACCCGTTGCCATCTCCATTTTCCAAACAAGTGCAGACAGTTAAATAGTATTCCCAGTTTATTCAGGAAGTAAGGAGCAGAGGCAGGAATGGGGTGAATGTGCACTGGTCCCAAGCCTGCTGCAGAGCACCATACTGTAACATCTCATTGTTTGCCTTCCATCCCTTTGAGCTCTTCACCAACAAGTCCCCCAGTTATCCCTGTAATAAAACCACGTCTCCACATCCCCTGTCTACCTAGGCCACCATAAAGCCTTTGGATGATTCGTCCCTGGTGATCTTTGGACCCTGTGACACAAGAATTAGTATTCATAGACATGGTCCATGGTGCTACTCTCCTTCCTTACCCCCTTCAGGTTTCCAGACTTTCTTCTGCAGCCCCATCAGCAGAGCTCAGCCTGGCCCTGCATGCATGCCTCCCTGAACGAAACACACGCTCTGACAAGTCTCTGTGGTGGTTGCCGTGGGGGCTGCGTTGTTCTTCTTTGGCCAAGGATGGTTGTATTTGTAGTTCCTGCTTTCTGTTTAGACTTCTCCCTTGAAGTCCTCACAGCTCACTCGCTTCATTCAGGTCTTCTCTTTAGTCCTTGAAGAGGTCTCTCTTATCCCTCTGTGTGAAATAGCCTCCCGTTCCCTTCCATTTTTCATCTTCTTGGCTTGTTTTCAGTTTTTTGAGTCAAATGGATCAGACTCAGGTCTTATGTTAAATAAGTGCCTGCTGGTTGTGGCTATATCTCTCAGATGTTTGCACTACACAGCAAGGAAAGAATTTCGCTTTGTCTGTGGGTTTATCCATGGTCTGGAACCAAGTCAAACACATAACTAGAAGTCAAATGCTTATTACATGAATGAATGAATGAATGAATGAATGAATATTTGCGCTCAGATAAATGGCTTAGTCCTGAAGATTTCGTGATTTCTTCATGGACTTTAGTTTTTGCCTTCTTTTTCTTAGAAGGCTCCCTTTATTCAGTGAAGAAGCATGTTCAAGTTACACTGCCTGCGAGCCCAACTTTCCACAACTCCCATCCCTCTGGGTTAAACTATGGGAGCTAGAGTGCTGTCTTGGGCCTTGCTGATACTTTAGTTATCTTCCCCTGATGCCTACTCTGCTTTGTGTAGTGAGAACTGGCCAAGGATAAACACCGTGGCTATTTTACAACTAGGCTAAAGACACTGCCATTCAACGTTATGACAGGCTAAATGAGTAGCAAGTAGAACCAACCACAAGAAAGTACATTAGCCAAAAACCATAGCAAAACCCCTAAGGCAGCAATGGTTCAAGCTGGCTCTACAGCACTCCTCACTATGGCTTATGTCACTGCCTCTCGGCCACAAAAAGACACACTGAAAGAGGCCACATGTCCGAGCAGTCAAGAGCGCTGCAAGTGCTGTGAACATAATTTTTTGCCACGGATGCTGGTGGCCATCGCTCGCTGAACGGCCGGGGCCTGCGGTTCCATTGCATAAGCAATCCTGGGGCTGGGTAAACATGCCTGACTGATTAATGATAACAGCTCTTAAAACACCGCAGACGTTTCCAGCGCCCAGAAATGTTTATTTTTTTATACTAAATTAAATTCATTTTCCCTCTCATTCCCTCTAAAGAGAATGGTGACAAATTTAAATTCAGAGTGGACGGCTATATTGAAGATGGCCATGTGCCACAACCTCTAAATAGGTTATGGTTTGGTGTGTATTTCATCAGGAGGGTGGTAGGTGGGAGGATATCCAGAAGTGGAAGGAGAAAAGAAAGTGCTGGATGGGGCCCCCCAAGTCTCTGGACAATTAGCACCGAGCCCTCTGCCTTGTGCACAGTGAGGGGCCGCAGATCCCCTCACTTGCCAAATACAGCAATAATCCAAAGCAGCGGTGATTACCACATCGGGGAGCGTGGCAGATACTCATTTACCACGGGAAAAGAGCAGGAAACAAATGCTTAACGGAGCCTGTGCTGAGTCAAGCCCCACAATGCCAGCGAGTAGAACACGCTGTGTTGGTTCCGCACAGCAGACAACAAATACAGTGATACTGTGCATCTGCCCAGAGCGATGCTGGCAGAGTGGAATAAACCAATATATCATCAGGGGTGGTTCCCCAGCCTGTTTGCTGTTCAGCACTGCCTCTAGTGATGAGAGCAAGAGATACCTGTTGCACATAGTGTCTATTGTTTTGTTGTGGTTGTTCATGTGCCCTTTTGGCTACATTTAAGCTGGAAAGTCAGGCAGCTCCTAACATAATTATATTGGATTAGGCAGACATGTCATCCTGAGTGATGTGTTTCCTGTGTTACTGTGATGCTGGCAATTTCCTTATGGAAAGAACTACTGAGGAGCAGGCCCCTTACTGGACAATTGTCCCCAGTGTCTAAGGGGCATAGTCCATGACTGTTGAACTTCCAAAGGCCTCCGCAGGAAAGAAAGATCAAATGCATATTGTTATGAATATCAGTGTAGAACATAAAGCTGAAATAATTGGTGGTTTATAAGGCAACTTCATACTATCCACGGTTTTTATCTAATTTTTTTTTAATATTTAGCCATCAGTGCTCATATGGTTAGATGTTCAACTGGAAGACCCACAATTGGTCCAGCTGAGAACGATGACTTTTAAAAAGGCATTTGATTTGCTTATCAGCAAAGACCCTCCTTATTTCTTGGGCAAATTTTGACAAGAATTTCCTGCCTGTTAAAAGCAAGAATATAATCCCTTCAGGATGTAAAATGGCCACATTTTCTACATATGAAGAAGGGGGAAACCCAATGATATTATTCATTTATCCAACAATAGATATTTATTATATGCTTGTTTGTGTTAGGAACTTGCCAGGTCTCAGGATAAGCGAATGACCAGCAAAGCTCTCTGTCTGCTGTGGACCATCTCCATGGTCAGGGTGGAGAACACACATAGATGTTGAGGGCCCATCCTAACAGCTCCCACACACCAGCAACATTGTAAGAGATCCAACAGAAGACACTTGCAGACCACTCAGAGCTGCTTCCTCCTGCATAACATTTTTGGTTAAGGTGTTGTTTTTTTATTAAAGGGCATGTGTTTCTGGAAGGAGCCATAAGAACTCAGTGAACTGCCAGCCATTTGTAGGGCTTTTTAAAAATAGCATTGGGGACTGAACCTAGGGTCTTGCACATGCAGAACGATGCTGCTAGCACCGAGTTGCTTCCTGGGCTACCATCAGGGTCTTTCCAGCACAAAGCTTCTGATTGCCACACATACACTGCAAAGGGCCATTTCCTAAGATCCAAGAATGTCCTAAGAGAGAAAACGTATCTTCTTTCCATTCTTTCTGGAGACTTTTTCCCTCGTAGACATCTAATGCTGCTAAAACGCCATCAAAGAAAACCACTTCGAGGCATGTGTGCAGGGCAGAGGAATCCACAGCTTTCCAGTTGGGGTTCTGGCCCCCCTGGGCTCATCCTCTAGAAATCAGACCATGGGGTGGCCCCAGAACAGAGCGGTCAAAGCCTCCCTCCACACCCTCCCCTTGGGAACATAGTAGAAAATGCTAGAATCACTATACCTAGGCTTGTCTGCCCTATGCAGGGTCCTGAGTTTATCCTCAGCACTACCCAAAGAAAAATATAATAATAAGGGGCCATTTTATGCATTGATGACTTCTCTCCAGTTAAAACTTACAGAAGAGAATGAGTAGCCTCTCCGTTTCAGCAGGGCTGGGATGGACCCATCTGTTGAGCTGTGTCCTGTTGCAATAACCACTATAACATCTCAGGGGCTATTCCAGCAGCTTCTCTCTTAATCTAGTTACATCCACCGCTGTGACTTCATCTCCTGTGTGCTCTATCACAGAAGCTAGCTAGTCAGAAAAAGTAGCCTTTATCTGGGGCATTGAAATGTCCCAAAGGAGGGGAAACAATGGCAGATGGCACAGACCATTTGATGGTCTGTTGAAATAAGCCACAGATAAGCTGTCTTGGGTAGAAGGAAGGTGTAATTCTCTCAGAGGGAGAAGGCTCTGGGAGAGGACATATTTGAACGGTTTTACCTACTATCTTATACAAGGATGATTTGCATAGTGCATAATCCGGAAAGGGCTCTACGTGGACCAGAAGGTCATGTCAATTGGCTTATCCTCAGCCTTAACTTTCACATCTATGATCCAGGGTTTGGTTTACAGGGTGTTGAGGTCTCTTCTAGTTATGATATATGGAGACCAAACGTTTGCATTGTGGTTACTTGGGTGGTGGAGGAGGATTAGCACCAGTATAGTGTCTATATTTCTGAGACCTCAGCAAGCATGGTACTTAGACACACTGCTGGATAAATAAGTTAAATCCTATGAAGAAAACTTACACTTGTTGCTTATTTGTTAGATAACTTCCTGGAAATCGGTTCAATAACATTAGGTGACGGTGAAAGGAGACAACAGGACACACGAAGGAAGAGAGGCTGTGTGGGGAGGCAGGCCAGAGAGACAAGGCTAGGAAGGCTGCCCCTGGCAGGCTCTCAGACAGCTTTGCAGCAGAGCTCCTGGCTTAATGCAGCATACTAATCTGAGGCTCCGGACTCTACAACCTGCTCCATCTAAAGGCATGCATGTTTTGAAGCTGTGTAAACGGGGAAGGCTTCCCCCCTTCCTTATTTTGTAAAGTAAAGAACACACTTTAAAAGCACCAGAATTCAATTAGAGGAAGTGCTGGCACATTGTACAAAGATGAAATTCCGGATTTTACTGTGAAAAGGAAATGATAGCCACTCTGACCTAACAAAATAGTTGACCTGCCAAGAAAAGGCCATGAACTAAAAGAAGCCAGCTAAGAAGAAGTGCGCAGCGAGCGCTCCTGTTTTGACTCGTCTTTGTGAGGGAACACCATCTTTTCAAAGGCTCTCCTGCCATTACCACAAACTCACAGCACCGGGACTCACGTAATTACAAAAGCACAATGTGAATTTCGTACTTGACATTCAGCTGAAACGGGGCTCTTTCGTCTTCTGTGTGCTTCTTTCCTACCCCACACAACAACGGGCACGAAATTCCTGGCAGATTTTCTTTAACCGCAGGAGGGACTCAATGAGTTCATTTCTTGATTTAAAGAAAGGGGGGGGGGGGGGCTCCAGACTGTGTTGATTCGCTCTTTGTTTATCAATTCACTGCGAATGAGGATTTAAAAAAAAACCTTTAGACTAGTTCTAGGTTTAAAAACAGTTATCCCCACATCACTGGTAGGATCCATCAGGAATACTAAGTGCCCCGTGGAAGCATCACCACATCACTGAAAATCCATCCGTTTCCCTCCTCTCCTGACCAACTCCAACTTGATTGAGTTGGAAATTCCAAACTGTGGTGAAACGCTGAGAAGCGAAACAGAAAGCAGGTCTTCCCGCCCCTCCCCCCGCTCCCCCCTCAAACATCCCCCGCCCCCCGCCCCCGCCACCCCGGATGGAGAAGCAGAACTCTGGAGGGCCTGGGAAGAACCCGTGCCTTCAGAGCAGAGATGTGAACATTTCAGACAAATGTCGTCAAGAAGAGGACTTCTTGCTTTTGGCAGGGATGTCAAACACCGTCCATACCCTTCTGACTGCAGAGGTCTGGAAACGCTGAGTGCTGCACCAGTCCTGCACCCGGTCCTGCACCCCGCAGCGTAAAGACAGTGGCCTCCCGGGCTGCTTGTGGCATTGGGCAAGCAGTAGCCTGCCTGCCGGGAAGAAACAACCAGATTTTAAATCTGATACCTGGAATCAAAAGCTCTTTTACAATTTTTATCAACTGTCAGGAGCGTTGCTGATCCAGGCGGCTAACGTGCCAGGCTCGTACTGTGTTGATGCTAAGAAATAGGAAGTTCAGGTGCCGCTTCCCAGGAAGCCAGGCAGTGCGAGCCAGGGGGAAAAGGCTCTGTCACAGCCCCCCCCCCGCCCCCTCCTGTCCCCACTGCCCCTCCAAGGGCCTAGGGCGCCTTGGACGGATCGCATGCCATTTCCTGCATGCGGCTGCGGCACTAATTGAAAATTTGGGTGGCCTTGCTTATTTATTTTCCTGGAATGCGGCGGGTTATATTTTCATGGCATTTTCTCAGCAGTGCAGCGGTTCAGTTTCAAACTACACCAAGAAGAAAAGCCAGTCCCTCGTCAGCTACAGGCGCGGGAGACAGGCTCTGCGTTAGTCCTGCTTCTGTTTCCGTTGAGACTAAGGAGACCTCGCTCCAGTTCGCAAACACCTCTCAGCCCGCCCTGGGATAAGGCAACAGGCTCTTCGCCCTGCCAAACGCCAGCCAGAGAAGGAGCTGCCACCACATAACAGCTCTTCATAAAACGCGCTGGCTCTGATTTCTCTTTTAAAATGAAAAAAGCAGGGCGCATTTCAGCATCTTGTCGCACTGAGGTTGGTAAAGGTCATGGCAGTGCACATGTTCTACAAGCATTTTTATTTAGGGATACGAAAGCTAACGGTGAAATTTTAATTTTCTGGAGCTGCCAAGCCACGTTGTTCTAATAATCTACCATTTTGTGGATCTTGTATTGCCTGACAGTCAAAAAGTCTCGGTGGAATTGTATAAAAACACCATTTTGGCAAAATTAAATTTACACACGTAGCTTAGAGAATTTACACTTCACAGTAGACTTTCGATTTCATCCCGTGAATGCGCACCCTTGGTTTCTAAGCTGAAACTATGAAGACAGAGTAAGCTTTAAACATTTTGCATATATCTATTAAAAGAGATCCTTAAAGTGGTTAGATTTGGTTATTGGAGGTGACTACTTTAATTCAGTTCTCCAAAAGAGTGCTGACTGAAGGGCAAGTCGGTTTCTAGTGTTTTTGTCTTCAAAAGCAAACTGGATTAGATCCCTCTCTTAATCTGGAGAGCTTCTTTCTCTGCTTGCTTCAAACCTATTTCCGACACTAGGTATTTGACTGGCTTACAGCGCATGCGGATTCACCTCAAAGATGAAAATAAGATCCTTCTGTGAAGCAAAGATCTCTTTGGGAGTTAAAAGTAAAGTCTTGAAAACGTTGGCTCTTTTTAATTTTGGCTGATTATGAGAGGTTAAAAAAACCTTCATCTGCACATTTTAATTAAAAAAAAAGTGGTGTGAAATGAGGTACTTTTTATAGAAATAGCCCTAAACTGTCAAAAATCATACCATTAGATAAAAAAATGAAGATATAAAAATACCTGAATTCTTGACTGAAAAATCTTATTAATGCCTTACTCTAATCCACAAATAGGATTTGCTTTAAATGTAAACTTTTTTCTTTTTTCTTCTTTTGTGCTGGGCTCAAACCCTGTTTTCCTTTTCTTACAGTTAAAGAAGTTCATGAGGAGGAATCTTGGTTGTGCAAATATTGCCTAGAAAAAAGCTCTATGAATATACATATGCAGGCAGAATAATAATCAGTTTCACACAATATTGGTTATTATATATTTGAAACTCAATACCTAAGATATGCCCTACATATAATAATGGCAATACTTTTTGTTTATATGGCTTTTCATAGACTATAAAGACTATTACCCAATATATCACATTGAAATTCATACTTCTCTGAGGCTAACCTGCTTAAAAGATGTATTAAATTCAGTAAGAAAAAAACAGAAAGGAAAATGAGTCTATTATTTCTTGAAGGTAAATACTTTCAGAGTAGAATCAGCATGCAGCACAGGAAATGTATATATTTAACCTTGCATGGCTATTCAAAATAGTTAGTCTAGTGAAGAATAAAACCATCAAATTCCTCCACTTTTAGTAAATAATGATTTTAGGAAAAACTCATTAACCATGTAAACATGAATAGGGTTGACTTATCAGACTTCCATTGTGATCTTTTACAGAGAAAATATTTTTTAAAAGAGTAAATACAGTTTTCTTTCTTTCTTTCTTTCTTTTTATTAATTGTCCCTTTTCCTCTCTCTTTGCTGTAGCGAGCTAAGCTATGGTCCATCTATATTGTTATGTCATATTGTATTTATAAAAGAAATAGCACCTAAGCTGTAGTCTATTTAGAAGCCTGGGCTCTTGCAGATAAATCTGAACAGATAGGGCTTTTTACAGTGCTTACTATTTTTGCAAAATGCTAAAAAGTAAAATTAGATTCTTTGTAATATTTTCTACTATAATATCCACTTTCTTATTATTAACAATAAATTTTAGAATGTCTGAGGGGTTTCTCCTGGTATCAAATAACAAATCTAAAGTGTTTTTCAAAGAAATGTATTTCAGAGCATGAATAAAAACCTTTTGTGACTTACCCTTTCCAGGGTGGGGCCCAGCGCCACCATTTCATTTTAACAGAGCTGTGTCGCCTCACAGTGTGTTTTATAATTTGCAGACTCAACTCACAGCTGAATTTAGGCATTACCCAAAAGAAATTAATTCCTAGAATTTCAAAGCTGTGCCTCCTACAGATGCAAGGAGGGTTTACAGGACCAAGGCTAGGCTGTCTGCTGCAATGCGCCTGGGACAGGCAGGGCTCCTGAGTGGTTCTGTGAGACAAAACAACAGAACCTAAGTATGAATCTCCCTCTAGTCTTTGCTCTCTCCTGAAACCCAATGGCTTAGGCAGAATATTTGAAACATTCGCTCATTGTTGGAGTCTACAACTACTGGATCTTTCTACATCTGACATCCAACTGTAAACGACTTACAGCTCACCTGATTCGAATTAGTTTATCCAAAGTGCAAGGTAAAATAAACCAGGGTTCCTTCACAAACCTTTTTCATAAGAGAGGAGGCAAGAGTTAAGAGAGCAGCAGGCCAGCGGGCCTACAAACTGGCCAATACAAGTTGTCAACTCCCTTTCGGACTGAACATGTCTGTGGCCAGGAAGCCTAAGCCTTCTCAAACACAATTCTCTAGTTACGTATTCTTCAAGTGATCTGAAGAGCTGTTGAAAGCAAAACCATTGGACAATCTTCTTGTGATGAACCACAAAAAGAAGTATGTTAATTAGAGATTTTAAAAAAAAAATTGGAACCCCAGTGTCAGGATTCTTTTCACATGGGATTGCGGTGAAGAGCCAAGAACTGGAGAGAATAAATATTAAAATTATGACTGATGAGCCAGGAGGATGAAAGGTAGGCTAAAATGTGGCTAAATAAACAGAATCTAAACAAACACCCAAAAGGCTCTGAGACACCACAGTTCCTGAACTTATTTCCAGTGGGATCTGCCTCTGTTTACCCACTGAGCTCTTCATAGGAGTTTTTATTTCCAAATTCTGTTTAAGTTTTCCTCTTTTCAAGTGCATGCACGCCGTGTGTGTGTGTGTGTGTGTGTGTGTGTGTACCTGAATATGTGTGTGACTGTGTATATGAATTGTGTATACCTGTGGTTATGAGTAATCCTATGTACACATGGGTCGATTACAAGTGCACACAAGAAAGTACACATGTGCACATGGGCATATGCATGTGGGATGTGTACTTATATAGTATACATGGGTGTGTGTATGTGTGTGCATGTTAATGTGTGTGTGCATGTGAGTATGTGTATGTGTGTGTGCCCATTTGCTATGAGCAGTCACAGACGCCAGTTTCTATTTAAAAAAGAATTTCTGATCTCAGGAAAATTGGTTCTCTTTAAAATAAGAAAAGGAAGGAGGTCAGGAAAGAGGAAGAAAGGAGAAGAGAGGAGAGGAGAGGGCAGTGGAGGGGGAGGAAAGGAAAAGGGAGGGTAGGGTAGGGGGAGGAGAGGAGAGGTGAAGGAGAAAACTGAAACTTCCTTCTATGCTCACTTGCCTTCTTTTCCTCCGTCCCTCCTTCCCGCTCTCTTGGTAAGCAGTAATTCAAGCTTGTATACTGCCAGCTAGTTTTGAGTTTGTAATGGCTTTTCTCTCCCTAATATTGAAATGACAACTACTGGAAATAAAAGGCACAAGAGTAATTCTCAGTCTTTATGATGTAGAGATGAATTTCTTATGCAGAAAGAATAGGAGGTTGATGTTTCCCATCCTCCCAAAGGTCAAAATGCTTGCTTTGCCTTTGTAGAATATTCTGGTGGCCACCAGCAAGGACAGCCCCATGGACACTCCTAGACTGGCCACTAGGGTGTGCAGTATGTTTACCAGGACCTGAAACAGACACAAGGATGCCCTACACGGAGATTTTAACACTTGGAACTCTACACTCTGGTGTACATTGAAAAGGTATTTAGCTCTGTCTCTTGGGAACAGAAAGCCCTTTGCCAATCACAACTACCAGAAGCAATGTTATAATTAGCAGCAATATTAAAGATATGGTTAGAGACACTGTGGCAGCATAAGTTCATTGATCGGAGGTTCCCCATAGCTTTATATTTAGTTTTTTCATGCCAAACTAAGCAGATTGTGAAAACTTTGGTGAGGAATAGTTCATTAAATGATGTGTTTTTACTTCCTAAAAACACTGCTGCTATATTGAGAAACATTCTTATATCTATTTAAGAATGTTAAAGACTCTTGGGGCTTATGAAAGTTAATTTGATGTTTCTATTAGTTTACATGCCAAGAAAATACTGGGTAAAGGTAGAAGGTCTCAATTCTGTGAAAGAACTTGATTTCTCTAAAGAAATGTATCCTTTTATATAGGTTCTTTAAATATCATGAACTACTTAACATTTCTGATAAATTTAAGCCAGTTAATATGAAATTCTTAATATTTTTGTTTTGTTTTTTGAGGCAGGGTCTTACTTGGACGCCAAAACTGACCTGGAAATCTGTATCCCACACTGGCCTTGAACTCATGGTAATTCTCCTGCCTCAGTATTTCAGTTTCTCAAGTGCAAGCACAAACCAACATACTGGACAGTTTATTAGAGTTCTAGCATCTACATGCAGTTAAAAATATATTTGAATAACTTGTTGTCATTTTACAAAAATAGTCATTATAGTGTATATTTAACAGTATAATGATTTTCATGTGATGAAGGAAATTACTTTTTTTTTTTTTTTTTGTAGTGCTAAGACTGGAATCACAGGTATGGACTGTTCTTCCAATACTGAACAATATCTACACCTACCCC
This sequence comes from Acomys percivali, assembly GCA_907169655.1. Taxonomy (NCBI): domain Eukaryota; kingdom Metazoa; phylum Chordata; class Mammalia; order Rodentia; family Muridae; genus Acomys; species Acomys percivali. Next base: position 63,250,282 of record OU015746.1, on the reverse strand, counting down.
TCAAATGTCTATCTTTTTTTTAAATTTCAGCCTCAATAAGGAATATGCAAGCCATGTAAGTTATTATATTTTCCAATGTGAATAAATTCACGTTAAAATCTTGAAGACTGGTGGCTATGAGACATTCAACGTTTTAAAGTTCCAAGAGACTCCCTGTAAAGAGATTACTTGTGCATGAAATAAATTCCACCTTCAAATTCTTCTTATGTAATCAAGTTTTCACATGAACTTAGCCAACAGTATAGTCCTTTGTTTGGTCTCACACAAAATTTTGTAACTTAAATATGCCTGAAAAACAAGCAGATGCTTCAGTGTTTTGGTGGCTATTATCTTAGTTGTTAAAGACTTTCCTCTAAACCTTTTCATAAGTCAAACCGAATTATATCAGCCAACCCCAATTGTAAACACTGACCAAACAACAAAATCTGGTCATAAACAAACAAACAAACAAACAAGATTTGTCATTGGTCTTCTCCATCTCCTGATACCCAGGATTTCATTCTGAGGAACTAGCGTATTATAGTTACGGTTTGTAGTTCTCTGTCTTGATGGCAAATTGGCTTAATGTACAGAGAGTAAGAGCCAATGTACAGAAAATAAACAATGTCATGTGTAGAAGAAGTCAAAGGGCCAGATGGTGGTGGCACACGCTTTTAATCCCAGCACTTGGGAGGCAGAGGCAGGTCCTCTGAGTTTCAGAACAGCCTGGTCTTCGGGGAGAGTTTCCAGGACAACCAGGACTACACAGAGAAGCCCTGTCTCAAAAAAAAAAAAAAAAAAAAAAAAAAAAAAAAAAAAAAAAAAAAAAAAGAAAGAAAGAAGGAAAGAAAGAAAGAAAAGAAAAGAAAAGAAAAGTCTAAGTCAATATTCCCAGGAGTGAGCAGAGTTCCATTTGAATCGCTGTGATGACGTGCACGTAGTGAAGATCTCTCGGAATCAGACTCTGGAAAATTGACAGTTCGTGCCAAAAGAAAATCTTTTTTGGGGGGTGGGGTGGGGCGGGGGTGGGTGGGAGGTAAAGTGCTTCCTGGAATTGCCTCTAAAATCAGCTGGAAGCAGGTTTCTTGGACACTTTTAAAGGGAAAGATTATTGTGTTGTGAATCATTAAGAAAAACAATGTGGAAATTCTGAGAAGGTAGCCCATCAGCTAAATGTGTTAAAGGTCCCCCTGTCTGTGTGACGTGCAAAGCTGACTCATCTCAGGCTGGAGAAGCAACGTGCATACTTGGTATTTTATTTCTCTTAAAACATGTCAAGACTCATTTGGAGGGATGGGCAGATAGAGCACGGCACTTAGTGCCTTTTTGCCTTTGACTCATATTCTACTTGACTTACTGAGTTTCTGGCTTGAGATAATATTTACTGGAAAAAAAATCATCTCAAGCTGCCAAATGTAGAGTTAGAAGTTATCAGCCTATTTCTGTAAAGCCAGTGCCTAGGAAGCTGCATGGTGTTTGATAGTTTTTTCCTGGATATTTATCAACATGATGACTTGTATCATGGCTAGTCATTTTTCCAATAGGCAGTTCCAGAGGATTGGCACTTTAAAGCAAGCCAGAAATTTCTGTTCAAACCTGATTTTCCTTAAAAAAAAAAAAAAAAAAAAAAAAAAAAAAAAAAAAAAAAAAAAAAAAGAAAGAAAGAAAGAAAACTTCCTTCCAAATGTGTTTTTAACAAATGCATGCTTGTGAATTGGAGCCAGTTAGCAGCAGTAACAATTATATTTAAATGGATCTAAACCACAAAATATTATGATGGAGCAAGTAGCAATCATTGACATCTATTTTTTTCCCCTAAAAAGAAGTTTTCAAAAGGCTTATCAGCTACCAAGGGTCTATCATTTGCAGATGTATAACTTTAATCATCTTTGTTCTTAAGTGACACTTTGTAAGAATGCTCACTGTCTATAGGGTCTGGGAAAGCTATTGTTTATCTGAAGGAAGCATAGCATTCATGTCTGTGCATTCATCTACATTTCTAACCTGTCAGTGGGATTGGTATGCATCACACTGGATAGAAAGAAAACATAAACACACAACCCATACATCCAGGGTCTGAAGAATGTGGTCAAGCTCAGGAAGAATACTCAATGGAAAAAGCAGAAATTCAATAAAAATAAAAAATTGAAAACACAGCTCACATATTTATCATTATATTATTATTATTTTTTTTATTACTTTACTTCACAGCCTGCAGAATGTCTTTCAATGATTGTACCTTAGCACAGTAATTACTACAGGGTGGGAGGCTAATAGGGAGGTGTGGAAGTGATTGGGGACCAGGGAGCAAATGCTTATAGAAACAGAAAGTGGAGGGAGCTGCGTCAAAGTTCTGCTTAAAATGGATTGTTTTATAGGTAAGCTAGTCACAGAACAGAGCCTTCGGGGAAAGCCCACCTTCAGTTGAACAGCAGAGTAATTAGAGCGATCCACTACCATGGCATATAGAATTATTTGGAAAAACTGCACTAACACCACCCATATGCCCCATTTCACCCAGATGCCCAGACAGAGGTGCCAGATGAGAGAGTCTTGAGGCTCTGCCAAAACTCCTTCAGAGAGTTGTTGCCGAAATCTACTTGTGAGATTTCAGGGCTTAAAGTACTCCAGGCTTTCTCCTATTCAACAACTTATTATTATTATTTTTAAATGAAATACCTAGAATTTTCCAAAGGTCAAAGACGCAGGGGTCACATCATGTAGGAACCAGAAGGTGGGGTTTGGATTTTCAGTGTAATTTTTCTTTTAATCAACAGTGCTACCGTCAGTTTTTTTTTTTTTTTTTAATTCTTTCAGTGTTATGGATATGTTTGTTTCCCACAGTGATTTGCTGTTGAACACTTGGAGTGTTTCTTACCAGGAGTGAAAAATGAAGTATGTCTCCATTCTACTGGCTAAGTGTCTTTGTTACAAGGGCGTGGTTAGGAAGAACAGAGGTTTCACGCGGCCAAAGCGGAAAGCATATGTGGATTGGAAGCATTCTCTACCATTTATTTGTGCTTCTTATGTCTTAGGGTCCAAGAAATGTAAGAGCACGCTGAAAATGGGCTGCTTCTGGAATATAGGATGGATACTTAAGGATGAAGACATCCTGAGTGGTCAAGACTCAGCTACATTCTTACGTAGTTTCTTACGTGCTGAGCAACAGTGCTAGTGTCCTGCCCTTGCCTTGAGAAGCTGAGGTCAGTTCCTGTGAGAGACGCTCTTCTGAGCCTTACAGTTGAGGGGAGTCCTGCTGAATGTAGACTGGAAGAACTGGGATAAAAGTTTTGTCATATTGGAATTTTTAAAAAATGCGATCTGAAGACAAATCGACAAATTGTATGTAAGCTGACACTCTGGACAGCAGGCAGCCTTCCCAAAGGACAGAAGCAAGACTCAAGTCTTGTACACAGCATAACACCACAGCTGATACTGCTGGTCCCAGTAGAATAGACCTTGGCAACTGAGCTACAAAGTGGAAGCCAGTCACTCTGGCCAGAACCTTTATCTTCACAAGGTGCCACCACACCCATGGGTAAACTGGGAAAATGATGCTATTTTCTATGTCAGTCCTATGATCACTGACATTGTACATGTTTATTTTGTTTAAACTGAACCAGGTATACCCGTTTCTGAGTAGAAAAAAATCCAAACTACCTAATATCTCATACAGACAGACACAGACAGACTCTGACACAAACACAGACAGACTCAGATACAGACACACAGACACACACAGACACACAGATACACAGACACACACAAACACACACAGAGGGGGGGGGGAACCTATGCTAAATTAAAAGCTGGATGTGGCAGGATATCCCTGCAGTCTCAGTACTTGTGGGGCAGAGGAAGGGGCATTTCAAAGCCAGTCTGGGCAGCACAGTGAGACTTGTTCAAAAACAATAACAGCAAAAACAACAAAATAAGAACTAAAAGTAAGTAAAATGAAATCATACATTTAGTTAGAAATCCTCTATTTAGGACACAAAGAAAACTTAATTCCTATTCACATATAGCCACCGCATTTGGTTACTTCTGCTCTCTGAAGACTGAGCAGGGACCGGAGAGCACCCTCCTTGGATGGTAACTGAACCTTTCCCACATTCTGACCCAGCTCTTTTATTTCCAGGTTATGTGGCTCGCATATATCTTTGGCACAAAGAACCTTTCCTCAATCTCTTCACTCCCTCGTGGACCACCTACAGACATAACCTACCGCCAGAGACGCCCAGATGTAAACACAGGTGTTCCGCACATCTGCACTATCGCACCGGATGGCAGTAAGAGCCATATGGTTGGGGTAACAGTAACACCATGCTTCTTCTTTAGAGGCAAGTTTATTTACAATTTTTAAATTGAAATATGCAAATTCCAAGTAAATAAAAAGCCCTCAGGGGCTCCCTTTCACTATAAAATTGATCAGAGACATATGACTTTTCACACCGAGACTTGAAGCCAGTGAGATGGCTGTTTAAAGGCAATTGCTAGGAGCATGCATAGTTAAAATGAAGGTGAAAAGAATATGAGTCAAAGGGTTTCCTAAACCAAGAACCATGGCTAAGGAATTGTTATAATAGCTTGGTGTATGACAACCTTGCAGGATCTCAAATCCTCTCTGTAGCTTTAAACAGAAAGGATGCCAAAGCTGGCAGTATTTGCTAACGCATGTCAGCCATCACTATATTGTCAAGATTTATTTATTAAATATTGCTTTTTTTTCTTTTTGCATGACCATTTAGTATTTTTTTTTTTAAGCAGCCAGCTCTGGTGTTACCATAACGAACACATGAACTTCAATTTTTCATCCAACATCTATTTTCTGAAGCACACAGAAACCCTTCTCTCAAGGAGCTCAGGTGTAGGACAAGAGAGTCAATGAGACAGTACTCTGTTGACAGAACATGGCTGCTGGTCTTGTGGCTTCTAGCCTGGTGGGCTGAACAGCTGTCACAGTGGCTCTCTGGTATACACTATAACGATGACTACGGCATGAATACCCCAGCAAGGACATTGGAGTCTGTGAGTTAGATGATTAATTGACAGCTTCTGCTAAGAAGGAGCATTTGGAGACGGCACATTAGGAGCTGTGTTGAAGGTTAGGTTGGGCACTAACTATGGTCCCTTTCCAACTGACATGTCATGCAGTCCTGAGGACTTAAGGTGTTGATGTAAGGCAAAACAGATACATAAATTACCCAAGGGGCAGAGCAATGGAGTCTCCTAGTGTTTCCAAAGATTGTTTTGGAGAGACCAGGGAGGACTGAGTCCTTCTTTTTAGCTGTAATGAAATCTGAAACAGTGTTGAAAACATAAACCCGTCCAATGAGTTGTGATTGCCCCAGCAGCTACTATAGCAATTTTAGTTTTAACGATTTTATTTTCTGTCAACTTCTGCACCAATGTTTGCTAGTTGGCTTCAGGGATAGGACCAGAAACCTGAGGGAAGAGGAAGGGAAGAAAGAAAATTGTACCAAGGTTCTTTATAGTAACAAAAGACTCTCTTTCCTTTGCTGAGTGTTTCTGTTTCACTAGCATGGCATATTTATTGTTATTTTTTGATCCAGGAAAACTCTGTGAGTTCTCAAGAGCCATCATTCTGGCTTTGATGGCAGGATAGCCTAACCTGAGAAATGGCATGTCATTGAGACTCGAAGGGTTTGGTTTCACTGTGAAAGGATGTATGAGTGCCAGAGAGTTCTTACAGTATTTCCCAGGACCTCTGCTGCCAAATCTCTCCCACACATATAAAGAGTGTTGTTCCCTTGCTCTTCAAAATGGATGGTTCTGGAAACACTTTGACATATCGCCTCACATAAAGCAGAGAATAGCCACACTATATCTCTTAATTCACAATATCTCTACCACATCCCCCTCTTGTGTTTGTACTGAATAAATGCATAATTCAGCAATAAAGGTATCTGAAAAGTAATAACTTAGGTCAGTGGTTCTCAACCAGGTCAGTGGTTCTCAACCAGTTGACCTTGAGCTTTCAGCGGCTGAATGACCTTTTCACAGGGTTGTTGAAGACCATCAGAAAACACAGCTATGTACATTACGACTCATAACAGTAGCAAAATTACAGTTACGAAATAACCAAAATAAAATAGGGTTGGGGGTCACCACGACCTGAGGAACCGTGTTAAAAGGTTGTAGCAGCATTAGGAAGGTTGAGAACCACCGGCTTAGGCTGTTGTCGGTCTTAGACAATGACGCTCTTGAGCAGCGCACTATAACTATTTCTCTCCACAGCCATGGCAACACAGCCCTAAGTAGATCTCTGACCTCTGCCTCTGCCATTGTTGTCTGCGCTGGACCACCGTCCTTTGTTGCCTGGACCGCTGCGGTGGAAGGCACAGGGGGACAGCCTGCTTCAGTTCAGCCGGCCATCTCCAGGGCCAGAGCTCAGCTCACAGGAGGATACACTCAAAGCTTAGGACTTCAGGGCTGTAGATAGAAGCCATTTCTATAATTTTGGGGTCTCATGAAGTTGCAAGTCTTTTTGCCTCTCAGGCCTTTGGAACCGCAGTGCTCTGACCTGTGGGGTTCCTTAATTTTGGTGGCCACTTCTTGCTAGTTGCAGTCTATTGGCTGAGGTTTTCCTCCCGCCCTGGTTGGTGCTTGACCAACATCTACTGTGACCCTAACCTACTGTACTTCCGTTACCCCTCCCCTCTTTTTCCTTTCCTAATTCAACCTTTCCGTTTTCCCTGTCTCCTTTCTGTTTCCCTTCTCCTTTTTCTACCAATTCCTCTTCTCCTTTCCACTCCGAACCCTCCTCTCCTTCACACTTCCTTTCCTCCTCTTCCCTCCCTCACCACTTCCATCCTGTCTACCCCCTCCTTCCCACTTCCCTTCTCCTTCCTACTGTCCTTTTTCTTCCCCTCTTTAAGAGGCGGTCCATCCAGGGCTCGGCGCTCGGCTAGGCGGCGGATCGACGCGCTCGGCGCTCGCGGCTTGCGGAAGTGCGGCCCTGCTGCTAGCTGCATCGGCCCGGAGTTGGGGGTAGGTCGGTCGGGACCTGACGCTGGCTGCTGGCAGTGGAAGCTGGAGGTGAGTGTCGCGTTCTGCCCGAGGATGCCCGGGGGCCCGCGGGGAGCTGCGCGGAATGGGACCACCAGGCCTGGGCGACCTGGGAAGGCGCGGCGAGGGACCCGGGGCGCGGGGCTGCTTGTACGAGCCGCGGGGCGAGTCGGCCGCCTGCCGCGCGCCCGCCTCCGCGCAGGCCGCCGAGCTGGACCCCGGGAGGTGCTGTCGAAATGGAGGGGTCGGTTTTCAGTTTGCTGAAGGCCTCGGTGCTGACGCTGATGCCAAGCTTGAGTTGGTATCTTTAGGACTCTGTGAGCTGAGTTAGTGAAAGCAGCAAGTGCGTGTTTCTAAGTCAGCCACACCTCCATTAGGCCGTTTAGGTGCCCAGTACTCATTCTGCTAATGCGTAGTACGGCTTTGTTTATAAAGCTCAGGCTTGGTAACAGATTCTGTCAGTGGTAAGGAACTGAAAGTTAAAACAAGGATGACCTAAGTGTGAAAAATAAGCGATTCGCAAAGTGACAGGTAAAGACTATGCGGACTGGCTCCTTACAGTGGTCTCTGGTTTTACTCAGTAGGCACTTAGTATTTTTAAGAAGGGAAACAGAATGGTTAGTCTCTCATCTGCTGGGAGCAGCTCTTGCAATCATTAGAAAGTGCTTTTTTTTTTTTCTTGTAAATCATTTAACTTTTTTTGTACCAGACATTTTGAACTATCACCTTTCAAAAGGTGATACATAACCTTATAGATTACGTGCAAAACATTTGTAAAGGCTGTGTGCTAGCTAGTATGGGGCTTCTTCAACTTTTGCCAACTGAAAACTTTTCAAAGAATTTCCATGACCTCACTTATGTTAAGTTTATAAAATAGGTAGACAATGTATTCATTCACTATCCATAAATAACAAAGCATTTTATTTTAAAACAGTTTTCTTGTATATATGTAATTTTACCATTTATTAAAGATGAAAGCATAGAGCTGGATGACTCATTACTTTTTACATAAATAACTAAGTCTTGGTTAAATATTTGATACTATAAGACACTGAGCATCTTCAAGGCTTTTTAGGATTATTGCTATTTTAATTTTATAATCACCAATACTAAGCTCCATATAAATGCATAGTACAAAATGATAGAAGTACAATCAGGAGTATTTTGGAAATTGTTGAAAATTTGTCCTTACTCCCAAGCAGAATTCACTGGTTGATCTTTTAGAACTTCAAGTCAGTAACTCAAACAGCCATTCTTCCAATGAAAATTCTCACATAACACCATTCAAAGACCCCCCTCATTTGATGATTGCGTGCTGAGGCATGCCACCAGGGAAGTGTATATATAGTCTTTGCTTTCTGTAATCAAACCATTTTCCAAACACAACAGTGTGTGTGTGTGTGTGTGTGTGTGTGTGTGTGTGTTACTTTTTTCTTTGCTGTAACCAACTACCTGCTCGGCAACTTAAGAGAGGTAGGGCTTACTCTGGCGGATAGTTTGCAGTTGTACAGCCTGTGCTGGTGAGGCAGCACCATGGTGACAGGGCTCCATAGTGGCCCTGGGACTCCTCACCTCCTGGTGGCACAGGAAGCAGACAGAAGTCAGGATGTGGGGCTGACTTTCTAAAACCTCAAGTTCCTGCCCCTAGTGACTCACTTTCACATCCTAAAGCTCTCAAAACTACCCAAACCAGGCTTCAGAGACTTTGAGGCTATAGGGGATGTTTTATATCTTAATAGTAACATACAGTGAACGCACGGCTATTTATAACATACAGTAATTTGACTTTGCATTTAAGTGTTTGAGTTTAACACTCTAGGTTAGTTCATGGCATGGCAGTATGAACTAACTAACTAACTAACTAATTAACTAACAGCATGAACTAACTCACTCAGGGAGAGACTTTCAGAACCAAGGCTGTGATGATGAAGTTGGATTGAGCACTGCTGGCAATATCTTGAATTCACTCTGGGTTTGATTTTTGAATTCATTTTTGATCCTGTGTGTTCCGAAAACGTCCATTTTTTCTTTTCTTTTTTTTCCTTATTGTTCCCTCTGCATTCAGTTACATGACCCTATATAACCTACAGGATTGCCACCCACAGTTTAAGAATCTGCATTCTGGTAAGGACTTTGTATTGAATATAATCTCTAAGCGTGTAGCAACAGCAGGATCTGGCCACATGGGAACTGCGAGCAGTAAACTTCTTTCTCAGTTACCCTTTCACATATTTTCTGGTTTACTCTTATTTATTTACCCCTCTTGAGATGGTCTCTCTGTGCTCAGGTTGATCTTGAACTCCTTGGTGCAAGTAATCCTCATGCCGCAGTTGCCCTGGGGCTGGGACACACCACTATGCCTGGCTTTTCTTTATTCACCTTCCTCAGGCCCATGTTCCTAGTAGTGCTTACTGTATAGTACATATAGTGTGTTTTTAAATATTCATCTTGTGGGTAGGTTTTAGACGATTTTGAGATCGATTGGAGTGGGAAATACCATTGATTACTAAGCCATGCGAGGAAGTGTGATAAAGTCTGGGAAGTGTATGAGTGCCCCCCCCCCCCCCCCCCCATGCGTGCCTGCCTGTGGAGCTGCAATGGTAGGGCCGGAATCACTTCTCAGTGTGTTTATGTTGATTAGAGGGTGACTACTATTGGTTCAAACAGGCAAATGTGAAATAGTTATAGCGACATTGGGAAGTTTGAAGCTGTGAATGCACACATAGGCCTTTTTGGTCTCAATTTGGAAATTAGAGTCAAAATTATTTTGGTGGAGGAGTTAAAGCAACCATTCACTTCTCCATGTGCTACCACCAGCCAGCTGCACAATAACAGCTCATTACTCAGCATCTCTGGGCCTTAGTTTCCTTTTTTTGTGTATTCAGAGACTATATAATAACTTTTGCTTATTTCTGAGCATTAGGGGCTGCAATTATCAAGAAAACTCAACCCATACGGGGAGGGGTTCTGGTCATCCCTGCATCACCCAATTTTAGCATATGACATAGGTATTCAAAACAGCAGCCTGGATTCAGAAGGGGTATTTTTGTTCTCTTAAAAAATAGCTTGAACCAAACTGTAGTAATGGGTGTTTGGAGAAGAAAGGGTCGCCCCCAAAGACAGGGAAGGCCTGTGAGCATGGGCGTCATTTGGGCTGCCTCTGAGTGGCCAGTAAGCAAGCATGGGCAAGTGCTTTCTGGGTTACTGAGTGCCTTTGGTCAGGCATGGCATTTGGAACAGACTTGTAAGACATCCATCTCCTCGCAATTACATTTGGTCATTGAAAAAGCTTCCTGAACATTCTTAAACTCAATACTGTTGGTGGCAGTTAGAACTGAGGTGGAACATTCATTTTGTTTGTGTTTTTACAGTATAATTTGTTCTTCTGGACCTAAGGAGTCTAGATTTTAATTGATAATCAAGCCGGCTGCCCAGGGTGGATCTAAGAAGTACTCAGAATTATATACAATGTTGAAGGCGCTCCCTTGTTCTGCTAATGGTTCCTCTGGAAGCTTTAATGGCTTGCGCGCTCTCTCCCTTTCTAAAGGTCATTTTCAGTTTTAAGTTCTGTGACTTTGGAAGTTACATGATTGCACTCATTATATTATCATTTTACTGAGCGAGAAAGCCAGACAAATAGCCTGAGTTATTTGCCTGTGGTTTCATCATAATGGAAGCCCCATGTGAGTGACATGATGTATGTGTGTGTAAGTTAGGGGCTCTGCAGGAATCAGAATTCATGCCAGATGGTTCCAATGAGACTTGAATGAAGGAACTATTTGGGAACTGTGGTTATCTAAAAGATGGTGAGGCTCAAAGAGAAGCAAAAAGCTGGAAGATACAGAGGGAGAAAGTAGATGCTGTTGAGGGCAGGAGGCAAGGAATAGTTTTGGGGGGGGGGGTCCCGTTAAATCCATCACAACTCAAACACCAGATCGGTGTCAGTAGCAAAGACTTATTGAAATCAAGCTGCTACCGATCCGATCCATCATCGATCAAAGCCCTGGAGCAGACTCAGGAACTGAACTGGGACCCTGAATGGACTTTGTACAGCATATTTAAAGAATGCAACCATAAAGCGAGGGGGAGCCAGGTGGGCTGTAGCACTGTCCAGTCATAGTTTGACATAAGGGGTTGAGCAAGGGAGTTTCCATCAATCAGGATAAGAGTAGGCTCCTGGGCCTGGGACATGAACTGGAGTGACCCTGCCAGCAAGATGGAGAAGTTGTCCTTGAAATGACTGCACTCAGACAACTGTCTCCTTACAGCAGAAGCTGTTCTCCCCTAGGGCCTGGGACCTTGAACTTAGTTTCTCCCTGTGATTAAGTGGAGGCTGCAAACTAAGTGGTAGAACTTACAGTAAGTTTCTTTCGCTTGTTCCCAACAGTAGTACCTTTGAAAGGGGCCATCAAGGAGTCTTCTAGATTATCACCCACTTTCCGACCTATGTAAAGTCTGTTGGAGCGTTTTCATCCTTTTCAAATTGTTCCTCCATTCACATGTACCCATCTTGTCACCTGCTCTAGAAAAAACCAGACCTGAACAGAATCCTGTAGTCCTTGTACCAAGACAGTTTCTTCTCCAGTTTCAGACAGAGATGCATGTCTCTCTGTAACTAGCTGGGGAGCTCTTCTGCCTCTTTTGACGGTCATTTTTGTCTTGCTAACCCTAACCACTCTTTTGTGTGTGTGTGTGTAGCTCAGAGGCAGCAGCAAGGAAGGCACCTGCAGGAATGCAACCCTCTCTTGATCGCAGAATCTTTTTTGGTTTTGTGAAACAGGGTTTCTCTGTGTAGTCTTGGCTGTCCTAGACTTGCTTTGTAGACCAGGCTGGCCTTGAACTCACAGCAATCCACCTGCCTCTGCTGTTATTTAATTTTTTTTCTATACTTCTTTCCTTCCCAGTCACATTTTAAAAAAATAAATGTTAATGACCCTTCTGAAGGCCTTGGTCAGTCTTGGCCTTCTGATGTTACTCTTGTCCACTGTGACGCCGGGGGACACAGCAAGCCCTTAGTGAGTGCTTTGATTTGATAAATCTTTTCACAGATTTATCCTTTAGCAGCCTTCCTGTTCTAGGTATTGGGAGCCAACCTGTTGAGATTCCAGGTAATCTTTTTCTTTTTAGCCTAAATTGTCTCAGTGGCCTAATCAATGGTTTTATTTGCTAGTGACCTTTTCAGTCTTTTGTAAATGGTTTGTCTTTTAGGAGTGACATCTGAGCTTTTTTTTCCTGAAAAGTACAATTTCTGATACACCAAGAATTTTTGTTGTTCCATGTGGATCTACGAAGGGATTGTTGTGTATACAGGATACAATTCGCAAAATGTTTTTGAGCGAGTGATGCTGTTTTCATGCGAAGCCACCTTCCCTTTTTCCTTTCCGTCAATAGTATGACCTCAGCACTGACAGTTTGTCCGTGTGCAGTGGGTTGAGGACCAGCCAGCTTTAGACTCCAGCCTTGGGCTGTGCAGTATAGGAAGATGGGGCCTGCTGTGATGCTAGTTCTGGGGAGCAGGGGTAGGGGAGGGGGAGGGGAAGGGGGGAAGGAATGGGGGTGGGGATTCTGAGCAGCTCTTCTTGGTGAGTCCATCCTTGTTTTATGAGGCTAGCTGCACAATCCAGGAGTTAATATAGTAAATAAGTTGTGCAGGAGCATCAAAGGCCTTGTTGTCAGACTTTGTGTGCTTTCTCGGTCTGGTTAGTGTTGCTTCCTGATGGCCTCCGAACGCCGCCTTCTCTTCCTCTAATCCCATTTGTCCAAGTGCACTATGAGAAGTAATTTTTTTTCCTCAACCATAAACAAAGAGACATGAGATAAAATCGAAAAATAAATAAATATTATGTGCCATTCATTTATTGTTAACTTCGATTACTCTATTTTTCCTCCCAACAGACTAAAATGTAAACATTCATATTTTCATTAAAAATCATAGATAACATATTTCAATTACATTTCATTTGTGGTGGTAAAGAAAGAATGGAATTCTAAAGACATGGTGGGGCAGGCCAGGCAGGAAGCTTTACCCACTCAGCTTGCCTTTCTGCAGCCCGGCTGAGACCTGAGTCTCTGAGCAGGCCCTGCTGCAGAACAGTTTGAGTTCTCTGGCTTCTTTCAGGTTTGTGTTTGTTAGCTATGGTTTTGCACTGAGGCCTGAGAAAAACATTACTCACTGAGCATTATTTATTTAATGTTTATTTATTTATTCAATCCTAGAACTCCTTCTTGGCTATAATTTCATTTTCTGACTTTTCCCTAATATTATTTTTACCAGTTAATTTTAAAATGTACTTTTAACCCAATATTCTATAAAAGGCAATAGCAATTTACTTTGATTTTTTTTTTCTACTAATAAATATTTTGGAAAATTTAAATTTATGACTCAGTACAATAAGGGAAAATTGTGAAATTAACTTTCTGATTTCAAGGCTGGGAAGCTGGCTTAGTGAGTCAGGTGCTTGCTGTGTTAACGTGAGGACCTGAGTTTGGGTCTCCATCATCCTGGCATCTCTTATTCCAGGACTGAGGGCTGGAGACAGGCAGATCCCTGGAGTTAGCCCCCAGCCTAGCAGAATGGGGAGCTCCACCTGCAGTGCTGGAGAGACCAGAATGCTGGAGAGCAATAGGAGGTGATACCTGACTGACCTCTGATCTCCACATTTGTATGCATGCACACATGCACACAGGCATATAACACCCCCTTAGTCCCTTGTTGATCTCTGTGGCAAAAACCCTTTAATGTATGTCATTAACAGTGAGAAGAGAGAATGTATAACCTAATATAAATCCATAAAGAAAATGCAGTTATTATAAGAAAAGATGGCCTTTTGGCTTTATTTTAATGAGATACTTTTATAGTAGTGATTTTCTGTTTTGACCTGTGATGGATAGGAGGTTAATTGATGTTAAATGGATGCTTTGTTAATCCTTCATCAGCTGCTAAATTGGTTTCGGGGAGTCCAGGTCAAGACTGCACAGGGCCACGGCCAGATTGTTTTTTCAAGGAGGGTTATAGATTCCACCCTCCCCATCTCCCCCAAAGCCACCACTCTCCAGCTGTCTGTGCAGGGACTTCTTCCATCTCCTTTCCTGCTCTCCTTCCCTCCCTTCTTCCCTCTAGCTGCCCCCTCCAGCCCCCCTCCTTTTGTTCCCCCCATCTGCAGAGTGACAGCTTATAGATGTTGCGTGCGAGTGAGCCGGACTGGCGCTGTGTGGTCCGAGTGTGTGGTCTCCGGCTCTGCGGAGAGGCTGCTAACAGGGTGGATGAGAGAGAGCAATACTGTTTACTTTAATTTATTTCGGATGCCGGAATTGTGCTCAGGGTTTCCCCTAAGCTTGACTGCACTGCTAGCAGCTCCAGTCTCTCACAGCTGCAGTGCAGGCTGAACTGCCCTGGCCTCTCAGACAGGCACTTTCCTCAGCATCTGCCTGTTTAATCCCCTGTGGCTCAGAAATGTTAATGGCACCGCTGAGTGCTGTGATTATTTCCTTTCACTATGTCAGGATATATGGCCTTGAAGAAATTTCTTTTGAGATGGAGCTAGACAAATAAAGCAGAAATTGTAAGATAGCAACGATGTCGGTGTATTTTTAGAAATTGGGAAAGCTATTATTTAAAATTCGGATCGAATTAATCCAACTGTGGTTAAGTAAAAGGATCTGGGAGTTAACTGACATCTGCCATGTTTGACCATTTTAAAAACATAAACCAATTTAAGCTGATGGTTGATTCCTTGACCTTCTTTGGAGACGCCATGGATTTTGGCATGCCTGTTTACTGTTGTTTTGTCAGCAGGGAATATTACATTATTTCTTTTTGAATGCTTGACAAGTAGAGACAGATGAAACTTTGTTTTTGTATCGTCCTGTACAGTGGGACAGTCTCTTTCCCCTTATGCTTGGATTATCACTGTCTCAAGAATGTTTCTTTGGTTTTATTTCCGAACATTTTTTGTTGAGGTGCTCAAGTGCATTGTTATTTGAATAAATAGCTGTAGACTTCTAACATTCCTTGGGATTTGTGCATTGTTTAGCTTTTCTTTCCTGTCTTCCTGGCAGTCTTGCTGGGCTGGGATTGTTTTGTTGATGAGTTGTCCAGTGAGGACAAGGAAGTCTAGGCCAATGGCACCCTGTTTTCTGCACTGCACCCCATCCCACCTGCCTTTAGTCCTGAGTTGTAGCATGTGGGCTCACTTGGCATCCGTGAGGGGAAACCTACCTTTCCTCCTGTGTCTCTTCATTGAGGACATGGCTCTCCAAGAGCCTCTGAAGACTTCAAGGATGGGGTAGTAGTGTTGGACACGTTAAAACTTTTTTTTTTAAATACTACCATCTTGATATTTCCTCTGGCATTCTGCCTTCTTGGACTTGTATATTTATGGTGCTAATGATGTTACTCTAATATAAGAATTATGAAGCACAGCTAGTTTGTACTCAAAGTTGGATGGCCGTCACCACAGACTCCAGAATAATTTGTTTACCACAGATGAAATCCCCAGACTCATCATCAGCTCTTTTACGTTCTTCACTCTGGTAACTACTACTAATCAATTTTATTTTCAAAATGTGTGTTTCACTTTTACATGTATGTGGGGGGGGGGGGCTCACGTGCCACAGTCCATATATAGGGATCAGAGGACAATTTGGAGGGGAGTCTGTTCTCTCCTTCCACCGCAGGAGGCCCCTGCTGCTGTGACTGAGCAGCTGATATAAGCCACTCGGAGTGCTATGTGTTCTTGGAGTTGCACAGTCCAGCTGCTCTTCCCTGGGGGTCTGGCTGGGAGGGGGAATAGGAATTTGTATGAGCATCATAGCATGCTGCTGAGAAAACTCCATGGTCGTACCTCACAGGAGAAATGAACAAGTGTAGGGCAGAGTGTTCAAGGGGATGACCTCATGTAGTCATCTTCTTCCATTATATGGGATCCAGGGATCGAACTCTGGTTGTCAGACTTGGCTGCAAGCACCCTTACCTGATGAGCCATCTGATAGGCCCCACCATTCTCCTTTCTGTTTGTTTGAGTTTACTTGTTTTGAACTTTCTGATAACGTCATTGTTAATTATGGTAAAGTAAATGAATAGTATTAGTGGTGACCTGTGACATTTAGCTAAGAAGTAAACATTGTCTTTATGTAGAAAGAAAAAAAATACCTACAAATGATGGCTAAGTCAAACAGTGATAACCAAAATGGAACTTGTGCTTTGGGAATATGATGGTCTCAGGCTTACAGATGACTGAAATGTGGTGGGTGTGTTGTCTGTTAGTTGCCCACCACCCACAGCAGCAGTTAGCTGTACAGGTGCCTCTTAAAAATCTTCCTTGTGCTTATTGGTTGCAGATAGGGAACTCTAAAAGGGGGTCCCTGCTTGACTGAGCCCCACTGTTTCTAGTTTAGCTGTTTCTAGGCTGCTCCTTGAGGAATAAACTGTCCAGGCAAGGGGCCCCTGGAGCTGTCCTCAGAGCAGGCTGGCTAAGGGAGGTAGATGAGGTGCCTGCTGAGTGTTGGACTTGGCAGCGTGGCAGACAGCATTTCAGGCCCATTTCTGAACCTAAGGAACTTACCATTTTTATTTGGATTTTTCATGATTTAGAACTGAAAGTTTGTTGCATTTTATATAGTGTCAGCAACATCTCTTCCTCTTTCATGTATAGATGTTTTAAATTGAAAACAAACAAACTACAGTTTTCCTTCTTTTGTGATCCTGGTGCAATCACTAGGGTCTCTGCTGTGCTGAGCAGGTGGGCTCCCGCTGAGCTGTGTCCTGGCCTTCTTTTTAATTTTTGTTTTGCGACTGGGTCATAGTAAGTTGCTCAGTGTAGTCTGGAAGTCACTCTGTAGCTGGTGAGACCCTAAGGGACCCTCCTGCTTCAGCCTCTTGAATAGCTGCTTGTGTCACCAGGTTGGAGAGAAACAAATTGTTGTTATCAAGATTGGTGAAGGATTCATTTCAGTTAAAAAATTAAAAAGTTTTAGATGTACAAATTTGAATCTTTGGTTCTTTAGATAATAAATGTCAGATAATAAATGTCAGTATTTGTACCTTTATGTCCTAGGAAAGGATGCATAGCTCAGATCTTGCCAGCTAAGTGGAATCCATCTCATTTTCCCTGTGGCGTGTTTCTGTTTTGATGATCAAGAGCAGAGATCACGATGGATCGCCAGTGTAGGATGTAATTAGCAAACTCAGCCTCTATGGTAGTTTTTGTGATTGTTCTTATGCAAAGATTTATTGGTTTAGCATTGGTAAAATGGCTCAGTGGGAAAAGGCACTTAGTATGCAGGCCTGACAATAGAGTACAAGCCCAGAACCTAACCTACATAAAAGTAGAAGGGAAAAGTGACTCCACAGAGTTGTCCTCTGATCTACGTATGCAAGTGCACACACATATACACCATGGCTTTTTAACTCTCTAGAAACTTAATGTAATCAAGAAAATTATGATGCACGCTGAAATTGAAGTATTTCTGAGTTGAAGTTAATATTCAGAAGATACAGGCTAAGGATGTGCTCATCTGCACCGCCCCTGTCGAGGTGTGGTTCCACCCACTGTCACTGTCTGTGCTTCCCAGTCATCTTGTTAGAACTGTGGGAAATCTCTCTGGAAACTAACTCCCTCTCTGGCTGATGCCTTTTCTTTCTCTCAGCATGAAATTCCCCATTTCTTTGGAGTTCCTTGTTTTTATAGTTTGATAGTCACATTGAGAGACCCAAGTGCCTCTTTAGAATATCTTCATTTTCTAGAAGGCCTGTCACTGAGCTCTGCCCTGTAGCTGGAAAAGTATTTTAAATAAAACCCAGAGCTACCTTTATTTGTGGAAATATACCTCAGGTGCCAACTGTGTAGTAGGCATGAAGACTTCAACCTACTAATTAAGGAGTCGAGGTCTCTCATCTGCTGTGTCCCACTCACCCATTTTTCTTAGGACACAGGCAGGACTTTGGAGAAGTCAGGAATCAGATATTATGGATCTTCTACTGTCACTACTCAGTGAAAAATTTTAAAATATATCTTCCAAACAACACAGCTGTCACCTCAAAGGGAGTAAGACTAAGCCAAATATGAATGACCATGGCCAAGGAATGACATGTTCCAGCATTGAAATTGTCATGTCAATTTTTTTTTGGGAGTGGGGTGGGGTGGGGTTTGAGACGGGGTTTCTCTGTGTGCCTTGGCTGACCTGGAATTCACTCTGTAGACCAGGCTGGCCTGGAATTCAGAGATCTACCTGCCTCTGCCTCCCAAGAGTGCTGGGATTAAAGGCGTGCACCACCATTGCCTGGCTTGTCATGTGAACTTTATACAGTCACAGAACAAAACCATGAAGGAAGGTATAGACTAAATGTAGTGGTGGGGCTGGCAGGTAGGAGTGGGAGCGAAGCAGGGATGACCGTGTGGTAGGTCTCAGGAGCTGTCTGATTTCTGCAGGCTCTTATTTATGCCTCTTAAGGAGTTATGCGGAGACGCATGAATAGTTATGGGAAGGAGATAGTTTAGGAGAGAGAGACAGGTGAGCTTGGAGTTGCATGCCAGACCTGCACCTGGGTGGTCTAGCTCCAGCAGAGGAAGAGGCAGGGGCCCTTATGACCTTTTATGATCTATTTATTATATGCAGTTTTCTGCTGTTCCTACATGGAGCCAGCAGCCCAGGCTTCCAGTACCCCTCTGCTGTGCCTTCTTTCACATGGCAGTCTCTACACTCCCTGTCTCCACCCTCTCCTAGCTTTTTGTTGCTTGAACCTAGGTCTCTACTAAGGTTTTACCTACTGATGACAAAGGTATTAGGTTAGATCTAGAAGGGAGACAGTGATTGGCTATTAAATGGACTAAGGATAGGTCTTTTGCCTTGAGTTTGTAACAGTTCAGCTCACAAGAACCAGGAAGTTCTTCAGAATACAGTGTGTTTCTTTATGGGAATTTCATAATTGCTGGCTTTTTGTCCCTTTTTCCCATCTCCTCTTACTTTGAGACCCTCTGTGGTTCAGGGAAAGAATGGATGGGAACATTTTAAGTGTTCATTTATTAAATGAAATACATTTATTCTAAAATTAAATGGAAAATTCATTTTATAAATGTAAGTGACCATAGACAAATGTGATCACAGACAAATCATATATGGGATAACGTGCTTCATTTTGGCACATTCATACATGCAAATATCATACGCCACCATCTCTGTTCCTCTCTTTGCTCTCCCGTTTCCCTCTCCTCATTCCTGGCCCTCTTCCGCTTACTTTTTAGAGAGGCTCTTTCTGTAGCCCAGCTGGCTTCTAGTGTGCTGGGTCACAGGCTTGTATCTCTGAGTCACTCAGTATAGTCTGCTGTAAGAGACTTTTCAGTGGAGGTCTTATTGTGCACGTATTATGTCCAGTGGAACAGGAGAGGGTAGTTATTGTAAAAGTAGTTGATTACTAGTGATTCCTAAGAGGAGGCAGGGCTATGCCAATCCAGTCCACCCAGGAAGCACCTGGGTAAATCAGCAGGCAGAAGGAACCAGGGGAAGCCCAGGCCAAAGCCTTTATTACAGTCTTAATGGAGAGAATGGGGCAAGCAAGGGTAGGTCATGTTAGCAAGCTTGGGATTTCGTAGTTTGCACTTTTCTTGTGTGCTTCTGCCTCGTAGTGGTCTTGTTGTCTGTTACCCAGGATGCTTTCAGGGAGGTTGTGTTTGTTACCCAGGATGCTTCAGGGAGGTTCTATGGGCTGATGAATTAAAGGCGGCTTAGACTCCAGATTGTTTTGTTTGCATATCAAAGGTTTGTTCTCAGTTGTGATGTTTTCTGTCCCTAGCCTTCTGTTTAACTGTCATGAATCGCTGAAAAGAAAACATAATTCTCATACCAGGAGGACTTTAATATATATATACATACATATGTATATAATTTTATTTTATTTTATTTTTTACGGGTGTTTTGCCTGCATGTGTATGGTGGTACACATGAGGTCAGACAAGGGCATCAAATCCCCTGGAACTGGAGTTAGGGGTGGTTATGCTGATGAGGAGAGATGGTTCAGGGGATCCATCTCTCCAGACCCCATCATGCTGGGAAGACTTTGAACAGCAGCTTTAGGATTTAGTAGCATGTGGAGAGAATGGAGGTATAGGGCCAACAAGGTATGCCTTAGCCTGGCGAGTGTGAGCCCAGGTGGCCTCGCAGCCACTGCTGCTCCCAGTCACACTGGAAGCTTTGTTTTGTGGATTTTCTTTTCTCGTTGGGCCAGGTGCTTTAAGAAGTTTAAGTATTATGCAAGGTGATTTTTTGAAAAAAACAAAAAACAAACAAACAAAAAAAAACAGTATTTGGTGAACTCTTCCAGGGGAACATGATCTAAATTCTAGTTATTATCAAAACAAAACAACTCTCACCTCAAAGAGAGTAAGAGTTAGATTATTCTGGAGCCACATGAGTGACGCAGGCCTGGGAGCACAGGTTGCATGCCTCAAAGTGTTAACAGTTTGAGGAAGTTTATAGTGACAGAGCAAAGTCCATAGACCATACAAGACATCCTCTCAATCACTGGTGGGAACTTTAGGTATGAGGCTTGAATCAGCAGGGAATGTGTTGCAGGCCTCAGATTGTAGCTGAAGACATTTGCCTCCTAGTTGGTAGAAGTTTGTGGTCTGTTGTGTTAATAGATTCCTAAAGTTTTACTTGTTAGCTACAAGGATGTTAAGTCAGTAAGGACTGGCTACTGTGGAGGCTAAATGTAACATGATTATGCTCTGGGCCTGCGCATTCCAGCCTGTCCCCCAGCGCTGAGCTTCCCATCAGCCACTAGACCTCGCAGGAGGCTCCATGGAAGGTTCAGTTCTAGCCAAGAACTTTTGCTCACATGGCTGTTGCCTAAGAGGATGTAATAAGCTATTTCCAGGGCTAAGTGAATGCTGTAAGAAACTGTTTTCACAAAGTTATGGAGGGAAATGGAGTGATCACATAGAAATCTTGATTACTTACTTTGAACTGTTGTCCCACAACTGTCACAGCAGTAAAAGCTGGCTTTGTTGGAGCACAGTATTGGGACCACTGTGCAGTCTGCTCTGTAAAGTGTTTACTCTTCATTCTACAGGAAGGAGCACACACTGCTAAAGGTTTGCTTGCTCTCAACTGACCTTAGATTGAAATGTTATCCAGAGGATTGGTTTGGGAGGCATGAAACGTCCTTGGCACTGAGAACTCTTTCTGCTACACAGAGGAGATGCAGAGAAGCAGTACCACAGATCTCAGGGATAAGTCTGAGAACCTGACCAGTGGACAAAGCTAAACCCAAAATGAATGGCTGCCTTTGTTTCCCCTTTTTGTTTAAACTGCTGGCTAAAGATGAGGTGAAGAGCCTTAGGATGTTAACGCACTGTCTTTTCAGGTTTCTGTCTCCCTCCATAAAACACACCTGAAAGATTCAATTCTTGGCTTTTGCTTGAGTGTCTGGCAGCAGGGCAACTCATAGGTTTGATGTATGGATCCATTTAGTTAGTTTTAATGGTTCAAACTTACCTAGTTGTGTTACAATAGCCTTGGGGGCCATTGCGGATATATGGGCTCTGTTGAGGTCCTTTAAAGGGAAGCTGTTTCCTCCTGGTCAAAAGAATGACATCTATCTTACCCTGGATGGGAATTTGACATTCTGATCTCCAAAGATTAGAATATTGCATACTATTGTCTCTTCCCTTGAGAGCTGGACCTGTCAGTCACCTGGTCAAGAGACCACCCGAACTCAAGCCAAGGAGGTAGGAATAGTTACCCCCCTCAATGGGATACTTTATTTATCCTTCCAAGAGACTTTTCCTTTGTGCAATCATTTGCATAGCTTCCATCATCTAGCATAGATGCCTGTTGAATATTTTTGTTTGCTCAGAAAAGTGTTACTTTTAACCTTTTCTTCTTTGGGTCGTTTTGTTTTCTTTAGTTTTGTTTCCTTCTGGGTATTTGCCAAAGCTTGGGCATGCTTCCTGTGCACTCTGTACTTTCTCATTTTCTCCTCAGCCGCCACACTCCCCCGCTGTGGCTGCTTGCTGTCCTCCATTACCCAAGCGGCCTGCTTTCTTGAGGCCTGCCTGTCTTCCTTTTCTCCATCTTCCTCCTGCTGGCACCTGCTGAGACTTTCCGCCTCCTGGGCCTCTTATTTTCTGGCTCTCAAACCCCTAATGAAATTGGCTTTGGGCCTTCTTCCAAGTCTGTTCTAAACTCTTCCATTAATGAGTCTAAAAAGTTAAAGTGTGAGCCTTGACTTCCCTGTAACAATTGTATGTGAATTATGACTAATTTAACATTTTTGGCTTAATTTCTTATTGAGAATTTGTTAGTTCTTTTAGGCTCTGCAATAGCAGTATGAAACTTAATTAAACATAGATTCTGCTAGTTCTTAGTTTGCCCTTTTTGGATCATGGGAAGTATTCAACTTCCTGTTGAATTAAGTCACAAGCAATACTTTTGGGCATCATGTCTCCCTGTCAGGAGCCTAGTGGCTAAAACTGATACAGAGTAGATGTCATTACAGCAGTAGCGCTGTCCCATTGTCTGCTTGTTTCTTTTTGGACAGGGATCTGAAGGTACTCTCTATGGAGTTTAGAGTCTGGGCCTGTAGGATGATCAGGGGTAGGTTCCTTCAGTGACCAAAGGAAACATAAAGAAGATGTAATTTCAGAAAGGTCATGACGTTACCATAAGGTTGGAATTTGAGTGGCAGTGCTATGCTGTGACTCTGATGGTTTGCATATAGGTCTTTGTCTGGATGCTTGGTCTTCAGCTGTGACTTAGTGTCATTTTTGTTGCTGTGACAAAATACCCTGACAGAAAACACTTAGAGGAGAAAGGTTTATTTTAGTTCACTGTTCTTTTTAAGTCTTATTGTGGGGAAGTCAAGGCAGCAGGGACTTAAAGCATATAGTTGCATTACAACTATAGCCAAGAGCAGAGAGAAGTGAATGCAGGCATGCTGCTTGCTTTGGTGTTCAGCTTGATTTCTCCACTCTTGCACAGTCCATGCTGCTGAGGTACTGGCATAAAGCATAGAGACCAACTATGCTGCCCAACACCATGCCGTACACAAAGCAGTCTACTACATGCCGTACTACAAAGGATGGTCCTGCCCACACTTTGATTATTGCTAAAGTAGAGAGCTCTAGTCTGGGTTGAGAAGCACAAGGTACTCTGGTTCTAACCTGAGAGAGGCCTAAGAGGCATTTGAGCATCATCAACATCATCAGAGCTCCCATCCTGGACTGGAGGGAATGGCCATCAGGCAGGGAGTGCAGAAGTTTAGAGATTTGGAAGTAGTTGACTGGTACCCTGGTTTTAATAACCAGTAAGAGTCTGACAGACATCAAGTAAGACTATAAAAAACAAGCTCATTAAATACTGCAGTCTGAAGCAGTAATCTAGGAACATGTCCAAAACAGTCATTAATGTTCATGGTAACTAAAAAATTATGGTAACTTCTGTGATGATTTTTTATTTCTTGCTGTGCTGGAGATTAAAACCAGGGCTTTGCCTCTGGTAGACAAATACATTTACTACTGAGCCACATTTCCAGCCTAGAATTATTAAAGGTGCATTCTCTCCCATGTAATACTGGAAAGGCAAATGCAGAGTAGAAACATCTTGGACGAAACACTTGAAAATTACACATACATTTTTAAAGTATAAAGCCTCTTACTTAGAATTTCCTTTATGGAGAATATTTCATTATTAATGACCTGTAGTAAGTGAAACCTTGCTAACATTTTCAAAAATCCTCATTATTATTGGCCTCGTGTAAGCCTATAAGCCTTGCTATATCATACTCTATATTTGAAAACAGTTTCAAAAACTATTAAAATGTTTCTGTTCCTCCTCATCCTAAGGGTTTGTGGCCTTAGACTCTTTTCTACTAGATAGGAAAAGAATTTCATTTTTCATTATTACCGTGTGTGTGTGTGTGTGTGTGTGTGTGTGTGTGTGTGTGTGTGTATGCCCTAGAGTTGACATCACACACCTTTCTTTGGTTTCCACCTTTACTTTCTGAGACAGCTTCCACTCCAAGGCCACATTACAAGCACAGGACCATGGCCTGGCTTTTACAAGGGTCTAAGTATCAGGACTCAGGCGTTATGCTAAGCCGAGCTGTCTCCCACTCCTCGAGTCTTACTTGCTTTTCATTTGTTATCAAAAAAACACCATGACCAAGACAACATATAGAAGAAAGAGTTTATTGATGATTACAGCTGAAAGGGTGAATCATGGCCATCATGGCAGGAAGCATGTGGGCAAGCAGGCAGGCATAGCACTGGAGCAGACACAGCCATGAGACAGAGAGGGAGGAAGAGCACACACTAGCTGGGAGTGGTGTGGGCTTTTGAAACCTCAAAGCCTAGCCCCATTAACACATCTTCTTCAATAAGGTCACACCTCCCAGTCCTTCCCAAATAGCTCACCAACTGGGGACCAAGTATTCAAATAGATGGGTCTGCAGAGGCCATTCTCACTCAAACCACTGTACCTAATTTTAAATTTTTGAATAGCTGAAAATATTACCATACAACCCTGTAATTTATAGCTTACTTGCTATGTTGGCCAAACCTTATTTGATGGTACTGCTGTAAATGGAACTTACCAACAAAAATACATGCAGAAGTATGGTATTTCTTTCTCCTAACCTTTCTTTCATAAATATGAATTTTAAAACAATGCACATACTTATGGTTTCTCCTGTAATTTAGTGCATATATTTTTCATTAATATACCTTTAATTTTTAGGTCACTCTGTATTAAAGTTTGAGTATATTATAAAGGCTATTCTTGAATTTTAGTAATATAAATACTACAAAAATTCTTTGCAGTTTCTGTTTTGGAATTCAAGAAACTTGGAGATTACTCCCTTGTGTTCCTTCAGTAAGAAAACTGTAGGCACAAGATTATTGTGTACTTTAAATTCTGATTTCCTGTCTAAATGTTGTGTAAACTCTGCTTCCAATTGTCCCCCTGTTATGTCAGTAAAGCAGCTAGTTGATGAACAGGGGAGAGACTAGGGCTGGACATCCTGCCATCCAGGGAAGGAGGAGTTCGGAGAGGAAGCAGGAGATTCAGGTCCAGGGAAGATCAGGAGGAAGGAGCTGGAGCTGAGGAAAGCTACAATGTGCAAGTATTGCTTGGATGTTTGCTGGGAGTAAGACTAAATAGCATAGAGGGTTAAGAACAGACTTAAATTGCTCAGATTATTTTGTGAAGTCATGTATTATAAAAGAATGTCAATTATTTGTGTGATAGCCAGCTTAAGAAATCAGCTAAGAGAAACAAACACTGTTTTTTAAAAATAGCTCCAACAACAACAACAACAACAACAACAACAACAAAAACCCTTTAGATTTAAAAGTCTTTTATTATGAAAATCCCCAATTTATCTCCTTCATATATTTTCCATAGGGCAGACTGCTGCCCAATTTGTACTGAGACAAATGGGCAGATACAGCTGCCAGCATAGCAGTCTCTTCTCTGGTTGCTCAGTGTTGGCTTAATGAGCATACCACATGCAGCCATTTGGAGAAAAAAACAAACATTACAATCATGCTTAGGTATGGGATGGGTATAAGAAGTAACAGCTTACAACACTGCGCACACACACACACACACACACACACACACACACACACACAGACACACACACACACACCCTAAGGGCTTTAATGGAAATAGTCTTGATGTAATAATAAGTAGTGTAACTAGACAGATGGGACAGTTAGGAAAAGTAGTAGAGATAAACACTGACAAATGGAGCATGACTTTGATGCTCTCATCAATAGATTTAATTTGTCTCAGAAAAGAATCCATGAACCTCAAATCTCAATACAAACATAAACTATACTGGAAAGAGGAAAATCACCACAGAAAATGGAATAGGATATCCAAGAATTGTGAAAAAAGTGTCATATATGCATGATGGGAATTCTAGAAAGAGAAGACAAGGAACGTTGGCTGAGAGTTGTTCAACATTAGTGATAGATAGCACACCCCAGACCTAGTAAGCTTGGGTAACAGGAACAGGAATTACCCAGAATTATACAAAGGTATATTCAAACTACAGACAGATCAAAAGCAGTGACAGCCTAGAGAGAAGTGATGATCTAAAGAGAAGCCGAGGGTCCAGGGAACAGCTTACAGGAAGGAACACTGCATAAGGCTTCCCTTTAGGGACCATTTAAGTAGGTAAAGAGCAAACTCACCAATCTGGAATTCCCTAGTGGAGGTGTCAGGCATGGCAGGATGGAGGCTCAGCTCCACACTCACCTGCAGCCGCTTGAAGATCTTCCTTAACTCTTTAGGTTCTCCTGCTCTGGTGAAATAGAATGCTTTGCTTTGCTACAAGAACAGAATTTTGGAAAGAGCTGGTGTGAAGCCGAGTTGGAGTTTATTAAATATACACTCTGATGCCTATCTTAATTAGTTCCGAGCATTAAGAGGAATAGAGGCACTCGGGGAAGGTAAGGCCCACACCAAGAGCATGACTATAGATGTGTCAAGCAAGGGCCCCACTTTCTTGTCTCAGGAAACTATCTAGGAATTTGGAAGATTTCGGAATTTTGTTTTGCCAGCTTTCAAGACACCCTCCCCTCCTCTGTCACTATTGTCTTAGTAACTTCTCTATTTCTGTGAAGAGCTGCCATGACCAAAGCACCCCAGAAAAGAAAACACTGAATTGACAGCAGACAGGGGTACATGGTAGCTGCGGGCTCACATATCCACAGGCATCAGGTAGAGAAAACTGACTGGGAGTGACATGGCCTTTGGAAACCTCAAAGCCTGCTCCCAGTGGCACATTGCACCCAACAAAGCCACACCTCCTAATCCTTCCCAAACAGTTCCACCATTGGGGCCAATATGACCCTATGGGGCCATTCTCACTCAAACACCCTTTACATCTGTTCCCCCTTTATTTTATTAATTGGGATTATGAGATGGTGCTGGAGCCATGGATGGGTTTACAATCTGATTTGATAAAACTAGTGTTGCACAAGGGAATTAGGACACATCCATTTACTGTAAAAGGGGTTTCTGATGTGGTTTCTAGAAATTGCAGGTTTATACCTGGGAGGGGAGAAAAAAATGTCTTGGAATTCTTGATTCTCTGCTGTTGTGAGGCTTCAGCTTGCAAGCTTTCATGTCTGTCTTTTCTACCTCTTTAAACATGAAGAAGAAATTATTTCTTAGGTTACTAGGGAATTTGCTGCCAGTAGGTGCATTTTAAGTGTTAAAAAGTTAAAATTTACCAAATGCTTCAAGTTCTTTGATGGTAGGAGAAAGATACTGGCTAGAAACTTGGTTCTCCCTGTTGCCATTTGTTGTTGTTATTTTGTTGTTCTTGTGCCATGTGAGGTGTAAGTGACTGGCATCCTAATTCCTACTGCTGAGGAACTGGCATGCTTACAACCCAGAACTCATTTTATGGAATAATATGAACTGCATCTTAATTGATGTTGACTTTCAAAAAAAAAAAGGAAGCTCAGATGTGGCTGCCCTGTAATCGTAGCACTGGAGAAGGAGAGGCTAGAGGGATTACAAACTTGGGCCAGTTTGGGCTATGTAACCAGACCTTGTCTCAAAACAAAAACAAAAACAAAAAAATAAACAGCAAAACAAAACAAATACCCCTCCCCAAACAATAACAACAACAAAAACCCCAGCAAAACAACAACAAACCCCAACACCAGAAAAAGACTTAACTTTCTTAGGCCAAGGCTGCGACATCTGTGTTTAAAGATGCCATAATGGATATAGTGAGTTTCTGTTTCACACAAGGGAACAGTCTACTCCCAACAGTACCCAACTGTAAATAAGAAATCAAAACATGGTCACGGTCACAGCTGTATCTCTCTCAGGTTTGTAAATGTTGATAATGTCTTGTGTATCTTATGTAACATTTTCTTACAGTATTGTAATGCCAATTAAGTTGTGGAATCATTTTGAGAAAATCAGTTAGATGTTAAAAAGACATGAATATTTTAAGTGTACATCATGAATTCTTTAAAAGCCAAAAATTGTTAAAATTTCAAATTGTAAGTGAAAAGGCTACTACAAGATCTTAGAGGTTTACTGTTTAATTCAGACATTGATTATTTTACGCTACACAGATAGAGAGCCCTTTGGGTCCTCTTCCTTTAAAAGAGGGTGGAATTGATGCTGGGGCTGGAATATAAATAGGTCCAATGAGAGAAATGATCTGGGTCAGCATGTGACTTCCGGCCTGAGTGTGGTGGTGCTCTGTCACTCTAGGGAGCAGCTACTCTAATCGTATCCCATTTGATTGCAGTATCCCATCCATCACATCTGATCCCATTACAGTGTTGCTTCCCATGTCACCCTGACAGTCCATCTTATGTAATTCTATCCCATTATTTCATCTATCTTCTCCCACCCATCCCTTCCTGCCTTCCCACCTCAACATCCCATCCTACTCCATCCTGTTCCTTTCCATCTCATTCTATCACTTAATTTCATTCCAGTGCTGCAGCTCATCCCTTTACTTTCCATGCCATCCCATCTTATTTTATCCACTTCTGTCCCACATTTCATTCCATTGCATCCCTACATCCCATTCTACCCCAGCGCATTCTATATCATCCCATTCTATTCCATCATTCCACCCTAAAATTCTATCCTATTCCAAAAGTCCTTTTCATACCATCAACCTGTCCTTTCATCTGTGTTGGTTAGCTTCTGTCACTATAATGATATATCTGAGACAGTTATAAAGATGACAGGTTTATTTTAGGCAACATGCTATGGCAGGTGTATATGGAAAAGCAACACCACTGCTCTCACGTTCCAGGGAGTAGAGAGAAATAGAACAGAGGCAAAGACCCACGTTCTCTTTGAAAGCATACCCCAGTGGCCTGAGGGCTAGGCCCACATTCTAAAGGTCCACTACATCTCCCAGTAGCACCATTGTGGACATCAAACATTTAACTTGTTGACTTTTGTGGAACACTTTATGTCCAAGCTATAGTAGATGCTAACCTGACTATCCATCTCAGACTGACATCTGCAGTGAGTTCAGTTCTAGAAACAGGATAGATACCATATTCTGTAGTCCCCCTCTTTAGGGACCAAAAGTACAAGGGCCTCATGGTAGATATGGCAGGTCTGGGAGTCATCCTCTATATGGTGATCACTGAGTCCCTGTTTTTTAATGGATAAAACATTGTATAAGTATAGAAGCAGACAGAGGATTGTAATATGTTCCTTTGTGTCTGTGGCATATGAAAACTTGAAATAGCCAATCCCCAACAATCTGATCATCAGAGAGATGGGCATGTTAGAGGAACTCCTGAGGGTATCCATGGGCAAATGCAGCTGATGAAGAGTATGATGGTTTGAAAGAGAGTGGCCCCCATAGGCTCATGTACTTATGCTTAATTTTTTTCTTAATGGACTGTTTGGGAAGGATTAGGAGATATAGCCTAGTTGGAGTGGGGTGTGTGAGTGCTGGTAGGCTTTGAGGTTTAAAAAGCCCCTGCCAGGTCCCTCTCTCTATCTGCTGCCTGTGGATTAAGGATGTAAAGCTCTTAGCCTACTGCCTTACCACCATGTCTGTCTGCTTCTCACCATGGAGTAAATGAACTAACTCTCAAACTGTTAGCAAGCACCCAATAAATGCTTCCTTTTAAAAGAGTTGCCTTGGTCATATTGTCTCTTCACAGCAATGGAGCAGTAACTAAGACAAAGAAGAATTGAAAGCTGACATAGAGCCACTAATTGCTATGACCTCCTAGCTGAGATACTGCTGTTTATGGGCTAAGAACAGAATGAGATTCAGGACTTATTTTGGGTCAGGAGTAAGATGAAGAAGCAGCCAGTCAGATCTCAGTCTCTACAACACCTTGTGGTACCCCTCCCTAGTTGAAAGGACAGGAGCTGAGCAAACATTCTGCTGTAATAGACTGGAATAGAAGATTGAGCTGCCTATTCTGTATTTCACATGATCAGGACTCTAGGAGCTACAGAGGAAAGACAAATACATTTAACATAGGAAGATTCATTGTTTTATTACATGCAGAGAGTACCATAAACAGTATGGAAGCCAAAGACTAATCTGAGCAATGTTCATAGGGACAGAGATTGTATTCTTTTGTTATTCATTTATTTATTTGAAATAAAATCTTGCTATATAGCTTAGACTGGCCTTGGAATGTAACCCTAGCTTTCCTTAAACTTGTGATCCTTTCTTCTTGCCTTGGCTCCCAGTGTTGGAATTATTGGCATGTGTCACCAGCCTGGCCTTACCAGAGATCTTAAAAGTCAAGCAGCAAACTCCATAAAAAGTCATGAATGTGCCGGGCAGTGGTGGCGCACGCCTTTAATCCCAGCACTCGGGAGGCAGAGGTGGGCGGATCGCTGTGAGTTCGAGGCCAGCCTGGTCTACAAAGTGAGTCCAGGACAGCCAAGGCTACACAGAGAAACCCTGTCTCAAAAAAAAAAAAAAAAAAAAAAAAAAAAGTCATGAATGTAAAATTCACGTATATACATTGCAAGTTGAAGCCATTTTATTCTACCTATCACATTGCTACACACAAAATAGATTATTATACGATGCTGCTGATATGAAGGTATATTGATAGATTTTTCTCTGGGACAATTTTGTAACACAAGAATTTTATATGTTCATGCTATGACCAAGAGTTCCCCTTTAAATTTAATGCAAGTAAATATTGACAAAAGTAAAAGTATTTTGTATAACAGATGTTCATTTTTATCCTAGTAACAGATCAAAATTGGATCATATGAATTCCTCTTGTGGAATAATTATTTTATCAATATAGTGAAAAACCAAGCAGCCATGAAAATGATATAGACTTGTTAGAGTTTAATAGTATGGAATGAAATACCAGGTTGTAAAATGCATGTCTACTATATCACATTGTAAGTCACGTGTAGTGACATCTGCAAGCAATGTCTGGATTGAACAAGACTGTATATATTTTATGTATGTACCCAAATGTTTTAATGGTTAGTTATCTCAATGGTTCTTTTAATTGTGGTCACACTATGTGAAGTGTTTTTCTTATGAGCAGACCGGAATCAGTGACACATTGAAATAGGGCAGGAAGGTGAGGATGGGTCCAGAGATGGCTCTTAGTGTCCTCCCATAGCGTCTGCCCTAGGTTGCCTCAGGTGGAAGTAGGCATACAGGCATATGGAACCCAAGTGTAGGCAGTGCTGGGGCTGGAGGGACGGGTAGCAGGGTACACTCCAGGCTGGGTAGGTGAGCCGGCGGTGCCCCAGGCCGGATGGGTAAGCGGGCTGCACTTCACGCCGGAAAGGTGAACCAACTGTCTTCCTTGGCTGCGTTCTCCTCACAGAACCATGAAGTTTCGGGCTAGGATCTCCAGCAAGCGTTTTCTAGAGCTCTTTATCCAGGTCAGCGGCACCGTAGCAAGGCTGGCAAAGGTCTGTGTCCTCCGCGTGTGCCCTGACAGGCTGTGCTTCTGCCCCACGGGGCTGCTGGGGGAGGCCCAGCTGTGGGGTGAGGTGAGGCAGGAAGCCTTCCACCGCTTCTGCATGGAGGGTGTTTCGGAGGAGTTCAATGAAATCTATCTAGAGCTGATGTCTGAGCATCTGGCCAGGGCGGTGAGGAACGCGGGCAACGCTTCATCCCTGAAGCTCCAGCTCACCAACAAGCAGCGCCCCTGCCTTACTGTGGCGGTGGAGCTGGCGTCGTGCCCCGGCCACACCCGCGCCATGGTCCACGATCTGCCTGTGAGGGTGCTTCCCAGAAGGTGGTGGAAAGCGTGCACTGCGCCCCGGGTTCGGGCCTCTGATGTGAGTGTTTATCTGCCAGCCCTGAAGACCCTGAAGAACATCGTGGAAAGGATGGCAAACGTGGGGGATCGTGTGCTGGTGGAAGCCAGTCTAAACGGCAAAATGAACTTGAGCGTAGAAACTGATACAGTGACTATGAAAAGCTATTTTAAAAATCTTGGAATTCCTCCCAAGTCCGTTCTGTGTCTGTCTCAAGGCAAAGACCCGGAGAACATGGTGCAAGTGCGGGTGAATAACAGGAAGCTTCTACAGTTTTTCGACGGACAGCAGATAAACCCCACAGTAGCCTTGTGTAATATTTTGAGCAATACTCTGCTTCATCTTGTTTTGGTTCATGAAGACATCTCTCTTCAGTATTTTATTCCTGCTTCATAAATATTCAGGCTGCCCCGATTTTCATTTTTAAAGAAATTTTAATTTCAGATCTTCCTAGAACTGAGACTCTTTGAGTTATTTGAGATAAAAGCCTGCACCCCCATGGATTACCATAGGGTGTTTATTTTGTTGAGTGCTTCCTTTTATTATGTTAAGAAATAATTGGATTGTTCATGTGTTTGCTTTTTGGCTTTGACAGTTAAATTGTATTCAATTTAGTAGTTTTGGGAAAAAAAAGGATTGTAATAAAATAAAATAACTGAACCCTGAAACAATTGAATTATTTTCTTATGGAATGCTATTGTGAAGAATGAGAAATGTTTCCTTTTAGAATAAAAATACATTATTTTGAGAGACTTAATTTAATGAGCTCCGTCTCTCTGAAAGGAATTCGATGGATTTTGTGCTTGGGTGTATATCACATATTTGTTAAAATGTGTTTGGTCTGGTTCCAGTTTTGGGGACCATTTTGAGAAAATTCCAAGATATTCAGGTTTTTGCTGTCCTGTAACAGTATACATTTGACTATTGAACAACATGGATTTTAATTGCTTTGGCCCACTGATAGGCATATTGTTATTTGTGTGTGCACATTCCTAACAATTTTTTTTATCCAGAGGAACCCTGCAGCATAAAATATTTTAAATTAATAAAAACACATAAATATATGTAGATTATAGTTTTGGCATTCAGTACTATAAAAATATATAAATTTAAATAGTTAAAATTTATCACCTAGTGGTGGTGGCACACGGCTTTGATCCTAGCACTTGGGAGGGAGAGGCAGGTGGATATCTTTGAGTTCAAGGCCAGTCTGGTCTATAGACAGCCAGGGCCATATATTAGAGCTTAAGTATACAGACTAAACATGGTGCCATTCACAATGGAGATAAATGTAAAGGTGTAATATGGCCACATAATATTAGCTATGGTAATACTGTACTACTGTAAATTAATAACCACCTTCTTTTGGTGTTGTGGGAAGTCTGAGGTTATTTACAAATTTTGTGCTCCATAAAGTTGGCACCCATAACCTCTAGCTGTTCAAGGTAAACTGTACGGCTTTGGATTGATCATATACAAAGGTTGAGTTGGCTGTTTTTCTTGTATTTACTTAAGGGGCTGTTAAGACTTTACTTGAGGAGACATAAG
This sequence comes from Acomys percivali, assembly GCA_907169655.1. Lineage (NCBI taxonomy): Eukaryota > Metazoa > Chordata > Mammalia > Rodentia > Muridae > Acomys > Acomys percivali. The sequence continues at coordinate 63,216,958 of OU015746.1, read as the reverse complement.
TCTCTGCTTACTACAGAGAGGGAGGACATCTAAAAGCCTAAGGAGCGTCAATCCAAGTACAGCTTAGAGAACCTAGGAGTGTTTTGGGGTCTTAGGAGCATCATGATACAAAGGCATCCATCTCACTGAAAAGTCCACTCTATTATGCTTGCTAACTCAAGAAAGCTGAATCCCTGGAGCTGCCTGCTCATCTTAAGCCATGACATTGCTTATGAGTAATTTTTGAGTAAACCAAGCTTCCATTAAAAAAAATTTTTTCCTTTTGCCTATGGTGTTCTATTATTTCCACTTAGAGAATAATTATACTTTCTATCTATCTGTCTGTCTGTTCTTTCTTTCTTTCTTTCTTTCTTTCTTTCTTTCTTTCTTTCTTTCTATCTATCTATCTATCATCTATCTACCTATAATCTATTTAATTTTTTGTACACAAGAATTTTTCCTGCATGTAGTTAAGTGTACTGGATGTGTGCCTGGTGTCCATGGAAGCCAGCAAGAGGGAATGGAATCTCCCAGAACTGGAGCTACAGACCATTTGGAACTGAACCTGGGTCCTCTGAAGAGTAGCAAGTTCTCTTAATGGCTGAGCCATTGCCCCAGAAAATGAATGTTGCTATTATCTGAGGAATAGAAGATAATGTAAAGTGTTGGTTCAGTGATGAACCATCTCACTGAGCTTAGGTTCATTATTGCACATTAAATTTTAGTTTGGTAAATGACATGTGGATTAAGGCTGTCTGTGGACTTGGTGACTTTTATTTTCTGTATTAAATTCTCATGACTATATTTTAATCAGTAATGAATAATTTTATACTAGTTTTGATGATGAGATAGAGTTTTGCTTATTTCTTAATTCCACCTGCGTTATGGAAAGGACACAAACGTTGAACCTAGACAAATCAGTTGAACTTTATCTCATTAAGGTCTCTTGATGAAGGGAGATAAACAATTGTTCTCTAAAGGGTCTCAATAGTAGTCTTAACATCACTGGTGAAAACCCATTTCAGAGAAGCAATTTACTTTCTCACTGCTGAGTCAGAACTATAGGATTGTTTAAACTGGTGCATATTTTTTTCAAAATACGTGAGGATTATTTGTAAAAGCCGTTTTGGGAGAGCTTCAGGATCTTCAGGTTGTATGCGTGTGAGCCTGTGCTGTAACGCAGACATGATTTGTGATTTCTATTGGTAAGCTCAAACACCATGACCAAGGCGACTAGTAGGAAGGAGGGGCTTCGGCTTGTGGTCTTTAGAGGAATAAGAATTCACCATGGTAGGGAATCTTGGCAGTGGGTGACCGTCATGGTGCCCACATAGCTGGGAGCTCACACCTTACTTACACTGTGTGCAGGAAGCAGAGCTTTACCTGGGAATGGCATGTAGCTTTAAAAACCTCAAAGCTTACCCCCTGTGGCATACTTCCTCTAGAAAGATTGCACCTCCTAAACCTTACCCCAGTAGCATTACCAACTGGAGACTGAGTATTTAGATGTCTGAGCCTGTGGGGGAATTTCATTCAAATCATCACACACCCATTTGAGTCACCCCTCCTAGCTTTTTCCATTGTATTCCATTTAATTAAATGAGGAATACATTTCAAGCTATAATAAAGTCTCTTTATCTGTTTCATCTTCTGTCTTTTCTCTCCTTCCTTCTGTTCTCTTTCTACACACACACACACACACACACACACACACACTATATATGTATACATATGTATACGTACATGCACACCATATATATATGTATACATATATATGGGTGTGTGTGTGTGCACATGCATGTTCCTACGTAGTGTGTGCTGAGACCAGAGGGTATGTCCCTCAGGAGCTTGTCTTTAGAGCCATGGTCTCTCATGGCCCCGGAGCTTGTCAAGTAGGCTATGCTGGTTAGCTGATGATCTCCAAGAATCCACCTGTCTTTGCCTCCCCATTACAAGTGTGTGCCACCATCCTCTTGTTTGTTTTGTTGTTTTTCAACATTGATTCTGCAGGCTTAATTGGATCCTCATGCTTGAGCAATAAGCACTTCAGGGTTTGTTGCCCTAAAATTCATTGCATATCTTTGGGGTACAGCTTGTTCAGATGAGGGACTTCATAGTATTCATCATATTGATCAAGTTTCTTCTGTTTTAACTTTGTCAATATCAACACATCTCTTTCTGCTAACCAAAGTCACCACTCTCAAGACTACCAACAGTAACTTCTATTAGCCATTTTCCCCCTGTAATGTCAATGGTACTTACTTTCATTATGTTGTCATGCTACTGTTTTTCTGGCAACAAGGAGAGCAGAGCATTTGTACTTTAAAATCTAGTTTATTATGTGAACTAGACTAGATTCTGAAAGTAGTTCAAAGAAGCCACATCCTTATCCCATTTAGGCTGTAATTTCACGATTATAGCTCAGTAGTGTCAGTAAGATAACTAAATCACTTAGGGCCTAATTTTCCATGCCAATTAAAGAAAGGTTTACTTTTGTGAAGAATTGGTTACTGGATATTGACCCATGAGACAAGTGAATTATTTAACCTTTCCTTGTCTGTTTTCCATGCAGTAAGTGTTGTAGCATCCTTGGGACAACATTATTTGCTAAATGAATTGTTAACCCCCCCCACCTCCAAACTCCCCCCCCCCATATATATCTTTGTAGGTCCTTAAATTTTTATTAATACATTACCAGGCTAAAGTCCGTGTTATAGTTTCTGGGCATATACTTAAGTATTTGAGACACTATTATGTCTTCTTCTAGAGGACCAGACAAAGAAAGCTATAGTTATCCCTTTAAAAGAATAATTATTTGTAAAATGCTATTTTATATAAAATTAACTATTTACTATTAACCTACTGATTATCTCGATTATTTAAAATCAGTTTATTGGTTGCTTAATTTTGCATTTTATCAATGTTAGGTATATATACCTATCATGTTTTTTAATTAATGAGCTGAATGGGATGTTAATCTGTTGCATTTGTGTTTTAATTAAAAATGATATCAAAACATTGTTTTTGATAAATTTGAGATAACTTCAAAATTAAAAAAACTTTTAAGGACAGGTGATGCGCTCCTTTAATCTCAGTACCCTGGGAGGCAGAGGCAGGTGCATCTCTGTTTGAGGCCAGCCTGGTCTATAAAGCAAGTCCAGGATAGCCAAGGCTACACAGAGAAACCCTGTCTCAAACAAACAAACAAAAAACCCAAACCCAAACTTACAAGAATATTAAAAATGCCAGGTGGTGGTGGCACACACCTTTAATCCCAGCACTTGGGAGGCAGAGGTCAGTGGGTCACTGTGAGTTCAAGGCCAACCTGGTCTACAAAGCTAGTCCAGGATAGTCAAGGCTAAACAGAGAAACCCTGTCTCAAAAAAACAAAACAAACAAACAAAATCCTGCCAAGTCCCTTAGCCAGATCATCAAATACATTTTGGCCCATTTTCTTTATTCTTTCCAGTTACCTGTTTATTTTGTCTGATTATATTTGAAAATAAAGAACTGCACTTCCTAAAAACTTGAGTATCCAGTTGCTAAGTATAGGGCTCATATGCACAGTGCAGTTATATCAAGTACACTACTTCTAAATATTTCAGTATATAGTTGCTACTCACAGAGTTCATATTGTCACAGTGCTGTTATCCTCTTTAGAAAATTTACCAATGACACCATACACCTAATCCCGAGTCCAAATGACAATCCTTCCAGTATGTGGTTGATAGAAAAAAATGTCCTGTTCTGGGATCCCATCCAGTAACCCTTCCTGGATGTAATAGATATTTAAATCTAATCTGTAAATGTCCACCAACAGAGGTGCATATTCAGTCTTTTAATTTTTTCTTGATCCCGACACTTTCAGAGTATTAATTTGGCTTGGTAATACACAGATTTCCCTTTGAAGTTCATTTACAGGGAGATGATTAAATACTGTGTGGTCTATCCATTTAAAAAAAACCATATACTTATTAGTTTAGTGTTCTCTAAATGAGTTTTCTTTTTAATTACATATTAATTAGTGGTTATAGGATAGTAAAGGTCTTTGTACAGTAATTATTCTATGTATCTGTTCACTGATTACATTACTGCAATAGAGTTATATATTTTTAAAAACATAGACAATCTGTTGCAATCAGTTTTGTTTTATATTTCCTCAGTGTGCACTATTAAAAGCAGGCAAGGGGCACAGGGACACCCAAGAGAGACCTTTCTTTTATTGGGTTTAATACTGTAACATGGGGGACATAGGAAAGGAGAGCCACCTGGACATTTTTTTTTTTTTTTTTTGATGCTAAATTTTCTCAAGTTGGACACTAGTTGTCTTCTAGTTAGGCCCCTACACTCTTGACACGTCTCCTTTGTTCCACTTCTTAACTGGAGCATGCAGTGTCAGGGCGTTTCTCGTATGTGTCCTCTTTTCTATGTGAGGGCCATCTTTCTGAGGAGAATTTTAATAGTTTGTGGCACACAAGAAGCTTCAGAGCAGGCGGCTTTTCTGAAGATACTGTTCCTCTGGTGATTGTAGCTTGAAATAGTCACTATGGCAAGTTCCTAAGTACTTCTCCCAACTGTGTGCATTACATACATACTTATTTATATAGCATGCATTGTATGTGTATGTATTCATATATTATATATGCATACCTATGTTTTATTCATATAAAACTTATTTTGAAGCAGAGTCTCACTCTGTAGCAGACTATTTTCAACTTATGGTCCTCCTCAGCTTGTTGAGTACTGAGATCACAGATGTGTGCCATCAGATCCCCAAACTGAATTTATTGCTCTTCTGTAAAGTGTTTTCAAATTTTTTGCTTATTAAAAATATTTTGCTACTAAGTTACACATTTTTTTTAAAATATAAGCTTAGTTACATATATCTGACAACATCAGGTGCATGCAGGGTGGTGTAGCTATATATGTCTATTCTGGAATATTTTTTCCAGGATACTTCTCTGATTGAGCAGAAGCTTTTAATTTTGGTGAAGTTAAAAACCAATCAGTTTAAAGAAATGTATGGTTACTCTTTGTTAAATTAAAAATAGCTTTACTTATACATGCAGGCAATGTTGGTAGTTTTTTTTTTTATTATTAAAAATAGCTTTATCTATACATGCAGGCAATGTTGATAGTTTCTTATGGCATCATCTTTGTAGTTTATAATTTTTGTTTTCACGTCTGAGTCTTATCCACTTTGAAGTGACTTTTGTAAGGGTGTGAGGGCTATAGTTAAAGCTTTTCTTTATTATTCTGAATACATATTCAATTGTTTGAACACTGTGGTAAAATTGCCTATTTTCTCCATTGATCTGCTTTGGAACCTTTGTTAGAAGTCAAGTGAGCATACATGAGCTTTTCTACCATCTATCTGCCCATCTTAATGGCAATAATACATTGTCTTCACTAGTGTACACTTGTAGTATTTTGAGTTTATGTACTTTTTTCTTTTTAAAATTGATTTCACTATTCTAAGTTCCTGACTATACTTAGAAATCTTGAGTTATTTTGCCAAAATTATTATTTAAACTTGCATGAATTTATAGATCATGTGTGTGATCTATTTTAATAGCATCCCGTCTTCTGATCCGTGAATGTGATATAGATCTTCACTTATTTAGGTCTTTGTCATCCCTGTTTGTAGTTTGTGTGTGTGAATTTTTGTACATTTCATTGTTCATAATGATATTTTCAATTTTTGAGACAAATTCTTATTCAAACTAAGATATCTTAGAAATCATTATATAGCCAAGGATGACCTTGAACTTCTGATCATCTTGCCTGTATCTCCTAAGTTCTGGATTTATAGGCAAGGGCTACCACCTCAGTGTTGAGGATCCAGCCCAGGTCTTCATAAATGCTAGCTAGGCAAGTGTTACCAGCTGAGCTACATCTTACTTTCTATTTGTTTCTTTCTAGAATACTTTAAATAGTTGAAATTTTAAATTATGTGTGTGTGTGTGCGTGTGTGAGTACAGGTACCCACAGAGGCTAGAGACACCAAATCGAATCATTCTGGAGCTGGAGTACAGGTGGTTGTAAGCTGTTCAGTGTTGTGCTTGGAAACAAACTTGTGTCCTCTGCAAAAGTAGTATGTGCTTTTAACTGCTGAGCCATTTCTCCAGCCCTAAACAACTGATTTATATAGATATAAATATGAATCATAATACAAATAAACTCAATTTATTACTGCTGAGTTGATTTAGTAGTTGAGTTTTGCACTTTTCCCGCCTTGTGACCTCTTTACTGAGATGTTTTAGGTATATAAAGTTGAGATACAAACACTTGCTGATAATAAAGCATAAAGAATTTTCCTTTGAAACAGTCTTTTGGTATAGAATTTTGCCAGTTACTAAGGATGAATGCAGATTTGCAATGAAATGGATGAGCTTGTTAATGTTTAAGGAAAGGACTAAGGCTTGGCTAATGACTTGATGCTGTAGGATGTGGCGTTTTCAGTAGTCTGGGTTCGAGTGTGAAGGAAGTGGCTGAAGGTGGAGGAGGAGAGAGAGGTAGAAGAGTCTAGTTCTGACAAGTTCTACACACAGCACTAAGTATTTTGTGAACTGTGGCTATCCTACGAAGGCTTTTAAAAACAAGGATGAAATTGATTAGAGGCTTATTTTGGACAACTAGTGGATAGTTGCTGAGAGTGGAGGGGTACTGGGAAGAGCAATCAGAAAAGAGCGGAAGCCCGAACCAGAAATGGAGAGAAACTGACCTTTAGATGCTGACAGGAAGCTTCTGACCGCTTATTTGACAGGGGAAGGTGCTGCATAAAAGGAGAGGACTCAGGACAGCCTTAAATCACCTTGTTTGGATGAGTGATAATCTCCTTTTAGCTTAAAAAAAAAAAAGTGATGTTAGGCAATTTTGTTTGAATTAAAGAATTTACATAGGTGTCATCATGTCGTTGGGTATGTTACTGAACTCAGTTCCATAGCCTTCTCCATAGGTGGATGTGTGGCTGTCCGCTTTGCTCAAAACCTCAATCTTTGAATCATGGCCATCTGACAGGACACAGTCATCTTGTTGGACTCAGCTAAAGTATGATTTGAGGGACCTGATAATGCCAAACACAGTCTCATCCATTATTTGGGAAGTTCTAATGATTAACACTTCCCTTCCAGAAACCAAGGGGGAAGGCCAGTCAAATCTTTGAATATACAGCCCAGCCAGACTTCACACTTCTGCCTGCCTCTCTCCTGGCACTCAGCTCTGCACGCCTCTTCCTCTCTTCTGCCATTTCTTGACAGTTACTTTTAGACATTAGCTGTCAGTTTCCTCTTGCAGAAGTTTAAACAACAGCCCCTCCTCCTTTCCTCTTTGTTTCCCAAATACACATCTGTCTCTTGTAGACTCAGTACATCTTTGGTAGAGTACTGAACATTTCCTGCATTATTAGTACTCTACAAATCTTGCTGCTTTTGATTTTTTTTTTGCTAAGGTTTTAAGAGCTCTGTGTGTGTGTGTGTGTGTGTGTGTGTATGTGTGTGTGTGTATGTGTGTGTGTGTATGTGTGTGTACGTGCGCACGTGCATTAGTTCTTTTTCATGGCATGCTTTCCTTTCAGGGATGAAAGCTTTCTTTGCAGATACTAATTTGTTTACAAATTTTTAAATTCTTTTGTTGCATGCTATATTCTTTTGCTATGGCTGCCAACACATTTCTATAGACAGGTGTCTTAGCCACACAAATGCATTTGTTCATCATTCCGAAGGCTGGAAGTCCAAGATCAAGACGTGGCCAGGGCTTGTTTCCCTTAAGTCTCTTCGTTACCTTGCACGTAATATCTTTTTGTAGCCTTGCATGGTCTTCTCTCTGGGCGCATTTCCTAGTTGCTTGTTTTAGGGCACTGGTCATATTGGATTGCTGTCCCCTAATGACCTCATTTTATCCTTCTGACTCCTTCCGAGTCTCTGTTTTCTAGGTTGAAATCTGAAGTTCAGTGTCTGTGGTTGTTTGAATAGGTTTGGCCCCCAAAGACTCATGTGTGTGAATACTTGGCCCATGGGGAGTGGCACTAGTTGAAGTGTGGCCTTGATGGAGGAAGTGTGTCACTGTAGGGGTGAGCTTTGAGGTCTCTTAGTGTTCCATCTGCACTCACGGTGGAATAGTCACCTCCTTGCTGCCCGCAGATGAAGATGTAGAACTCTTGGCTCCTGCACCACCATGTCTGCCTAGGCTTCCTGCTACGAAATAATGGACTGAGCCTCTGAAACTGTAAGCTATCCTCAATTTAAATGTTTGTCTTTATGAGAGTTGCCTTGGTCATGGTGTCTCTTCATAGCTATAAAACCCTAACTAAGTGTCTAGTTTGGATGAACGACATCATGGGAAGGACATGTTTTGTCTGCCTTCCATCTCTTCCATAGTTTTCTTGATTTGTTGATCATTCTGTATTTTAGAATGAGACTGTTGACAACTGACTGAATTTAGTTTATGTGTAATAGTTTGTCTATCTGTGACTTTACCATCTTGTGATAGCTGGGGACATGTACATGCAGGCTCTTTGGGTCTTTTTTTCCTACACAAGAGTAGACTATGTTCTCATATCAGGATCCATGCCGTAAGAACAGGTGGTGGGGATTCCACTTTACTCCTCAGGTTCCTTTGACCCCTGACCCCCACTCCTCACCCATCCTGTGGCTTCCTAAGAAGGTAAGCTTCTAATCTGTGTAGGATGAAAGAAGGAGGACCCAAGGTCCAGCTTCCTGGTGTATAATCACGCAGATAACCAGCAAGCTCTTGCTGTTTGCCTGTGAGCCTGGTCCCCACGTCCTGAAGCAGCTAAATCCCTGGAATACTGGGGAAGGCAGGGTTTATTAGTTGTCTCCCATATGCCATGTTCTGTTTCTAAGGATTGTCTCCATAATATGCATAATAATCTTATGGAATGCGTTCTACCACTAGCTTCATTTTATACAAAAAAAGGCCACTAAATTAGAGTGGAATTAGCAAATGAGAGTACAGTATTTGAGCCCAGCTCTAATTGACATCCCAATGTGTATTTTTATCCATGCTACTTGTTCTTGTTAGTAAGCAAATATGTGCTTCTGCCTGTAAATCTATGCCATGGCTTTTCTGAAAGCATCAGTAATTCATATGAGGACATTTGTATAATGAGTTATAGGTAAAATATAACTACTGTATGATAGAAAATATATATAATAATTCAAAATGAAGTGGATTTCTACACTTAAGGGAATATAAACGTATTTTAATTACAAGTAGAGAATGTTTCTTAGAAAACTGGGAGAGTAGAACAATACGATGATTTCATGTATCTATTTGTGATTCAGTTGTGTAGGCCTAGAGTACACAGTGGCAATACGATGAAAATGTTTGGAACCCAGGACTTAGCTATTTATTTCTTTGGAATATTTCTCACAGTGCTAACAAGTGTCCATTATAAACTTCATCTTTGGTAAATGTTGATGATACACTGAATGACCAAACCAATCAAAACTCTACAACTGTAGTGAGTGAATACTTTTTATGTGTTGGTATCAACTGTCAAGCATGCATATGCTTGTAGTCAGTGTCATCTCAACCGGTACCAATCCTTCTTTCTTTCTTTTAACAGGTTGCTTCTGTACCTGGGTCACGTGTTTGCTGTACAAAGCACAATGTCTCGATCCCGGCAGCCCCCGCTTGTGACAGGCATCTCTCCAAATGAAGGGATTCCTTGGACCAAGGTCATAATTAGAGGGGAGAACCTGGGTACTGGTCCCACTGACCTTATAGGTAAGGGCATGCTCTGATGCATTGTGGCAAGCTGGGTTTTACTTTCAGTTCTTAAGGGAAAAGATGTAGTTTTGAAGTAGTGATCTCTATAAAATGACCTGAACTAAAATGAGTTCTTTTCTTTTTTTTGTGTGTGTGAAAGTAATTATTTATCAAATTACATCAATGCTGTCTTTCTACACATCCTTTAGAAAATTTGCCATTGCTGAGACTTATTCCTGTTTCTTTAGCTTGGAGTGTCCTGCTTATTTTGCTAATGTTGAAACCTTAAAACTGTTTTTAAAAATAGAAGTGAATGTTGGGTAGTTGGGCTAGAGTGTAAATTTAAGTATAACTTTTTGATAGATTATATGAGCTGCAAATGAGGGTGTAGAGTTGAATTTGAAGTACATGCTGTTGGATATTGTTCTAATCTTTCACGTGAGTTCATTTTAGACTCAACGTTCTCTTGACTGATTTCATAACTGACAGAGATGCAGTGCTGAGTTCTAGAGTCTGAGCGGGAACTGCCTTCCCTGTGTTAACTACTAGTTGACTACCCAGAAAATGTTTCCCTTTTAGAGAAAGAAAATTGAAGTTTAGCACTGTAGTTAACCAGATAACCATTGTTGCTAGTGTTATTTAACTATATTGTGTGTAATTTTGTTTTTGGTAGTTTCATAAACATCTCTTAAATTTATTCTTACAAAGATAGGTGAGTGAAGAGGATGACCTGAACTTCTGATCTTTTTGCCATTTACCAGTTGTTGGGATTGGAGACATGCACAAGCATGCTTAATGTATGCTGTGCTGGGGATCTGGCCCAGGGCTTTGTGTATGCTCGGCAAGCGCTCCACCAAAGAAGCCACATTCTAGCCCAAATGTTGTTGGGTCTTATCCAGTGTCTTGACTTTTGACATAGTTCAGTCCAGTTGTTTATTTATCCATGCTGTTAAAAAAAATCCTTGCAATGCATGAAAACATGCCATATAGATGTGATTTGTTTCTAAAATTGTAACCCATCGTGTCAAAATATTAGCAATTTAGTAGTCTCTGTCCATTTTAATCTCCCTTTAGCTTTGGACAGTGCTATTTTTATTTGACTAAGTGCATATTACTTTCATAACCTTGCTAGTTTAGCTTTTGACATCTGTTGCCAAGAAATCATTTTTAAAAGGAGTAAACGCAACTTGATAAATAGTTTAAGTGTTTTTTTTTAACTGAAATGGCACCTATATTAATTAAGTCAAACACTATAAAAACCACTTTACTTGGAATCTCTGTTACATTTTAAAAACTGAGGCTAAATCAGGCATGGTGGTATGCTCCTTTCATTCCATCCATTGGGGGTCAGAGGAGGTAGAGCTCTGTGAGGCTGAACCCAGGGTAGTTGACTTAAAAGTTCCAGGCCTGTCAGTATAACATAGTGAGGCCTTGTTTCAACGTATAAACAATAGAAATAAAAAGCATTTAGTGCCCCCAGAACGATAAATAATTGATGCTCTTAGATTTCATGAAGTAGACTCTTAGTTTTTAGAAAGCAAAAAAAGAAAAAAGAAAAAAATAGGTCACATGATCTTATTTTTATTTTGTGATATTCAAAATAATTGTTTGATTCTATATCTAAATTATATACTGATTATTAATCTTTGGATTAAAATGCAGATCAAATACCAAATCAGAAGAACCTTGAAAACAGGTATGAGCAGATGAATAGCCTTGTTCTTGGGTAGTTAACGCCAGCTGTGCCTTCCTGGATATCGATCCTATTTACTCATACGAAGTGTATCTGAAATCTGCTGCATTCCTCAGTTTGCTTATAGCGCTGTTATGTGCAGGGTAATTATCTAATTAAGGCGTCACAATACTGTGGCTTTATGCTATGCTTTGCCTGGCCATTGCCTACAGTCACTGTTGGTGTGTGATGGGCCTGAGTTGGGATGCTAGTTTACTGGGAAGCTGGATGATGGAAGGCTGGTATAGTGAGTTTTGTTAGGAAACCACTAAAGCAGATACACTGCCACTGAGAAGCTCTGTGGAGATGTAAGAACTGAGAGCAATGTAGTGTTCCCACGAGCGTATCTGTGAGCCGCTGTGCTCTAGCCTGCACTTGAACTAGGTAAAACACCCAATTCAGTCCACTCAATAAGACTGTGTAACTGAACACCAGACACAGCACACACAGACTAGTTTTAGAAGATGGAAAAGTTTAGAATCCTTTAGGAAATGATTGCTAAGTGTATTTATGTATTTTAATACTCTGTGTCAATAACAGCAATGCGTTCTGAAAAGATTTTAAGTCTCATAGTCTGACTAATCTGAGTGCCTGGACATAGCTGTAGCCCATGGTTGTTGTGATGCTGCTGATAGTGGAGGCTGTGACAGAAATCTTAGTGTCAGAGAGAAAACCAGGAAGGTCAGAGGAGTGCTGGTGCGTCAGCAGATCTCACTGCCTGTGCCAGGCACTGCCATCGGCATCTTTTGAAACAGGAGATGCTGCGTCTTTTAACTTTTAATTTTTAATTTGTTGTATACATGCTTTTACTTTCAGGCTTGACAATTTGTGGGCATAATTGCCTCCTCACAGCAGAATGGATGTCTGCGAGCAAAATTGTGTGTCGAGTGGGACAAGCTAAAAATGACAAAGGAGACATTATTGTCACAACCAAGTCAGGGGGCAAAGGAACGTCAACAGTCTCTTTTAAACTACTCAAACCTGAAAAAATAGGTAAGATTCGTAGTGACTTTATACTGAAGAAAAAGTATTGACCTTTAGCTCTTAAAACTGGTAAAAATTTGTATAAAAACATTAGATGTAGTGTGTTCATTTTGACCACACCGTATGCATCTCAGAGTTTGTGTTACCTTCTTTTGTTCATGACTTTTTCTCTCATGATAGAGTCTCAGGGCTGGCCCTAACCTCGCCATGCAGCGTTCCCTCTGAAAAGCACTTTACTAAGCTGAAGTTTACACACTGTCAGCGTGAAGACAGCACTGAGAATTGTCTAAGTTCCTGACGAGATCTGTCCCCTGGGCGGTTTGGAATACTGGTTTTGGCTTCTTGATCCTGAGCATATGCCATTGCTTTAATGCTGTCATACAGTTAAGATTCTAAGTGAAATAGCTTCTGCTTTGGCCAAAGTTTGGTGGTCTTGTGTAATAGTACCCTCCTTACTGTTCTGTGCCATCCAGGGCCGGGAGGCATGCAGCGCTCTCTCTTTCCACGCTCGTCTTTGTCCCCGGAGCTGCACTTCCTCTTTTCCCGTGTACTTACTCCTGCTACCTTGCAGCTGTGAAGATTTGGGTCGGAGAAACCAGACTCTTCCAAGTTCTAAAGAGGCCCTTACTGCCAACAACCATGTAGCTCTAATGCCTGTTTTCTGGGAGTAAAAGCAGAATGTACCATTATCAACCTCATAGGAGTGGATAAGTTAGAATGCAAATGTAAAGGGTGTAGCACTTTAAAGAACAAATCGTACTTTTAAAAACATTCCATGGATACGTTTATCTCTCTGAATAAAATATTGCTAAATTCTTCATTTTGATCTTGTAAGATCATGCATAAATATACGAATATAAAATTTCTGTTTAATATAAGATCATCAATCCTAATTAAATTCAGGCAGTGTTTCTCTTATAGTGAAAAATAAAGTTTTTTTTTTTTTTAGTCCATCACAGTGCATAGCAGTTTTTTTTCTATATTGCTGTCCCCCACAAATCCTTATATATACTTTTGAAGTGAAAAATGTAAGGAATAGAGGAAAACTAAAATTTGAATTAGTATGTGATGTATATGTTTATATACAGAAATATAACCCCATTAAGTATATATTTAATGTATATGTATATTACATTCAGAAAATGAACTGAAATAAATTCATGAGCCTGTTTTGTAGGAAGTATCAGCATTTTGATAAAATTCTTCATTTTATAACATTTGTTTATATAGTACATGAAGAAATCTTAGGTGAAAGTATAACTTTATTTTGAATACTCAGCCCAGAGAATTTAGAATGGTTCATAGCAGATGGGGGGGCAGATTTAATGATAGGCCTTGTAGGCTTCGACATTTTCCAAACCTACTTTATTTGATGTTCTCTAATGCTTATACCCCCATTCCAACCCACCTACCCGAGATAGGAGAGAAAAGAGTTAATGGGAACAGGAGAAGTAGATTTTTTGGACTCAGTTTCTGGGAACAATTCCCCTGGCATAGTTGGCAGGATTTCAGCAGACCAGCAATTCAACCAAAGTTGCTGCTGGAACCTGGAACAGCAGCCGGAACCTGGAGCCCTGAAGTGTTCTCTGGAGCGGTTCTCCTTAAGGAGTGCCTCGATGTGGAGCAGTGAACAGCCAAGCAATCCACGACCCCAGAAGCCCCTGTTTGGGGCTTCTATATCTATATCTATATCTATATCTATATCTATATCTATATCTATATCTATATCTATATCTATATCTATA
>OU015746.1:63192530-63202776 GCA_907169655.1 Acomys percivali | reverse complement strand
CTATATCTATATCTATATCTATATCTATATCTATATCTATATCTATACCTATACCTATACCTATACCTATACCTATACCTATACCTATACTTATACCTATACCATCTATCTATATCTCTCCTCAGAGTCTGTTTCAGCTGGCAAAAACCCAGTCCCCTCACGAGGTGGTTCATCTTCTAGTGGATAAACATCACCTGCTCTCTCACAAGTCTGTTTTCCATCCTACACTTGGCATCAAAACAAAAACATGTGTACTCCACTACAAGGCCTAGAATGTCAGACTTCTACATAGGCTTGTCCAGCCCTTGTTAATGTCCACTATGGCCGCTGAAGTAGTTTGTTTGCACAGGCTCCTGATGCTGCCTGGTACTCAGACAAGCATCTTCCGGGAAGTCTCAGCATCTGCCATTTCAGCTCGTCCAGCTGAGCGCACTTGCTCGGAGTTCCTGATCATCCAGCACTGCTCTGTTCCAGCTCAGAGGCTGCACAGTGCTAACAGGCATGTGCTGTTCTGACTAGGGCAGTGCGGAGCTTAGTCCCATGAAAGAGAGTGCTGTCTCAGAGCTTGTGTTTTGTTTTCAGGTCTGCACCCAGTCAGTTCCTCCCAAATAATCTAGCCATTTCCATTCTGCAAGCTATGCATTCTTTAGCTAATTTAATGGTGTGAGATCTTGTTGGATTTACCAAATTGATATTAGCTTAAGATTTTTAAAAATCATGTAGGACATTTCCAGCATTTGGCATAATGAAGAGAATGAGAAATAACAGGGACTATGCTATTTTTGCATAACTATCCATGAATACATGTTAATGCTTGGAGAGATAGAGTTTTTAAAAACAATTTTCAAAACATTTGTCTTGCACCTGTAGTAAAATAACTTTAGATTATTGGAGTCAAGAAAAGAACTTTGATGTTAAATACAAGTCATATGTATGTGGCGGGTTCTCAGCAGTCACATGCAGGAAGCTTCCTACGGAATTAATGCTTAACTTGAATGGTTTGTGACTTGAGATTTCTCAGCTATTTTTTTTCTCTAAAAGTTCATATGAATTCAGAGTATTTTCTTGAATAAAGAGACATCATAAGTCATATTATATCTTATAATTTATTTTCCAAATGTTATTATCAACTTAATCATTACTATTTAGCAGTGTCCAAATAATTTTATGTTATTTAGAATGTCTTGTGAGTGGTTTGAAATTACCTCCATTGAATAATGTATAGTGAAACCATAATCCAAGAAGTTTTACTTTTGCCATTCTATAGATTCTCAGTATTTTTTTTAAAATAAAATATCCAGATGTGAAAGAATTGAGCTGTAGTGCCCTTAAATCTTTTAAAAAACAAAACATGTGTTGAGTTATAAAGGTGTCTGGAGTGTCCTTATCTTACTGTGTGCATAATTCTAACTGTTACAGGCATTTTAGATCAGTCTGCAGTGTGGGTGGATGAAATGAACTATTACGATATGCGGACTGACAGGAATAAAGGGATTCCTCCCTTGTCCCTTCGTCCTGCAAATCCTCTGGGCATTGAGATTGAGAAGTGAGTACTGTCTGGTTCTTAAACTTCAGCTTCTAGGAGTTTTATGTTCCTGTGGTGGAGAAGTTCATATTCGGGGAGGCAAGTCAGCCTTATGGATTATTTACTATTATTATTTATTTTGATTATTAATTTTTTATTTTTATGGTAATCTTTGTAAAGCTTGTTGAGTTTTGCTTTAGTCAGTACTTTCATTAGATAAAATCTTTGACAAATATTTTAGTTTTGGGGGGGAGATTACATTTTGTGATTAAAAACATTTTGAAATTTTAATTACTACTACCTTTTGGTTTTGGGGTTTGGCTGTGGAATGTGGGACCCTTACATGCAAAGCAAGCATTCTACTACGGATGTGCTCCCAGTTCCCAACACGCTTAACTAATAATATGAGTGTTAGTATACTTTAATATGTTTAGATGATGTTTGAAATCAGCAGAATTATAATCTATTCAACTGATTAACTTTCCTAGAAATATTTTAGAATAGTTAGGGATCTTTTGTTTTTGGCATGTCCTGCTTAAACTATTACTTAACCCAGACTCATTTAACTTCATTTATGAGAATTGTGCCATTTGAGGATACCTTGTTTCATAAGTGAGTCACTTGATGGGTGTTACCACAAGAATACCCACGAAAGGTAGCAAGTTCATTCTGTGAGTGTCTTAACCATATCTGCATTATACGTTTTCTAAGAATGAGCAACATTTTTTGATTAATCTTTAAATACTGAACCTCATGCCTACACTTGAAGATCACTAATGCTTTTTAGGGCAAACTGCAGTAGTGACCCTGCTCAAGAGGATGCAGGGGCTCCAGTTTGGGCAGAAATTGTTTGTTGGAAAGCCATAGAGTTTAGCAGCTTTTAGTGAGCTTGGGGTGTCTAGGTACCATATGGAAAGCAGACGATATTCTCAAACTATTTCAAGGGTTTCAATATCCTATAAACTAAGATTGAGACAGTTCAAAATAGAAAGGTAAAAGGCAAGAATGTTTGAGCACGCTGTCAAGTATGGGTAGGTAGGCTTGCAGTTGACAGAAAACCCATGAGGGGCCTGTGTCAAAACTCCTGCAGGTCATCTCTTCCTGGGCTGCTGTGAAGTGTAGGAAGGAAGGATTATCCTGACTGCTCCTCCTTACCCAAGAGGCAGCTTTGCAGGTGAAGCCAACCAAGGGGATGCACAGGCTCTGCAGGAGAGTCTTAGTGAGGGTTCCTATGGCTGGGATAAAACACCATGGCCAACAACAACATGGGGAGGAGAGGGCTTTTTTCATCTTACTACTCAGTTCACAGTCCATCACTGCAGGAAGTCGGGTCAGGACACTGTGAGGCAGGAACTAATTGGTAAAGGCCTTAGAGGAGTGCTGTTTACTGGCTTGGTGCATAGTTTGCTCAGCCTGTTTTCTTATAGCACCTAGGACCTCCAGCTGTTGTGTGCAGAACATTTTTGGGGGAGACACAACTCACATGTGTATCCACCACCCCAGATAGGAATCCCATGACAGACCAAAGTATGGATACCATAAAGTCTAATTGGCGAACCAATGAGTTTTAGTGGGGTTGCTTACAGGAACAGAAGTGACTCCCAGATAGCTGCATTGCCAAAGTCTGCCCCAGCATGGGTGACAACTCAGAAAGCTCTGAACCTGGAGCCCGCTGCACAGCTAGCAGGCAGCTCAGCAGACTGGAGAGTATTGTAGGTGCCACCCTTGGTGTGAACCTCTTCTAGGCAGCTTGGTGGTTCCGCGGCTTCCAGGCTGCTGTTGTGGTCTCTCGGTCTTCTTTGCAGCGCAGCCTCTCTTTGTCTGAGAGAAACTCTCAGCTGTTATTGCTGACTCTGCTTCACAGGGGCCTTGAGAATCTAGTCGGTTTCAGGGACTTCCGTTAGCTATTTTTCCGTTGTTTACCTTCCTGCTTAAGGAGCTTCTGGGTGGATTGTTCTTGGAGGAAACTTACAACACTAGCTCAGGGCAGTACCATCCATAATAGGTGGGGCCCTCCCACATCAGTCACTAACTTAGAAAATGCACTACAGGCCAGTGTTATAAAGGCATTTTCTCATTGGGGAAATGTGCCAGGGCTGGTGGCTCATGCTTGTAATTCCAACACTAAGAGAGGCAGAGGCCAGCTTGGTCTAAAAAGCGAGTTCCAGGACAGCCAGGCCTATACAGAATAGCCCCGTCTTGAAAAACAAAACAAAACAAACAAACAAACAAACAAGATAGGTATTATTTATTCAAGTAGGTTTTCTCCCCTTCCCTGTCTTCTCTCTGTGGCTCCCTCCCATCTAAGAAAACTACATGGGCTCTCCTGAGTTCTGTTTCATGAGGATTTGATTATCCTTTTGGTGTGTGAGCGGGGGGGGGGGGGGGGGGGGGGGGGGGGAAAGAGAGGCAGAATGCCAGACACTAGTGGGGCCTGTTTCCTTAGCCCACTTTTTTTTTTTTTTAATTCAAGAAAGATTTCTCTGTGTATCCTTGGCTTGTCCTGGAACTCTGTGGACCAGCCTGGCCTCAAACTCTCCACCTGCCTCTGCCTCCCAAGTGCTGGGATTAAAGGTGTGCACTACCATGCCCGGCCCCCACTTAATATTTTTTAGTAAAACCTTTTTGTCCCGATAGAGAATGATGTTGCATTCTGGTTATAATCCTTACTGCCTGTGGTTTTACGAATGTCCAGTATGAATGTCTCAAATCATGAAAAAAATTTAGATCACTGAATGAGGAACATGGGGATTTGCTAGTGGAAAAGTAGCAATTAACAAGGTCTGAAGTATAAATGTGTACTATAAACTAGTCACTGTGGTGCTGGTGACTTCACAGACTAGTGGGAAACCGGTCTTGGGAAGATGAGTTGGTGCTTGATAACTGCCGTGGGATCTGCTGTGGCTGACTTAGAGAAGGCTGAGGAGCCCCGTGGTGCTGTGAGCCTCTAGGTTCTTGGACTATGAAAAAGCAAGTGAGAATAACTTAATATACGCTCCTTGCTGCTTTTGGTATGAGCCAGGTTTTAATATACTTTATTGGTGGACCCAGCATGCATGCCGTCATCTTTCAGCCCACAAGTTTTTAACAACTGGCATTTATTGGTGCCTTTGACTATTAAAGTCCTTCATGTCCCTAAATTTTTAACTGATGTTTTTGCACACATGGTGCCATGGTACTTATAAAAACGTTACTAATTGCTCTGAAAAGGTAAGTTCGCTTTGACTGAGACTAGGCTTCGCTTGTAAAAGGTCTGTATTTCTGATTTACTGTGCTGAGTGTCACAAATACATATGTTCTTGCCTGGTTCCAGTTATAATGGATACAAACTATTTAAGCTGTAAAAGAAGATAAAAATAGGCTCACATTAAGTGGAAGTCCTCACTAGATTTTGTTTCTTAAAAGTCCTGTTCGCCTAAGGAGAATGTTTATCAAGAAAGTCTTGGCAGTGTGCTTGTATGAAGTGTAGGCAGGGAAATGGAGCTTGGCCCCTGTTTTCAATCACTTCCCACTTTTTGAGTGAGCTGTTACTGGGGGTGGTATCTAGGGTACTCAGTTGATGCATAGGTATTATCTGTTTTATTTCTACATGGATTTGGGGCAATGTGCATCTGGCTCTATTCTTACTGGGTCGGATTTCCAACAGAAAGAAACAGTGACCAGTTTCCCCAGTGTATTTAGAAAGCTGTCTTTACAAGAAAGACAAGGTGACAGCACAGTCATTTCTGGGAACATCATAGATGTGTCTTGAATTTACCTTTTTTTTTGTGGGCTGTGGTATAGGGCCTACGTCCAGAAGTATGCCAGATTTTAAAATAAAACTTTTCCCACAATATTTAATGTACCATTGTAAATTATGTTGTTGAAATTTAAAGTTGAAAGATATGAGTATAGCATATGCCTTCAAAGACCAGCGCCAGTCCATTAACTGTCAGCAGCCCTGTTGCCCACACTACCACATCAAGGAAGCATGCAGGCTCACAGCAAGTTTCCTAGTGTGTGTTTTACAAACTTCCCTGTTGTGTATCTGTCTGCTTGGTCAGATGCCTGAGGCCGACTCTTTAGAAGGGAAAGTCTGAGTTTACACTGCCATCTAACGGAAAACATTTTTAGGGGCAGCAGGTGTGGTTAGGGAGTAAACTAATTTGATTAAATATCTTGTGATTGTTCACCGTGCCTCCCAGTGGCTCCCTCCCAGCTTGCAGGGACAGTGTAGATGAAGTATGAATAATCACCTTGCGCTCTCTCACAGGCTTGTTGAGCTGTCCCTCAACTCGGAAGGCTGCTCTGGGCTGGCTTCTAACTGTCTGTGTGCCCATGGGTTAGCTTAGCACCCTGCTCCTTCCTGTTGCTGGGAGGAAGGTCATGGACATTTTAAGTCTTCATAGCTCTTAGCTGTGGTTCTTTATTTAGCAGAAGGACCAGGCTAAACCATGACTAATGACATGTAACCCTTAAGCATGTTTTATTTGCTTATAAAATTGGTATTTAATTTACTTGTTATGTTGAGGTAAAATACAGTGGTACTTAAGAAAATAATCTGTGAAATCTGAAAAGCTAGATATAAAGGATATAATAGCAGTTTTGAGCAGCTTTCCAGAATTGCCATCAACTTTAATGAAGCTATTGCCAAGCAGAAGCTGCTCCCATCCTCAGGGAGCTGGGGAGGTGAGCTGCTTTCCCAGCTGTGCATACAGGTGGGGATCCTGGGCCGTGCTCTTCTAGGTCCCTGATCCGTGCCTACAGCCCGGGAGTCCTGGGGGAGTCAGCTGCATTTTGCAGCCCTTGTTTCTGTTTCACATTTTCTAGGTATACATGTTTTGACCAGTCTATTTTAGCTTACTTTTAAGGCTAGAATATTAAATCAAGATGCTCTCAGCTATAGGTAACGGAAAATGCCAATTCTTTCTCATCCTGTACAAAATCCAGAGGTGCCACCCTCTTAGTCATGTCACTGAGGTTTGCGGAACTCAAGTTTGCTCTTCTGATAAGCGAGTTTCCTTCATAATTACAAAATGTTTTTCAAAATTCTCAGTGTTGAAACTTGGCACAATTATGTGTAGGGGCAGAAGGCCTCTTTTGAGTTCTCTTTAAAATGTAGAGATCTTTTTCAGGAAGACTCTCATCAGTCCTTCTCAGACATAGTCACCGAATGAAAGGTAAGAAGAGAGCAGCATAGGCTTGGCTTGCAGCTGTCACTGTCCTCAGTGCAAATGCTAGTGCCGTATGGATAGTGTTAGGAGTGACAACCTAGCGTAAGTGAATATAAGGAGGAAGTGAATACATCTAAAGGCCATGGATGGAGGTCCCCAAAAGTCACCTTCAGGGAACATGTGGAAATGTACACAGAGCTCAAATAGGGTTCAGTAGGCAGAGCACAGGACTCCTGGTGTACTGGTGAGGGCTTAGCACTGTCTCATCTTACCTCTCCCTTCATCCTGCCCTGTCCCTGGACCTGGGTCTTTAGAACAAAAGTACAAGGGCCTCTACGCAGCAGGAAGTCTTGGCTACCAACCCCAGTAAGTAACCCTTTAAAGATAATAGCATCAGAAGCCACCCTTCTGGCACGCATGGCTGTTGTATAGAAAGTGGCATGCCCCTCTCTCTTAGAAAAGCCCATATCATTCTCTCTCAGATGCCTTATGCTCTTCCTGGTCCTTTTTGCCTCTGTCAACCATGAGTGTAGAATCTGTTGTAGGTGTCATTTAATAAAACCAACTCAGCGTCATAGTGGCTCATCCTGAATTCTTTTCTGTGCTGATGCCCAGGATCCAGTTTTACCTGGGTTAAGGTCTTTAACACTGTCAGGGAGTTCCTCAGGCAGGTGCCGGTGCCTCAGTTCCTGTTGCCACTGACATGACCCCATTAGGAAGGACAGATAAAGGGTTCCATTGGTCTCAAGTCCATTTTCAGGTTACTGGCATGAACCTGAGGCTTAGAAGGAGGCAGGGTTGGGGTAAGGGGCAGTAGATGTGCACGGCTTATCAGGCCTGGCCGCGGTGTGCTCTGAATGGCCACTGTCTCAGGTTAGATTCTGCAAGGTTGTTGTCCTGTATGGTGGTTTGAATAGATCTGGCCTCCATAAACTCATCAGTTTGAATGCTTGGTCCATACGGAGTGGCACTATTAAAAGGTGTGGCCTTGTTAGAGGAAGTGTGCCTCTGTGGAGTTGGGCTTTGAGGCCTAGTGTGGTCATCTCCCATTCTGCTGCCTGTGGACCAAAATATAGCACTCTGAGCTCCTTCTCCAGCACCATGGCTACTTGCACACTGCCATACTACCCCCCATGATGATAATGGACTAAACCTCTGAAACTGTAAGCCAGCCCCAATGAAATGTTTTCTTTTATAAGAGTGGCAGTGGTCATGATGTCTCTTCACAGTAATAAAACCCGAAGATATCCTGTGAGTGTGTCAGTCTGGTTCTTATAAGGTGATGGCTTTTGCTTCAGTGTGCAGCCTTGCTGCCATGGAGAACTGCACTTGTCTGGGGTCATCTGGCAAAGGTAACTTCAGATTTAGGATAAGAACTCCTGTGCCTTCTCTTATCTTGTGGGCCTCAGTAAGGAGTTAGTGCTAAACTAGTTTCTGAGTGCCTGTTAGAACCTACAGTGTGGTACAGTAACTAACAGAGGAGGGATAAAAAGCCTGTCACCACTTACCCCTGTAACGGTCAACCCATCAACTCTGGATCATGGCTGGGAGAAGGATGCAAAAGTATTACCTCAGGTGAAGATAAAGCATCAGCCATGGTGAGGCTCCTCAGTGTGTGTGTGGGGGCACTCTAGATACTCCGGATGCTCTAGACACGAGCACGTAGAAACAACTGTCCATGTTCTCTTGTAGCATAGGGGTGTTTCACATTGAATAAAATGTAAAGGTATCAGTCTTAAAGTAGCATTCTGTTTATATTGTGTAATTTGGTTTGAGAAGTTTATCAGAGCTAGGGAAACATATTTGATAGAAGTTTCAGCAAGTCAGAGGACTAGGGCAAACACAAACATGATGTATACCAGAGGGTGTGGTATGTTTGAGGCTCTGAAGCTTCTAGTGTGTGAATTAAAGTTGCAGAAATGAGTCCTAAGAGAGAAGCAGGTTCAGTACAGGGAAACCCTTAAACGTGGAGCTGAGAACTTGGACATCATCATGCGAACAGGGATGCAGCAAAGTCTGCAAGGTTATGTGCCTAGAGACAAGGTCTGATCAGTGTAGATGCAGTGTGAACTTTTCCTGAGGAATAACAAACATCTGATCACCTCAGATAGCTCAATGACAAGCTGATGTTCACTTCAGTTAGTACAATGAGAGGCCAGCCTTCACCTCAGTTAGGACAATGACAGGTTAAAGAAATTATTCCATCTGTGCTAGTTAATTGTAAATGTCAAGTTTGCCACAACAAAGTTTACATGGTAGGAAATCATCCGTAATATAGAGAGTATATTCTATACATATGTTCAGATATGTTCTTGATAGCTTGTTGAATGTAAACACACAGGCTTGCATGTTAGTTTATTGTATATTACTTGATGATATCAGTAGCTAGTACAGTAACAGTTGTATGTGTTTTACGTTTTTCTCTTCAGAAGTAAACTTCCTCAGAAGGACTTGGAAGTGCTGTTCCATGGCATGAGTGCTGATTTTACAAGTGAGAATTTTTCAGCAGCCTGGTATCTCATAGAAAATCACTCCACCACCAGGTGAGTGGGCGTCAGGCCCTGCACTCTGAGGGCTTCAGACAGCGGGCTGACGCAGCAACGCTGCCTTAAGTCTGCCCTTGCGGAGGGTAGTGTAGCTGGAGGCCTGTGAGTTCTCTGACTTGGTGAGTCCCTGACGGTGCTTCTATCTGTTTCCTTGATACAGATAGATAAGGAGATGGTTGAATCTCCAAGTTCACATCTTCCTTTAGTATTTTCCCTGTGCCATAAAGAGCACATTTGTAACTTTTTGCCTGATTGATTGAAAACAGCAATATTAATGAAAACATTT
Organism: Acomys percivali; assembly: GCA_907169655.1. NCBI lineage: Eukaryota > Metazoa > Chordata > Mammalia > Rodentia > Muridae > Acomys > Acomys percivali. The sequence goes on along the minus strand of OU015746.1, from coordinate 63,193,266 downwards.
ATATAGAGGAGTTGATTGTTACTTAAGACTTATGTTCTTTGTAAGTCAGTGAGTTAAAGTATATAGTAATATAATTTAGTCATTTACAGAGGTGAAAACTATTATTAGACACATGAGAAAAACTTGGTATTTTAGTATATAAATACATTTGGTCTGATAATGTTTTAAAGCAAATACTATAAGAGTCAGTCTATAATTGTAGAAGATAGCTTTAATTTTTCATTATGGACATGCCTTTTCTGTCATAACTCAGAATTGATGTGTTTTGGGTATGGAGTTACTATGATACTTAAAACAACATTGCAGATTTTATTAACAGATTTTTGTCAGTTTAAGTAGAAATAAAGTTTCTAAAATACAGAAGCCTACTTTTTCTCCCTCTCTGCTTTTGATAGAGATAAAATGGTATGTTTGTTGCTTTATTGAAACATTTTAAACTAGCGTTCCCAGTAGTGGGCTTCGTCCTGGCAGTTCACATGTGCAGCTCATGTGCTTTGCTTCTTGGCTCTTACTTAAACTGTATGGTGCCCACAGGCTTTGTGTGATTTTTGTCATTGTGGACAGAGGACTGTGTATTGAGTGGTGAGATAAGCAGTGTGCTCAGTGTTCCAGGATACTTGTGTGTGAGAGTGGAAAAATTTGTCTTTGAACTACTGCCCCTCAACTGGGCCAGCTGGAGACCCCTGTCAGTAGAAGATACTCAGAGCCTCTATCTGACTAATCATGTATATTATAA
>OU015746.1:63172214-63189930 GCA_907169655.1 Acomys percivali | reverse complement strand
TCTGTCTGTCTCTCTCTCTGTCTCTGTCTCTCTCTCTGTCTCTCTCTGTGTCTCTCTGTCTCTCTCTGTCTGTCTGTCTGTCTGTCTCTCTCTCTGTCTCTCTCTCTCTCTGTCTCTCTCTCTCTGTCTCTCTGTCTCTCTATGTCTGTCTCTCTCTCTCTCTCTCTCTCTCTCTGTCTCTCTCTGTCTGTCTCTCTCTCTGTCTGTCTGTCTCTCTCTCTCTGTCTCTCTCTCTCTCTGTCTCTCTGTCTCTCTCTCTGTCTCTCTCTCTCTGTCTCTCTGTCTCTCTCTGTCTCTCTCTGTCTCTCTCTCTCTGTCTCTCTCTCTCTGTCTCTCTCTCTCCCTCCTTCTCCCCCCCTCTCCATTACCAGTAAAGTTGTTCTTATGGTAGCAAGAGAGACCTGTGAACAGTTTTGTGTTGTAAGGTACATAAAGTATTTACCAGACGTTTACTCCATCTAGAACAGTGGTTCCTAACCTGTGGATCACGACTCATTTTGGGGGCAGGGGATCTGCAGTGAGACTCTGGAATTTTGTTTTCTTTAAAAAACACAGAAATATATGAATATGTTTTCATGTTAATCCCAGGTGTGGTGATATGTGGCTGCTTTGCAGCAGCTGACTGTGATTTGCTCTAGCAGAGGTGTGATTTTGCCAGCTGCAGATATTTTCTATGATTTTGTGTTGTTTGGAATTCTGGGAAGTTTTCAGAGGGTATATAAATGTTAGAGCCCTCATAGATGGGGTTGGTTGGTGGTTGGTGGTCATTCATGGGGGTTGGTTGGGGTTTGTTAGTAGAACAATTAGAGTCAGAGTTCTCTCTCTCTCTCTCTCTCTCTCTCTCTCTCTCTCTCTCTCTTTTATTTTTTGTTCTCTCCTATCTAGTGATAGGGGGTGAAATTGGGGGTGGGGTGGGGATAAAGGGTGGGAAAACAAAGAACCCACAAAGTAGTAAAGGCAGCTACAAGCAAAGAAGAAATTAAATTCAAGGGTCTTTCTCCTCCCTCTAGCTTTTCTTTCTTGCCTATCTAGAGATAGGGGGTGAAACTAGGGACATAAAGAGTGGGAAAAAGAAGAACCCACAAAGTAGCAAAGAGAAGCCACAGGGGTCAAACAACCCTTTCACAGGGGTTGCCTAAGACCATTAGAAAAAGACAGATATTTACGTTAACATTCATAACAGTACCAAAATTACAGTTATGAAGTAGCAACAACAATAACTTTATGTTTGTGGGTCATCACAACCTGAGGAACTGTGCGTATTAAAGGGTCAGAGCATTAGGAAGGTTGAGAACTACTGCTCAAGAAGTATGTTGGGAACTTCAGATTAAACAAAGACCATGCTGACTAGCTGCTAGTAATTTAATAACTATAGCATATGCAAAATAATTTTCCTAGTCAATTTGAAGTCAGTTAGAAAATGTTAGCAACATGCCATAAATTTGGCTTCTCTCTTTTTGATATTGTTGAAAAACAGAAATAATAAATGGGTTATTTGTTGGTGGAGGTAATCATATTAACACTGTGATATATTTTCTTTTGGTCTGTTTTTCTTTGCAATGGCTTCTGGCATTGTGTTTCGTCCCACCCCCAACTCCCACCTCCATTATAGGGTAACTCCACTGCACTAACCATACGTGTGTGTGTGTATACATATATGTATACGTGTAGATGAATATATTTTATGAAGGCTCTACAATAGTAGGTTTCCATACTGCACTGTCAAAGGTCTTGTGTCATCTCTTCTTCCCTGCCCTGCTATTCACACCCTATTTAACTTGTCCTATCCTCTTTACCCTTCTGTACTACCTGTTTTCTTTCCTCCTTCCTAAGAAACCTCACCTTCCCACCACGGTCTCGTACACATCTCCTACCCAGTATGGGTAATCCAGACGTAGCATACATGTTTGAGGATTCAGAGCTAGCATCCACATATGCAAGAAACCAGGCAGTATTTATATTTCTTGATCTGGGTTACCTCATTCAGAGTGATTATCTCTAGCTCTATCCATTTCCTTGGGGATCTCTTTTCTTTATAGCTAGATAATATTCCAATGTATATGAATACCCCATTTTCATTATCTGTCCATCAATCGAAGGCCATCTATGCTGTTTCTGTTTTCTGGCTGTTGTGACTATGTGACTTTTCTGGTAGCAATGAATATGGATAAACAAATAGTTCCGTAGTAGGGTATAGAGTCCTTTGGGTATATGGCCAAGAATCACACAGCAGATCATGTGGTAAATTTGTATATTTTTGTACATTGTATATTTTTGGAGAACTTTCACACTGATTTCTATTGTGAAATCAATTTGCACTCTCACAAACAATAAGTGTTTAAAAAATTGTTTCCCAGCCATCTGTCTTGTTTTGAGAACTCTTTTTTAGTTCTATGCCTCAGTTTTTAGTCTGCTTGTTTCTTTTCTTGGCATTTAGGGTTTTTTTTTTTTCTGTTTTTTTTGTTTTTTTGTTTTTTTGTTTTTTCCTAGTTCCTTGTGTAATCTAGACACCAATCCTGTCAAATGTATACTTGGTAAAGAATTTGTCCCATTCTCTATAGACTACCTCTTTCCTTTCATGACAGTGTTCTCCCCTACACAGAAGTGTTTTTGTTTCATGAAATCTCATTTATTAGCCATTGGTCTTAATGCCTGTGCTACCTGGATACTGTTCAGAAAGTGCTTTCTCTTACATATTTAGGGTATTGTGTCTTGTGTTGAAGTCTTTGGTCATTGAAATTTAGTTTTATTCAAGGTGAAAGATAAGGACCTACTTACATTTTTCTGTATGTAGCTATTCAGTTTGACCAGCACCCTTTTTTGAAGATACTTTATTTTTTTTCCAGTGTATATATTTTGACTCCTCTGTCAAAAGTAAAGTCTAGGTGCATGAACATATCCAAGGTCTCAGTTCTGTTCCATTGATCAGTGTTTCTGCTTTCTGTCAGTACCACGTTATTTTCAATACTCCAGCTCTGTAGTAGAGCTTAAAATGAGGGACAGTTAGTTATACCCTTATATTATTCTTATATTGTTCTTATATTGTTCACTATTATTTTGACTACTCTGAATTTTTTTTGTGGTTGGTTGTTTTCAAATGGAATATAAGATTTTTTTCTTCAACTTCTGTGAAGAATTGTGTTAGAATTTTGATAGGAATTGAATTGAATCTGTAGGTTGCTTTTAATATGATGGCTATTTTCATAGATCTTTCTTTTTTAAAGATTTATTTACTTAATTTATATATATATAAGTGCTCGCTTTCTTTCTTTCTTCCTTTCTCTTTCTTTCTTTCTTTCTTTCTTTCTTTCTTTCTTTCTTTCTTTCTTTCTTTCTTTCTTTCTTTCTTTCTTTCTTTCTTTCTTTCTTTCTTTCTTTGTGCTGTTTTCATGCATACCAGATTCCATTACAGATGGTTGTGAAGCCACCATGTGGTTACTGGGAATTGAACTCTGGACCCCTGGAAGAGCAGCTAGTGCTCTTAATCACCAAGGTATCTTTCTAGCCCTCATAGATCTTTCACATTTCGTAGTATTTTTCTATATTTGGTTATTAGTATATTAGATTTATTTTTGATACTGGCTAGTTTGCATTCTATAATACATTTTTAAAGCAACTCTCAAGTAGCATGTTTTTTCCTTTATGTCCTTCATAAGAACATTTGGTTTTTAACTATAGTACTGTAGAACAACAAACAAAATTAGCAAGAATTGTTCATTTTCAATTCAATCATAAGTCATGTTCAGATTCTCCAACTATCCCCAAACTTTCCTGTAGTCAGTGTTTTCAAATAAAGATATAAAGTCCTGGGGTTTCATTTTATTTTAACTTTTAAGCATCTTTTAAACTAGAATGGTTCCTCTTATTTCTTAACTTTTAATTTTTCATGTCATTGAAGAAACAAGATCGCCAACCTTGTATAGATTCCATGCTGGGGATTTCGCTGGTTTCCACCCCAGTGTCATTTAACATTGTTGTATTTCTGGATTCAAGTTCAGTATTTTGGTGTGAAATGATGGTCTTGTTACAGCAGAAGTCTTCTAGTGTGTGGCAGGGCTGCTGCTGCTGCTGCTGCTGCTGGGGCGGCTGCTCCTGCTGCTGCTGCTGCTGTGGGGGCTGCTGCTGCAGGGGTGCTGCTGCTGCTGCGGTGGCTGCTGCTGCAGGGGTGCTGCTGCTGCTGCGGGGGCTGCTGCTGCAGGGGCTGCTGCTGCTGCTTAGGTTTCATTAGTCACACACATACACAGAGTTTCTGTTGTCCATATTTTATTTATTTTAGTTTGGGAAATACAGAGTTTCCTAGAAAAAAAATTTATTATTATTTTTTTTAGCATTGCATTATAATTTTCAAATTACTTATTATCTGGGTTATAGACCTTGTCATGATCTTTTTACTTTATTTGTATATCTTATTTTATTTTTTCCTTTTTTGAAAATACATTATGTTCTCATAAATATAAATGTATCCTGATTACAGTTTTTCTTCCCTTAACTCCTTCCCACCTCCTTCTCACTCTAGATCCACTTCCTCTCTGTCTCTCATTAGAAAAGAACAGGCTTCTAAGAGATAATAATCAAACATGACAAAAGAAAATATAGTAAGATGAAACAAGAGCCATCACATCAAGGCCAAGCAAGGCAACCCAACAGAAGGAAAAAAATCCCCAAGAACAGACAGTGGAATCAGAGACCTGCAGGGCGTGGTAGCTCATGGATTTAATCCCAGCACTCAGGAAGCAGAGGTAGGCAGATCATCCTGAGTTCAAGGCCAGCCTGGTCTACAAATTGAGTCCAGGATAGCCAGGGCTGTTAACACAGAGAAACCCTGTATTGAAAAACAACTTAAACAAAACAAAACAAAAACCCAGAGACCAACTCATTTACATACTCAGGAGTCCATGAAAATACTAAGCTGAAAGCTGTAATATGTACAGAAAAGGCCCAGTGTAGACCGTGTTAGCTCCGTGTTTGCTGCTCCAGTCTCTGTGAGTTCATGTGAGCCTTGCTTAGTGGATTCAGAGGGCCTTGTTCTTCTAGTGTTCTCTGTCCCCTGTGGCTCTTACACTCTTTCCTGCCTCTTCTGAGGGGTTGTTTGAGTTGGGGGGTGGGGTGGGAAGGGGTATTTGATGAGAGGCATCACATTAGAGCTGTGCGTTTTAAGGACTCTTCTGCGTAATGTCTGCCTCTGGTAGGTCTCTGCCTCTGTTTCCTTCTGCTCCAGGAGGGAGCTTCTCTGATGATGACCGAATAAGGCACTGACCTATGAGTGTAGCAAAAATATCATTAGGAGTCATTTTGTTGCTCCGCTCTTTTAGTAGAACAGTATTATTCGGTTTTACCCTACATTCCTAGGCTGTCTGGTTTCAGGTTCTTTGTTGCTCAAGGAGTGTCTGTTATGGGTCCCATCTCATGGAGCGGGCCTTAAGTCATACAAGGCAACTAGCATACCTTGCAGGCAGAACACCATTGTAGATCAGTGGGTTTGTAGCTATGTTTTCTCCTTTGGTAGTATGCAGAGTCCTTTTTAGGCTTCGACTTTTTTCAAACCTACTTTATTTGAGGTTCTTTAATGCTTATACCTCTCTTCCAACTCACCTATCCTAAATAGGAGAGAAAAGAGGTTAATTGGCACAGGAGAAGTAGACCTTTTGGACTCAGTTCCTGAGAACGATCCCCTGGCATAGTCAGCAGGATTTCAGCAGACCAGCAATTCAACCAAAGTTGCTGCTGGAACCTGGAACAGCAGCCAGAACCTGGAACAGCAGCTGGAACCTGGAGCCCTGAAGTGTTCTCTGGAATGGTTCTCCCTAGGGGTGTCTCAAAGTGGAGCGATGAACAGCCAAACAATACTAAGACCCAAAAAGCCTGTTTTGGGCGTGTATGTATGTATATATATATATATATATATATATCTCCTCTCAGTCTGTACTAAGGTGTGTTTCAGCTGGCAAAAACCAAGCTCCCACACAAGGTGGTTCATCTTTAGTGGATAAACATCACCTGTTCTCTCACAAGTCCATTCCCCATCTCATACTTGGGATCAAAACAAAAACATGTTTACCTCCACTACCTAGCCCACTCTTGTGATTGAAACAAAAACATGTGTCTATCTACTACAATACTTTCCTGTAGCAAAGATGCTAGCATGAAGAGGGTAAAGGCTTGACTTCCCCCCATGGACAATGAGTTGTGTAGGTGTTGTCTTCAGCAACTGGGCCTGCTGTCAGTTTGTAGAGAGCAACCCACTGTCTTTGCAATAGTGTGCTTGGTTGGGGATTTCCATGGAGAATCCCTTGACCAACAACTCAATTCAATACAACCTAGTCCTACTACTGAAAGATCAGTTTGGTGACAAAAGATGGCCAGTTGGGACTCCATCTCCTCCATTATTAATTAGGAGACCTCATTAGGATCACCTTCATATATTTTAGGAAGTTTCTCCTGCACTAGGTTTCTATATCATCCCTGAAATGCCCCTCAGTTCCAGCTTTGTCTACCCACATTCTTTCTTTTAACCCTTTTTCCCCCTTTTCTCTTCACCTGATTCTCCCATCCCACCCCCATCAATCAAAAAGAAATGTATTTCCTCTTCCTACAGAGATCTGTGTGCTCCACTCCCGATCCCCCATCCCTTCCTTTATACCTAACATCCCTGGGTCTATGGATTATAGGTTGGTTTTTTTTTTATTTAACGGCTTTTATATCCACACATTTTATTTTTTTGCCTGCTTTTAAAATTTGTAATAGTTGCATTTAGACCTAGTAGTTTGTAGTCAATTTTTTAAAAGTGTTTTTCTGACTAACTTTACTCTCAACAGGGTAATTTTCTTACATATGTCAATTTTCCAAAACTGTATAAAAAAATAAGAACAAAGAAGGCCTTGGGGATATATTGCCTATTAGGTATTTTTTCTAGACCCCTATGCTCTGGCTTCGATCCTCATTACCACTTTACTCCACTGCACTCCTCATGAAAAAGAAGGTAGAAAGAGAGGTGTGTGTATGGCCAGATTGATGACACCACTTAAATCCACATTATCTGTAATAACTTGATCAGCTTTTGCTTGTTTGTAGAACTTATATACATTTATTTTGCAAATTTGGTGCCTGTTTTCTTGATGCTAATATTATCATTATAGCAATTGCAAAGGTAAGGATAGCCTCTGGGTAACTTTCCCGCTTGGCCACTTGCTAATGTAACTCACAGAGCTCATTCAAAGCTCCTGTTGTTTGTGGATGGGGTTTGGGGAACTTCTGTGGGTGGAGCTTTCTGATCTGTCACCTGAGGACTCAGGATTAGCATTGGCTTCAGGTACAGGGAGGGACTGCCAGCTAAGGACTCTACCCAAGCCTTGTGTTCAGGCTTTACTCTTGATGTTGTCAGTGGCCTTTATGACTGACCTTAGGCCCCAGCTCCTTGCCAGGTCAATCTGGTAGCCAGTGATCTAAAGCCTTCATCATAAGTCACACTCTTAGACTATACGGTCTGACCTTCAGCAGCCAGCTTAAAAAAACAAAACAAAACAAAAACACCAACCAACCAACCACCACCAACAGCAACGAAAACAGGGCTAGAGAGAGTGCAGTCTTAAGAGCACTTGTTCTTGCAGAAGACCCAGGTTGAGTTCCCATCACCTATAGGTGCTTCACAACAATCTATAACTCCAGGTCTAAGGGATCCAGTATAACCTTTTGGCCTCTAGAACATGTGATACACACAGTGCATGTGGTGCACAGCCATGCATGCACACAAAATAATTAAACAAAACAAAACAAAACAAAACTTTTGGTGCTGGGAATTAAACACAAAGCCTAACACATGCTAGACAAATACTCTACTGACTATATGCATCCTAGCCCTATCCATAACACCTTGTATAAACCTTGGAAAGTTTTGTTTTTATTATTGTCATACACGCAAGTATGATAATAGTCATGTCTTTAAAACTATTCTGAGAGCTGTTGCCTCTTAATAAAATAATTAAGTAATTTACCTTTAACATTTCTAAATCTTTTCTTGCCTTGTTTTGTTATTGGTTTTTTTTTTTTTTTTTTTGTTGTTGTTGTTCTTTTTCTCTTATGAATCATATTGTATTCAGATTTGGTAAAATATCTAAACTTCTGTTGAAGATTGCCTTTTGATTTGTTATATTAGACAATAGTTAATCATATGTTTCTTTTCTGTGCATGTTCCGGTTAATTAAATTGGAAGTTTTACTCTCACCTTTTTGTTTTGATTTTTAAATTTTGAGTAGTGAAATATATTTTTGTTCTCTGTCTTATAAATTTTTGAATGTCTGGAAATGCCTCTTGCATATATATATATATATATATATATATATATATATATATATATATATATATATATCCAGTCACTGGACTACAAGTAGTCCAGGAGGCATTGATTCCAGTGATGGTGTTATTGAGAAGAAATCCTAAGTCAACATGGTACTTTTATTTGTATATACATTAGTTGTTCATCTCCACAAACATGATTAAAAGGTATACTTGTTTAGCCTTGAATTAAAAAGTAGGAGGGCAAGAGGGAGCGGTAGGAGGACACATGCCCTACAGGACATACGGAAATGCCTCGTTTTTATTTACTTATTACAATGCTTGATAGACTGTGGAGGCTGCCAACCAATGTCCTCAGTTCTCAAAAGTGGGTTTTCAAATGGCATAAATCATAGCTTGTCTTGACATAGTCTAATATAAAACACAGTCTTGTCCTTCTACGTGCATTTTGCCCAGCCCTTGTCTTGTTCAGCAGGCTGTTGTTTTCTTGCCATACTGTGTATGAAGCTGGTCTTGGAATGTCAGTAGAAGGCAAGGATTGCTGGAGGGGAGCGAGTAGGGAGCAGGACTGAGATAGCTCTGAAGATTTGATGCTGCTGGCTTGTGATGTCCTGCATTTGTAGGAATATAAAGGGTCAGGGTGATAAAACCAAAGCCTACTCCTCTTGAAGATGTCCTCCATGGGTGGTTGTCATTGTTTTCCTGTTGTTATAAGGACAGTTTGAGACTCAGCCCATGTCTGTTTTCTCAGTTGATCCCAACCAAATATACAGTCTGAAATCTTTATTGACTTTCCCTTCCTTCCCTTCTGTTTTTCTTCCTTCCTTCCTTCCTTCCTTCCTTCCTTCCTTCCTTCTTTCCTTCCTTCCTTCTTTTTTCTTTTATTTTTTGTATTTATTAGGTTTATTGCCCCTGTGTATGCACACCAGCATTTTAGTCAGAACTTGACAACCATTGTGTCTGGCATCACCTCTTTTTTTTTTTTTTTTAACCATACTTTCAAAAGCATTTCCAGCACCAGGTTTCTCTTCTCCTGGCTTCCGCTTTGCTGTCTTCTCTCATTCTTTGAAAGTGTTGATGTGCCTGAGGGTCTTAGGCTACTATTCAGGCCAGCCCCTAGCAAGCCTGTAGCTTGAGAGATGTGTCTGCTGCATACACTGATGTAAGAGGCCCTTCTGAGCTCCTGGCACCACTGGACCAGCGCCTCTGTTCCTTCTCCATTTCCCTGAATGTCCTTGAAGCTCATACATTTAGATCTGAGTACTTAGTTTTGGTGGCAACCTCAAAACTGTGACTGTTTTGCTGCTTTTGAGAACTACAGCTAAACTGCATGAATGTTCTTGGCGGTACACAAAGAGATCAAAGCAGGATTCATACTCAGGCAGCTCAGTACACAGCTTGTGTGTTGCAGCTACTCTAGAAAGCTTGAAGCAGAGCTGGGGTCTTCGCATTTTCTGTTGTTAGTGTCTGTTGATTTATAAATGAAGTCTAGGCAGCATGTTAGTCCTTGGTTATCTAAATGTGTCATTCCTACCTTTGTCTTTATGTGGCAACTGAGATTGTTTTATTATTCTTTATTTGCGATGTAATTAGAGAAGAGAAGTAAAACCAGGTTACGTAGCCAATTTAAAAAGTAATATATATGATTTTACCATTGTGTTAGCTTTCTGTTATTGTAATGAAATATTTGTGATAATTGACTTACAAGAAAAAAGGTTCATTTTGGCTTTTGGTTTCAGGGATTTTGTTCTGTCTTGCCTAGGTTTTGGTGTGCATGTTGCCCTAGTCCTCTAATGAGACAACATATTATGGTGGAGTACTTGGCAGAGCACACTGATCAGAAAGCAAAAAGGAGCCAGACGCAGGGGCCCAAAGCATCAGCATGCCCTTTAAGGGCATGCCCAAACGACCCACATCATCTCCCAGTACCATCGTGTGTGATCAAACCTTTCACATGTGGGTCCTTTAGGACAGTCAACACCTACACTGTTGCACTGACAGAAGTGTTTTTTGTTTTGTTTTGTTTTGTTTGTGTGTGTGTGATAGTTATTGGAACTAAATGTTTAAGGGGATTTTTAATGAATTTGAATTAACAGAATACCCTTCCATCTCTTATTTACTAAGTATTACCTCAGAGTTTGGGACATTAATATGACTAAGCTACAGCCTAGCTTTATAGGCCTGGAACTAACTGTAGCTATGCTTTTAAGGGTGACTGTAAGAAAAAAGCATGATGGTAATGACTACAGGATAGAGGCTGTCACATCTTTATTCTGTGGTTGTTTATGCTCTGGCTTTAATGTTCTGTCTCATTCAGGTTAGCAGCAAGCACAGCGGTTAGAGCATATATTTTTGGCCTTGCCTAGCAATGCATTCTATAGATAGTAACACACACAAACACACACACACACACACACACACCATTCTTAGTGGCTTATTTAGCAATGTATGTAAGCATCTCTGTAAGTGTATGCTTAGGTATTTTGAATTTTTTGTTTGAAGTTGCAATTTTATATTTTACTCTTGTGTATTTTACTTAAGTTAAATGAGACAATGGTGTAGTTAAAAAAAATAATAGACACTTTCCTAGAACTTCGGTTTTTCTTTGACTAGTGCATTTATAATACCTTTTTGTTTCCTAAGTGTAAGCTTATGATGTTCAACTACTGCACATATTTAAGTTTTTAATAGATTAGAAACAATAACAAACCTGTGATCATGTACCCAGTTGCTTATTGAGTTATTCTATTTAAAAATGTTTTCAGAGAAAATAAAAGGCCAAATGAAGCAGACACTGGGTTATTTGGTTTAATTTTCTGGAAAATAGGATTGCTTTTATCAGATCCCAGTGTCTCGTAGTCCTCATGCTTGGCTGACAGCTTGACAGTGACTCTGCGGTGGCAGAGATGGGCTGGAGGAAGTCGCTCTGTCAGCAGAAAGGCCTGTAAGTTGAGCTCAGGGAACCGGGTCACCCTGTCTTGACCTGCTGATCAGTGATGGCTTATGTCAGCATCAGAAAATGTGGCCACACAGTTTCCTTTAATGTTGCTTTTCACATAGAGAATAACATTCTCAGTGAGGCTATGTAAAATGTGCTACCTTCCTACTTAGGACAGTGAGCTAGCTGCACATGTGCCAGCTCTGCTTTTGCAGCCAAGCTTGTCAGAGCATTGCAACAGCATTAAATGTGGTGTGGACAGATCCACTCCCTGGAGCAGTCTAGTTTAGCTTTTAATGCTTAGACGTAGGGACATTCTCTTCCATTTAACTTTACAAGTTGAATGTAAGTTTAAGCTTTGATGTGGGGGAATATGCTGGGTCATTTCCACCATATAATTTAAGTTTGAGACAGTAAAGAATTCACTTTTTCTTTACTCTGAATCAACAAACACAATTTTAAAAATGTAGTGACGATTCTACCCCATGTATTTGTTTTCTTTTTATGAATGTGTTTATTCAATTCAATACAAGAACAGGCTGTGTGTTTTAGGATTTAAAGCAAAATTGATGTGACATTACAGGAAAATGTAATAGTAAGATCAAAATTAGGATTAAAAACTAATTATAAGAAACAGAAAAATAAATGTTCTCTGGGGTTGAGAACATATTCATAAGCATTTGAACACTGAATTTAAATTAAAAAAAAAAAACCAAACAACTCTTGAGTTTTTTAAAAGACCAGTGGGTCACATTGAGTTACATAAGTCTCATAAAAGAAATAAACACATCCACATTTGCATAAAGCAAGCTTGTTTGATTGCTTGTGCAGCATAAATCTGACACCTGTGTCTAGGTAACGAAGCAGAATCTGTAATGGATTTACCATTTGAATGTTAGTGAGTATAATTAATATTCAAGAGTGCTATACATTTCACCTTTAATTCTGAAAGACCGGAGTGAAACATCTTGAATTTGGGTTTTCATTTGAGCAAATTGTGTGAAAAAGAAATCCAGGCCGCTTCTGCCACTGTTTTGAGGTGAAGCTCCTTTAGTACAAGGGAGTACAGTTCCCTAAAGACACAGTAAGTTTTCTGCTCTCACTTTACAGCCATGAAAGCAGAACACTCGGTAGTGTGAGCCTCTACTGCTCTGTGCGGTGTAGGCAGCCTACGATGAGCTTTTAAGGACTGGAACCAGGCTGTCTGCGTTCACATTCCAAGTTTGGCTTTGTGACCTTCTCAAGCATGTTTCATTGTGTGTTGCCACAGTTTCCTCATCCTTCAAATAGAATTACTGGGCTGTGCTTAACTGTCAGTGGGTGATTACATGCACCTCAGAATTGCAGTGCTTAGTGTACAGTCACTGTTTAACCAGTGTTTGCTGTACTGGCTTCATGTCACAGCTTTAAAATGTGAAATTAGAGTTTTCATCACTTACCAAACAAGACTGTGAGCTGTTTTAAACCTTCCCTCTTCTCTAGGTAACAGCTTTAAATATATATTACTAAGTGATTTGTTCTCCAACATTCTTCAGCAGCAGCAAGGAATGTTCTCCCCTGCCCCCCCCATCCCGACATTATCCATCCAGAGTTGGTACATTAATGGGTGTTGTGAAGTGTTTCCATGGGACCTCCAGGGAATTAGCGTGAAGTTAATTTTTTCAAGGTTGGTAGAATCCAGATAGTAGGGGGGGGGGGGTAAGGGGGGCATAGAGGAAACAGGGAAGGAGGGTAGGACTGGGAGGAGAGGAGGGAGGGAGTATGACCAAGATGTAAAGTGAATAAATTAATCATCATCGTCATCATCATCATCATCATCATCATCATCATCATCATCATCCACATGGTAGCACTTCTCTTTTGCAAAGTAAAGTTGAGAAATAAGACTGTTTTTCCTTTGGCCACATTCAGAGATTGTGCTGAAGACCCACAGTGCCTCAAGTTCTACTTCTCTTTTTACCTCTCCTGAAGACTAGATGAATGTGAACTACTTGAATAAAGTTAAGCTCTGAGCAGTGTAAATGGTATCATCTGTTTTTTCCCCCAGAATATTGCATACATATCTTCCTCTTGAATGGTGAAAATAATAGAACAATTTGTAAAAATTGTCTTACGATGGCTTTGAAATGTTATTTTAATGAAATATCCTTCTATCTATTCAAGCGGCCCACATTTTAACCAGGTTTGTTTGTTTTTTCAGCTATCCATCAAAAACTAGAAGCAGATGGAACTGAAAAAGTAGAAGGGTCCATGACACAGAAATTGGAGAATGTCCTCAACAGTAAGTTTGCTCTACTACCCAAGACTGCAAATGGCCTTTCTAAGAGGGTCCAGTGCAGTCCTGAGGAATTTCCCAGGGCAAAGTCATGAGTTGTGTTTTAGCATTCACTTCTAAATAACAACTTAAGAAACCCAAAGGACAATAAAAAGAGTGAAATGAATCTGCAATTTACTTATGAGAAACCATAATCTGAAGTTATATTTTTTAAGAATTGTAATTTGCTACCTGGACACAGACGGGTACTGAGACAGTAGCCAGGGTTGCCGCTGAGCAGACAGGATACCTAACTCTCCATTATCAGATCTGCCAGTGCACAATGCAGACAGCCTCAGCTCCTGCACAGAAGATGCCTGGGCATTGCCTGTTTATTTCTCCAAATGGATATACTCTGGAATGTTCTATAAAAGTTGTAGGTCCAATAGACCCCATGTTTGGTGCTTCCTCCACTTCCTCTTTTGTTCCTTTTCTGACATTTCAAGCTATTTACCCTAATAACTTAGAAGTAATTCATCAGATAAATTAAATTTTATTGTAATATACATTTAAAAATTATGTTTCACACATATAGTAAATGTACAATATGAAGTAATGATGCCCATAAGAATCTATATGATTGCCTTATAAAGAAGGGCTTAAAAAATAGGCAACCTCACATAGATGCTTGGAGATTTTATGAATGCAGGATTATGATACAAAGTTAATGTTCTGGACCTTTATGTAGCCATATCTTCATAGACCTAGTGATGTCAGTAGGAAAATATTTTGTAGAAAGAATGTTAACTTTGTTGTAGGCCTTCCTTGGTGTTAGAATTTGAATACTTGAACATTTCATTCTAAGTTTGTGGATTAAACAGGACTTAAAACTTTTCCATTTGTTTATCACTCCTGTGGTTATTTCTTGCCTTGGGGTTTCCTGTGCTTTTGGGTCTGAGCACCAAGTCATAAGCATTGTTGAAATGAATATATTCTGAATTTTACCCAAACAAAATATTTACCAAAGTCTTTTGTGTATCAGTGCAGACAGACATGTTCAAGCCGTAGCAGGGTATTTTCTCTCAAGGGGTGTTATTTGCACCATTGGAGTTATCATCGTGCCATGGCATTTGTACAAAAGTAATCTCACTTGAGTAACTTTTAAAAAAGTGACAGCACAGTCACTGACATAATGCCTACTGATTACTAAAACCACTTTTCTGGGTTTCAGCTTGTATACCTGTTGCCAGGTGCCTCATAAGGCCTTTCTGTATTGAGCTGTGCGTCTTTGGGTAGAAAGGATACGTGTCATTGATGCCAATCCTGGCTTTAGCCCTTGGCTCTAAAGCATTTAATGAGCTCTCTTAAGTATATATCACATGGATATAAAGATAGAACCTGTGCTTTATGTCTAAGTGTGTAACTGCATGGAAAATATAGACATGCACACAGGCTATGGAATCATGCTGTGTTGATATTGGCAGCAGTGCATGCTTTGCTGGTGTAATCCAGGTATATGTCTAATACCCACACAGAGAGCACCTAACTGAAGTGTGAAGAATCCCAGGGTGGAGTGTCGCAGTAGAGACACACTTGCCTAGCACAAGTGAGGCTCTGGATTCCATCCCCAGCACACTGACCACTTATTTCCCCCTAGCCTCAAAGTAGAGACTATGACAGTGGTCACATATATCTTAACAGAGAATTAGGATGCATCCAGGTAGATAAGCAGAGATTGGCAGGTAACAGTGAGATAGATAGGTACAGGTGTGTCTCCTGACAGCTCTCTGGCTGCATGAAGGGGAGGCAGTGGCTTGTCAAAGGAGATGGTTACAGGCCAGGGAGTCAGGAGCGATACAGATCCCTACGGTGCCCAACCAAGTTCTCCTGACAGTAGAATTAGTCTTGAAGACAGTGAGCACCTAAAGGAGGTCAGGTAGGAAGCTGTGTGATGGAGTGTTAAGGAGAGGAGCCTGGTGGACCCACTGTAGATGCAGCAGGAGCCAGATAAAGGGCAGCAGTTGTAGTGAGCTCGGTAGCCGAAACAGACAAGGGGCCCTGGGAGGGCAGAAATAAAGGTTGTACATATACAATGAAAAAAGGAAAATGATTTGTGAGATGTTTATATTGTTAGCCTCATGGAGGAAAGGGAGCCAGTTTAGGACACAAGGATAGAACAGAAGAGAAAATTCTGACCAGTTTATGTGTAATCTGACTCTGAGTATCTTCCTGGCTTTCACTACTTACTTGTATTAAATTTGGCAAATGAGCTTTACATGCTTTTAGAATAGAAAATATATCAATATAGTCTTACCTAGAACTGGACCCAGCATGCTATCACTCTGACCTGCCAGGCACAATATATGCACCAGTGCGATAGTGGTATGACTAGTTGGGGATAACCAACCTCTGAATTTTTTATTTTTTATTTTTTATTTTTTAATTTTAGGTTCATGCCTGGTATTGTAAACCTGGTCTGAAACCTATAGCTGGAAAGCTTTTAAGCCCTACTGGGAAACTTACTCTTTTTGTTTTGTTAAATGGTTCTGTTGTCAAGCTGCCTTCCGTGTGTGTGTGTGTGTGTGTGTGTGTGTGTGTGTGTGTGTGTGTATGTGTGTGTATAAATATTCAGAATATTTACTCTTTTTTCATTTTTTCCTTTTTTATTAGTTCTGTCAAGTAGTTGATGTACACAATAGGAAAAAAAAATTTCTGCATCTTCATTGTAAAACCTATTAGCTCAGTCCATCTACTTGGAAGCTTTTATTACGCCACAGGCATGGTTCCCCACAGCAGGAAAGGTGAATCTAATATTATCTTTTAAATCATTGCAAGTAATTTAGTGAGGCTGAGAGATGGGAGAATAAAGAGTCGAATGTTGAAGAATTTTATTCCACAACCCCTTGGTCCTTGGAAAAAATATCTTTCCCTTTTTGTTACTATTTTTTCTGTATTATTAAGGTTTCATTCATCTACACACCAAATGATCTGTATATTTTCTTTTTTTTTTAACTTTTTTTAAACTTTTTTTTTATTAATTTATTCTTGTTACATCTCAATGGTTATCCCATCCCTTGTAACCTCCCATTCTTCCCTCCCTCCCATTTTCCTCTTACTCCCCTCCCCTATGACTGACTGAGGGGGACTTCTTCCCCCTGTATATGCTCACAGGGTATCAAGTCTCTTCTTGGTGACCTGCTATCCTTCCTCTGAGTGTCACCAGGTCTCCCCCTCCAGGGGACATGGTCAAATATGAGGCACCAGAGTATATGTGAAAGTCATACCCCACTCTCCACTCAAGTGTGGAGACTGTCCTGTCCATTGGCTAGATCTGGAGAGGGGTTTGAAGTTTACGGCCTGTATTGTCCATGGCTAGTGCCATAGTTTGAGCGGGACCCCTGGGCCCAGAATAGTTACTCTTAAGTTCACAGACACATCCTGAAATACAGAGTTGGGGGTCAGCAGTGTAGAGATGGTAGTTGAAGCAATGAGACTTAGTGATTTGATTTAAGTGGCATGTATAAAATTAAAATGACCAGGTTAGAGTCTTTGAACACTAGTAGTATCAATAAAAATAAAGTCTGAGAAAGAAACTGATTGGCTGGTAAATATTTAGTAAGTTGCATTCAGAAAGGAAAAGATGAGCCAGCCTTAATTTTCGCCTTTTCCAAACTTGTGTTAAAACAAATTGATTCATGAGAGCCAGAGCTTCAGCTCTCTCATTCCTGATGAGCCCCCCACCCCTCCCCCGTGTGTGCATGTGTATGCATTTGAGTGCCTCCGTGTGTGTGTGTGAGTGTGTGTGTGTGCATGTGTGCACGTGCACCATGTGGATCCATAAGGCCCCAGAGTGTGAGTAAACAGTGCACACTGTCTCAGCACTCTGTTCTAGTACTCAGTTACAGAAAACAGCTAGCTAGTTATTCTGGTACCTGTTGAAACAGAGACACTCAAAGCAGGTTTGGTCTTTGGGGTTCCCTGCCTTTGACAATTGTCAGTATGCGTTTTTTGAGGTACTGTGTTCTCCAGCTGCTTTCACATTTGCTTTTCTACTGTCACATAGCTTATCTTTTCCTGGAACAAACTATAAACTACGTGATGATTGGGAAGTCCTATATTGTTCTGGCCCCTATGTTCCTATGAGGCACAGCATATCCAAAGACAGACAGACACACACACACACATACACACACACACACACACACACACACACACACACACACACACACACA
>OU015746.1:63152367-63172204 GCA_907169655.1 Acomys percivali | reverse complement strand
CACACACACACACACACACACACACACACACACACACACACACACACCCTCACCTCTGTGATCTCTCATCTCAATTTGTCAGTACAAAGAAAGAGACCAGTGTGGTCATTATGAAATAGGAGACAGGATAGTGTCTACTTTAAATAAACATGCCTGAAATTATAAGATACCATTAGAATGACAGAACTCAATTTTCTAGGTGGCTATCAGGCAGATATGAGTGTATTGGATTAGTGTGTAGTGTGGCAGGAACTTCTTCCCTTGCTACCCTTGGGCACATTGTATTGTTTTGTAGGCCCAGCCACTGTGGCGACCACCGTAGTAAGCATAGTGGTTTTGTTGTTAGTTCCTGGGGACCATGTGTAACTGAGACAGTGATAGTCATTGTCCAAATTAACTGCTGAGGAGGCTATTCTTGGACAAGGCAAAAGGATGTATGAGGCTTAGCATCAGGGTCTGTTAAACAGCATCTGAGGGCAAAGTCTGCATGCATGTCCATCCAACCCACATATGGTTGTTCTATGTTCACTAAGTGGACGTCCAACATCCTGTCAGTTTCCTTAAAATTGGGCATTCCTGGTGTGAGGGTGGAGCAAGGTGTGTGAGGATTAGCACACAGGGAGGATGTCTGTCAGATGATTTTGTGAACACCCAGCTGATGTCTTCGTCTGCATCATTATCCCTACATGTGATGAGGACCCCACTCTTCTGTACGGGGCTTCCATCTCCTTACAGTCATAGCAAAGAAAGGTACTCAAGCATTTTGTTACTGCTGGTGATCATTATATCTGATGTGTAGATAGATAGAGCTTGGTTTCATTACTCTCATATTTTATCATTTACTATCTCTCCCAGTTGTCAAAATTATGAACCATATTTTTATGTGAACAGTACAAATCACAGCAGAATCATAATTTATTGACCAAAGTTGTATATATAACTTTTATCCTGTCTAAATTCAAATTCTCAATTCACAAATTTTGGCAGAGATTAAATTTTAATTTCAGTTCATAATTTCTTCCTATAAAATTATCTCTAGAAAAGGCATGTATTTTATTTAGCAGTAAGTATGCTTTCTACTTATTCTTGTTTTCATGTTTTTGGAGTTAAAATTATTAGCCAGAAATGTCTTTTTACTTTAAAATGATGAGAATAATTCAATTTCGAACTGAGACTGTTTACTCTGAATCTTTCGTTGCATAGAAAAAGGAATTTGCTGGTGTAAGACCCAAACTTCACGTATAAATAGGCAGCCTTTAAAAAGGTTCTGTCCCATGTGAGCTTAAGTTACAACGCCTAAACTCATGAAGTTTATATTTTTAGATTGATAAGCAAATGCTTTAAGATAGTTTTTCTTGAAGAAAGTTTTTAAATTCTAATCAGATTTCAGTACTCACTCAAGCCTTCGTTATGTGGCTTAGTGGCAAGAAGGAAATGTATTTCTCATCCCACAGCAGAGGTTTAGAATGCACATTAAATAGCGTGTGGGAAAAACGGCTCTCTTGACCAAATGAAGTTTTTATATCAGGCCTTTAAAATTTCAACAGAATTTAAACATTATTTAGATAAAACAATCATGTTACAAAGACGACTTTTAACAGGACCAGGCCACCCACAGTGTGGCTGTGGTGTGCAAGCCACCCAGCGAGGCGAGGTGCGCTTTTCCTCTTTGCTTAAAGTGTAGTCACTAGACCAGATAATGCAGAAACTTTTTACAAGCAGGTCAGACAGCTGAAAGCAGTTTATTCCTGCTCTCTCTTTTCCTAGTAGCTAATTAAAAATAATTCACATTTTGCAAAATTTAAACTATTTTTGTACATAGCAAATTTTGCCTTAGAAAAACAGTGTTCATTAAAGTGATACATGTAATTTGTACTTTTTAAAAGAAAGAATGTTATGAAATGTCCTGTTCATCCATGATTTTGTAAGATTTAGCTGATTTAAGAAACACTAATGATGCTGTGTTAAGATTTTGTCATTTAAGTTTATATAATTCTCTGTACTTGTAGAGGAATAATTCTGTCAAAAGGTAGGGTTAGGTGCAATGTCTTTTTTTTTTTAATTGAAAGCAATTTCCTTTATTTCTTTTTTCTTTATTTCTTTTTTTTTCTTTATTTTTTATTTCTATTTATTTCTTTATTTCCTTTATCTCATTTATTACCTGATTTTTTGGTACAGAATTAATAGAATTTAACTGGTGTATGTTCCCCCTCCCACATACACTCTGTGTGTGTGTGTGTGTGTGTGTGTGTGTTTTCTTCGTTGTCCAAAGTAATGAAATAGCCCAAGTACTCACAATTGTTATAAAATTTAGAAGAGTAACTAAAATAAATATAGATCCACATTGGAGAAAATTATTTGGGCTCAGTAAATGTTGTTGCTTTTAATTAGGTACCATTCTTAACATATGAAAAGATTTTAAAAAACAGAAATTTTATTTTAGAAATATGCTTTTTAAGATGAATTTCATGTAAAAATACAGTAGTGATTTAGCATTTGTTTTTAGTGTCAAACTTAGGTCACTGTCACCTATATTCTCTTTTCTCTGTTTAAAACAGGAGCAAGTAATACCGCTGACACGTTATTTCAAGAAGTGTTAGGTCGAAAAGACAAGGCAGATTCCACTAGGAATGCGCTCAATGTGCTTCAGCGATTTAAATTTCTCTTCAACCTTCCTCTCAATATTAAACGGAATATTCAAAAGGTAGAGCATATGTATGTGTGCAGTTATAGATGCTGCCAATCTTAAAGATGCACTAAGATATTTTATACTGACCAGTGTGCTCACTGTTCTTTCCTGATGATCTCACAATGCATTTCTTATTTTCAAGGGAGATTATGATGTGGTTATTAATGATTATGAAAAAGCCAAGTCGCTCTTTGGGAAAACGGAGGTGCAAGTTTTCAAGAAATGTAAGATTGTTTGTTACTTTTAGACCTTTCTTTCCTTTTGCAGCAAGAATATGGAGTGTGTATTCTACAAAGAATGCCACATGCATCTTAGATCTTGTTTATATGGTGCTTTCTTTAAAATGTAAAACAATTAGTTCAGCGGCTTCACGAGCTTTCTTACTGCCCTGTGGTGGGAAATGAGCGCTCACGGAGAGGGCTGGTCCCGGGAACTCTCTGCTGCTTATTAAGCACAATGCTGTTAAAAGCTTTCATATTTGAAAGAAGCAGGAACAAGCTTTTTACAGACGTAAAAACCTGCATTTCAGTCTTCCCTCTTCAAGCTAAGACAGTGTATTTATGAATTCTAATCTTACTCAAAAGCAAACTCAATACTTTCAAAAATTACTCCTAATACCAGGTTTACAGAAAAAAAAGCTTAAATATCTTATGCTTAAAAACTTATTAGCTAGGAGAAATACCATTGGTCTTATTAAATTTAAAAGAATGAAACCCATAAGGATTCAAAAAGCAGAATTTATTTCTTTTCTGTGGTGAAATGTACATGCAGTGAAATGCACAGACCTTACATGTTACAGGTCACTGCACTCTGACGAACGCGCGTGTTGTCCTATACACTTGAGCTGCTGTGTTTTGATCCGTCTACAAAGGTCCCTTGTGTCTCTTCTCAGTCAAAAAAACAAGCAGTATTTTGCCTTCTGAAATTTGATTTTAAATTCGGTCCTATAAATCTTGCATCTTTTAAAAATAGATTATGCTGAAGTAGAAGCAGGAATTGAAGATCTAAGAGAATTGCTTCTAAAGAAATTGCTCGAGACGCCATCCACCTTACATGACCAAAAGCGATACATAAGGTAAAACTTGTGCAAGAATTCGGATAAATTGTGTGTATGTATGGAATATATTGTAAAACCTGCAAAGCTTATTTGGGGGAGTCAGAATACTAATGAAATGGTGAAAGGAAAGACAGTAGAAATTTAGAGGTATCTGTTAGAGGACATGAATATTCTTTGAATATAAATAAATTGGGGGTAGTCATAGAGAGCCCACCCCTTACCCCTGTCACCTTTTGAAGGAAAGATAGCTGCCAGCTTAGCCAAAGGAAAAACAGCCTCTTTGCTCAGTCACCTCTTTCTTCTGCCGGGCAGTGGCTACCACCTGACTCCCCAGGTGGACTGGGTGCTGTACCCTGCAAATGCTGTGCTCTGTAAGGTAGGCGCTCTGCTCAGTTTTAGTGCAGCACACTGCTGGGTGGGAAGTGTGCCATGGCTGACAGTAAAGGCTATGGAAGGTTTTCCCTTGCATATATGTATAATTTACATGCCTGTAGTGATCATGAGAGAATGGCAGTACATTCAGAAATACTCAGCAGCATTAGAAGAGGGCAGTGGAGAAGCTGAGGAGGAGGAGGAGGAGGAGGAGCAATAGTTCTACAGGAGTGAGCCTTTCCTTCTGGGCAGCTCTCAGAGCCCTGCTTTTCAGTCTCTTCATCTGCAGTGAACATAGCAGGCAGTGTGGCTGCATCTCAGAGTAGCGGGGAAGATGGTTCACTTAGGGAGTTAGCCCAGGGCCTGGCACATAAGGAGCAGGTTCACGTTTTTATCTGTTCATAGCTAACACCGCCTTTGGAGATGAAACATAAATCATCAGACTTTTGTATCTGAGATGTAAAAGTACTGACTTATTTTCTGCTTGGCTGTCTTAGTGTGGTCTGATTTCAGAATAGAGTACTGTTTCCCAAACTGAATGACTTATTTAATTAGTGAAGGTTATTAAAAATTCAGCAGTTCTAAAATGATGATAAACTTCATATGCGTTTACATTTGCTTGTGGGCACCTGTGGGTATAGAAAGATGGCCTGCCCAAACACTGCTGTATATGCATTTAAAGAGGGACCAAGGACCTGTACTGAAGTGTCTTCTAGATATAGGAATGGTGGGAGCAGATGTAGGACGGAGGATGGAACCAGAGTCAGTGAAGCTGCTTGCTGCTGCGGGGAAGTGCAGGCCCTGTGCCCACACTGGGCTGGGTGCTAGTGTGTCTCCTCTCTGGCAAAGGGAGTGAGTAGGCTGAGGGACCCGAGCTTGTGCAGCATACACACAGCCACACACCTGCTTATCTGGTGGCAGAGCCCACCTGTGCCTTTCTCTGCCTTTCAGAGGAAATGTTGTATTTGAGGAACTTCCCTAGCTTGCAGAACTGCACAATATAAAGTGGCAATAAACTTGGCAAGAGTTACCCAAGCACCTGGGGAAGCTTTGCTGCTTGTATTGTTAGAGGGTTAGCTCCCTTGCTCGTGTGGGGGTGAGCTAAATTTGCTTCAGAAGTACACTAAACTTGAAATTGAAAAGGCACTGAGTAATCTGGTGATTAACTTTTAAAATTACATTTCTAGTTATTAATGAATAAAAAAATAAGATCAGAACCAGGTCAAGTCTGTTTGACTATAACGTCCTTGGTGATAGATGTGAGCACCAAGTACAGCCAGAGGCAGCCTGTGCACAGCTGCGTGTGTTGGATTGACTGTGCCATGCACAGTCGGAGTGACAGTTGACCGCCCTGCTGCCAGCTCTCCCAGGTATATCTGAAGGCACCTTCCTCTGTGCAGCTTAGCAAGAAGCAGAGCTTAGCTGTCATTCTGTTCAGCCAAATGACGCTGTTCCTGGAGTGCTGAGAATCCCACAGAGAGGGTGGCTGCAAATGCTTTTGGGTTTCGTTTGTTTTGTTTTGTTTTCCTGAGAATTGACCCCAGGGTCTCATTCTAAATGTTCTCCTCAAATTCTAAAAGTCTGAATTTGTGCTCATCAGAATTGAGATCCCTTACCTCCTGACCCTTCCAAAAACACTTTTTCCAAATGTTCTCTAGTTTGTCATTTCAAATGAGAGGTGGGCTGGAGAGCTGGCTCAGAGGTTAAGGGCACTGGCTGCTCTTCCAGAGGTCCTGAGTTCAATTCACAGCAACCACATGGTGGCTCACATGTGTGATCTGATGCCCTGCGAGTGTACATTCAGAAAGAGCACTGTATTCATAATAATAAATAAATCTTTAAACAAATAAAACAAAAACGAAAGGCAGGATCCAGTACCATCTAAACACAGGTCCTTGTAGAGAAGCTGCAAGTTTTAAGCTTGGTACTTAAAAGAAAAGAAACATACTGAAGTCCAACAAACATCGTATATTCTAGAGTTTTTGAGACAGTAATTTTATCTTTCTTCATAAAATGTTTCTAAGCTCCTTCACCTTTATATATTAAGATGGTAGAGGATTATTAAAAAATTCAGAGATTATGTGCTAAAGAGATTTACAATTTTAAGAGATATAAAGCAAGTTTGCTGGGCTCCTGCTTAAGAGCCCAAGCGATGCATTGCCTGCATTTCTAACCAGGAACTTTACAACAAAGAGGAAGCCGCTTCTGTAAAAGAACATTGTTGCTCTTTGCTGTGGACAGCGGATCTAGGGCTGAATGCAAGTGTTAGGAGTCAGTACCCAGATGCAAAGCAGCCGCATAGGGAGCCTGCTGCAACAGGTTAGCCTCATCAGGAAAGAACAGAAAGCGCGTTCTTAGGGAAGGAAAGACACAAGCTACTCTGTTGTATTTATATCCCAGAAAATAAAAGAGAAAAACTCTGCCTGTGGGAGAGGAAAAAACTCAGATTGGATTTGGGGAGCTTCATTTGCATTAAATTCCTCATGCTAAACTAAATGTAATTTGTTGGAATGTGGTTTTCATCTGAGACTAGTGTCCTCATAAATGAGGAAGGCTCATAGGTGCTTTCTTTATATGGGTAAAATTCTTTAAGTTGGCTTCCTACTTTTCAGCACATAAACATAGCTGTTTGCAGCCTGTCTCAAGGAGGGCAGACAGCCATCATAGTGCTTGGTGGTTGGGTGGGGTGGAGCTGCAGCTCTCTGGGGAGTCAGGCCTCTGAGTTATTAGCTCCTGAAGGTCAGGGTTGGTATGGGGCATTCCTTAATGCATGTCAGGTTTCTACTCAACATTTTGTTTGTTGTGAACTTATTACAAAATGGATTTGTTTCTCCTCTAATTAGCTGCTAATTGAGATGTCTGAGTAATGAGTACCCACTAGTGAAGAACTGTGGGCATGCCTCACAGTGATTAGGACATGGCCAAGGTCACAGCTTGTAACCATCAATGAGCATTTATCATGGACCACAAAGTTTTAACCTCAAGACAAAAGATAGCTGAGGCTTAAAAACTTTTTTAGTGCATTAAGTTCATTGGAACAAACTTCTAGAGTTGATGCATGTGTGTATTATATAAGAGCACAGGGCCAAACGAGTAATGTTTGACAGAAAATTTTCAGTTAAAATATATTTAAATTGTCTACATGGATTTGGATATTTCTGTATAAAGAAAACTTTAAATATTTTAAGAACTATTGAAAGTTAAGAAAGCATCCATCTGCACTACATTTTATAGAGAAATGGTTCCTCAGTTGTGAACTAATTAACCCCCTAGAGGTAAGTGCATGTTGTCAAAGAGACCTTAAATTTCAGTAGGCTCATACTTAAGCCCTTGTAGAACAGTGTCACATTGCCATCCAGTGGCCACATTGCACACCAGCAGTGGAGGGGAGGGGAGCTGGCGGCGGTGTTCACACAGTTTCCTCTGCTGGCTCCCTCCCACGGTTAATGAAATGACTTTCCAGTAATAGAAAAACTTGAAAGAAGTGACTGTATATGGATGTAAAGTTAGTATTTCCCTCTTCCTCAAACACAAGACAAAACAAAGAGAACCCACCCCAGGCTTAGGTTGAACAGTTTTGCGTTGCACAGCTGTGATGAATGCTTACTCTGCTGTGGTTCGCTACTTTGGCCTTCACAGGAGTACGGTAGCTGTGATGGGTAAACGGGAAATACTATTCTTCTGATCACTGTTGGTCAGCTGTTTTTCCTTCCCCCACTGTCCCCATCTGTCTCTCTCTCTACCTACCTCTATGTTTTTTCTTTATTGTTTTTCTTTAAATAAGAAAATAAAAAAGTTTAAATGTAAAGAACTGTTCTCACCAAATCTTTACAATCTTTGGCCTTTTTCAAATTGTTTTTGTCCTTCTTGTTGACTCTTAGGCAAAGAGATAAAATAAAAATCTACAGCTGTGTCTGCAGAGATGGCTCAGTGGTTAAGAGTACTAGCTGCTCTTCCAGAGGACCTGGGTTCAATTCCCAGTACCCAGATGGCAGCCTAGAACTGCCTGTATATAGCTCTCATTCCAGGAAATCCAGTGCCATTTCTGACCTCCACAGGCACCAGGGACTCACATGGTACACAACCATAATATAGGCAAAACACATACACATGAAATTTCTTTTTAAAAAAACTAAAAAGAATAAAAAACCCCAACAGCTTTGTCATTTGTTAGTGAATGAAAACCATTTAATATACTTCATTATGAACAGAGTATTAAGGACAAATATTGGCAAGTGTTTTACTAGTTGGTTAAATTTTAGCTTTACTTTTAAAAATTGGTAGTGATGCTATAACGTAGCAGCCTTTGCTTTTGCTATTGTAATAGGAAGGGCCTTGCACTTTGCCTTTTCAGGTATCTCTCTGATCTCCATGCACCTGGTGACCCTGCTTGGCAGTGTATTGGAGCTCAGCACAAGTGGACTCTCAAACTCATGCAAGACTGCAAAGAAGGCCACATGAAGAGCCTAAAAGGCAAGAGATTCTCTTCTGACTTACTTGCTTGTTAATGCTTAGTAGTTAAGAGGATGATGACGAGATATTCTTGGTAGTGGTACCTGTCTTCACTGTTTAGCATTGTAACAGTCAGTGCCAAAAGTAAGGGAGAACACTCTTTTGATAAATCTGTGTTTTTTGGTTAACTAGCAATATTGATAAAACTTTACTGTATTTTATGGAAGCATTAGATTTTACCAGGGGTGGACATGATTCTGTAGAAACTGTATTAGTCCTTGATAAGTTCCACTCTTCATCAGACATATCTGGAGTCCTTGTGAATCAATCAGGCAAGTATCCCGTGCTAGTAGATGGTGGTGAATGAAAGAGAAGCAGGCCCTGGCCCTGCAGTAACTGGTAAAGGAAGGGAAACGTATTAAACATGCAGCTAGGCAATTAAAATATTGAGACCAGTGATAAAAAGAAAACTAACAAAGACTTTCAAGGGTGGTAACTGAGATGAGCTTTTCACGCAGCAGTTTGAGGAGCTAGCTTACAGAGGCTCCAGATTAGCTAGGAGCTGGAAGCAGCTGCCAGGCAACCTCTAGCTTGAGAAGGGATTGCTCTCTAGGAACCACTGACAGCCACTGTTGTCAGAGCAGCCACAAGGCTCTGATTTGTACATGCTTCCAGCATGGTGACAGTGACTGGCAGGTAACTGACTATTGGAATGCTGGGTAATAGGTCACTTCCTAAGACAAGAGGAGTTCTGAGTGGTGTGGTAACTCACAGGAGCAAGTTCTGATCCAGGCTCTGAGGGTCAGGGCAGGAGTGTTGTGAGATCTGTATTGGAACAAAAAAAAAAAAAAAAGAAAGAAAGAAAGAAAGATTGGAGAAAAATTGAAATAGGAAACAAAGAATTGGAGGGGAAAAATCTATTCCAGGAAGAACATAAGGGAGCCAGAGGCAGCCTTGCATTCTCTGTGGCTGGACTTGAGCTTGTGATAAAGAAAGCTGGAAGGGTTAGGGTATAGTTAAGATGATCAAATAATGGACCTTGTTAGCTGCTTGGAGGAGTTTGGAGGTTGTCCAGAGCAATGAGGGAGGTATGGAGTGACCACAAGCAGGGTAACAGCCTGTCTTTGTTTCCATGTGGAGAATGGATAAGGAGAAGGAATTCTACAGCAGGGTTGGGGAGGTTGGCCACTAACTGACCTAGCGTATGGTGGGGAATGCGAGGTACAGGGAGGGAGTTGGGGCTGTGTAGGAAGTAGAATGTACAGGGCTAGGGTTGGACGTAGGAACAGGAGGAAGAGGTAGAGAAACAGAACCTCCTAGAAGTTTACATCTGCCTGACATAGCTCATTAGCATGGTGGTTGCTATTGAGAACTAGTGTTTGCCTCCAGCTTGAATTTGTCAGGTGAGTTTGGAATCATCTGTCATGAAAGAAGACAGATCTATTCAGAGGTAGTTGGAGCTAAAGATTCAGAGATGTGGAGGTGGTTTGTGCCCAGATCTTTCCTTGAAGTTTATGCGTTTATTCATGAAGATGGAAAAAGCAAAGAAGAAATCCAAGGAATGAGGGCCCTTAGTAAATGACTGGGAGGAGGAGAGAAGCCTGCAGTGGGAACGGGGACGAGGCGGTCACAGGGACAGCGTGGCAACATGACGGCATAGTTTCAGAAACCAAAGATGAGTGTTCCTGAAGTTTGAAAATTGAGGTAGAAGAACAAAGAGCTTCATGAATTGAGCACCAAGGCTCTGCTGGTGTCCTTGGTGAGT
Source organism: Acomys percivali (assembly GCA_907169655.1). Taxonomy (NCBI): domain Eukaryota; kingdom Metazoa; phylum Chordata; class Mammalia; order Rodentia; family Muridae; genus Acomys; species Acomys percivali. Next base: position 63,161,869 of record OU015746.1, on the reverse strand, counting down.
GGAGCTTCAGTGCCTTAGTCCCCTCGGAAGAGAAGATTGATAGCAATCAGCTCCCAGGAATGTGGAGGAACAAACAACGTGAAGTCGACATTGCGGTGCCATCTAGAGATACTGGGAAGATGGCGGCCTTCATTCCTAGGATAGTTGTTATTAATGAGCTGTCTTTAGTTTTTTGTAATTTTTCAGTTCCAATTCTGTTTCTAAGTTTGACACCCATGTATTATGAACTGATTTCTAATTTCAACTGTCAAATTGTATTTTTTGCAAGAGAAAATGACAGCATATGATATGGACAGTATTGGAAATCTTAAGAGTGCTTTTACATGCATGTCAACCACTCATTTTTGAGTCCACTCTGTACTATTGAATGACCATTAGAATCCCGAGGTGTTTTAACGTCTGCCATTTACTACCTTCCACTCAGAGGCATAGCTTTTTGACTTTGTGATAGAAACTTGTGGTCTACAAAGTTCAAGTTCCCAAGCTTGAAAGTTTATGAAACAAACAAACAAACAAACAAACAAGCCCAACCAACTGTCAGACAAAACCAGCCTCCCCAATCTGGTTTTCTGTAAATTTATGGTAATGTGCTAGGCTGCATTCTTGGCTGTCATGTGGCTCATGCAGCCCACAGGTTAAAGACTGGATTATGCCTGCTAGCTTCTCTGACTGCAGAGTGCAGGCCACATGCAGCCAGGCTGCAGCATCAGTGTGCTAGGTTTTGTGCTAGAGGTACAAGATGGTGGTGAGCAGACCTCCTGGGGCTTTGGGTCTATGGAACATGTAATTTTTTCAAATGCCATAAGTGTGTGATTACAGTTGTGATGGGAAATGCAGAGTGCAGATGTTTATAAAGTCAGATTATAGGAGTGCCTAGCCTGCTGGCAAAAGACGAGGAAGGTGTCTGGAGATGTGGTCCTGGTGCTCAACACTGTCAGTGTTTGCTTGCTACGGAGAGGGTGTGTTCTGACAGTGGATTTTCGTACCTGTGCTTGTTAGAAACAGTTTGAAGAGATATTTTACTATGAAAGTATACACATTTCTGGGGAATTTCAGCATGCTCATTTGAAAACAGCATCCCTGAAAAGTTCATGCCACCTCTGCCTAAGAGTGCTGAACACCAATATTCCTTCACTGAAAAGTCTGAGTCTTGTTTTCCCTCCACACTAGGGGAGGACTCTGTGTTAGGCAAGTTCTCTATCACCTACCTGCATACCCAGCTCTCCGCCTACCCCACGTTATGTATTCATATGTGTGTGTGTATTAATGTACTTAAAGTCAAAATTTCAAAAGAAAAGGTGAAAAAGTATACATGTAATCAGATTCCTCTAGGTTTTTTTTTCCCTGAAAAATTGTGTAGAACTTCCTCATTACTTGAGAGGATGTTGTTACAAGATTTACCTAGTTCATGTCATAGGTTGCTTTTCCCTTCCAGCTCTTAAAACCCACTCTGCATACTTTTCAATGGTAACATTTAATTTCCTAAACTCATTAGGCAAATTTAAGTGGGTTATTGTTGAATTTAATTTTTTCCTTTAGTTTTCTGAATATACTTAGGTATACGTTTGTTTTGTTGCTAATAAATACTAATATGAATTAGATAATTTTAAGTAATAGCTTTTCTTTTCTGAAAGTTCCTAACACTGTATTCAACCAGCGTTACCCTCCTCCAGCCCCTAGTGCCTTGGCCCATCTCCCTCCCAACTTTATGTCTTCCTTTTATTTTTTTCTTTTTGTTATTAATAACCGCAAGTCTAGTTAGTGCTGGATTTTAAAATATAACATTTAATTAAAAGATTGATGGAGTCTTTTGAAGAAGCAGTTTTTATTAGTTCATTTTTGAAAGCCATATGCACGTACATGCACACACATAGTGCTGGGGACTGAGTTCAGGGCCTTACACATGCTTCCAGTCACCAGTCATATTTGAGAGCAAGATGTACACATACACACATGCATGCATGCATGCGCCCACACATCAGCCCCCCATATGTACACACACACACACACACACACACACACACACACACTTTCTCATATGCCTAGCTTATTTTAATCAGTTGTTAGCAAATAGCTAACCCTTCCCCTGCCACTTCCCTGTCATTCTGTATTATTTGAAGTAGACCATAATTATCTATGTATTTTTCTGAGGTAAGGGCTATTTAAAATTTTTTAATTGAAATACCAATGTCAATAATTGAAATATCAGTTATCTATTCCTATTTGGGGATTTCTTGTTTATTTTTTGGCTTTTGTTTGTTTGTTTTGAGACAGGATTTATGTATCTCAAGATGGTCTAGAATTTGCAATGATCTTCTGGTCTCATCCTTCTGAGTCCTGGAATTGCAGGCATGTGCCACCATGCCTGATCCTGATGACTCATTAATAACAAATATCTGTTAATTTTCACGCTCAATTTAATTTTCTCCAGTGTCCTTCTTAGGTGCGTATGCCATCCTTTTTATACTTGATCTTAGCCAAAAGCCAAGAGCAATGATACCATCACTTTTAACAGATATTCTGTAGACGTATTAGCAGATGTGCCATGTATACAAGCAGAGTTTGTTTCCTAGCGCAGAAAAACTGGTTACTGGGAAAATCATTGGCTTTGACCCTTTTGCACATGGATGTTTTCATTTTAGCTTTATCTGTGCATAAGCCATTGGCCAGGCTACTCCTGTACTACACGTGCAGTTTGACAGGCAGTGTAATGATGGTGTGCACGTCTGTGTAAGGGCGAGTCTTTATCTAAAACATGTGCCTTAAGTGTATGTTTGTGTGGAATAAACAGTTGTTCATTCATGTAATCTGTAGTTGTTGATGAACTCCTAACAGATACTTATAATTTTCTTAATTAAGTATGCTATAATGTAAGGCAGAGTGGAAGAAGGTCCACTAAGTATGTGGGCCCTCCATCAGTCACACTTTCCTAATGGTGATAGGTTGGGTTGGGAGGAAAGTAGAAGAAAGTGTAGCAGTGGACTGCAGATCCCTTGTTTTTGTGAGGAGGTATCACCAGAACCCGCGACAGACACACCTTCTCTGAAGATAGGAAGGAGTGCGTGCCCAGTTACCTTTTTGGTCGCACCATCCTCTTCTCCCCAGGGCTGTGAATCACTGCATGGACTGCACTATTGCAGCGAGTACTTCATTAGGCTGCCTGTCTCTGGCAGGAAGGCAGGCTGGCCACAGCCCACCTAGGAAGACCTGTGCAGAAATTTCCCAGGCTGGATGAGCCACTTTCACATGCTGTGTTTTTATGCTCATTTTATGCCACAGGTGGATTTTATTAAGGAAAGGTTTACAGTACTAATTAGTAATGTCTGAAGTGACAGCCTCAGTGTAAGTAAGTGCCCTGAGTTGACACTTTGAGAGTGACTGCTAGAAGGGGCCCAGCAGTTGTGGTTGGATCTGAGCACGATACCGCTAATTTTCCTTTTAACGCTATAGGACTCAGAGGTGGCAGGCATGGAAAAAGGCAACACCAGCAGCTTATCTGATGGTATGTGTGGCTTGATTTGATTGGCCCCTGTGTTCAGAGACAGAGTACCTAATTGCCTGGCAGGTGCAAGCTTGGTGGTATTGAGCATAGCTGTCTGTTGAAGGCGCCTGCATTCGAGAAGGTGACTAATATTCCAGCTGTCGGATGTTGTGTAGAAGTGATGTGTGTGCTCTGAAGCAGTGATGCCCGTGTTTCCTCTGGAATTCTGTTGTCAAGGTGCTGTGGTTCAGAGGGGATTCTCGGGAACCTCATTTCAGAGAGAAAGCGACTTGTCCTTCCGACCTAAATGCAGTGTGTGAAGACGTTCTTCTCCAGCCACTGTACCTAAACTAGTAACTCTGGAGAAGAGGGGGTGCAGTTGCTGAAACCCAGACAAAACAGTGGCTAAGAACAGGGACAGTGTGTGAAATAAAGCCCCATTTAAGTGGGTAGACTATAAATAGTAAGAGCAGGGAAAGAATTCTAGGTGTGCCTTAAAAAGTAGCACTGCTCTTTATACATGGCCTGTGCTGAGGACTGGGGTAGGCCTCCTGAGGACTTCAGTTGTTAAAGTATTAGTGGACAGTCACCCTGGCAGATGCTGCTCATCAATTGCTCACCACCTTCCTCACAGCTGGTACCCCGATATCCGCCCTGCTCCCTGGGCCCTGACCCGGAAGCCCAAGTGTGATCTTTGGGATTTTCTACGTTGAGGAAAGGTATTAGGGGATAAAACCAGTGTTTAATGTTGGAGAAACTTATGTATTTTTAATTTTTTTTCTAAATTTGGTGATTTACATACATTATAAAACCTAATTTTGAAAGTTTGAATCCGGATGGAGGATTTGAGTACTGTGTTTTTCCAGCCTGAACTGAGTGACCACCCTGCTTCCGGCGCCCTTTGTGCAAAGCACCCTGAGCTCTGAACCGTTGCACATGTTGAATTTTTTCCACTGCCTGAGGATTGGTCTCTGGGAATTCCTATGAAACAGGTCCAAAATTAGAGTACGTCTTAAGGTTTCCTGGCAGGAAAGGCCTTTGGTTAACCCCTGCTGGGATGCTCAAACAGGACTTTGAAAGGTGGCCTTCAAAGGTGTCGTCTTCTTTGTTCCTAAAATGGCCTGAGTTTACCTTTCGGGCCAGCTGGCTGTCTGGTAAACTGGGGGAAAGGCCATCAGGTGGCTCTGCATCTTGGGATCTGTGCTCTAATCGGGACTTAAGGAAAGACTTCCTAGACTTAGAGCTCAGTGCGGGACATTTCGAAGAGGAGCCCGAGCTTCTGCAGCTACGAGTTCTTACAAATAGACACAACAGAAGGAAGGGACAGTCATATCCAGCTCAGGTTGTCTTTGAGGACTTGGGGACATGTCACACCTGAGTAGCCTTTTCTCAGCATTCACAATGGTGAGTGGGCTGCAGGCAGTGGGCTGCTCAGAAGTGGCTCACAACTCCGCATGCTCAAAACCTTGGGTTTGATGCACTATAAACCAACCACCAGCAGAAGAAGGATTTCCAACATGTAGCCGATTGTTAAATATTCACTGAAGAAACTAAAAATATTTATGTTTGTCCAAGGCCCTTACAATATAAAAGGTTCTGGTTTGAGTTGATGCTTATTCAGCTGTATATACACTGTTTGGTTACATTTATACAGTATAACTAAACTGTTTTTATTGACATTTATCTAAAATATAGCAATTTATGTACATATTTTATACATAAACCTTTTAAATGATAGGTTTACTAATATAATTCCCATAGTTAGGAAGGCAGTAGACATATGTCATACACATATTAAATATTTTTTAATTATATTTTTTATTTTAAGGTTATAGTGTGGCTATACATTAGGAAGGTTTCATTATGGAATTCATTTCCTAGAGAAGAAAGAACGTAGTTTTTCTCCTCAGTGTTTGCCGTAGCATGCCCTGAAGAGGATAGCACTTGGAATGAGAAGACATTGCAGCAAGTGCAGATAGATTCAAGTTGATCTCCATCTTTTTCCTGCTGCTAAGTCCCCTCCGTTATTGGGAGCATCACCCATGGGCATCACTCCTGGGAGGGAGCCCTTCAGCTGGACCCTTGTTCTTTCGCATGCTGTGATGCCAGTGTGCTCAAGGGATAATGTTTAGCAGGATTTGTTGCCTGCGTTAAGTCTGGGAGCTCTATGGGGATGTGCAGGATAAAGTAGATGCAGGAGAGGGAAGCGTGGGGTAAATAAAAGTTGAACCCAAAGCATTCTTCTCAGCGAGGGTGAGCCTTTTCATTCTCCTCTGTCCATGTATTCAGAGGGGAGAAGCACATGAATCAGATTCAGAGTGCCTGTACTAGAAATTGCCACTGGTTGGCACTGGAAGTGGCATGGGTGTATATAAACAGTTATGTTTGCCAGAATACAGATTGGCATTTTTTTTAACACAGTTGGTTATAGATTGTAAAGTGCATATATAATTTGATGACTGTCTTAGTTTATTTTTCTGCTGCTGTGATAAAACCCTGACCCAGAACAGCTTGGGGGTAAAGGAAAGGCTTTATTTCAGCTTGTGAATTATAGTCCGTCCCTGAGAAGTGAGGCAGGAACTCAGCAAGGGTAGGACCATGGAACTGGGACATGAAAGCAGAAGCCATAGAGGAACGCTGTCTACTGGCTCGCTCAGCTTGCTTTCTTACGCCACCCTAGACCACCTGCCCCGGGGTGGCATCCTGCACAGGCCCTCCCACATCAACCATTAGTCAAGAAACTGCTTCATAAGTTTGCCGACAGGCCAATGCGATGGAGGCATTTTCTCAATTGAAGTTCCTCTTCTCAGATAATTCTAACTTGTGTCAAGTTGAAAACAAACAAGCAAACAAACCCCACCCCAAACCTAAGGAGCACAATGACAGTTTTACCTTTCAAATAAAAACGAAGACCAATAATTAGTACCAGTGATTTAGGCACTCTTTCAAAGAGCAGTTACAACTTGAGGAGTTTGGTTTGCCTTTGGAATGGCCTTTTGGGTTCTGCACAGTAGAGCAAGAACTGCTGTGAGCCATGGGGAAGAACTGGATGTTGCTCTCCTGCTGCATGAGATCTCGTCACCTGTGTGTTTTACACAGACAGGTGACAGGCTTCGTCGGAGGACCTCTTCTGTGGGTTGCCCCGCAGCTAGTTCTCTGCAGACTTCTTGCAGTGAGAGTCACTTCATGCCTAACTAATCCTGTCCTTCCTTCTTAATAGAAACTAAGCTTTAACACTAAATGTCAAGTACATATCAGTTCAAAACATGTACAAGGTAATTTTTAAGTGGTGCCTGTTGCAAGTATTTTTATTGTACATTCTGTGATTTTCATACCTCTTTGACTTGCATAATGTAGGTATCTTTTCCTCTATGTCATCTGCTTATAACTGCTGTGAAGTGTGAGACCTTAGTGAAAGCACCGGCTGTCCCTTGTGGTTGTACCCACCTTATGACAAACTGCTTCACTGGCTGTGCTGTACTGCTAGCATCTTGAAAGTTCATGTGTAATCTTGTTTTTAAATGCATTTCCTTTTCTAAACTGCTGTTTTGAATGATGTTGAAACACATACCGGAAATATGGCCTAGAACCCAATCAGGAAGCTCCAATGTGAGGTAAACTGTGGTGGTGACCGTGACTCACTTGGGTCAGTTTGGATTAAATTATTCCCTTTAAATTGAGGAAATCTCTCTGTTGGAGCTTCAAATCTATATACTCAGAAGATCAAAGAGCATTTTTTATCTGTTGACACAGGTCTAATTCGTGAGGAATTTGTAATTCTGCCTTGATACACTCACCCCCACCCCAGCCTTGGCATTGAAATTCCTCTGTGTGGTGCTTGAAAGGAATCCTATCCTGCCTCTGCCTGGAGGCTCCTGGCCCTACATGTTTGGTCAACAAGCAACAGTGGGTGGTCGGGCTGCAGCACAGGACAAGGGCACCGCTGTGCACAGGAAAATGTGTTCAAAGGTGTTTAAGGGTGGTGAGGAAGTAGGCTGCCCTCCCGAGTCTGGGGCCCTGGATCAGGGTTCCCCCACTTTTGTAGATTGTGAGAAATTTGCCACAGGAGGCAGGAGGAAAAATACAGTGAAGGTATTCACCTGGCTCCACATCTGCAGGCTTGCCTTAGGACTCTTCTGCCCTTTATGCTGTTTATATAGCATCTGTTAAACAAATTTTAACAAATAGATGCATTTAAAATAGGAAAATCCTTGCTTTTTTATTTGATGCATTATATTCTGGATATATGTATGGTAATTAGGATTTCATTTTTATAGTCCATATCACTATTTGAAAGTGATTGTTCCAAGTTTACCCATTAAGTTTGTGAGCCTCACAAGAGCACTTTCTGAAACAATTAAAAGCTAAAGAGCTTTTATCTAGTAGAAATCCCACAGTTTTCAGAAAGAAAATCAGAATTGTTTCAAATTCATAGCCAGTGGTGACGAATGGTGGTCTGACTAGGATTGCATGCCTTTTGTGTTCCTGTCAAATGACTTATGCTACTTCTAAACCAAATTTTCAACTGGTTTTCTTTTAATAAAACAAGATTTCTTTCTGTGTTTATATCAGTTCAAAAATAACTTCCATACTTAATGTTTATTTTAATTTGTTCATATCTATATACTTCAAATTAGAAGAAAGAACAAGTAAGGAAAACATTACTTTTTAAGAATGTTACTTCCACGGGCTACAGAAAATTAAACTGGAGAAATAAGACTAACTTTTGGTTGTCACCAATGAAGAAATGTCATTGTGTGTCGTGTGTGTGTGTGTGTGTGTGTGTGTGTATGTGTGTGTGTGTGTGTATGTGTGTGTGCATGCGCACACATGCATTTGTGTATGTTCAATGTAAAGTGTCTTGTGAACTCTTTCTTTCAGACATTTGGTAAACTTATAAATGGAGGCAGCTGGATGCTGCAATTTCCTTCTAGAATTGTCTTGCTATTGTGTTCTGTACTGCATGGACTTTCAGAAGGACCTGTGCTGCAGGGCTCTGTGCTGAGGACCTGTGCTGCAGGGCTCTGTGCTGAGGGCCTGTGCTGCAGGGCTCTGTGCTGAGGGCCTGTGCTGTGGGGCTCTGTGATGAGGGCCTGTGCTGCAGGGCTCTGTGCCTCCTTGAGATGTGTCTCCAGAGTCATTTCTGCATGGTAGCTAATCAGCACGGAGCTCCCACAGATAGGCAGTGAAGGAGTTTCAGCCAGACGTTCGTTCACCATCATTAATCCCTTAAAAGCACAGTGTGCAGGGTGCTCAACGTGAAGCGGCAAACTTTATACCGTTAAATAACACTGCCTACCAAAATTTATGCTTTCCATTCTGTTCATATGAACGATGCAAAATTTCAGACTGAAACTCGGAATCACAAAAATCATAATTTTAGAGCTAGAACAGTTTCATGGCTGCTTTGCTTAAAGAGTAGTCTTTGCAGCTCCGTTTTCAACCCTGACTGAGCTGCTCCTGTCAGCCGTGGGACTTCCTCTTCGTAGGAGTTCCTGCCACTGTTCCTTATGTGAGGGACAGCTAGTAAATGTAGCAGCCTCACTGTTGACAGTAAGGTTTTTAGTGTTTTCCATGTGCTGGAGATGTAGCCCTGAGGTAAAGTAGAGCCATTACTGATGACCAATCCCCCAAATTCTACTCAGCAAAAATCACAAGAGTTTGTTTGTTTGTTTGTTTGTTTGTTTTAGTTTGTTTTTTTTGACAATATTTACACTGAAGAAAATAATTGGTTTGTCAGAATTCTTGCTAATTTAGTAGTAGTTTGAAAAAGAATGGCCTTAAAAACTTGGTTCACTGTCACTATAGAAAAGGGTCCAATGCAGACACTAACTAAAGCCTAAAATTGTGTTGTGATGGAGAACGTTGTCCTCAGCTGATTCCCCGTGGCCAGGTCTTTGAGCTTTCAAAGAAAATATACAAAGTGACATAATCTTCAACTGTATATGCTTTTTAAACGAAGATGATTTCACTGTAAATTATGTGTATGTATGTGAGTCTGTGTGTGGGTATGTGCACATG
>OU015746.1:63089471-63152357 GCA_907169655.1 Acomys percivali | reverse complement strand
CACTGTAAATTATGTGTATGTATGTGAGTCTGTGTGTGGGTATGTGCGCATGGGTCCAATGTCTAGGCGGCCAAGAGAAGGCACAGAATCCCGTGGAGCTAGTTCTCTGTGGGTGCTGGAAACTGAGCCTGGGTCCTCTGCAGGAGCAGCAAGTGTGCTCAGTCACCCAGTCCTCGCTTCAGTTCCAGTTGTATGTGCTCTGTATAGTGAACAGACTCTTTCTAGCTACTTGTATACCAGCATAAGGTAAAGACAATCAAGAAGAAAAGGTTGACTTTTTGCAAAGTATTTTAAAGTTTTACTGATTTTATAGTTTACAAAAAGTGTTTCCTTTTCTTCATTGTCTTATAGGAATACTTATCATCAAAACAACTTAACTGTAATCATCTTGAGAAACAAAAGTATTGAGTGACATAATTGAAGCTTTAAAAGAATATCAGAATCCACAAGGCTTTCCAATTTTTGACATAATGATTTGTGATAAATGGTTTGTCTTAAATGAATTGAATAAATTTTCTTTTAAATGCATAGTATTTCTAGTTTCCTGTAACACACTGTGAGAGCTTCCATGAGAAGAAACTAAATTAAATTTTGGGAGAGAAACTCTAGATTAGTGCTCACCGCTTAGCTGGAGGGTTTAAAAAGTGGTTCTCAACCTTCCTAATAGTGCTGTGATGACTTAATACAATTTTTCATGTGTGGGGACACAAACCATAAAATTGTTCTTTTTTGTTTTTATATCATAACTTTAATTTTGCTACTGTTATGACGTGTACCATAAATATTTTTGAAGATAATTGCCAAAGGAGTCATGACCCACAGGTTGAGAACCACGTTTTTAAGTGTATATAGCTTTGTAGCGCCACCTTCTGGTCATTTAACTCACGTACCGCTTACAAGGATGTTTCCAGTGCCAGCTGGACCTGCCCAACTGCAGCTACCTGCTCTGAGGTATCCTTGATGGTACTGCTCATTACCAGCTAAGGAGTTCTTCCAGGTGTAGCCAACAGAACACGATGAAGTCCCTTCTGATTGGACTGAACATATGTAACGATAAACCAATCTTTTAAGTTTCAAAATTTCAAGTCTTTTAAAACTCCAAATAATATCAAACCATTTAAGTTAAAGTCAAAATACCAGTTATGAAGAAAAAACTTTTCTGAGGATCCACTTAAGCAATAGTAATTGCAATATTTGTAGAAATGTAGATAGTATATTTTCATGAGGCTAGAAATTCTTTCCTTCTTAGTCATAAATGTCCTGTGAAAGTAATGTGAAGCATGCATTCATAAAGTAAAAGCATTTTGTGAAGTTTTAAATATCCATATTTTTATATATTTTGAGATTTCAAGTAACTTTTATTTCTTTATTTTTTAACACATTTTTATTGAAAAATAAAATAATTCATATTACATCTCATTTTCTATTCCATCCCATGCATCCTCCCATTCCTCCTTCCCTCCCACTTTCACCCCAATCCCCCTTCCCTATGACTGTGACTGAAGGGGACCTCCTCCCCCTGAATATGGTGCTAGGGTATCAAGTCTCTTCTTGGTAGTCCGCTATCCTTCCTCCGAGTGCCATTGGGCCTCCCCAACAAAGGGACATGGCCAAATATGGGGCACCAGAGATCATGTGAAAGTCAGTCCCCAGTTTCCACTTAACTGTGGAGGATGTTCTGTCCCTTGGCTAAATCTGGGTAGGGGTTTGATAATGACTGCACGTTTTGTCCTTGGTTGGTGCCTTAGATCAATCAGAACCCCTGGGCTCAGATCCACCTATCATAATGTTCCTCTTGTAGGTTTCTAGGACCCTCTGGATCCACCTACTTCCCTATCCCCTATATTTTTCTCACCTAGAGTCTCAATAGGATGTCCTCACCTCTATCCCACTTTCCTGGTAGGTGCAGACTTTCATGGGACCTGCCCCTTGGGCTAGTGTCCAGTTATAAGTGAGTATATACCATTTGAGTCTCTCTGCTTCTGGGTTAACTCACTCATTATGATCATTTCTAGTTCAATCCATTTGTCCACAAGTTTCGGGAATTCCTTGTTTTTAATAGCTGAGTAGTATTCCATAGTCATGTTTCTAAGTATAAGTCCCTTTATCTTTCTAGCACACCAGAAAGTGAATGTTTTGATATAAATTTCTTGAATTCTGTAATTAATAACAGTGAAGTCTATATAAAATACAATGTAAAATGTCATATATAAATCATGAAAATTCCCTCACAGATCTTCTATTTAACTTGGAAAGAAATCAATTACAAAAGCTTTATCGTACCTGCCTTACTTACTTTTGCTGTCCCTGTTATGACAGTGACAGACGCTGTGCAGAGGCAGCTGTTATGACAGTGACAGATGCTGTGCACGGGCAGCTGTAGGGACAAGGCTTTGCTCCTGCTCAGTTGTATTTACAGTCCATCATGGCAGCGAGGTCCAGGCAGCAGACCTGTCCACAGCCAGGGAGAGAGAGAGAGCAAAGGGCCTGTGCTCGGCCAGCGTCCTCCTCCTGTAAGCTCGGACACCAGGTCTTCCCATCTCAGCCCAGTCAGCGTAATCCCTCAGGGTGTGGGAGACTTACCCACACGTCCACTAATATCAGCGGTCTCACTGTTGGCAGTTTTAAACTCTACATCATATGCCACTTATTTTATTTTACATTTTGGGTTATAGAAGTCTTGCTTTATGTAATATATTCTTAAGTAGGACTAAATGAGCAGTAGTCAGCACAGTCATCAACAGTCCTCAAATATTGTATTTCACTTAGAAAGAAAGAAAGAGAGAAAGAAAAAAGAAAGAAAGAAAGAAAGAAAGGTAAGTCTGTCCAGTTTGCTATGTGTAAAACCCATTGGTAGAATGTAATGCTCTAAGTTTGGTGCCGCATAGTATCAGGGGCCTGTGAAAAAAGGTCCCATTCCTTCTCACTCTATATTACCTGAATAACAACTTAAATTATATTTGTTCGTTGGTTTATTTTTCTGCCTCCACTCAACCAGAATCTAAACTCAGAACGGCGCACATAGGATTGGTCAGTAAATGCTTGTTAGATGCTACTGAATTTCTGCCATTTGTGTTGCTATTTAAATACCGCTTTATTCTCCTTAAAGTATTAAATTATTTTAATTTGTAAATGTTTCTTTTCTTTAGAATTTGAAAGTATTCATGTTTTTTAAATTAAATTAGAAACTATAAGGAATACAGTTTTTAGTAACTTGAAATCAGTCATTCTTTTTTAATTTTTGAAAAGTTTTTATTTTTTGCTCATTTTAAAATTTTTATTATTTTTATTTTTAAAAATTTCTATTTTTAATTTGTTCAAGTCACTCTTACCTTAAGGGAGTTATCTGTGTTAGGCCCAGTGACAATAGAGATAAAATACTCAGTTCTTGTTTCCCAAGGGGACAGTGAGCTAGCTTGGAGGCAGACAGCACAAAACTGTTCATAGACAACAGGAAGTTGTCAGAGTGGTGCACATTCTGACTGCTCTTGGAGGTAGTGAAAGTGGAAAGCGTTTTTCGTTGGGCCAGCAGCTGGCCAGGCAGTAGCTGTGATAATTGCATCTTTAAGGATAGAAGTTTAAATGGATGAAATAAGGTGATGAGTGCGGCCTGCTGGTGAAGAAAATAGTAAATAAAGCAAGAAAGCAGAGGAGGCCTCCTTTCCTCCCCCTTTCCCACTCAGCCAGCACAAAAAGAAAAAAAATCCACATTTGTTTGCATTTTAAGACAAGGTCTCCTGTAGCCCAGGCTGGCCTGAACTTGCTGTTTAGCTAGGGCTGGCATTAAAGGGCTGGTCCTCATGGTACCACTTTCTAAGTGCTTCGGTGACAGCTGTGGAGTTTCTTGACAGAAGTAGAATGTTCAGCTTCTACAATATGAACAGTATCGGGTTAGAAGGATTCCGATTTGGTGCCTGACACCAGCAGTGAACGTAGGGAATCACATCCATAACCCAAAGAGAGAGACAGCGAAAGCGAGGGAGCAAGTGTGAGTCGTGGCATTCATGTGTGCAGCAGTGTGAGAAACCGGCTTGGAAGCCCGTGCTTTCCTCTCTAAGCCCGGGTCTTGTTTTGCAGCAGGTGACTCCTCACTATCTGTGTTTGTAGTGTCACCACACCTAATCTTGCTGCATGCATTCTCAAACTACACACTCACTCCACCACGCTGTCCCTTAGACCTTTGTATTCAGCCAGAATGGCAGGTTGAGTTCTCCACATGCGCCATAACGGAAATGACTTCACAGCTACATGTAAGCCAGTGCCAGAACTCTTACATGAGGGCCTGGAGTCAAGCCTCAGCACCACAAGAAATTAAAAAACAACAACAACAACAAAAAAAAAAACCCCAAAAGCTGTTTGAAGACATTTTTATTTAAATTCTTTATTTACAAGAGTGGAATGATTGAGCAAGAAATAGCCTTGAAGAAGCACTCCATTAGATCCAACTACACAGAAATACTGTCTCTCTTCCAGGTAACCCAGGCCCACACAGTCCCATGCCGGACCTGGATAGTGATGTGCGCCCCTCCATGTTGGGTCATCTCAGTCAGACAGCCTCACTGAAGAGGGGCAGCAGCTTTCAGTCTGGTCGCGACGACAGTAAGTTAGCACCTCTACCTCCTCGTGATCTTTCAGATCTGTATACTTTGAAGGGATGTGGTAAAAAGACCCCATTTCATACTTAAGAAAATTGGCAGGTGCCAAAAGATGAAAGAGAATATGACACTCCTCGCCTTGCTCCATGGAGTGGGCCCTGGAACCACACTGGTTTGCACAGGCCGGGATGACCAAGCAACCGTGTGTTAAGTACCAAGGGCCTGGACGACTGAGCAACAGTATGCTAAGTACTTGCAGCACATCCAGCACTACAGACTCTGTCTAGCAGTGTGTAAGCCTTCTCCAATGCTGTGAATTGAGACAAAGTAATCTACCCACTCATCTGCCATAAGAGATTTGGTGAATTAAGCTTTTGGAATCAGTTTGATGGTTTAAAAAAAATTATTGTTAAGTAATTTTCTCATCATAAAATGGTTTCAGTTATAATATGTATTACTAGATTTTAGAAGGGAGCGGAATCAAGAGGAGACTTGATACCCTAGGATCATATACGGGGGAGGAGGTCCCCTTCAGTCTCAGATATAGGGCAGGGGAATAGGGTGAAAGCGGGAAGGAGGGAGGGAGGGAGGGACGGAGGGAGGGAGGAAGGAATGGGAGGATACAAGGGATGGGATAACAATTGAGATGTAATATGAATATTATCAATAAAAAAAAGAAGGGAGCTGAGTTTACTTTTTGCTCCTGTTGGGGCTTTTCAAGTAATATTTTTTGTTTTTAAGTCAGTGATCAGTCAGGATTCCATCTTTTTCAGTGGTGCTGGAGAACGAATTTTGTTATCAGCTGCTTTGAGGTTCGTAGGTGGCGCAGGTATGAATCTGGGTGATGAGACCTGCATTGTTAGCTGTATGTATGCATGGGGCAAGTGCACAGTCAGACCATTCAAAGCTCTGCCTGCCTCTGGAGCCATAGGCCCTTGGGCTCTGTCCATGTTGCTTTCACTTACTTCCCAGCAAAGAATACCTGAGATAGGGATATACCTTACCTAGGTAAAACCTAGGGTGTTTACTGGTAAATTCCAACAGGCTTAGATTTGTCTCTATTCATTATTGGCTGCACAACGGGCCTTAACTTGGCCTTTTCTTTGCCAGCTAAAGGTTTGGCTTTTATTATTTATTTTTAAGTGTTTTATTTTTAGAATTTTTTCATGTCTTTGTGTCCTGAGACTCAAAAGAAAAAAAACCAGTTCCACAATTTTGAGCCAAATTTGAGGCAGGGTTTAATTAAATACTGACCAGGATGGACTTTGGTCAGAACCACCCCTGGTTTACCAGTGAGTGCCCCCCCCCCCCAGACATGTGTTATAGGAGTTTTTAAGGACAAAACCATATGGCCACCATATTTTCCCATGTGGCAATGTTATTTTTCAAGAACTACAACTACCAGAATTTCAGGAAGTTACCTGGGGCTTACAAATGCCCAGTGCCCCTGTAGGTCAGAAGAGGGTGTTAGATCCCCCGGAAGTGGAGTTACAGACAGTTCTGAACACCATGTGATTGCTGGGAATTGAACCCTGGCCCTCTGCAGGAGCAAGTGCTCTCCACCTCTAAGCCATTCTTCAGCCCCCAGGTTTGGTTTTTAAAAGAAAAACTAAGAATCCTGAGGATATGGGTAAAGCACTGTTTCCTGAGGCCTTGGCAGCTGCTCTACCCTTGCCCCTGCCTGGCATTGCCAGTATAATGCTGAGGGAAATGCCTCCTCATCAGAAAAAGGGAAGGGGCAGGGTCACTGTGTTCTAGTGGATTTGCTTTTTTGATTCAAATATCTATTTTATTCTTTTACTCTTTAGCATGGAGATACAAAACTCCCCACAGAGTGGCATTTGTTGAAAAGTTAACCAAGCTTGTGTTAAGTCAGTTGCCTAACTTCTGGAAACTCTGGATTTCCTATGTTAATGGAAGTCTTTTCAGTGAGGTATGTATATACTGATGGCTACAGGTGGAGATGCGACACTAGATTTCTGATCTTAACACTTAAAGGTTTTGAGCTTCTTTTTTAAAGTCTTAGATGTAGAAATCCTTTATCCATTTTCACATAATATTGAAAATTTATAAACTTTATTATAAAAAGATCACATACTAATATTAACGATTTTCACCATTTTAAGATCAATAAAATGACTTTGAGCTCATTATGTGATTGTCTGAGACTTAGTTTTCTTATCTGTAAACAGGGAATAGCAAGGTTCTCCTGCTGCTCAAGTGGTTCTCAGGGTTAAGTGGATGCACAGCTAAAGAAAAGGACAAGGAATTCAATTCAGAGAATCAGAATGAAGTGGAAGGTCAGCCAGGTCAAATTATGTGGACCAAATAGTGATAGACAAGGAAGGCCCTGGAGCTGGGGCACAGTCATCTGGCCCCTGGAGCTGGGGCACAGTCATCTGGCCTCTGGCCGTGTTTGCACATTTTGTAAACTGTTACTTTCAGATTCAACATTTAGTGAGTATATTCTTAATATATTTTCAATTTTTTCTTTGAGAATTTCACATATGTATACAATGTATTTTGATCATATCTATTTCCTTTCTTCCTCTAACTCACTTTGCTTGCCCACAACAGCCCCCTCCCAACTTCATCAGGTAGCCCTGATTGTCTGTCTCCCACCACTACCCACAGATGTCTATACATATGGGTATGGGGCATCCACTAGGGGCAGTTACAGCCTTCCAGAGGACATACCCCATATCTCACAACCAACATCTGCCAGTCGCTCCTCAGCTAGGGCTGGGTCCTCATGAGCCATCCTCGCTCCTGCTTGAATTTTGTAGGCTTGATGTTTTGAAAGGTGTTGGTCAAGTAACCACAGCTGCTGTGAGCTCATGAGGGTAACAGACATGACATGTCCAGAAGGCTGCATTTCACAGCGCTCTTCTTTGTCCTCTGACTCTTAATTCATTCTGCATCTTCTTCTGTAGGTATCCCACTTAGGGCCGAGCAGTCAATCACTTCTTTATGGCACTTTGACCAATGATGAGTCTTTGCCCATGGCAGAAAGAAGCTTTTGTGATCAAGGTTGAGAGCAACACAGTTGCTGGCCTGTTTCCTGAGCAACTGAAGTCATATACAGGAAGACTTTACCTGTGCCTTTATCTTGAGTGTGCTCCTTATTGTTTCCTCCAGCAGTTTTGGAGTGTCAGGTTTTATGTTGAGGTCCTTGGGCCATTTGGCATTGAGTTTTATGCAGGTGAGATAGAAGGATCTAGTTTCATCTACCTGTAGACATTGAATTGAATCAGTGCTGTTTGTTGAGATGTTGTCCTTTCTTCTTGTCAAAAATCAAGTGACTACAGGCATGTAGGTTTATATCTGGGTCACCTATTATTTTTCCATTGACCTATGCATCTGCTTTTGTGCCAGCATTGTACTGTTTTTATGACTATGGCTCTATAGTATAGTTTGAAACCGTACCTCCAGCAGTATTGTTTTGCTTAGGATTACTTTGGCTCTCTGGGAACTTTTTACTTCCATATGAATTTGAACATTTTCTTTTTCCGCCAAAGAATGTCACTGGGATTTTTAAGACTTTTATTTATTTATTTTATGTATATGAGTGCTCTATCTGCATGTACATCTGCAGGCCAGAAGAGAGCATCCAGTCACATTATAGATAGTTGTGAGCCACCATGTGGTTGCTGGCAGTTGAACTCAGAACCTCTGGAAAAGCAGACGTTGCTCTTAACCACTGAGTCATCTCCCAATTTTTAGGACTTTTAACAGGAAGGGATGCTGGGTTTTTAAAACCTTTTCCATGTCTATCCAGATGACCGTGTGGTTTCTATCCTTGAGACCATTATATAATTTATAGCATTGGTTGATTAATGCATATTTAATACTCTATAGATATCTGGAGTAAAACCAACTTGTTCATGATGAATAATCTTTTGAATGTGTCCTTTAATTGGTTGGTGAGTATTTTGATGATAATTTTTGGGTCAATGTTCATCAGAGAGATGTATCTGTAATTTTTTTTTCTTTCATCTTTGTCTCATTTTGAATATCAGGGTAATACTAGCTTAGCTAGAAGAGTTTAGTAATGTCCCCTTCTATTTATGTCATAATTTGAGAAAGCATTGGTATTAGTCCTATGGCATGATATAGATCTTTAAAATTATCTCACCTTGGTTAATTTTGGTAGGTCATATATAGCCAAGAATTTATATATATCTTATATTTATTTTTGGTTTAGTAGGGCTTTTTTTTTTTTTTTTTTTTTTTGGTAATACAAAAGATACCACTGAAATTCAGAAAATTGTTTTGTATCACCTAAAAGCAGTACTAAGTTGGTATCAGCTGAGTGATAGCTGCTTGTTTCATAGGCTCTTTGCTTGCAATGTGCATCTCCATCCTTTATCTGAAGGTATTGTCTATATTTTGAGAGGAGGTGCATTCCTTGGAGGCAACAAATCGATAGCCCTTGCTTTTTGATTCAGTATACTAGCTTGTGCCTTTTGAATGGGGAACTGACACCATCAGCATTCTGAATTCTGATTGAAAGATGTATACTGATTCCTGCCAACCTGTAGATCTTGTCCGGTTTTGCTTCTTCCCTTCTCTTGCTTAGCTATAGTTCTGGTGTGGGTTGTTCCTTCTGGTTGCCTTGTGAATGGACTTCCCTCCAAGTATCTTACGTAGAGCTTAGTGTCATAAATTCCTTTAGTCTGTTTTTATCCTGAAAAGTTGACTAAGTTATGACAGGTTGCTTTATTGATTTTTAATCTGGGTAGACACTTGTTGTCTAAACCATCTTGGCTTCTAAGGTTTCAAACTAATAGCTGCTGTGGTCTAGTGTTTCCCGTTGGCCTGGTGTTTCTCTCCTGTTGCTCTCCATATGCTTTCTTTCTGTTCTGTGTAGTTAGTGTTTTTATCATGACCTCAGGTAGGAGGCTCTTTCATGGAATTGTTCATCTGGTATCCTAAATGCGTCCAGTGTCTAGAGTGGCATCTCTTTTCCTAACTCTGGGTATTTTCTGTTGTGATCTCTTGAAAATGTTTCTTATGCCTTTAGGACAAGGTTTTTCTCCTTCTTTGCCCATCATCTTTAAGTTTAGGATTTTCAGAGTGTCAAGTGTATCTTCAGATGCCCGTTAGTACCTTCTTAATGTCTTAGTCCTTGTTGGATTGTTCAAGCTCCTCCACTTTGCCCTCAACTCCAGATACTGTTTTCTCCTTCTCTCACTTACTGTATTACTAAGACTCTACAGATTTTTTTTGAACTTAATTATTTTGTTTCAACATTTAAGTTATTTTCTCTTTGTTGAATTCCTCCTTCATGTCTTGTATCACATTCCCTATTTTTTTTTCCAGCTGTTTTCTTGTGTCTTTAAACATACCTCAAATTATTTTGCGTTCTCTGTCTGGGATTTCATTTACCTTACTCTCACTCTCACTCTCATTACTGTAGGGTTAATAATCTTTGGAGGAGCTATATTGTTTTATCTTATTCTATTTCTTTTGTTACTGCATTGGAATTTATGCATCTGGTGTTATTTTGCTTTTTATATTTAACTTTATCAGCTATTCAAGTATTTTCAATGTTCATGTGGGACTTGAGTATGGTAGAATTAAGTGTGTAGTTTAGAAGATAATTCTTTAGTCTAGGAGAATAATTCTTGAGTCTAGGAGTTCATGGTGTCTGGTGAGAACTCTGTATCATTCCTTGAGTAGGCAATTAAATGGAGAGCAGCCACATCTGTTTACTATTAGCACTGCGTAAAAGTCATATTAGCCAATTAACAACAGTGGCCCCTTTGACTTCAGTTGCTCCTGAAGGATAAACAACCAAGCATGCCATGGAGTAGACTTGGATTTTAGTTAATAAGATTAGGGGTGGGGGAGAAGGATAAGGATAAGAATGGAGGATTAGATCAACTTAAACTGAAGTGGGTAAAGTAGCTGGGATACTGTTGGGTCTACAGATCGTAGAGAGGGTTAAATATGTGGAAGGTTACAATCAAGAAGTAAAAAGATGGGGGGGGGTAAGTATGAGAGAAAGAAGAAAAATGTAGGAATGAGTGGATTATGTGAGGTGTGGCTGAAGAGTATGATAATGCTTTAGTAAGCTGGGTGGAGAAAATAAGGAGCAGTCCTAAGACCTAACTGAGCAGTGTACAAGCAAAAGCAAAACCCTCGAGGCAGACAGTCAAGGGTGTAATAGAAAGTATGCAGTAAAAAGAGAACTTACGAGTGGATTGCTGGCAGCACAGCTGCTCGGAGTTAAAAGGTGAGGTTCTCAGCTCTCAGACTCTAGCAGCTTCCTTGGGGCTGTGTGTAGAGATCAGAACAGGAGCCTTGGGTCTCTGCAGACTCAGCAGTCTTAGGATTCTGGTGTGTAGGAAGGGGAGGCTATAAGTCCTTTCCTGTAATTCCTTTGGACCTCTGCACTCCACCTTGGCCTCCTGGTCCTGCAGGTGTTGTGTATGTGAGGAACAGCACTTCCCTTGCAGCTTTTCACATTTACCGAGCATCTTAATCACAATATACACCTGTCCCCAGTTGTGAGGGTGTGAAAACTATGCACATCTAAAAGAAATGCACTTTGAATTTTGATTACTTTATGGGCTAGTGAAAAGTGGTGTTGCCATCTCCTCAAGTACAGATCTAGAGAAACAGCTGGTACTCTGATAAGCTGTGTTTCTAAGTTAACAAGAACACACCCCAGTGGTAGCGTCTTGTCTAAAATGCAGAAGACACAGTTTGATCCCTTGTGTCACGTGCCCCATAAGAATTATTCCAGTATTTGAAGTGAGGTTGGCCTGGAAGATACAGGTGCAAAAAGATTTAATAGCATTGGAAAGTAGTAGATTGATGAACTTCTACAGTAGCACAAAAAGATGTGAACGTAAATTAGTGCATAAAAAAAAAAATGAGTCCCCTAGAAAATGGATTTTAAGCCATGTTACTTATTTCCACCCTAGTGTTTTTTGATTATTGTTGTTTTCCTGGTCATTTCAACCAACCATCCCTCCCACCCTCTCTCCCTTCGTCCCCCCCTCCCTCCCTGTCTGTCTGTCTGTTTGTTTTTCAAGACCAGGTTTCTCTGTGTTGTCCTGGCTGTCTGGGGAACTCACTCTGTAGACCAGGCTGGCCTTGAATTTAGAGATCCACCTGCCTCTGCCTCCCAAATGCTGGGATTAAGATGCACCACTACTGCCCGGCTGGATCATTTCTTGCATGTGGCACATCACAAATGCTGAGTAGTTGCCTTGTATCTTTCTAGAGTCATAAAGTTGACAAATGGTTCCGATCTTCCCTATTTAAGTTAAAAGAGAATATACTTCCTTTTAGGTCCCACCTAATTAAAATAAATATAATAAATATTTGGTTGTAGATGAAAACTGTGACTTCATGACAACATATTGTTGCATTGAAAACAAATGTATTTTAATTAGGCTACTGAATTGGCTATGCCTATAATGTTTCTATCTGCTTATGTCCATAAATTTTCTTTATAAGTTTATAGTAACAAGTGTGATTCTTTCCAAAAACTCCACCTGGTTTTAGAGAATTTACTCTTGGAAGCTTGGAAGCCACAACAGAAAAGTAGCAAGAAGCAGAGTTGGAAAGTGTACCTACTCAGTCAGTCTATGAGTGAAACCAGAAACTTCATTAAGTGAGCATAGGGAGGAGGTCTGGAAATTTAGATAATTGATATTCTCTTATATAAGAGCTTTAAACGCAGCTCACTGTAAATGTCCTTATTTTTCTTACTGTGGAACTAACTGTCTTGGCTTATTAAGAGCTCATTTGTTACAAGTTTCTAGCAGTTTAAACAGTAGTCACTTCTTTAAACCATTTGGGCCCATGTGAATCAGAACAGTGAAATCTGCCGTTGGGCTCACCACAAACTGGTTTTGGTCTGTGTGTGCAGGAAAGAGCTGAGGCTTTACTTAACGAAATAGTTAACAGTGCTCTCTCACCTGTGGGTGCTTCAAATGTCGTGTATTTTAAAGCATCAAGTAATTGTTAAACATCAAGAACCAACATTTTGAAAGTCCCAGAACTTAAAGCAAATTTAAATATTATTCAAATACGTACCCCTATATTGATTGCCTATTTCTGTAATATCAAAACGACCAGAAACTGTTGCCATCACACAAAACTCTCAGCCCTCTGCTCTTCATTTTGTTGACAGTTAGGTCTCTAGAAAAGAGCTGAGTCCACCAAGCTTGTCGGAAGCCATTGCATAACATATAATATAGCCATGCCATAGCTGTGCCATAGGCATAGCATAGAATCATAATATGGCATATTATGGCATAGCATAGCACAGCGCAGCATAGCACAGCACAGCACAGCATAGCAAAACAAAACAAATATAGCATGCTGTAACCTGGTAGCTGGCCAGTCTGTCACAACAAGACCTGATACTAGGTGATTTTGGAAGGCATTTGGATCAGCACAGATTGAAGGTTGAGATGCTTTTGAAAGCATGCTCAGAACAGAATCCTAACCACGGTGTGCCAAGTACAGATACATACACATGTATGTACATGTTATACATTTGCACACATATAGTGTACTTGCATAAATCCATTCCAAAATAGTCAGATATCAGGTAAATGAAACAATGACTGAGATGAACTTTACTTTCTTCCCCTCGTGAATTAAAAGTTAGTTTTTAATAACTCATCCTAATTCTGTGAATACGTATCAAAGGAACAAAGCCGAGCTTGTAATGCAGGTGGTCAGTAATGGGATGCAGAGGAAAAGAAGGACTCAGAGGACATATCTTTCAGCTGAGCCTTAGCACGTGAATCAGACAAAGGAGCTCACACAGCACATGTGTCACCAAGGGGAGGCTCCAAGGAGAGACCTTGCATGCACAGGCCCTGGCAGGCTTAGGTGTCCATGGGGTGGGGTGGGCTGGAAGCACCGTGGGTCAGCTGCCTTTTAGAGAGAATCATGGGAAGAAACCATAGGGCTGTGCGTGCAAGAAGAATGGGAGTGAGAGAGGTGTTGTCAGTGGAGGTGGAGAGAAGGTAGCAGTGGTTTGCATTCAGAAGTGGTGTGCAGTTCTTGCTGGTGGATCCTGGGGGAGATGAAGGCAAGAGTTCAGATACAGCACTGCAACAGGCTTCTGGCTACACAGGGGCCACTCACAGACTCTTTCTCAGAGGAAACCTGGTAGGTTCCTGAGAACTATTCAAGAGATAGTAGAGAATTTGAGAACCCTGTGTGAGTCTTAGAGAGTCTGAGGTACAGATGCCCATACAGGAGATAGTATTTGAAACTATAGGCAACATTAGCGGAGAGGATAGAAGAGAGAAATATGTCCCAAACTAAGATCTGACAAACGGCAGAGTGTGTCACTTCACTCTGTGGGTGTGTGGGGGTGGGACAAAGCAGAAGGCAGGGCAGTAGAGCCTTGTGGTTTGGCTGGGAGGAAGAGAAACAGTTTTGATGTGGTACCTTCTTGGCTGTGGCAGCATCTCACCTGTGCTCACCTGCACTCTTGGAACCCTCAGGCTGGCCCAGAGCTTGCTCATCATTACTGGACACCTAATCTTGGCACTTCCCTGCTTACTGCACTTTGGGTATTTCTCATTTGTACTAAAAATAAAGAGATGGATGATCCATCTCATGTACATAATTTGGAGTGCAAAGAAATTGGCCATGAACTCAGGAGTTAGCTTTTTCAGTGATTATGAGGTAAACTTAGAATTAACATTTTTAAGTTTCAAAGTAAAAGTATATTTTTACCAAGAAAAAAAATGATAAAAGCTTCAGAGCTTAATGTGAAACTTTAGACACATGTGAGTTAAAGTGTGTATGCTGTGTGTATGTTGATTACTGGTTCTTAATCAGCACAACAGCCTAAGCCTTCTTTACTCCACATCACTGATGTTCATTCTGTAAACCAGCTCCACATGCTGGTCTCTAACGTGTGTAATGCAGACACAGGTAAAAAGCATTACTTACATTCTCACACTGACGTCAAGCTAATATTGTAATTATTTATGATATGCCTACTCTTAACTTGAAAGGTCTCTTGACATATCTTTAAACTTAACCAACAATACCTGAAGAATTTAGCCTCAATAGATGTTTTGTATTGTGTCAGCGAAGTGTCAGAATTTGTTCTGTGATGTTTAACTTTGTCAGTGCTTCTTTATCTGAAAAGGACATAAGCTTGTCCTTTCAGGGCATTTTATGTAGTAGTATTTGGTTGTCAGAACATTTGTTAATAAGAAACTAGCAGAAATCCAGTAAGATTTCTCTTAACTATGAAAACAGTCTTCCACGCATTACACTAAGTAAAGAAAAGCATAGGCTTTATGAGTAAACAGAAATAAGTATTTCCAGAATGGTAGAATGTATTCCCTCCTAAGGTACACTGTAAAGAAGACAATGATTTATAAATAAATATAAAGTGACAGATGTAGTTCTGTGTTTATAATAAATGCTTACCAAAGGGATGGAATGGATAATCTGGGATCTCTCCATTAGCTCAGAGTTTACCCTTCCTTTGTACCCTGCCAGATAGTAAGATGTGACGGGAAGAACATTATCATGGGCATGATGCACTGTGCTTCAATTGCACCGATTGTTGGGAAACAAACAAACAAACAAAAAACAAACAGCACAGCCAGCAGTTGACCTAAAAAATTCATAGTTTCAACTTGATGTTTGAGTTTGTGCATAGATATATACCCTCGTCTTAGAATAAGGGTTTTGGAATAAGGTTTTTTTTTTGGTGGGAGGTATGTATTAACATTTTGTTTAATCAGGTTAAAATTCATGTCTTCATGTCTAGATGTTAAAGCATTTCCTAACTTTTCTAAGTTATTTCTAAAAGAGAGTTAATATTTTTCTGTTTTTCAATTTCTAAGACTGCTGAGAAGTCAGGCCAGATTGAAAGATCAAAGACCGTAAGGCAGAGACAAAATGATTTCAAGGTAAGTGAGGGAGAATGTCGGCTTTTCAGAACGCTGGGCTCTCTTTGCCAGCGTTAGTGAAGACTTTACAGTTGAGAGACGTTTATCATTCAGTACAATCTTTATCACACTGATGATCATAATGCAGTTTTGGTTTTCATCTTCTAGAAAATGATTCAGGAAGTAATGCAGTCCCTGGTGAAGCTGATCCGAGGAGCCTTGCTCCCTCTCAGCCTCCGAGAGGGCGATGGGAGGCAGTATGGAGGCTGGGAGGTGCAGGCGGAGCTCTCAGGGCAGTGGCTCGCACACGTTATCCAGACCATAAGGTAAGCATGGACACGTGGGAGCCGTGCTCATTGAAAGGGCTCAGTGAGTTTGCGTATACTTGTTTGCTTAGTGCCTTTTGAAAACAGTCAACCCCTAGGGTCGTATGTGCTGCTTAACATGTCAGGGGAGAATCTATTTTCCAGCTCTCTGTCCTGCTGCTTCTATTTCTCACTTATAATCTAACCTGGCAGCTCATACGCATCCCTGGTGTGTGTACTGGGTGAGTGTTATGCCTTATGTGCATCCATCTGTTGCATAGACCCTGTACCACCCCTGCTGTGCTCTCTACTTTCAGCCTAATGCTGTTGCTCATAACCTCCACGCGGCCTATTACAGGACAGTCCAAGCAATGATAGGGATTGCGTGGGATCCTGTTTACTCACTTGTGTTGTGTTGTGTTGTTTTGTGTTTGCCAGGCTGACTTATGAGTCACTGACTGCCCTGGAAATTCCCAATGACATGTTACAGATTATCCAGGACCTAATTTTGGATCTCCGCATACGTTGCGTAATGGTAACCCTGCAACATACAGCAGAAGGTATGTTAGGAAATAACTTTTCCTGGGCAACGTTACCTGAGCTGGCTTCCTTCCAGTTTCCAAAGCCTTGAAAATAAACCAGTGTTAGGGAATTTAGCATGTATTTATTCATTTCTTGCTACAGAATAGAATGTATTCTCTTTTTTCAAAGTATCTTTTCAAAATAATTTAGTTGTTTTAAGACACTGTAGAAATTAAAGTAGATGCACTTGAAACTAAGAATATAAGAATATCTTTATAGTAAATATTAAACAAACTGCTGGATATGAAAGTCCATGTAAAATATGGACCTAGTTTTAAAACATCTAGACATTTTTTAATTTTAAAATTCACATGAAATCAGAACACCATTAGTAGTACTTCTATGGATTGTAGGAATTATACATGCATTTTGTTATACTTTAAATTTTTTCCAGAATTTTCTATATTGAACCACTGACTTAGGATTTTATTGCTATGAAGAGACACCATGACCATGGCAACTTTTAAAAGGAAAACATTTCACTGGGGCTGGCTTACAGCCTCAGAGGATTAATCCATTATCATCATGGCAGGAAACATGGCAGCATATAGGCAGACATGGGGCTGGAGAAGGAGCTGAGAGTTCTACATCCTGATCCACACGTGGCAGGAAGCGAACTAAGCCAAGAGGCCCAGCTTGAGCACATGAGCCCACCCCCCAGTAACCCACTTCCAACAGCAAAGCTACACCTATTCCAGCAAGGCTGTACCTCCTACTAGTGCAGTTCTCTGAGCCTTTGGAGGCCATTTTCTTTTAAATCACTACTGCAACCAAATGGTCACCAAGTTATTTTTATAAAATGACCTTTGAGGTTTTAAGTGTTTTAAAACACAAGAGTATTGTTATATCAACATAAGCCATTATATTCCGCCACCAAGATTATAAGTGAGGAGGGCCCTGCACTGTAGAATTTGCAGTTAATACAATGTGTCAAAAGAGAGTGGAATCCAGTTTAAGAAGGCAAACATTCCTCTTTGACTGCACCTAAGCAAGCCTGGCCTGCTGAAAGTTTGGGCAAGTGTCATTCCTCAAGTGAGAGTGAGCTACCATTCAGGAATAATATAAACTCCACTGCTATGCACATGTCTGCCACTGCTGGGGACAATACTGAGTATATAGTCACTGTTGTGAGGTATCTTTGCTCCTAGTCTAGAAGGCTCCAGATTAGGCTGTGCTGTTAAAAACAAAACAAAAGCCCATAAATATTTACATGAATATTTTGTTAGAAAATGTGCAGAGAAAAGAGAAAAAGAAAAAAAAAGAAAAAAGAAAGTGTGCAGAATACATTACTATTTCTTAAATCTGCCAATAGGTTGGTAGATTTTCTCTGTTTTACAAACTTATATAAAATAATTGAAAGCCACAACTCATTGCTATTTTGGTCTCTGTTGATGTTCAGTGAGACAATTATAAAAGAAAGTCTTGTGTTCTTGTTTCTACGTAGAAATAAAGAGGTTAGCTGAAAAGGAAGACTGGATTGTTGATAATGAAGGACTGACTTCCCTAGTAAGTTTGAATTATTTTTTGTTAATTGTCATTAGTGTTTGTTATACAAAATAAATGCTTTTATGTTAATAAGGATCATATTCATTTTATATTATACTTAAGTGTCTAGACACTGTAAAATAATCCTAAAATACTCTTTCTCAAAGTCAGTATTGCTTACTGCTGATCACAGACATTTTAAATGAGTGAAAGCAGTGGACTTATTTTAGTTAGAGTCATGTCAGCCTGTATCACTACTGTATTGCTACTTTAGTTTGCATTACTTTTTAATTAGATTGTGCTTAATTCCACACTATTAGCAACTTGAAGTCTTCAGAAAAGCAAGACAGGAGAATGATGTTTCTGTCCACAAAGCTAAAAGTAAACAAGCCAAGAAGCAGAAGCCACTGCAGGTAGATACCCAGGTCAGGCAGCAAACACCCATGATGTATTCAGTCTAGAAACATTATCTTTCTGGATGGGTTTAGAATTCAAGTACCTTTGAAAATACTTCTCATGGTTTTTCATGTTTTCATGTCTGTCTGAGGGATGCTCCTAACAGTCTGATAGGGACTGAGTCGCTAGTTAAATACAGAGGACACAGGACAGGGGTTGCCAGACAGCCTGTCCTGCATCCAGCCAGGGTCACTGTTTGCCTTTGTGACCCTCTGTACTGGTTTTTGTGTGGCTGCCCTGGAGGTTCCATCAAGCCTTGACCCTGTTAGGAAGAAAGTAAAGCAATCTCCAAGCAGCCACAGCCAGTCTCAAGAGGCTGTTGGCCAGAAAGCGTCCCCATGCCCCAGGAAATAGCTGCTCAGCAGGCCATATGGCTACTGCCAGTTTCTTTCATGTCCTCTTTTGCAAGGGGGAGAAAATAAATTCTGAGGATGGAACTTCTGGTTTCTGCCAAGAGTAAAGTGGCTTTGGCCCTACAAGTTATAAGCCACCTACATCAGGAACAGAGATCCTACATGGCATCTCCCTTTCCCGGGATCCCTGCATGGGTTCTGGTTAGGCTGAGTTTGGAAGCTGGGACTGGTTGTCTTCCTCTGAAGGCCGAGGCACTGCTCCAAGTCAGTGTAAATTCATTCAAGTAGACTTCAGGGTTAGAAAAGACATGCCTACTTCCAGTGTCATGCAAGACATGGGTTGGGAAAGTTCATTATTTTTAATAAATCAGTTATGATTTTATTTGGTTGGATTTGTTCTGTTGATTAAATTATTTGCATGTAAATAAGTATTCTTTGGTTAGTTCTTTCTCACACTAAATTCTTAGAGAAAGGATATATGTATTATTTAGCTCATCACTCTCTGAGATACATAGAAAATTATAAAATAGCTTTTATATTGATGATATCTTGAAGCCATTTGAATATTCTAGGTTCATTTCTGTTGCTGTGTTCAAATACTCTGACTAAACACAGCTTAGGGAAAGGGATTCTTCAGCTTACACAGGTCCAGGTCACAGTCCGTCATGAGGGAAGTCAGGCTGTTCTACACAGCATTGCCTTCAGTCAAGGAACTCACTTCACAGTCCGTGGAATAAAGCAGGAACCGTGGAAGAGGTTCTCAAAGACTGGAAGTGGACTCAGTTCCCACTGACTTTCTTGTACAGTTCAGAACAGCCTGTCTAGGCTGTGCTGCCCACAGCGGGCAGTGCCCTCCTGTATCAGTTAACAAGACAACCATCCACAGACATGCACAGGCTGATCTGATGTAGACAGTTGCTGAGCTGAGGCTCTCCTCTCAAATGGCTCTACTGTGTCAAGGTGACTGTTCAATAGCCAACAAAGAGATGCTGTCCTAAACCAGTTTTATTAAAATTTCTTCTTAAGCTGCCTAACATGGTTCCTGGGATATCTCACATTTCCTCTGTGGCTTATGTGCACAGCACACGCCACTCTTCTAAAGGATGCTGACATGGAAGTAACTGTACTGTACTCTACTGTAAGACCTGCCCTAGGGAAGACCTGGAATCTGTTTGGCCAGAGTCCCCATTTGTATGGCAGGAGCAGGTTGTCTTCACAGTGTGGGCTTAGAAGTAACCATGGGCCTGGCTCGGTGGCGCACACCTGTAATCCCAGCACTCAGGGAGGCAGAGGCAGGCAGATCTCTGTGAATTTGAGGCCAGCCTGGTCTACAAAGGGAGTCCAGAACAGCCAAGGCTACACAGAAACCCTATTTTGGGGCTTGGGGGAAGGAATTAAACAGTTCTGTACCCTAAAGCATGTTGTATACCATGTTATGTCCAGTTTGAGAATGTTAAAGTGTGTGTTTCATTAAACAAGAGAAACTGACCACCAGCAGCCCTCTGTGCATAGCAGCTGTTGCCTTTAGATCCCTCCTGCTCAGTAAGTCAGCATGCACAGCCTCCTGGGGCCTGCCCCAGTGGCAAGCAGCGTTCTGCTGGGTAGTGTGGTTACTGTAGTGGGGTCCTGGGAAAATGACTGGACTGATTCTTAGGGAAACATGGCTATAGTCTGCTTTTAAATTTGGATTTCCTTAGTGCCATTATAATCATAAGATATTAATTTTTTGTTTGACGGTGCCCTCCCTCCCCCCAACCACATGAGTACACATGGTTAAAAACTACTAAATAGTGGGTCATGCGGAAAAACAACGGAAATGGCATATCTGGAGTCAGCCAAAGCATCCTCCAGTCAATGTGGGTGAAGAAGGAAGCTATCCTGGTTTGATAGCTTGATGCAGATGGCCCTTGTAGCTGTTAAGGACAGAGCAAGAGGAAAGGAGGTCAAGACTTAGAGTATGAGCCTGCATCCCAGCTCTGGGCAGCTCTACCTGGTCCCCTGGGCCTCTGAAAGGGACAGAAGAATTTACATGTCCTTAACCTTTTTCTAACCCCTGGGAGGAGACTGCTTCTTCCTTCACGGAAACCATGCTGGCAATTCCCTGACCTCCCTGTGCCCTCAGCTCCTGTGGTTTCCTGCCACCACATATGCCATGCTGTCCTCACACCCACTTCCCCTGTTCTCAGCTACTCTGACCATCCTATTTAGAGAGAAGCTCCTCCAGCACCATTCTCCTATGCATTCCAGTATGCTATCATGATGTTTATTGATTAAATTACAGTTTCATTCTTACACAGTAAATGAATGAATAAATAAATGGGTGGATGGATGGGTGGATGTTTCGCAATTCGGAAAAGCATGTGATGAGAATTCTGCCTATCAGATCCACTCATGGGAACTTCACGTGAACACAGAACACAGGCACTAGGGTGTTGAGGTCTCTTCCCTCTTTCCTTGGAGTGTCTTTGCTTAAACATATTTGCAAGTTTCATCTTTTGACTTAGTATATGTAGAAAATGAGTAGCAAGACTTAGTTGACTGTTAAGGACTTGAACCCGCTCTAGGTGGTTGTCAGAGCGTTAGGCTTTACTGAGCATACAAGAGGCAGTCCACCTCGGATATTGAGCTCATCCTAATATGCACACAATGTAGTCCTCAAGTGTGAGCACCTTCCATGTGCTCCTTGTCAATTTGCTATGAAAAGATAATTTTGATGATATGTTTACTCAGTTCAGTTCTAGATGATTTAGATAAGCCTTAGTCTCAAAATTTATCTGTTTAAAACATGCTGATCTCAGCCTCCATGAGGTTAGATCTCTGGTCAGATTGTGTCCTGCTATTGGCTGTAAGTGTGGGCACTTGAGCTTTCTGCATGTCCAGCTCCATAACTACACCTTCCCAGCCAGGGCTGTGTCTGTGTTTAAGGAGGTTCTTCTTTTTTTCCAGCCATGTCAGTTTGAACAGAGCATCGTGCATTCCCTGCAGTCGCTGAAGGGTGTTGTGGATTGCAAGCCTGGAGAAGCCAGCGTGAGTTTCCATTCTGTTCTACCTGCTTCGTAAGGTCTTAAGACATCCCAGCCAAGTATGGTGGCCATGCCTCTAATTCCAGAACTCAGGGAGACAGAGGCAGGCAGACCACTGTGAGTTTGAGGCCAGCCTGGTCTACAAAGCAAGTCCAGGACAGCTAAGGCTACATAGAGAAACCCTGTCTCAAAAAACTCAAAAAAAAAAGATAGAAAGAAAGAAAGAAATCCCTGCTTGGGGATTGCAGTAAACAGTAGAGCCATCGTCAACATCTAAGAACTATTCTCTTACTAAATGTATTCCTTTAGTACCTATGTAACTAAAGGAATTATTTCCAGGGCAGGCTGAGCAGTTAAAATATGAGTCCAGCAGCTACAAGCAGACCAGGGTCCTTGTGGACTGATTGACTGACTGACTTGGATATTGTCAGCCACCTGGAGATCAGAGCCACCGTAGGTAGGAAGCCACCTAAAGCTAGCCCATCAGAGTAATGATGCCGATACCCGGGATGGTTTTCCATGCATTAGCTTTTATATCGAACTTATCAAGCAAAATGTTTTGTTTTCTTAGCAAAATCAAAACTGTTTTTTAATCTAAATTATTCTTCTTAGGTCTTTCAACAGCCTAAAACGCAGGAGGAGGTTTGCCAACTAAGCATCAATATCATGCAGGTAACTGAAAGCAGTGATGTAGGCTCTGAAGCCATGCATTGATTTGTCCTTCACAGTTAGTAATGTTCATATCACTGTTAAATACAGATTCTTTTAAAATCCCATCTGTATACATAAGAGTTTGGAGCAAGACAACAGATAGAAGTGAAAATTAGTGGAGGATCTGTTCCTTGTTGATTTGACAGTACCTGTGTGCTTCATCTACATTGTATTTTCTTGTCTATGTCCTCATGGTACTTTGTACTCAGTTCCTTTAGAGAGCAGAGTAAATTAAATGAAAATTAGTTGCTTGTGATTTACCTGGAGTTGTAGAGTTGTTTGATTGGGACCAGTGCATAAATGAAGTTGAGTATTTGTGAATAAGTAAGGAAAAGTAAAAGTATCTTTCTCCTAAAATATTTTCAGGAACATAATAATCAATTCAAACAAGGTTCCTTTAATATTCTATCACTTATGTAGTTAGACATTGATAGGGTATATATTGCTACCACTTAGCATGTGTAATCACACGTTCTCTCTCTCTCTCTCTCTCTCTCTCTCTCTCTCTCTCTCTCTCTCTCATTAGACACATTTCTCCTGCTACTTTATTTTTTATGGCCAGACAGTTCTGTTTTGGTTTAAGTAAAATTGCTTTCATATTCAAATACATTGATACCTGAGAATTCATATCACTAAAACTTACTACTTTTAATCCAGGTTTTTATATACTGCCTGGAACAGCTGAGCACCAAACCTGATGCAGACATAGATACTACTCAGTAAGTAAAAATGTAATGGATCTTGTTGATGTGTTTAAGAGTAATAAAATGTAAGCACATGCAGCCCAGGTTGCTGTGCACTTCCTGTGTGCTTGGCTGCCCTCCCTCTCTGCAGTCCCCAGCCTTCCTAGTCCATGCCCAACCCTGACTCCTGACAGACGCTTGCTCTTTCCCAGCTGTCTCTCTCTCCATGCTCTACACAGAGCAGCAACACAGAGTGCTCTTGTATTCATTTTCTAACTTAGCATTTTCTGGATGACACTTGGCATGTGACACTCCTGTGCACCTAAGCTTCCAACATTAACACAGATAGTATCAAAATAAGTCTTTGAATCTAATTGGCAATTTGAGGATTTTTCTGTTTCCCTGGCATTAACTTTTGCTCTTTGGGATATGAAACTGTCATCTCTACTGACTAAATACATTGTTTTAATTTGTGTGTGTATGTACATGCCCAGTGTGCTTGCATGCATGTGTATGCATGTTTTTGTGTGTGTGAGTGTGTGGGCATTTTATGGCCAGAAGTAGATGATGATGTTTTTCTCACATATGCCTCTGCCACATATTTAGGCAGGGTCTTTGATTTGAACCCAGAGCTCACTGACTCAGCTTGTCAAGTCAGCCCATTTCTACCTCCCATGTACAGGTGAGCTCTTGTACTCACTGGTACTTACAAAGGTGCTAGAGGTCTGACTCTGCTTCTCATAATTGGTACCCACAATAGTCTCTCCAGCCCCACATTTTTAATGCTTGTGGGTTTTCTACAACCTTTAAGTATATGGCTCATTATCTCACTAGAATGCTGTGTTACTACTCACAGCCTTGATCTCACAGGTTAAACCAATCAATCTTTCTGGTTACTTTGTTCAAATTCCTGTTTCATACATAGCTGGATTTTTAATGTGTATTGCAACATTTCTGAACTTGATGTTCTGCTGTATTCATTCAAATATATTTCATATCAGTTGGTGCTATTTTAATTACCATTTGTTTATATTTCAACTCTTTACATATTGGCATCTTTTTATTTTATTTCTATTTTAAAGTATTATTCAATATTCCATCATGTTAGACTTCCATATAAATTCAAGTCAGTCAAGGTTAAATAAAAATTCTGTTAAGGTGTTTCTTACAATTCTGTTAAATAATAAGTTAATTAATGGGTTAGTTGCCCTGCTCTCCCTTTTCATCTTTTTATGGTTTTGATTGCTTTTGAGTTGTCAACTAAAGTTTTTAGCTCATCAATAAATAGGTCACTGTGAAACGAGGCTTCAAGTCTTCCCCTGGAAACTCTTATAGTCAAAAAAATTTTAATTATATGAGTATTATTTTATATTTTCTGTTTCAGTAATTTGCTTTTAAATTTAATGAAGTCACTTGAGTATTGAGAATGCTCCCAACAAGTGTTATATGGCCCAGAGTAAGAGATAGTCCTTAGTACTTCCTTATGGAACTAGTAATTAAATACAAGGAAATCTACAGAAAGTCGCACAGCCATTTTCATCAAAACATTTGAAGTCATTGTACTTTCGAGCCAGTTTTAATTGTGACTATTCTTTTGCCTCTTCTGCATTTAGCCTTTCTGTTGATGTTTCTTCTCCTGATTTGTTTGGAAGCATCCATGAAGACTTCAGTTTGACTTCAGTAAGTAAAATGGCAAACACAGAAGTAAAGTGTGTCGTGTTACATTCACTTGAATGGGAAACATCATCTCATGTAAGATGGACACTGTGGGCACTGCAGTACACTTTGGTACTACATTACGTTCTATGGATATTTGTGTATATTTCACACTGAAAAAAAACCTTTAACCAGAGTTATATAAACAGATCCAACACAGCCTCTGCATCTTGAGTGCTAATAGCTGCCTCAGTTGTTCCCTAGTGCTGCAAAGTTGCCTGGACGGACTGGGAGGAGGCAGAAGGCAAGGCCTCTTTAGCCCGACACACTCCACTTTTCTCTGCTTTAGTTCTACAAGTCCCCTGTTTTATTTGGACATGGGTTACATGCCTAAGCCAAAATCAAATCCCTACAAGCAATCTGATGGAGGCATTTTCTCAACTGGGATTCCTCTTTGCAGATAACTCCAGCTTGTGTTAAATAAAAATAAAACAAAACAAACAATAACAACCGCAAAATTAGCAAGAAAAATGACAAGAGCTAAGAGAAACCATGACGTGGATTGAAATCAGCCATTCCATGTAAATCTAGGAAGACTGTAAGGTAGAAGGAGTGGAGCTGAAGGAACGAGCCTTTGACACTAAGACCTTACTCTAGCCATCTGCCCCAACTGTGCGTTTGTTTCCATTGTCTTTCAAAAGGAGCCTAAATGATACACAGTGACATTTCTCACCTTTGTTTCCTTCCTACCTCTCGGCAAACACTTTGTGACCCATCACCCATTTCCCCGCTGATTTGTGTGCACCTCAATTAGGAGTGCTACTCTGAGCCTCCCATCCCTCTTTAGGAATAGAGAGGAGAGCAGGATAGTTCCCTGTGACCCATTTCCAGGAGGTACAGAGCTGCCACCAGACTCTGCACTGTCCAGAGTTTTCACTTACTTTTGCTCTTCCCAGCATCTTACCTGTCCACTTACTTCCCAAGATGCATTCATTGTTTTCCAAAATTTGTTCCTATGTTCTTCCCCAATGAAGGGGTCTCATCAGATCTCACCCATTGTCTCAGAAGACTGAGATCCTCTCAGGGCTGTGCTATCCAGAAGGAAATGGGTAGCATTGGATAGCACCCCCTATTGATTTGATTTAAAAAAAAAATCTAGATTTAGAGTCCAAGGATTCTTACTCACAGCCTCGGGCGCTCTGAGTGTTCATTGCTAGTGCTCTCTGGGAGTACAGAGAAGCGATACATAAGGCCTGTTCCTTCACATTCAGGGATTCCTTCATATGGGTCAACTGAACTGTTAGGGTCAAAGGCATGTCTCTATACCAGGCTCAAGCGAGCTTCAGATTAACCATCCAAGTATAAAGATTAGATTGTTGTTATTCTATTGTTCTTCCTACTTTGTTTTCATATGATGTTTCACATAACATATAAGAACAAAATATACTTGCTAAGAGTTAGTCTTTACATCTCTGAAGTAGTTTTTTTCTCGTCACTTTGGAAAGGTTCCATAAATGCTGTAGTGAGGGAAAAGTAAGCCACGACAATTGGGGGACAGGGTAGGAAGGACTTGCAGGCTCAATCAACTGGAATGGAAGTTTGAGTTCTAAATGAAAGAGTGGTAAAGGATGGGCTTGAAGGCAGTTGAGGCATATGTGGGGTTCAGCATATTTGGAGTGGCTGTTGGAAAGTTATTTATTTCCCGTACTATAAAAGGGATATGTTATGATAAGATAAAGGTGGCAAAAGGGAAGATAGACTCACTATACCCAGGTTGCTTATTTTCTTATATGGTTCTGCCATGCATTCACTATAGAAAAACAGTGTCATAGAGTATGACCTCCTCTGGCCTTTTTATATTCCATTTCCTATCTAAAAGTTAATTCAGGGCCAGCAGCAGCAGCCTTTTGTTTGTCTGGGCTATTTAATGGCTCTCTAGCCTTTGATGTATGTCTGTTGATAACCAAAACTGGCAGTAAGTGGGCTAAGAAATAACAATTGTGATGAAGAATTGAGAAGATGTTGGGCACTTGACTGAGCTCAGAATTACCAGAAGATAGATTTGCTTGGTTATTGACTTTAGAGACTCTAGCTCATCCTTTGCTCCACGTGCCTCAAAGAACGAGAACCTGTGCTTGTCTGCTTTTTCTCCCCTGCAGTACTTAACTGTAAGTTACTCTGATTCTGCACAGAAAGTAAGCAAGTGTGGGTGAGAACTGTTCCTGGAAAGTGATTTTGCCTTAGTTTTAGTCAAGGATCTCTACTGAAGGCCTGGATGAGTCACCATTCCAGAGAATGCCTCCCACCTGTGGGAACACAGCCTCCGGGTGCCCTGAAGTGAACCACAGCCTCAGCAGAGCAGGGGCCATTCCTAGAACCTTATTTACAGATATGGTTCTTTGAACTGTGAAAAGCCCACTGTATTCATTAGCACTGCAATTGCAGTCTAATGATAAACAATGGTTTAGGCAGGAAGAGCCTTCAAGAATGTAACAGGAGAGGCACTTCCCCTCTCTTTCTCTTCTTGTAGGGATGTGGGGAGATGGGGATGTTGGGGGACAGGATGACAGGTGGGATGAGACTTGGCCTCAGGGCACTCACTCCCCACTAGAAGGAATGCATACAGGAAGCATTCCCACAGGCCCTCACAGGCAGGAACTTTTTAAAGGAACAAGGAGCCCTTCAGATAGACAGTATGACATTAAAATGTTCTGTCAAGTTGTAGAAGATTCACGAACCATTTTCTAATAGTTCCTACATTTATATAGTTATTCATAATATCAATGTGTGTGGCCTTTTGTGTATATAAAATAGTAAGTGAAACATTTGACTCTTCTTTGGGGGATATTGGGGGTAGAACCCAGAGCCTTGGGCTTTCCAGAGAGGGATCATTGCTGAGCTATACCCCAAGCTCTGCTTAACTCTTCAGTGTAAATAGAATAAGTCAGTGGAATTGTAATATGTTTCTCTGTGTGTTAATTTTAGGAAATAAACAGCCAAGAAAATCAAGGTGTTGGATATTGATGTTAAAGGGCAGAAGCCTCTAATTAGACTCAATGCAAAATGTAAGATCAGAGTTATCTCTGCCATTGGCCAGTACTATCTATGTCAACTTCTAATGGCTTGTTTGAATTGTAGGAGCAGCGACTTTTGATAGTCCTGAGCAACTGCTGCTATTTAGAACGTCACACCTTCCTAAATATAGCAGAACATTTTGAAAAGCACAACTTCCAAGGAATAGAAAAAATAACACAGGTAAGTGCTTTGTTATTCAGTAGGCAAGCTCCATAGCTCCCCTGCACTCCGGTTCCCTGGCCCCACACCCATTCTTCTCACCTCACCTACATGGGAACGATTTCCTTCCTCACTTTAAATTGTTAATGTAACACTGCTTTTCTCAGGAGCAAAGCTTTCTCATGGTTGAACTGGTTTACTTAACTGGATCTAGGCTGTTTAAAAGTCAGGCAAGAATCAGGAGAGAAGCATCAAACCTAAATCTTTAAGAGTTTCCTCATCTGACTCCTGCTGGGAGTGCCTGCAAGCACTAGAGCCACCCAGATCCTGATTGGATGAGGTGCTTCCTGCCTGTGCACTATTCTCCCTGTGACTTCCTTGCCTTTGCCAGGCTGCTTAAGCCTGCGCATGCGCACATCCTGCTCTCTAGCTGCTGGCCCCTTCCTTCCTGGCTCAACCAGAAAGAACTTCTGCATGCTTTGCGCCCCGCCTGCTGGATGTAGGCAAAAATGTACATGTACGTGCAGGTTAGTGAAGCCAGTTTCCTGCCTTAGGATGTTCGTTCTCTTGTTTATAGTTTTTCAAATAATAAGAAAAGGGGGGGAATGAAGTACCTTGTTAAAGGTCAGCTAGTTCCTGAGCAAAGTTTATCAGATTTCTAGGTAAAACTGTGCCAACCCCACTGCCTAATACCAGTGCACTTTTCTCAGTGAAGAAAACAAGAAAGATAATCATCTTGTTAATCATATATCAGAGTTTACTCTGAGTGGACGATCTACTTTTTATAAATGATGCTTCCAGTTTATAAACTAGGTTGGTTTGTTTGGTTTCTTTCTTTTTTTTTTTTTTTAAGAATGAAAAAATGAAAATGTCAGAGTGGGTGGCTCTGTCTTGTTTTCCTGCCTTTTCGTAAAGCTTAATCATCCTGCTGATAAATGTTATGACTTAAGGCTTTGAGGCTAAATGACTAGTTTATTTCCAGAAATTTTCATGTTCATAATTGCAAGATCTGTGCAACTGTTTTTTATTCGATAAAAT
The DNA here is from genome assembly GCA_907169655.1 of Acomys percivali. Lineage (NCBI taxonomy): Eukaryota > Metazoa > Chordata > Mammalia > Rodentia > Muridae > Acomys > Acomys percivali. Next base: position 63,123,344 of record OU015746.1, on the reverse strand, counting down.
AGTAATATGACTATACATACATATGAAGAACTTTATCATTAAAATGTGTCATTAAGAATTGCATGTGAAAGAAATGACATTTGATTTTTTTCTAAGTTTTTATGAAGTAATAAGTAGAAATTATGTTCCTCGGTTTATACTACTGAAAAGGAAGCAGAATGAAACTGACATAAAGGAGGGCTTGGTCTCTTTTCCTGTCTTTGTCTGAATCACAGAGAAAAGTAATACGAAGACCTGGGGACAGCTTGCAATAAGCAGTAGGCTTTTTGTCCAGTCATCGTTATGAGTTTTAAAAATGATTTCTTGACTGTCTTGAACTTTATAGCCGTGGCTGAAGTGAATGGAGTAACGTACCTCAGACCAGAGTACACCTGCTTACTGTACTGTGTGCCAAAGACGCTCTTGTTTCTATTTCATCAAGAAAGTTAAACCTCCTCTTTAAACCAGCCTGGCCTTGAACTCACAAAAATTCACCTGCCTCTGCCTCCCCAAGTGCTGGAATAGGTGGCATAGTTTCCTTGTGGGTCCCCTAATATGGGGATCAGGGGCTACTTCTGACATGGCCTCTGGTGCCCACTCATTGATCACATCCCCCTGTTGGGGCTGCTTTGCCAGGCCAGAGGAAGAGGATACAGGCAGTCCAGATGAGACTTGATAGGCTGAGGTCAGATAGTAGGGGAGGAGGGCTCCCCTTTCTGAGGACAAGGGGAGGGGGAGGCAGGATGAGAGAAAGGGGTGGGACCAGGAGACAGTGAGGGAGGAGAGATATAATCAGCATGTAAAGTGAACAAATTAAAATTTTAAAAAATATTTAAAAACAAATATACTTTCAAATAATAAAGAAAGTCAAACCCACTTGCCCTGAAGGAAAACAAAGGTCACTCACAGCCTTCTTTTCCACAGTTTTTCTCCTATGACACAACCTAGAAGCCTGCCAGCAAAGTCATAGGGCAGGTCACAGTGGACAGCGTTTCCTCTGTTTCTGTGTTTGCCCTGTCAGGTCATGCTGTCTCGGCGGACTCCTCTCACAGTGTCAATAGATGCCAGGCCTTCTCTCCATCCGTGCTGTGGGGGTGCTGGCTGGTGGGACAGGGCAAGAGGCCTCTCCACTCAGACTCCTTCCTCCTTGCCCTTCCTTCCCCCCACCTTTCGTTTTCTCTTCTCATTTTCTTTTCGTGTTGGTGCTCTCATAGTAGAAGCCTGAAAGCAACCGTTTCTAAAATGCCTTTCATCTTCTTTCTTTTCTAAAATTAATTATTTAATTTTCTCGTTTCAATTTTAAAATTTTATCATGCTGCACGGTCCTGGCATTCATGTGGAGGTGAGAGGACAGCTCCTGGGACTTGATTCTCCCCCTCTACCATATGAGTCCCAGGACTGAACTCAGCTCATCGGGCTCAGCAGCCAGCACCTTTACCAGCTGGGCCATCTCTCTAGCACCTTCATTTTGTTTTTTTTCTTCAAAATAGAATTGAATTACTATAGAAATAGTATATACATAATCATTCTTTATAGGACTTTATCCAAATGTGACAATCAATGCCATTTAAGGATGGAATGATTTCATAGATGTACTTTTATTTATTTTTATGGTTTGATGTGTATTGTATCCATATGTATGTGTTGATGTGTGTACACACCTCTCTCTCTCTCTCTCTCTCTCTCTCTCTCTCTCTGTGTGTGTGTGTGTGTGTGTGTGTGTGTGTGTGTGTGTGTGCGCATCATCAGGTGTCTATATCTATTTTCTCTCTTATTTTTTTGAGGCAAGCTCTCACTGAACCTAGCCCTCACCTATTTGGCAAGACTCGTTGGCCATCAAATCCTGGATTACGTGTACATACCACCACAGTCAGGATTTGGGCTTAGGTCCTCATGCTTGTACAGGGAGTTTTGACCTGCCTAGCCATCTCCCTAGCCCCACGTATATAATATTTTTTAATGTAGAATCTCTTGAGAAATAAATGAGGATGATATTTTAGTCCCATGATTTTCATAGGGGCTGAGGTGTAGAGTGTATAGACTTTGCTTAAAAGTAGTGTGGACTTGAAAATGAGTCTGTTGATTCCAAGTCCTGAGTGCTTCCAGCCTCGCACCATAGCCCAAGATCAAGAATGGAGCCAGTCTCATAAATGCCCCAGAGAAAGGAAAAGTGGGCTTGAAGCTAATATAATGGATGTCATTTTAACCTTGAGAGACACTGAGTGGTGATTCATTAGATAAGAATGTACAAGTGGTCTTACCCAGTAAGGTTCCACCTTCTAGTGAGCCCCTTGAGGGACACACAGGCCTCTGTACCTCCTGGGTCACAGGTAGCAAGTGCTGTGTGCCTAGAAAGTTCCACCTACTCATCCGTTTTCTTGATACACACACACACACACATACACACACACACACACACACACACACACACACACACACACATATATTTGTTAGTGATTCTTTGTGAGTTTCCCATCATGTACCCCAGTCCCACTCACCTCCTCATCCCTGCCTATCTACCTTTTGCTCTTGTAACTTTACTCCCAAAATGAAAATACACACACAAACGAAAATAAAGTATAGAAAAATATCTCACCATGGAAGCTGTAGTCTATCACAGTGTATCTCACAATATAGCCCTCTGTCCACATACTTGCAAATGTTTATTGTAATGACAACTATATTTTTGAAAAGGAGAAATAAAAATAAATACCATCTGTAAAATGTTTATTGTTAATAAGAAGTGATTACTTCCGACTTGTGTAGTTACCCCCTACAGTTAACCTAGACCTTTTCCTAATCACTTCCCCCCCCCCCCCCCCCCCCCCCCCCACACATCAATACCACTTCACTACCCGACATGGATCCAGTTCCTGTCACTGACTTCTTTTGGGACCTAAAGAATTGTAATAAATAGCCACGTTGTTTTGGGGGAGATGATTACATTATGTTTAGACCATGATGTCCCAGCATGTTTTTAAATTTTTATAGGTAAAAATATCCATTTATATGTTTCAATTTGCATGCCTTTTCTTTTGGGAAATGAGTGCTTTTGCATTTTTATTGCCTGTGTTGTAGAAGAGATAGCTTGGAAGCATTTAGAGACCAAGAGAGACACAGAGCTTTGTTCTGAGGATGGAGTCCAGCTATAACAGAGATCAGATTCCTCAGGAGCATTTGGTGGGAACATCAGAGCTGTATGGTTGATAAGCCTTAGTTTTATTTTATTGTGGCAACTATAATGATGTAATTCTGAGGACATTTTGTTTGTTTGGTCAGTTGTCTTTTTTTTTTTTTTTTTTTTTTTTTTTGTATTTTGGCATGTGGCAGCTGATATTTAACCTGCATCAGTCATAAGGAAACAAACAGCTCTACAATTGATTTAGCATGTGCGTAATTGCTGATTCTTCCTGACTTGAGAGTATGGGCACTGATCAAGTCTGGTAGTAAATGCATTGCTGAACTTTTATTTAAGCTCCTAAGTTCAGAAACTCCACTCAGAAGGGTGAGGAGACAGTTTCTTTTCATCACAAATCCGGGAAAATCTGTTATATCTAGCAACCAATTTAAAGTATTTCTTATTGCTTGAGCTCTTCATACTACATATAATAATATGTAGTTCATTAGTTTTAGCTTAATTGAGTATGCTTCTTAGATATGGAGTCCACATGAATTTGTTGATGGGAATGAATGCCGCTTTGTTTCCCTCCTGCTGTGTTTTCTATGTCTGTGCTTGTTTTAGCTTCCTCATTGCTTCATGAGAGTATATTAACTAAATTTTGTTAAGTTTGTTTTTTTTTTTTTAACTCATTGATTCTTTGTGAAGTTCACATCATGCGCTCCAATCCAACTCATCTCTATGTAGCTGATGTTTTGGCTATTTTGTGGGTTCTTTTATCTCTATTCCACCTTTCTCCACCCTTATTAACCCCCTAACACCAGGTAAGAGAGAAAAGGATAGAGGGGAAAGGAGGGTGATTATTGGTAGACTACTTCCTGCTGAGTAGTGGTGTTGAATTCCTCAGGGCAAGTTTGGTCTTCAAGGTTAGGATATCATTTTTCTTCTTCTAGTTTCTTTGCGCATGGCCTCTTAACAAATGCAACCAACTGCATCCAACCACCAACCAGTCAACATCAGTAACAGCAGCAACTCTGCCTCTTAGGGCCCTACCATATATATATCCTCTGAAAAGTTCCCAGAATTCCAAATGTCACACACTTACAGAAACTATCTGTAGCCTGCAAACCCATGTCCCTGCTAGAGCATGAGGCAAATCATAGTCACCTGCTATGAAACAGCTTCTTACCCTCACACCTAAGATTAAAATGAAAGCACATTCCCATTATGGAAAACGTTTCTGTGGGTGTTTGTTTGTTTGTTTGCATTTCTGCTTTTAAAAGAAACCAAAATTACAAAATTCTCACACTACATCTCCATGTTCCTTCCTATCCACCCCCCACCCGCACAACCTCCCCCTGCCCCAGCAAAAAAAACCAAAAAACAAAACCAACTAACCAGCCAAACAAACAAAAAACCCATCTTCTTGTGGAAGTTAGTGTGTGTCACAGTATGTCACACAGTATACCATTTTGTCCACACATTTTTACTTGCAAATGTTCATTGCAATGAGTTATTGGTCTGGTTCAAGGCCCCTGGCTTCTGCTACACTATCAATACTGGATCCTCACCACTACTCTGCTGTTGTTGCCCTGTGTCATGGAGAGTCTGCAGCTTTGGATCTGCATGACCAGCCCTATCATGCACTCCAGCAGTTCATTAATGGGGTAGATGTTGAGGTGGGCCAACTCAAAGTGCTGGATCTGGGCCTGGGTGGTAGCTGAGTTGGTCAGCCCACCAACAAGTCTGCACCTGCAACACCAGCTTGAACTCTCGCATGCTGCCCAGGTGAGGAGTGGGGCCAGCTCAACACAGTGTTTGGATATCAACATGGCCTCCAGTGGCAGCCCAGCCCAGGGACATCTGCATGGCCTTTGGTGCTAACATGGCCTCAGACAAAAGCACAGACCCTGGTTGCAGTAGGACTGTGAACCCAGACATGGCCCCTGACAACAGCATGGGCCCAGAAGTCACCATGGCCTCAGGTGGCAGCACAGGCCACTCAGATCAGCATGGTTGCCGTGGCAGCACTGACCTCAGATAACCACATGGTCTTGGAAGCAGCCCAGACCATTGACATCTGGGTGGCCTTTAGCATCACAGGCCACAGATATCAGCACAGACCATGGATGATATGACCCTTGGTGCCAACAGGGCCCAGACGTCTGCATGGCCTCAGATGTTTGCACAGGCTCCTCACATATGCCTGTTCCTCACCACCATCAAGTCTCCAGTTCTACCTTTCTCCATGGTGTATGCAACCTTCTGCTTTGCTTTCTCTCCCATCTCTCCACTGTGTACTCCCATCTTTCTCTTCTGTCCATCACACATTCACTCATTGTAGTGACACCAATGGTGGGTGCTTGAGTGTCTTTCTTCCAGTCACCCTGGGCTGGTGGGGCCAGAATGGTGTTTGGGTATCTTTCTTAAGAAGCTATTTTTGTACAACAAATTACTTGTAAATTAATTCATTTAGAGTTTAAGTTTCTAAAGAAATATAATTTGAGCAAATGTGTTCTCTCTTACCAAATTCTGAGCTAAAATTTGACCTTATTTAGGTTCCTTACATTTCTTCTATATATGGGAAAGGCAAAGGCACATGGATAAATATACAGTTAGGGCTGGAAGTTGTAGCCTAGCAGCAGGGTAGGCTTGCCTGCCTAGTGGTTCATCCACAGTACCACAGAGTAGGAAGGGGAAGAGGAGAGGAGGGGAGGGGAGGAGACCTGGGAGACTGGAGATAGGAGACAGGAGGAGGACAAGGAGGAAGGAGGGAGGAGGAGGAGGAGAGTGAGGGTTGGTGGTGGGATAGAATATACATTAGTCATTGACTGCATGCATGTTCTCCAGTGCAGACTTAAGAAAAGGAGATGTAAGGTTCAGGCACAGGACATGCTTTCAGAGGTAAGAGTGACTGGACTGCCTTGTGTGTCTTTAGAAAGATAGGAAAAGGTAGAAACAAGTGAGTGAAATGTATGATTCTCCAGGGTAGGGTGTGAGGGTCTCCAAGTTAGAAGCCTTGAGTCTGAGCCTTAACAGCACCGATCTCTCACCATCTCCACAGTACTTGTGCACTCTGACCACATGGTTTTTGCTTCCTAATCATCCTGGCACAGTTTCCTTTGGTGATCATACAGCTTTATCTATCACTAAAGCCTATGCTGCCCAAATGCTTGAATCCTACACCTCATCACTAGCCTTGGTATCCATTTCCTACCACACAGTTTCACTAGAAACTTCCAATGGGATTTTAAACCATCTGACCAGCATCTATAAACAAAATCACCTTCCCTTTTGTTTTGATATCTTTCCTATCATAATCAGTCACCATTGAGTCAGTTAGCCAGCCAGCCAGAACCTATGAATTGTACCCATTTCCTTATTGATTCATTTAGCTGTTTTAAGTGACAAATGCAAATGATGTATATGTGTAGAGCACAGTGTGCTGTTTGATCTGTGTATACATGGTTGAAAGATTCAGTTAATTGGCATCTCCCGCCTCTCACTAGCCATGTATTGTGGTGAATACATTAAAAATGTATTCTCTGAGTAATTTGGAAAGCTAAATAAATTGTTAGGTACTCTATACAGTTGTTCCCTGAAACAATGTCTCCAATCTGTGAAACTTCGTGCCTTTTATCAAACTTCTCCTTTTCTCATACCCTCACTCCATCGCTTCTGGACTACTGTCTGTTTTGTGTCTATGAAATTGACTTTAGAAAGATACCTATTGTGCCTACAGATGAGATCACACAGTATTTGTCTTCCTGTGCCTGGCTTATTTCACTAAGTACAGGGTCTTCTATTTTCGTTCATATTATTGCAACTGACAGACTTTTATTCTATATGGCTGTCTAGTAGTCCACTGTGTATATGTCCTCTATTTATTCATTTGTTTTTTATGTTTTTTTTTTTTTTTAAAACAAGGTCCTATATTTTAGTTTGGCCTCAAACTCAGTATGTAGTTGCAGATGACTTTGAACCTTCTGGTCTTCCTGCCTTCACTTCCCAAGTGTTGAGATTATAACATACATAAATATAGCCAGTTTTATGCAGTGCTGAGATCTGAACCCAATGCATGCTAGGTAAGCATTCTGCCAACTTAGTCAATCCCCAACGCATACATATTTATTCTTCTGCTAATGGGAATTGTTCTTGACTGTATCCCTTGTGACAATTTATGCTACACACTTGTGATCTTAAGCTCTGGACCTTCTGGATCATCTTCTAGTCCTTTAAATTGCAGTTCCTGTCTGGAGTCTGTCCTTTCTCCTCATCTGACCTGTGGCATCTCAAGAACCTGCTTTGCAGATGTATTATTCCACATTTTATTATTATTATTATTATTTCTTTAATTCAATATCCAACTCATCCTTCACAGAGTATCCAGAGAGCTTCCAAAAAGAAATCTGACTTTACGGTCCTTCCTCTTTCCCGTATTTCTGATACTCTCCTTGCTTGAAGAACAAAACGTAAATGTCCCTGACTGATGTTTGTAGGGGCGCTGATCCATCCCCCTGCCTTTACAGTGCTATCCTTTAGCTCATTTCATGCATCCGTCTTTTTCACTCATTTGTTCTTTCAACCACTCATTCAGCACCAGCTTTCTGTGCTCTGTTGGAAGAACATTTGCCTGTGGCTTGCCCTGTCTGTATAGAACACCCTGTTTTCATCCAGTCTCAGCTTGATAGAGTCTTGTTGCCCTCTGAGCCATTGCAGATGTAGATGTCACATCCTGCTTCTAGCTTCTCGTGCCTTCTTCTCTCTGTTCCCCAGAGCAGGAAACAGATCATGTCCTTTTCATCATAGGGTGTCTCCTTCCCACCCCGGATGGCACCTGACCTATTCTGATTAGCTCAGTGACCATGAAACTTCCTTGTTTAGGCCCCACAGCACCTCAGCTGTTGCCATTGTTAATTGAGCCTCGTCACTAACACTCAGTGCTAGTCAGGGAGAGTTCTTTAGCTTTCTCATTTGTTTTATCTTCACTTGTGTCTAATCTTGCTGAAATTTGCTGTTCATTGGAATCATATTTCAGTTAATTCTCATATCTAGAAACTTGGGTTTTTTTTCAGGGGGAGGGGTTGTAAGGGAGGGATAACAACTAATTTACTGTGGAATAATTCCAAACACCAGTGGAGGAGGCAATTGGCAGTAAAGTTCTTCATAGTATCCTTCAGATGGGTGTGAGGGGCCAAATCATAGTCTATGGAGGTATGTGTTTATGCCATTAAGGGGGAGATTGGAACAAAGGAGTAGAGCCTAATCCTCAGGGTACTGGCCTATCAACCAGTCACAGAAAGTGAATACACTATTTGGAGTGTAGGTGTATTTACCACCCAGGTTTAGTAAGTCACTGAGACCTATTGCAAGGGAAGGCTAGTGGCCAATCCTTAGACTGCCATGTATGTGCACCCTGCTTCATCCACAGTTCATGGTTTCTGTTAATAGTGACTTCTCTTCCTATCAGTTAGCTTCTTGTCCCAAATTAATTTCTGAAGCTTTATTTCACTGATACATGTGTGAGAGTTTGTGTGAGTATATGTCATGTATGTTAGGTACCCACAGAAGCCAGAAGATAGCTAATGATCTCCTGGGTTTAGAGTTCAAGTGGTTGTAAGCCAACCAATGCAAGTCCTGGGAACTTAACACTGGTCCTCTGCAGGAACAGCAAGTGCAAAGCTCTTTAACATAATGGCCTTAGTTGGGTGTGGTGGTGCACGCCTTTAATCCCAACACTCAGAGAGGCAGAGAGATCTCAGTCTGAGTTTGAGGCCAGCCTGGTCTACAAGGCAAGTCCAGGACACCTAAGGCTACACAGAGAAGAAGGAGGATTAATTTTCAATTTTGTTTGCTGCTTGAAGGAATTTAAAACATTAATTTTAAGCCATTCTTGTAAAGTTCTCCTTTTAAACATCTGTAGCTCAAGTGTCTTTACTCACTGCCTTATTTCCACATATGTTTAGAGTTCTTGCATTTTTTCTCTCAGCCTCTTTTTTCACTTAAGAATTTCTTGTTGTGGGGTGGGTAGAACCTAGTAAGGGTCATCCAAGTCCTCAGGTATGCTAAGCACATGCTCTTCCACTGAACCCTCCCCTTGTCTAAGAATACTTCAAAGGGTCTTCAAACTGGAGAGTGGTTAAGGAGACTTGGTTTTCTTACAGAGGACACTGCTTTGATTCCTAGCACCCACATGGCAGCTCGTGCCCATCTGGAGCGCTGGTTCCAGGAGATCTGCTGTCCTCTTTTGGCCTCCACAGGCACCTCCATACAAGTGGTGCACATACATACATGCAGGCAAAACACATAAAACAAAACAACAAAAAAAGACTTTTTGAAAAGAATGCTTATTTAGAATGTATATTTCACATTTCCAAGGTGGTTCTAATCTGTTAGGTTACGTTTTAGGTATAAGTCATGAAGTAATTTGGGGAGGAACTTGGATTTGATTTTCACCCACTGCCTTCCTCAGCTGTTCATCTTTCGCAGTCTGACTTGTTTTCTTTAGGTTAGTGTCTTTCTCACCAATGTATGTGATCAGGACTGACATGGTTCTGAGGTTCAGTTCTTCTACTCCTGTAGATACTATTGCAGTGGTCTCAGGTTTGGGGGTGGCATTTCAGAACCCACACTGATCTTTAATTCTCTGTAGGTTTTACTGCTTTCTTCTGAAAAAGTGAAGTCTCACTCCCACCCCCATATTTAACTTAGAAACTGCTAACTCGTATAGTATGCCCCTGCTGGGTATGTACAATGTCATCAGTCTAGCTTGTGCTCAGAAATCTACTGTAGTTCACACTCTGGATCAGATCCAGTTAAATTGTCTTCTTTTGCTTCTCTACTTGTTGGTTCTTCTCTCGTTGCTCATGTACGTCCATGTGAATCTCTGTGCGTTCGTGTTCTAAGGCCTTCTGGAACTAATCTTGCTTCCCTGTTTCTAACTTAAGCTTTATATTTCTGCACATGATACTTTGTGCTGTGAAGGACAGATTACTTTTCACTTCAGTGTCTCTGGAAAGTGTGTGTCCTGTTTCTGTGAAACCATGTTCTATGGTCTGCTCAAAGCCTCTTCTAAAGGATTCCCGTTGTGTTCTGTTCCTGCTGTCACGTTCATCACTGCCTCCTGAGTACTTTGCTTCCCAGTAGGTGCACTCCTTAAATGCACATTCCACTTTCTTGTCAGCTTGTTGAAATTCAGGTCTGGTGTTCAAGAAGCCTGTGTCTTTCAAGTAAATGATATGAAAGAAGATTGCCTGTGCTCCCTTGGTCAGCATACTGGCCCTGTCAAATGGCATCTTAGTCACTTGAGTGCCATTGAGACCAAACCCACTCCTGTAAGGCTGATGCCAGCCTCTCTGTCTGTTTTGTCCCTACTGCCAGTAGCAGCCACTGTTGTCCTTTGCTAAACTGTACCTAAATGTGTGCCTCTCTGTAGTACTCACACCAGGACTGTCTCGTAGCATCTTTGGTCTGTTGTTTGAACCCTGAGGGAACAAGACTTGGTGTCTCCATGGAGTGACTGTAGGACAACTCAGACTGCTCAGCACTAAGACACAGCTCAGTCATGCAGACATGTGATTGGAGGAAGCCTGGGCAGGCACAGACAGGTTGTTAGGACAGGACGCCTTCAAAGGATGTCACTGATGTGGAACACTGCAGTCGATGTCCTTTGTATTGAAGGTCACTGGCTGTTCAGCATTTATACTGCCAGTTTGGTCTGCCTACCAGAATTAAAGTTTAAAGTATTCTGTAAGACAACCGGTAATCCATAGGTGGGAATTATTTCTTAACGTGTAAGATAAGATGGAAACCTGAACTTTATAGAAAAATTCTTTTAAAAATATTTTGGATATTTACTTGTACTATTTTATTTTCCCTTCATTCTTAAGTTGGCATATTTATATTCTTTGCCTTATAGGTTAGCATGACATCACTGAAAGAACTAGACCAACGACTCTTTGAAAATTACATTGAGCTAAAAGCAGATCCTATTGTTGGATCCCTGGAACCTGGGATATATGCCGGCTATTTTGACTGGAAAGACTGTCTGCCTCCAACGGGTACGTCTAGAAGCATTCTTGGCCTCTCCGAATGCTAGCTAGGGTAATAGGTAGAAAGGCTTCTGTCAACCAAGATGTAGTTAAACTGTTCTTCTTTATATTCATTGTTTCCTGTTCTTACCAAAGACAAGACCATTTATTATTTTTACTTACTGGTTCAAATCAATTTTTAAAAATTCTTCCTTTTTAGAAATGTATTCCTCTCTTATATATTATTGCATCCTGATTGTAATTAACCACCCTTTCCTCCCCCAGTCTTTTCCCCTCACCTTCCCTTTCCCACAGATCCACACCCTGTCCCCTGCCTTTCCTCAGAAAGGAGCAGGCCTCGCAACGACATCAACCAGACAGGGCATGACAAGCTACAATAAGACTAGGCACATACCCTCATATCAAGGCTGGGCGAGGCAACACAGTGTGAGGAAAAGGGTCCTAAAGGTGGACAAAAGAGTCAGAGACAGTTGCTGCTACCACTATCCCACAAGAACACCAAGCTACGTAACCGTAACATATATGCAGAGGGCCTAGATCAGATCCATATAGGCTTCCTGGTCACTGCTAGCCCCCTGAGTCCTGGTCACTTGATTCTGTGGGTTGGGTTCTTATGATGTTCTTGATCCCTCTGGTTCCTCCAGTTCTTCCTCCTCTTCCTCTGCTGGACTCTCTGAATTCCACCTAATGTTTGGCTAGGGGGGCTCTGCATCTGCTCCCATCAAGGGCTGGATGAAAACTCTCTAATGTCGATTCTGCTAGGCTCTAAAGACATTCTGCAGGCAGCACCAACTCGTAGGTTGAAGGTTTTGTGCCTGGGTTGATGTCCTAGTTGAGGCCTAGCCTGGTTGAGGAGGCAGTTGGTAAAGGTACCTTGTCCTCTATTGCTAGGAGCCTTTGCTATGGAGTTATCTTAGTACCCCCTAGATGTCCCCGCCCTCAATTCCAGTCATCTCTCCCTGTATTCTCTCTGTCCATCTGCCCCCACCTCATCTCTCCGGTTCCCATCCTCTCCCTGCCTTCCCACCCTGAGTCTACCACAAAATTTATACTGTTTCCTCTTCCCAGGGAGATCCTTGCATTGCGTCTTAAGTGCTCCTTATTATTTAGCCTCTCTGGATTGTAGCATGATTATCCTTTACATTTAACATTCACTTATAACTGAGTACATGCGATGTTTGTCTTTCTGGTCTGGGTTACCTCACTCAGGATGATGTTTTCTAGTTCCATTCATTTGCCTGCAAATTTCATGATGTCATTTTTTTAATAGCTGAGTAATACATCATTGTGTAAGTGTACCCTATTTTCTTTATTCTTTTTTCAGTTGAGCATCATCTAGGTTGTTTCCAGTTTCAGGCTATTATAAATAAAGCCTCAGTGAGCATAGTTGAGCATATGTCCCTGTGGTAGGATGGAGTGTCCTTGGGTATGTATATGCCCAGGAGTGGAATAGCTGTGTCTTGAGGTAGATTGATTCCTAATTTTCTGAGGAACCTCTATATTGATTTCCATAGTGGTAGTACATGTCTGCACTCCCACCAGCAAGGGAGGGCTGTTCCCTTTGCTCTGCATCTTTGCCAGCATAAGCTGTCATTTGTGTTATTGATCTTAACCATTCTGATAGGTGTAAGATGGAATCTCAGAGTCATTTTGATTTGCATAGCGCTGGTGGCTAAGGATTTTGAACATTTCTTTAAGTATTTTTAGGTCATTTGAGATTCCTCTACTGAGAATTCTCTGTTTAGATCTGTATGCCATATTTTTTAGTTTATCAAGTTTTTTATGTATAGTTTCTTGGTTTCTTTCTGTATTTTAGATATTAGACCTCTATTGAATATAGAGTTGGTAAAATAAAATCTTTTCCCATTCTGTAGGCTGCTGCTTTGTACTATTAATGATGTCCTTTGCCTTATAAAAGCTTTTCAGTTTCATGAAGTCCCATTTAGTAATTGTTCATCTCAGTGCCTGAGCTGTCAGTGTTGTGTTGCAGAAAGTTGTCTCCTGTGCCAATTCAACCAAGGCCATCCAGTTTTTCTTCTATCAGGTTTAGTATATCTGGTTTTATGTTGAGGTCTTTGATCTACTTGGACGAGTTTTGTGCACCATGATAAAAAATGGACCTAACAGATATTTACAGAACACTTCGCTTAAACACAAAAGAATATACCATCTTTTCAGCACCTCATGAACTTTCTCCAAAACTGACTACATGCTCAGACACAAAGCAAGTCTCAATAGATACAAGGAAACTGAAATGACTCTCTGAATCCTTCATCAGACTAAAACTAGATATCAACAACGGAAAGCTTACAAAGTCATGGAAGCTGAACAACTTTCTACTGAATGAAAAATGGGTCAAGAAAGAAAGGAAGAAAATAAAAACTTTCTAAAATTCAATGAAAATAAATACACTCAGCATATCCAAACATATGTGATATAATGAAAGTGGTGTTAACACTAAGAGCCTACATAAAAGAAATGGGGGAGATCTCTTACCAGCACACCTGAAAGCTCTAGAACAAAAAGAAACAAACACATCTGAGAGCAGTAAATGGCAGGAAGTAATCAAATTGAGGGCTATAGACAGCAAGAAGTAATCAAACTGAGGGCTGAAATCAATAAAATAGAAACAAAGAGAATAGTACAAAGAACCAAAGAGAGTTGGTTCTTGAAGATCAAAATAGACAAACCCTTATGGAAGCTAACTAAAAGATAAAAAGAAAATATCCAAATTCATAAAATTGAAAATGAAAAAGGGGACATAATAGATACCAAGGAAATTCAGAGACTCATAAAGACATACTTTAAAAACCTATACACTACCAAATTTGAAAATCTGAAGAAAATGGATTATTTTCTCCCTAGGTAACACTTAAACAATTTAAATAGACCTATAACCCCTAGTAAAGTAGCAGCAGTCATTAAAAGTCTCCCAACCAAAACAAAAAACAAAAAGCCCAAGGCCAGATGATGTTGACACAGAGTTCTACCAGACTTTCAAAGAAGAGTTAATGCCAGTACTTTTCAAATTATTTCACAAAATAGAAACAGAAGGAATATTGCCCAATTCCTTATATGAGACCACAGTTACCCCAATATCCAAGCCACATAAAGACTCAACAAAGAAAGAGAATTACAGACCAATAGCTCTTATGAACATAGACGTAAAAATACTCAATAAAATATTTGCAAACTGAATATAGGAACACATAAAAAAAAAATCATCTGCAATGATCAAGTAGGCTCCATCCCAGAGATGCAAGGATGGCTCAACATATGGAAATCAATATATAAACAAGCTGAAAGAAAAAAAAAACATAATCATCTCAATAGATGCAGAAAAGACCTTTGACAAAAACACAATATCCTTCATGATAAAAGCCCTGGAGAGATTAGAGATGCAAGAGGCATACCTAAACATAATAAAGGCAATATATAGCAAGCTGATAGCTAGCATCAATTAATGAAGAAAAACTCAAAGCAGTTCCACTAAAATCAGGAACAAGACAATGTAGTCCACTCTCTCTGTATCTATTCAATATGGTACTTAAAGCTTTAGCAGTAAGACATTTGAAGAAGATCAAAGGGATACAAATTGGAAAGGAAAAAAGAAATCAAACTATCATTATATAATAATATACATAAGTCACCCTAAAAATTCCACCAGGGAGCTCCAACAACTGATAAGTACTTTCAGTGAAGTGACAGGAGACAAGATTAACTAAAAACAAACAAACAAGCAAACTAGAATTCTTCCTATTACAAATGACTAATAGACTGAAAAAGAAATCAAGGAAACAACACCCTTCATAGTAGCCACAAATAATATGAAATATCTTGAAGTAACTAACCATATAAGTGAAAGACTTGTATGACAAAATCTTCAAGTCTTTGAATAAAAAAAAAAATTGAAAAAGATGTCAGACAATGGGAAGATCTATATATCTATATATCTGTGAGCACCTGTGTTTTGATAAAGAAGCCAGTAATACACACTGGGGAAAAGAAAGCATCTTCAACAAAAATTTGACTTTTTCTCTTTTATAGTCGCATAGGCTGATCCTATAACTTGAATTGTATAAAAATATTTCCACAATAAATGTGGCTATGTAGACATATGTGTGGAGTATAATTGGATTCCTTAGATGTGTACCCAGGAGTAGAATAGCTTTATGGGTCACACAGCAGTACTTGTAGTTTTCAGGGACCCTCTATACTGACTTCTATATACCCAAGCTAATTTAACTCTCTTCCCAATCCTCTCTAACATCTGTTGTTATTTCTTGATAATGTCATTTTCTTGGCTGTGGTGAAATTGAAATCTCAATATTGTGTTTATTTGCATTTCCCTAATAACAATATATTGAATATGCTTTCATATATTTGCTGGATATTTGGCTTCTTTTGAGAATTTTTATTCATTGCCCATTTATCTATTGGGTAATTGAACACCATGGGATCCAGTTTGCTGTGGATAAAAATTGACATAATCATTCGAAAATATTTTGACCAACAATCTTAATGGAATTTTTAGGGTTTTCATCTCTAGGAAGTGATTGTACAAATCACATAGGAAACTAATTACTAATTACAGGTGTAAGCAGTAAGTTGTGTTTCTAGTGCTACATGCAGTAATTTTAGCAGCAGTGTCAGCTGGCCATTTTCATGTGGTATGAACCCTGTGGCAACACTTGAGGTAATTAATCAGAGGGAAAGAGGTGTGGGAATGGCAGTGCTGGGGCAGGTCCTGTCCAGTCCCTTTAGATAGGACTGCACAGTTCTACATCCTCTAATGTTTATAGTTCAGGTAACCAAAGTCTGACTTCTCTCTCATCTTCATGACACTTCTGGCTTAGGGTTAGAGTGTTAAATACCTAGTCATAAGATTTATCTTAATAATAATAGCTGGGTATGGTGGCACACACCTTTAATCCCAGCACTCACAGAGGCAGAGGCAGGTGGATCTCTGTGAGTTTGAGGCCAGCCTGGTCTATAAATCAAGTCCAGAATTTGGGTACACAGAGAAACCTTGTCTTGAAAAACTTAGTAGTAGTAGCAGCAGCAGCAGCCGCCGCCGCCACCTCAAACTTTTCAACATCAAGGTTTGCTGGCTCTGTGGCATGGAGCCTTTTTACCTAGTTTAATCTTAATTGTAAGATTCCTTTCATAAACAAATGGCGCTGACAACAATGTGCATTTCTCACATTGCAAATACGCTAGGAAGGTCTGCATTTATTTCACTTGTCAACCTTATTTAGTTCTGTTCTTTGTGTAGTTTTGACTTGATTACCTCTGACCCCTCAGCCGTGTATAGTCGTTTAGCGAGTATTAGCTTGTTAAAAGAGCAGCCCTCTTGTCAAGTGATGGGTCAAAATTGACATAACCATTCTAATATATTTGGATCAACAACTGTAATAGTATTTTTAGAGTTTTCATCTCCAGAGACTGAATTGTACAGACTACATAGGTAACTGACTACTAACTTAACTACAGGAGTTAGCAGTAAATTGTGTTTCCGATACTATATGCATTGATTTTAAAAATCTAGTTGGTTAAATTCATGATTTAAGAAGAAATTTCTGTTAAAACCATAGTTATGTTTTTTAAACTGACAGATACTTCTTATTATTGGTATGCTTGTCACTGAGATTATTCTTGCTAGTTCTGCGTCAATGACAATCCCAAATGATTTTAAGTGTCCTATTGTCTGTGATTAAGAGGAGCTTCTTGAGTATTACATTTTATGAATTTTAGCAAAATTGAAAATATTGTTGGTCTCTCATTGTCATATACACATGCAAGGTCTTTGAAGCATATTGAGAAAAACTTTCTTTAATTTTTCTCTTAAATACTGTTTTTTATCTATTTTTAATCTATAATGCTTATAAACTTAAATTTATTAAAATTCTTTAAAGTATTTAATAAATGAATTTAAATGTAACCATTTTTATTCAAGTAAAGTACATAATTGATTTTTAATTCAAGTGCTTTGTATTAGTAGTGGTATGTAGATTTCTGGTATGCATGGAGAGATTGACGAGTATCATGACATGAAGTGTCTAGTGCCACTCTGGAATCACACCTCAGTGACAATCTTGAGTAGGTCATGTCTGTGGTCCAGAGCAGCATGATTCCAACTCCTCATGCTGGGTCAGACACAGCCCATAGTGCCCTGAATCATGACCAAGCCATTAGTTATTAGATGTCTGCTGCCAGGGTAATTCATAAGTCTCACACAGAACATATGTGCACTACTCGTGTGACATAGTAAGTGCATAGTTCTTCCATGTGTGTGTTTGCTTTCCTCAGAGCAGCTTCACCTTTATCTTCATATCTCTACCTTTGGCTTCTGTCTGATGTATTTCACTGAACTGTGTGAGAGATGTAATACAGTTCAGCTATCATCTATTACATCTTATAACATGAATCATTTGGAACATAAGCCCACTTAGAAATCTAGAAAATAAAAAAAGATGTTATAAGGATGAAGATAAGGAAAGGTTTGATTTTTCAATTGATTAAAAAAAAAAAAAAAAACTTGACCACCAAAGACAACCTAACTATTGCTCCCTAACTACTAGTCATTAATATAAATGTTTGTGGCTCTCTGCCTTTTCCTCTGTGCTCCCATTCCTCTGTGCTGCTGTAAGAAAATGCCTCCAACTAGGTAGTTTATAAAGAATAAGGATGAGAGTCTAAGATCAAGGTGTGGTGAATTCAGTGGTACTATGGCTATATCCTTCAGAGAGGACAAAGCCTGTATCCTTGCACAGGGAAGGATGTGGGACAAGAGACTAACTTACTCACCATCCTTTATAAGGCACTCATCCATTGACTCTTCCAAATTGTGTTTGTGTAAGTTAATATTATTTGTAATTGTCTATACACTGTATTGTTGTATTAATTGCAAGCAATAAACATAATGAGCGTTTGACTAATATCTCTGGGTATACAAAAAAGAGAAAGGTATGATTAATGTAGGCAAATAAAATTGTGCCACCCCATTAACAAAGCATTTATTTCAGCTAAATGTTTCCAGATTAATTCCTATACAAGTGAAATACTTCTGCTAACTCTTCAAAAAATCACTTGTAAACTATAATTGAACTTTGAAGTTGTTCTTCCTAAATACCTCCTGGATTTTTAGGCAATGGATTCCAGCAGTCAGTTGCCACCCATGTATGCCCCTCTGTCCCTCCCTCCCTCCCATTAGCCTGTAGAGAGGCTATGCTCAAACTCACTATACCCATTCCCAGGCCTTTCACCCTTTGAGGCTCCATTGGAGAAACAGGCTTTTTCCTTTGCAAGCTGATGTTAATTGGAGATAGCTTACTGGATAAGGGTGGGAGCCCATGTCCACTTCCCCGCCTTAGCACTGGGACACAGTCTGGCTTGAACCTGTCCAGGTCCTGTGCATGCTGCTACAGTGTGTGAATTCATATGTGCATCAGTCTCGTTGTGTCTGGAAGACACTGTTTCCTTGGAACCACTCATCCTCTCTGGTTCCAACAATCTTTCCATCTCCTCTTCCACATAGCTCCCTGAGCCCTGAGGGGAGAGGTTTGATTACAACATCCCATTTAGGACTGAGTGTTCCAAAAACTCTTAGTCTCTGCACATTGTACAGCTGTAGGTCTCTGTGTTGCCATCCCCTGCAAGAGGAAGCTTTTCTGATGATGGCTGAGCAAGGCACTGACCTGTGGATATAGCAGAATGTCCTTAGGAGTTATCTTACTGCTTTGTTCCTTTAGCAGAAAAATAGTATTTGTTTTGTTTCCCTCTGCCCATTGTCTTTCCAGTATTAGGTTCTTGGCTACTTGAGCAGTGTCAGGCGTGGATCCCATCTCATGGAGTGGGCCTTAAATCATAGAGTAGTTGGTTGCTCCCATGTTTGTGCCATTGTTATATCAGCAAATCACCAATGTAGACTGAAGGCTTTGTTGGGTTGGTGTTTACCTTTTCCATCTGGTAGCATGCAGAGTACTTTCTAATACCATGAACACTAGTCAGTAGGAGCGAAGGCTCTAGTCAGACACCAGCCTGACTTCTCTGTGTTCAGTGAGATGTGGAAGTGTTATCATCAGCAGCAGCGTTTTACTATCAGGTTATGGAGAGCAACCTGTAGCTTTAGCAATAGCCTGAGATGCTTTGAGGTTTCCAGAGAGGCCTATTTGTCTCAGGGACATACACAGTTTTAGCACTGGTCATGGGCTGACCCAGTGTCCCTCTTTAGCCTCATTGCTGAATATAAGCTATTCTTGTAACCAGCACCTCACTGTGCAGTTATTGGCATTGTTTCCCTGAGACCCCTGCACACAGTGCTCCCTCCACTGGACTTGCCATCACCTTGCCAGCTCCTGCTGAGGCCTCTAGATGGACACAGAGTGCAGCTTGAACCTGGTTCTGGACTTCTCTCCTGGTATTCCCTGGGCTCTTTGCCCTGCCCGAGCTTGTTTTATTCTGTGCTGTGCCTACCCTCCATAGGATCCAACTCAGCATGCATTCTTTGACAGACTCTTACAGCAAGTAGTAGGTTGATTCATGAGAGACACCCTGACAAAGGTTCTTCAAGCAATGTACACTGTGAAAATAACAGCAATTAAAATACAGTTTACAGTTTAGTTTTTAGATGAATAGATATTTTCAACAGAATTCCAGGTTAAATCATCTATTCTTAGTGAATGTCAAAGAAAGAACTTTGTTAATTAAATAACATAACAGTTCAGTTGCAAAGATAATGGACAGCCACATAGAAGGATCAGAGTATTTACAATGCGCTTTGCACTAAGGGCCCCTTAAAGGAAGCGCCACTTGTCTAGAGCCTTTCTCACAGTTCCTTGAGCCACACAGATCATATGCCATATGCCTGGGCACTTCTCAAAACGGTTTCTTCTCTGGATGTGGAATGTGCGCTTGTGCTGCGTGCAGTCCTCCTTGGCTCCCGGACTCCTACTGTGAGCAGTTCAGCTCAGCATCAGTGCTGCTTTAGATGAAAATACGGCAGCTGAGTGGACCTCGTCTCTGAATGCCCTGGTCCTTCATCCTTTTCTTCTCTGACCTATGAAGGAAAAGTTTTCACAACCCCTAGGAATATTCTTTATTTCACTTGAGAAGTTTTATGAGGACATCCTAATGGTCCTATATTTAATCTGCTCATAAGCAGAAAAGCAGTTTTCCATTTTCTGAAGGAGGATAAGCCTGGTTGTTCATCCATCTTTCTAAGTCACAGTTTCATTATGTAAGCTTGCTTTGTTTTTCAGACCTTGTCTCCTTTTTACAAACAGTTTAATATATTATAGTCAATGCCATAAAACCATTTGTACAGTGCTTTGGACATTTGGTTATAATTTCTTTGTCTGCCAAGCATTTTTCAATAAAGCTTAATTTTGGCTTTACTCATCTTCAATGTGAAATTGATTAACCTTGAGATGGACTGTGGCTTGCTTATTTCTTTTTCGCATGTCTTATCTGCTAAAGTATTTATTATGTATTAAATTGATAGCTGTAAACTATGCCGCTTGGCATCAGGATAAACTAATGGCCTATTGTGCAAACGTAACTTATTTTGTAAGTTTTATTGTAGAAAATTCCAGACACTTATCAGAATAGAATAACCAATTTTGTCCCTATGTGTTCCGTCTACACTCCTGAACTCCTTCTGCTTCTTGGACCTGTTATTTTGAAGTAAATCCCAGACATTAGAGCGTGTCATCTGTATGCAGATCACATGGCTACTTTTTCCTACAGAAACATAACCAATCATAATACCATTATAAGACTTGGAAGACAGTAATAATAATTCCTTAATTTCACCAAAAATCCTGTCACTGTTCAAACTCCCAGATGTTTATTGCCCAGAAACTTTGCTTAGGGTCCTCAGGTCTCTGCACTGCTTTGGTTGATTTAGCCCTTGTTTTTTTCTTTGTTGATTGATTAGTTTTGTTTAACTCTGTAGGGTCTCCCTTTTCAGTTTACTTGTTGAATAAATTAGGTTCTTTGTTATGTGGATTTTCTGAAGTCCTGGGTTTTAGGATTTTTGCCCTATGCTGTTATCTGTCCGGTGCATTTCCCATGAGTCAATAAAAAGGTGTTAGGTGTTAGGTGTTAGGTTACACTCTGTTTCCATGTAAGTTTACTTAGAACAGACGCTCCATGGTACTCACGGTTGTTATTCTTCCTGTTTGTGATGTTAGAATTGAAAGTTGAATTCAAGTGTTATTTGGACCATCCTTTTAATGGTTCATAGTGAACTTGCATCTAATGATTTATCACCACTAATTTGTGCCAAGATCTATCTCTTTCTTCCTGTTTTAGTCTGTGTCCATCTGAGTGGAGCGTGCACATGCCCTGACACACATGTGGAAGTCAGCAGACTTTCTTCCAACTTGGTTTTTTAAGGCAGGGTCTCAGGAGTTTCTGCCACACTGCATACTCCAGGCTAGCTGGCGCAGTTGCTTCCTCCTGTCTCCGCCTCCCATCTCACTGTAAGTGTTAGGATTACACATGAGTAGCACCTCATCTGACTTTTCTACTTGGGTTCTGCGGCTTGAATGTAGGTCATCAACAAGTCCCTTTCCTTTCCCCACTGAGCTGCCTCATCCACTGCTCTGTTTGTTCTTTGTCTCTTTAATCTTGTTAATGCTTAATAAGATATAACTCACAATGTGAAGTATCTTTCTCCCTCCTTTTCCCTGCCTTCCTTCTGCCGGATGCCAACCCCGGGGCCTGCACCTTCTGCATGTGGGGCAAGTTGTCCACCACACAGCTACATCCCAGCCCACTGCTACAGTGCGAACAGACATTAGAGATGAAAAGGGATGTGCAAGTTAAAACATCTGGGCCAGGAACCCTGAGGATGGTAAACAAGGAGGGTTTCCATCTGAGTATAAGATAGCCAAGCTGCAAGGCAAGAGGAAGGCAGGTAGGTCGTGCTGGCTGGCTCCCACAAAGCACCCGCACCCCGCAAGCAACATAAACAAGGTGCTGTAAGTAAGAATGGCTTAGAACATTTCCCACCTATTCAAGGAAGACTGCTCCATAGACAAGGAGTTCAACATGAGGTAGCCAAGAAAAACTACAGCTACATCTTGTAACTGTGATAAGTGTTAACTACTCATTGACAATAAAGAAAAAAGATCTGTGATAAACTACAAGTTGATCAAAAGATACAAATGTGAGAACAAAGGCCGCACAACAGACCCGGCATTGTCTAAGAGCAGCAGCACCTGTAAGGTTGGCCACTGCAGTGCAAGGCTGGCCTAATGACTAGCAGGCAGTCAAGGACAACAGCTAGTAAAGCAAGTCAGACAGACAGAATGGAGCAGAGGGTGGGAGGGCTCCCCCACCACCACCACTGAGTGAGCAGCTCAGAAACTGGTTTGGCCAGGGAAATTACAAAGGGTAGGGCTGCCTTAATTGGTTTGGCATGTAATTAGCCCAGAGAAACTAGCCAGTCTCAATAGAAATCATCTCAGTCTTCGTCTGATTTCTGTCCTAAGCCCTATAAGGCACCCCCAGGAAAACTTCCCAGTGGGTGTTTCCCTCTCGTGGGTCCCTTTCCACGTGGGAGCTAATCTCCTTTCTGGAGACCCTCTCTTGGGACCTCTGCAGTTTCACTTGCTTTCTGGAGCTCTGCTTTCTGCTATAGCTTTAAGCTTTCTTCATTAAGCATTCTCTCTGTAGTAAAAAACTCCTTGAAAACTGATCTCTCTGGTGCTGTAGACTTCAGTCTACAGTGGGTGAGACAACAGCTAGGAGCAGAACCACCGACTCAGTTGAAGTTCTGGGTGACGGAGAGTGTCCAGCACCCTAACTCTCGAGTTACAGCCACCTGAGACCGGAATGCTTCCCTGCCCTCAGTTCCACCCAGAGAAGCTATTTCCTATTAAGGGTTACAAAAATATTTTCCCTATTGGCTATTTGGTTCCTTCATAGGAAAGGGCTGGACAACATGTCCTTCTTTGCTTAGCCATTTCCAAATAAGTTGGTTTCCTAGCATTTTTCAAGGACTATCAACAAGATAGTTCTAGCTACAAAGTTTTATGGACTCATTATGATACGTGATAAATTTCAGTTCATGATAGTAGTTGTTTTTATTGTTTACTAATGCTAGCCCTGAACTTGTTTACTGCCAACGCCTGGAGTGAACTTCTGGACATGAATGCTATTGCTGCTGTCATCTTGTGTTCTGGTGTAGTGATGCACGTCACATTCAGTTCAATATCTTTGTCCCAGAGGGACCAGCCACTGACAGGCAGGAAGATGTGAAAAAAGGAGCTCTTCCTCTCTGTTCTCCTCCTCTCCCTGCACAGTGTCCTGCCCACCTCACCTTGCCCAGGTTTCTTGGTTTCCGTCAGTAAATCTCATCCAGAAATCTGTTCTGTAGTTGGCAGAGCAGTGTTAGGACTTAGTGCCTCTTACATTGCAAGAATACCGTGCTTCTGTTTGAAGCTCGCACCTGTGAGCACTTGCAGAGTACCACTATTCCTGTCTGACCAGAGGTAGAGGTGGTGTTCCTGCTCTCTGCAGCAGCCCCTTCCAGGTAGCGAGGCACTGGAAAAAAGTATGCATGTTATTCTGTAATTCTGTATCTTATTGAACTTGTGGAACTTAAGCTTCTGAAGTACTATGGAAAGTGTTAGGGGTTTCCCCCCCTCACCCTACCCCATTTTGTTTGTCTAGCTATAAATCTAAGAGGCTCTTTCCAAAATTGATTTTCTTACTTTACAGCCTATTGCCCAGCAGTGAGCAGTATGGCAGAAAGAAGAGGTGCCATAGAGCCCTGGCTTGGCATGCTTTTCTCCTTGTTTCTATTTAGTTCTTGTGTGTGACCCATTACACTAGAGTTGTGCTAGCCTTGAACTTACTGTGTTTCATCAACAGTTCTGTCTTTAAGTGTTCATAGGGTATTTGAGGACCTGCCCTGTGGTGTTCTCATACTCAATCTGCCAAGAGCCACCTTTGTTGAGTAAACTGATTGCTTGGATGGCCAGCTGTCTGCACAGGGGCACAAGCTCCATGTTTGAGAACATTGAAAGTTTACAGTAAATGTTAAAATTTGGATTGTTGGTTTCATATGTTTAGCCTAAGAGTTGCCATGATGTTACTCTGACACCTGTTCAAAATAATAGCCTTGCTTAGTAGTCAGATCCCAGTCTAATAAGTAAAGCATGTGGCTTTACTAGACTCTGGGTAGAAAACCCACTAGACTTATAGTGCCATCTTCACTGGGGGTTGAAAAGTGAGGCTGGATAACACTTGAGGGTTGCCATGAGATTTGGATGGGTGGAGCACTGCCCTCCATGACATAAGCAGGTCCATGTCATTAAGTTGAACTGGGAAAAGGATCAGTGCTGTGATTTATAGCACACATCACAATAGAAAGCCAAAGTCCAGATGGATTCCAAATGTTAAATTTGGACCACTTCCTGGGTCTAAGTCACCATCAAAGGTGCCTTGATAATGTAACCCATTTCCTAGCATCTGAGTGATCTGAGTCTCAGTAGTGAAGCTGAGGACAGACAAGAAATCTGTAAAGAAACCCAGAGGTCATTTTGTGCTTGGCTCAGGTACTCAAGGCCACTTGTGTGTGTATATCCATGCATGGAGGAGGGGCATTTTTAATGGAAAACGATTATGTAACAGAAATTAGTGTTGCTAGCTCTGCCCTCCCCAGGAGCAGGGTGTCTCTTCCCAGTTAACACACCGACTTGTGAGTGACTTCAGTCAGCTTTGAAGCTGTTGGTGGCCTTTAGATGTATTGTGTAACATGGGAATTTTGCAACCACAGAGCTACATATTAGGGGTGGAGGTGAGTTCCGTGTGCTTTAGTGTGGACGTGTGCACCTGTGCATGCTGGGGTTGTCAGACACCTTTTCTGGATTCCTTTCTATCTATATTGTTCTGCCACGGGATCTCTCACAGAACCTGAAGCACATTGTTCTTGCTAGGCTGACTAGCCAATGAGCTTCAGGGAGCCCCGTCTCTACTCCCCCACTGCTGGGGTTGGAGGCGTGCACTGCCACCTTCAGCTTTTCCACAGAGGCCCTAGTGCTTGGGCAGTAGGTATCTTAGTGAGTGCGAAAGATGACAGATGAGCAGGGGATGCTGAGGAGACAAGGAGGATGGGGCTTTTCTTCATTCTCTTCTGCTACCCACATTTCTTAGCCTGCCTTTCAGAGATTTGGTTGCTTTCAATTTTCTTTTTTCTTTCTGCTCCAGAGGTAGAAGGTAAAATGGATTATAATTCCTAGCTACTAATTTTGAGCAATTAAAATAATTCTGAGAGTTGAGTTGAAAAAAGTCTGTATTTCAAGGATCCTCTCCTTTACATGCAACCATTATGAATTTATTGGGGGTTTGATGAAAAACAGCATCACTCATATGTCTTTTGTATGGCTGGAACTAAAAGGTTTTTTTTTTTTTTTTTTGGTTCTATTTTTAATTTTTTTTGAAAATTTCCTGCAGATATATTATATTCACACCATTTCTTCCCCTCTCTCTGTCCCTCAACTCCTCCTGTGTCCCTTCAACTCCTCCTGTGTCCCTACCACTCCCTCTCAAGTTCATGACCTCTTCTTTAATTATTATCTAATATATATTCCATTTAGTACAAATGTGTTTGGGGCTCACTGCTTGGGTAACTTACCAGGAGGCTTATCCATGAAGAAGACTGACTGTCCTTCTCCTGGCAGCTGTAAACATCCTGTAGCTCTTGCACAACTCCCCCCATTCGTGTTGGCGTGTCAGCTGGTATTATAAACATGAAGGTGTGTCAGGCAGGCACACTGCTGAGCCCTCATAGGGACAGCTTCCTTGTCATGTCTAAACGACACTCTAGCAGCAGGCATCTTAGTTCTCTGCTTCTCACAGCCTTTCAACCCCACTTCTACCACGTGCCCTGAGCCTTAGGTGAAGGAGTGCATTGTAGCTGTATCCACTGGGGCTGGGCCTCACTCTTTGTGTTTTGACTAGTTTTGGATTTCTGTAATAGTCTTCATCTGTTGCAAAAAGAAGTGTGCATGTGTGTGCACGGTGGGGGATGCAAGCTGTCCCTACCTGTGGATGTAAGTATTTAGAAAGCAGATAGAAATTGTATTGGTTTAGGAAAACAGCCGGTTCTCTCCTAGAGTCTATGTCCCCTCCAGCCACTGGTAGTTGGCTAGGTTTACAGTACCAGGCATGGGTGCACATTATGTGTGATTAGACAGCTGTTGGTTACACCCAAGACAAAAGCACTTCTATTTCATGATTAGGGCTGGCTTGCTGTGCTGGTCATTGTAGGCTTTACCACTGTACAGGACTACTGATTACTTTTCTTTCTCGTCAGCTTGCATAGCACCTTCTGGTACTCTGAGAGTTAGTCTTCAGGGAGCAGCCTATCAGGTTAGTTCCACCTCAGCTTCTACAAATCCTATGTTTGAAATGTTGGTGTCTTGCCAATAGGAGTTTACCTTCAAGTTCTGGGAAGCAACCAAGAGCTACATTAATAGGCTACGTTGTTTTAGGAGTCTCTTTAGATCCCCTGACCAACACTGTGTGTGTGTGTGTGTGTGTGTGTGTGAATATATTTTCCATTTATTCCTTGAGACTTTTATGTGCATGTACAATATATTTTAGTGATATTTCCCCCTGAGATTCCCTGCGGACTCCCTCCCCATTGTGTTCCCCTCGCAACTTCTTGTCCTCTTTGGTTTGTGGGTTTTTTTTTTAATTGACTTATTTATTCACTTTACATCCTGATTGCAGCTCCTCCTCCTCTCCTCTCAGTCCTCCCCCTTACATACTCCTTCCTCCCATTTTCCCCTCTCTTCCTCAGAGGTCCTCCACGGGTACCAACCCACCCTGGCACATTAAGTCACTATAGAACTAGGTGCATCCTTTTCTACTGAGACCAGACAAGGCAGCCTGGGTAAAGGAACAGGATCCAAAGGGAGGCATCAGGTTCAGAGAGGGCCCCCACTCCAGTTGTTGGGGACCCACATGAAGAACAAGCTGTGCATGTTATATGTCCAGGGGGCCTATAACCAGTCCATTTATGCTCTTTGGTTGGTGGTTCAGCCCCCATGGGTCCAGGCTAGTTAACTCCATAGGTGTGCTCATGGAGCCCTTGACCCCTCCAGCTCCCTCCATAGTTTCCCCAACTCTTTCATGGGACTCCCTGACCTCTGTCTAAGGATTGGCTGTGGGTCTCTGTCTGTTTCTATCAGCTGCTGGGTGAAGTCTCTCTGAGGAGTAATGCTAGGCTCCTGTCTGCAAGTATAGCAGAGTAACATTGATAGTGCCAGAGATTGGCTCTCTGTCATGGGATGGGTCTCAGGTAGGCCAAGTCTTTGGTTGGCCATTCCTTCAGTCTTTGCTCCATCTTTGTCCCTGCACATCTTGTATGGCCAACTACTTTTAAGGGAGGATTTCCATGGCTATTACAGGGGTGTGTTTAGATAGTCTATGGCTCTTGGAGAGAGCACTATCACCCCAAGTGACATAAATTCATATATGTATATGAGTGTGTGTTTACATTATATATGTATTTCTAAATAAAAAAATATGATTCCCTATTGCTTTTTCAGACATCCTCAAAACTGTTTATCTGTCCTCCCTCCCTCTCCCTCTGGACTGCCCCCTCCCCAATTAAAGCTGCCCATTTTCCCCATTCTTTGTAGTAACTATTCTCCTCCTCTCTAGAGCTCCCCCTGCCCGTGGTCCCTTTTAAGGATGATTAATTCAGGATGGAGCTTCCATTGCTTAACTTCTTTGTTTTTTGTTTGTTTGTTTGTTTGTTTGTTTTTTAAGATACAACTATTGGTTCCCATCACTTCCCCTTCAAAATACCTTTAAAGATTCTTTTTTTACCCTCTGCTTCTCTCTGCCTTTCTTGTACAATCCATCTTGAATCTGGGACCCTGTGGGTCTGGCACAGGACTCTCCTGAAAATATTCTTCAGTGTCAGCTTCCTGAGAGCCCTGAGGTATGAAAATGCAGGGAGGGGGGCGAGGGGCAAGGTGCTCTGGTAAACCATTAGCTGCATATCTGTGAATGGCCTGTTCTTGGATAGAAGACCCAGAGACCTAGTCCTCTTAGTGAAAGTGAGCAGCTGATAGGATTTTTTAAGCGTGTTAAACCACAGAGCAGTCCCTACTCAGGTTAGAGTTGCCTTTGCATATGTGTCCTCTGGCACCACAGATAAAGGTGCTTCGTATGAAGTAGTCACTTGGAGAATTCTTCTGCTCTCTCCAGCTAAGCACCACAAGCCACCTGCATAGCACAGTAATTAGCCGTCATGATTCTGAAGAGTAGGGTGCCAACTTCTGCACCTTTCAAAACAAGATCTTGAATATTTCCTAGAAATCCACTGAAGGAAAAAGTTAGAGGTCTGAGGTGGCAGAAAAACCTTGGACACCCCTCCTTTCATAGTTGAGATGTTCTCTAGACCAGGGTTTCCTGGAATTTCCCTCTTTTGGCTTCTCCAAAAATACCATTATCAGCAAGCTAGTTAGCATGCCTAAGGGGCAGGAAGATGGCTTAGCCTGACAGCCTGAGTTCAGTCCCCAGGCCCAGGTGACAGAGGGAGGGGACCACTCCTACAAGTTGTCCTTTGATTCCCACTTTCTCTTGACCACACGCACACACACACAAAAGTAGACACATAAAGTGCTTTTTAAAATTTGTCTGAACACTGCATTGTATAAGCAGAAAGAAAGAAAGAAAGAAAGAAAGAAAGAAAGAAAGAAAGAAAGAAAGAAAGAAAATATAAGATATTTAAAATAAAAAACTCAGCAAATAGCTATGTCTTAAGCATTTGGAACAAAATGAAGCAGTTTGTATCTATCAGAGCAAGTTAAAGAATGTTAGTACAACGTCTATTGTGCAGGTTGCTCAGGTGTGCCTTTTTTTTTTTAATCAATTGACTTCAATTTTCTGATAACACTGTACACTAATAATCAGAATTTTTGAGTGACAATCACAGTAAATTCATAAATATGATATACTTGAAAACCCATTCTTGCTTTTTGAAGTTGCTGTCATTTCTGGTTGCAAATGCTTCGACAACCTGTGATTATGGTGACAAGGACTTTTAGGAATTTTCTGAAGACTGCATATCATGTTAGCAAGTTTGTGTGTTAATAATAGGTTTTATAAAATCACAGAAACTGTCTTCACAAACTTTAAATATGATGGAGATGAAAAATGTAATATCTTGTACTCTGCTCTTGGGTAGTGTTAAAGAAAAGAAAAATGGTTTGTATTCTTGGGCTTTTATTTCTCTTCTTTGTTGCTTGGTGCTATGACTTATGTTTTTATATTATGCTGGGAAGGAGTATTCCAAAAAAAAGAAGGTCTGGCAATTCTGTTTTGTTTTCATTAGAGGCAGTGCTACTTGTATATATGAGAGCCCACATGGAACGGCCTTGAAAGTAAACTATTT
The DNA here is from genome assembly GCA_907169655.1 of Acomys percivali. NCBI lineage: Eukaryota > Metazoa > Chordata > Mammalia > Rodentia > Muridae > Acomys > Acomys percivali. The sequence goes on along the minus strand of OU015746.1, from coordinate 63,093,772 downwards.
AATGAAGCTGTACTTCAAGTGGGACTGTAGCCCTGTGCCCAGCTGCTCACCAGCAACTGGCTACACAGCCTCCAGAATGGCATGTGCAATGGCCATGTGAACAAGCAAGCTTGTGAACAGTGACTACCCACTACAGATCAGCCTGTGTGCGTGTGTGCAGGTATGCAGTGACTCGTGTGTGTGTGTGTGTGTGTGTGTGTGTGTGTGTGTGTGTGCGCGCGCGCGCGCACACAGTGACCACCCACTACAGATCAACCTGTGTGTGTGTGCTGTGACCATGCCCTACAGGTCAGCATGTGAGTATGCAGTGACCACCCACTACACATCAGCATGTGCGTGTTCACTCATGTATGTGAGTGTGTGTGCATGTTCACAGAGATAGGTGTCAGGAAAAGGCTGCTCCAGTCTACTGGAAATCCTGTTTGCCTTCTTTATCTTGCCAGTACATGTGGGCTGTATGTTGTGTATGCATGTGAAAAATCAAATGGTATACAAAGGAATCACATAGTTCATTATGTAGTAGTTATACTTTACTTTAAGACAGAAGGAAAAACTCCTGAAACACCCTAACAGCCAGGGATAGTGATTTAATGAGAGGTAAAGGTACCTCTATCAAATACACACGCATTTCTTAGTGGGATAGTTTCTCAGTTATGAAAGCCACTAAATCTAGGCAGCAAAATAAAGTGGACTTAATCGGACTTTCAGATGATTTAAATACTAACTTTGAAATACTTCTCATGCTGTGTAAGTATGGAGCCATCTACTGCTGTTGACTGAATGCCTGCTCCCTCCTGGGGGAGGGCTCTGCTGGATCTGCCTGTGTCTGTTGTCATGGAAGTTTGTGCTGTAGTAGAGCTTCGTGAATCTAGATCAGAGCCACCACAATGACTGGACCCCGTTACCAGTCTTGGACATATCGTATGACACATTTTTATAAAATAAATGTTTTATATTTAGATCATGTTATAGCTTTAGATGTAAATATATGTATATTAAGAGGGTTAAATTTTGTTTGCCTTTGATTTGAACAATCCTATAGATTTCAAAAATGTTTCTTAGATTATGTCTCCTGCTGGCAGATATAATGTCTTAAATCACCTTGGGGTGCCACCACAAGTCCCTCATAGGAATGGCAAAATACCACGGACAGTAAAGGCATTGCACTCTTTGGCATTAAAAATCTGCATTGAGTTATTGCAGGACACTCAGGATGCATTCGGCAGAGTGACAGGAGCACCAGGCCTTATATGAGGACAGGGAGCAGCTCAGTGGTTGGAGTGAAATGGCCATTTGAATTCTTACATGTGAAGGAAGACTGCATTTTAAGGAGTCAGAAATAAAATCCTATGAATGAAATGAGCTGACCCCTCTTGTGTCTTGAAAAATCTCTTGCTGCCCTTGGGCTGTGTGCCTTGTGTTCAGTCAGAACCATCTCTGAGACCTGTTATCATGGCTCTAAGTACAGACTTGGGCAAGCAGACAGCTCATGGGAGCTGGAGGCACACACTCAGACCCACTATCCTGTCCTTCCTAGTCAGCCTCCTGCTTGTGCCATTGGATTCGACAAGGTGCAAACCCAGCACTTTGTGGCTTTAATACTCTGATCAGACGAGTGGCTTGTACAAAACAGAACTCTAGAGCTGGTCACTTCTACTTGGGTTTCTTATCATAGAAATGAGACTTGAGTAACTCATAGCTATTGACTTTCATTGTTAAAGACTAAAAGTTTTTAATTTCCAGATCTTTCCTTTGTTTTGATGACTAAAATTACAACACTGGGCTCCTCCTTCTAATCAAAGGTCAGCACATGGAACTAGGTGTTGAGGATGAGGGCTGCACCTAGTTCCTTCTATGCTCCACAGTCTAGTCCAGTCCTGAGGCAGCCTTGCCACTCCCTGCTGTCACAAGCCCTGTCAGATGGTACAAGCAGGTCTGCACCTTCTGTGTGCAAGTGCCAGGCCGGGGACATGCTCCCGTGATTCACATTTTGTCCCAGAGGAAACAGCTCCTTAGCCTGCTTCCCAGTAGCGCTTCCATCCCAAGCATCAGGGGTTCCAATTCTATTGAACTCATCTTTTCTTTAAATTGCTCTCCTTGAGATTTTGAAAACTGAACAGTCCTTATTGATGCAATATTATGTCCAGAAGTGGGTAGTTGACAGTGTGAATACAAAACATTCATTTGCATGTAGAGAATGATTTGTATTTTCTTATTACTTTCACGTTTCCAATTGGGGCTACTTTCTTTCTTTTCTTTTTTCTCCCCCCCCCCCCCCCGACTGACGGAAGTTTATTTGAACACTAAACAAGAACTAACTGGTCAGGGTCACAGTCCGTGCTCAGGAATCAGACTGTGACGCCAGTGTCTTTCTAAGGCAGGCTTTTTATAGAGGCTGCTTTCTAATGAAAAATTTGGGGTGTGTGTGTGTGTGTGTGTGTGTGTGTGTGTGTGTGTGTGTGTGAGTGAGAGAGAGAAGACTAATTGAAACAAGGCAGTTTACTTAGTTCCTACTAATTCTATCTCCTTTTAAGTCTAAAGTTCAGCACATCTAGTTTATGAAGGATGAAATGACTTTGTGTGCTAATTGAACAAAGTGTCCTGTAACATGTTATATTAGTATGATTTGTCCATTTTATGCATCAAGTAAGTTTCTGAAAAGAGGGTAGGGCTTATGCTCCCCTTGCCTGTTTTTTTAAACATAGACATTTATATTATTACACATGAATAAAATAAACTACATACATCAGGAAGAACCACGAGACAATCAGGAATTATATAAATGTTACATTCATGCTGATTTGGCTATTTGTATTTGGCAAACTTGAAGTAAACATCTTTTCTATCTTGTTGGGTCTAAATTTATGAATGAAAATCAGTATCTATCACCCTTGCCTGTTTTTAAGTCTTGAAAGCTGTTTGTCTATACAGTTTATTGATGTTAAGTGTCATTGAATTTTATATATATATATATATATATATATATACACACACACATATGGATATAAAATAAACCATTAACTCATTAGCATTTTCATTGGAGATAGTACTTTGTGTTTTCTAAATGGTTTCAACTTCTCCTATGAAACCCGCCATAATGATCAGTAGGACAGCATATTGATAGGAGGAAAAAATCCTGGAATAGAAAATAGAACACTGTAGAGGCAGAAGTTATTCACACACTCACAGGAAGGCTACCTTGCCCATCGGTACACATTTAAACACATTTCAGTATGGGAATGTGCACTAAGACAGGAAGACCCGTACTTCCAACAGAAACTCGCTTTCTCTATGCCAACAGAAGCTTATTGTATTATGTAATATTTAGGCTCTTTTGTCTGTTATGCTAAATATTGATACTGTTTCTGACTAGCTTTTTTTTTTTTTTTAACAAAGAACAAGCGGTGATCTTTATGTCTTTAAAGTATAATTGAATAGATAATTTACTTGAAAAAAAAAGCCCCAGGCTTCTTTCATGTATTGTTTCAGTTTGACAATTTTAAAAAGTACATTGTGGGATATTTATAGTATTTTTTCGATCTATTTTTGTCAGTAGACTAGGAGTGCTAACTGATTTAGGGCACAGGGGTTAAAAACAGGAAATGTGGTATATGAAGTAGGTTGTCTCCAGACTTTCCAATTCGCTTTCTTGAAGTACTGCTGGGGAGTGCCGGGTTTCAAAACAACATTAGGCAGAGTACCTTGAGTGAGCTGTCTGTAGAGAAGTCGTGTCAGTTGTGCCAGGAAGTGCTTCCTGGGAAGGGAGATCTGCGTTCTTGGTATAGGATCACATGGTACAGCGTGCTTTCTGTAACTCCCTCCGAGACTTCATACAGGCAGAGGTGTCTGCATGTCTTTGACACATCTTTTTTGACCTTTAAATTTTGCTTAAAATTCTACTTGATTGTTTCAATGAAAAGTTTTGTCAAGTAGCTATTTAAGAAGTACTCAGAATACTGAGGCAGGAGGATTACTGCCAGTTCCAGGCCATCTGGTCTACAAAGACTACATACTGTATGACCCCAAATTATTACATTCTGGAACGGGCACAACAGTGGAAGGAGAGAATGCTTGGTGGCTTTAGGGTGACTGGAGGGGCAACGTGAAGGAGAGAGGCAGCAGTGACATTTCAGGCAGGAAAGACGATCCACGTCACTGTGTAGCAGGAAGTATGCGCCACTAAACCAACAAAACGTGTACCTCCTACAAGGTCCTGAATGCAGACCATGGCCTCTGGGTCTAGGGTGTGTTGCTAGGGCCTGCAGTGTGTCAGCTGTACCCCTCCAGAGGGTCAGTGCCTG
>OU015746.1:63074965-63089461 GCA_907169655.1 Acomys percivali | reverse complement strand
AGGGCCTGCAGTGTGTCAGCTGTACCCCTCCAGAGGGTCAGTGCCTGGAAAGCTGCCATTCTTAGTGGGAGCAGGAGTGCATGGGACGCCATATTCTCCCTGACATTGCTGAAGATCCAGCTTTGTTATGAAGAGCAGACCTTTTTAATGGTTTTTAAGAGTGTTATATAATGAAGTTTTAACAAGAGAATGGTAACATAGCCTCTTTCTTTTTAAAAATATATTCCTGGGTAAAAGTCTGAAAAAATATATCAAATTGTCAGGTGTCATTCTCCTGGAGAAAGTGGTAAAGACAACATTTAGTTGCTGTTAAATAAACCTATATTTCTACATTTATTTTTTCCAGCAGACATTTAATTTTTAAAATTTCAAAATTAAAAAAAGAAGAAGAAAGCCTTGATCATTCAGTAGTCTCTTCTCCCATGGAGTACATCCTCAGCAGTTCGCCTAGCAGCTTGTTCATATTGTTAATGAAAAGAATCAAATCTGTCTGCGTAACACTGTAAGCATGCCCTGTGCATTAAGAACTCAAACCTCAGATGAACTGCCTGACTTTCAGCTGCCCTTCAAACACTTTCCATCGCAGTACACATTGCAGTATCACCTTGTGGGGAAGACGCATTCTTGTGAAATAGACACAGGAACACCAGGTCCCTTCAACAAGGGATGGGGTCATTTGTCACAGTGACGCCCTTCTCATGCACAGCAGTCTTGTCTTTGCCAAACGAGGCTTTACTGTTCGCCTGAGTAGTGTTATGTCGTATAGCTGTTTTCCTGTCTAAGAATACTTTACTTTGCTCTTTTTCTTATATGTAAGAGATATAATATAATTTAAGTTATTATATTAAACCTGGGTGTTGCCTCTCTCAGCTCTGGAGAAGGTCTCTTGTGTTTTCCGCAGGACCTGAAATGGTGCTTCGCACAGAATACTAATATTAGGCTCTCACTATGTATTTTAAATAATAGTGTGGCTATCTCCAAAATCATGTGACCTCTCTGCTCAAAAAAGAAGAAACTGACAAGCTGACCAGAACTGAAGTGTGCAAACACTGTCTTCCTTGTGGAGGATGTCAGATCACAAAGACTCTAACCGGAAGCCCACCATGCAAGCAGCAGCCTACGGGACCTTGCTCAGAGAAGAGGCAAACTCTGTCTTCTCCTTGGGGAATTTCCACACTAGGCTTCTAGATTAATTGCTAAGTGATCGTCTGTGTTCATACTGTGTGGGTGGGGACACTTTGCTGGTCAAATATCATGACACATTCTAATTTCATATTCAGAGCAGAGAAGGTCGATATTATGAATGCTCAGAAATGGCTTCTCAATCCTTCACTTAAATAACATGGAAAGTTGTGGGGGTTTATCTAAGTAGAGCTCTTTTAAAAACAACACTCACGGCTACATCATAATAACCTGGCACTTTCCTGCAACTCCAAGAAGCAAGTCAGTCCCCATAACCGCCCCCCACCTTGTACACTGTCAACGCTGCTGTCCCCTTTCCTAATCAGGACTGTACAAGTGGTTCAGTTTTCCTCTAATTACTGATGCATTCACCACTCACTTAACAGTTTATTTAGACGGTTCAACCCTAAAAATCTAGTGGTGAAGCCAGGTGAATGCACAGAGCAGCCTTGATGTGAGACTGTCACAGACAGAGCCCTGTCAGACCCCACTGCAGCCACACTGCACAGCATGGCAACTGCCTGTTGCCACCATATATTACTAACAAGTTTTCGGTGGTTAACTGATTCCTGTCTGCTTGCTCAGAAGAACCTCATGTGCAGCTGGACGGCAGTCACAGTGTGTTATAGTTTACACGTGTCCACCTGGAGTTTCAGAAGACACAGCTATAGTTAGTGCGTTTTATACTCAGTGCCTGTGAGCCAGCTGTCTCTGTCTTATCTAAGGCTGTATCCTTGCCATGTATGTCCTTGTTGAGACCCACAAAAGTCTAATCTCTCTTGGGGCTGCAAGCTGTGTGTGTCTGCTCTGCCCACTTCCTACACCACACTGGTGATGTTCACACAGGGTATGGACACTGTTGAAGAATGAGAGAATAAACAGCATTTTGAAAATGGCTTTGTTAGCAAAGGACGCACTGTAATTGCTGCCTTTCAAAATTGGCAGTCACTTGAGAGGCAAACTGAGTTGTCATCTGAGGTCATGTAGTTACTGATTGACAAACCAGAATTTGGATCTTAGATGTACTTTTTGTCACTTGAAGGAACATAAAAAGTAATTAGCAACTGTCATTGTTAATAATGTTAAAATAAAATAAAATGTAACAAGAGAAAACAACATTTGCCACCAGAATAGATGGCAGTGTGGTTCCTCCCTCATAGTCTCCTACCCTGTAGAAATAGCCTCTTCATCAAAAATCAAATTCTGGTCCTGCCCGCTGGCACCAAAGTCAGGGACTTTTGAAATCCAACCTAGCATTTGTTTTAGGCAGTGCGTATCTGTACAGTTTCCCTGGGATCTTCCTCAGGTGACATCTTCCTCAGCTTCAGCCTTCCTTTCCTTGTACCACTCCTCAATGAAGGGAGAGATGGCAGGCTTAGATCCCTGAGGCCACAGGCGAGGGCCAGCCCCTCATTCCAAACTCCATCTGCCACAGCTTCCCTAGTGCAGACACAAGGGCCTCAGAATCTTGGCCCATTCTGCGAAAAGGCACAGAACTACACAGAACTCTAAATGTCCTCCCTCAGCTATAAGTCACTGCTAGATTCCTAATGCTGACAAACACGGATAACTGTTAAAAGCCTTTACTTTGGGAATAATGATGGGAAAATATGCTTGTATTGATACTTTCCATATTCTACACTTGCGACGGGTTGAATCTATCTCTGGGCGAGCAGTCTCTGGACTTGGAAGCCTAGTTGTACGTTTTCTTTGCCCAGCCAGCAAAAAGCACGTTTGCCAGCTGCTTGCCACCAGTGAGGGGTCAGGCCAAGTGGCCATCTCCAAACATAGATGATCCCTGGGCTGATACTTTGGTTTGCCTTTTACCTCAGTACTAGTGTTCAACCAGCTGAGAGTGACACCAAAAGAAGAGAGCAACTAAACACACCTACAAATTATTTTAAACTGCCTATCTTTGCCACATAAAACCCTTTCATATAACTGTCATGTATGAATTTGCTATATGTAATTATAGACGCAAACCAACTGCAGTAAATTGTGATCACACTTGTAGTAACTATTTGGTCTTCTTTGTGGGACCATCAGCATGTTCCACTAAAAAGGCCCAATGCTGGGCATGTACCTACTAGTCCACCACATAAGAGACCCCTAGGAAATCTGTGTTAACAAATGAGGGAGTATGTGTAGCCACTTCCTTTAAATGAATATATTAATTCACTTGGCAGTAAAAGACTCTTGGTTAATGTAGTGAGTTGCTCTTTGGGAAGAGAAAGGCTGGGGTTCAGTATTTTCAGCACTTTTTCTTTTATTGAAAATAGATTCTTTCCTCAGTATATTCTGATTACAGTTTCCCCCTTGCTTCATTCCCCCCAATGTCTCACCACCTCCCCTTCCCTCCAGAACCACTCTCATTCTGTCTCTCATTAGAAGTGAATATTTTCTATGGCATTACCAGAAAAGCTTTTGACTTATGACCTTATAAAAAATACTAATGAATAAACACATAATTTAAAATAAAAAAGAGGAAAGAACAAGCTTCCAAAAGGTAACAACTAAACATGACAAAATAAAATATAAGATGAAGCAAAAACTATCCTATCGAAGTTGGATATGGTAACCCAACAGGAGGAAGAACTCAAATCCTTCTGCCTCAGCTGCCTGGGTTCTAGGATTATGGGCGTGCCCCATCCTAACCAGCTTAGTTTGGTAATTGCTGTTATTCTGTAGGGTATGTGTTGCTTTGAGAGATTAACACTTTGCTTTAGCAAGGTCCAGCTCAGGCTGGTTGCCCTTTGCAGAGCTGATCAACATCAGCCTGTCCCTTCTCCCCTCACTGGCCTGACCTTGCCTGAGCTTCGAGTTGTTTGCATCCATCCTTGGCTATCATCCCTTCTCTCTTCCAGCATGCCCCGTAGCCCCACAGCTAAGGTTAATTCTGCTATTCATGGAAAACCTGCAGTCAGGCTAACAGGGGAAGCATGTTTTTTCAGTTTCTGTTGGAAATGTTCTCTTGGATGAAATATCCCTTACAGGTATCCTTACTGTTCACTGTCACAGCTGCGTCTGTAGAATTGTGTTGACTAATCCAGGGCTGTCTCTGCTGTGGGGTACTTTGTTGGTGACTCTTAGTGTAAAGTTCCTGCCAGTGTCAGAGGGGGAGTTGAGTTCCTAGTATACGGTCACTGGGCATGTGACTGCCCTGCTTGAGTCTAAGTTTAAATTTTGTCTTAGTAGTCAGCACTGCAGCCCACTCTCACTTTGCGTGAGAGTGTTTTAGATTGTGAAGCTGCCCTTACATTTTCAGTCATCACTGTGACAGCTGCACTGCAGTGGCACCAGCAGAGCCTGGTTTCACATAACAGAGACTGCTGAGGTTTAACTCTTGGTTCATCAGAGCGTCACTGTTCTCGTTCTGGCCTTGGATCTCAGTATGTGCATGTTAGGTGCACAGAGATAAACATGCATGAGCTGCTCCCTCACAGACTGCCCTGGGCCCCAGGTTTTGAGTGGTGCACATGCATTTGCCCTGCTCTAACACCCACAGTGATGCTCAAGGCGCTGTCTAGAGAAGCAGGCACAGCTCCCAGTTCCCTAGCCTCCGTGGCATGGCTGGACTTCCACTGGAAGAAGCTGCTGTGTTCTACTACTTAGTGCATTGCACTTTCATACATCCCTTGTGTTCTGCTGTCCTGACCCTCCCCGATGGTACAGCTGTAACCCCAGCACTTGGGGAAGGGAATCAGAGGGATCAGGAACTCAAGGTCCTCCTCAACTGCATAGTGAGTTCAGGACCAGCTTGGACCGCACAAAATTTTGTCTCAAAAAAAAAAAGAAAGAAAGAAAGAAAGAAAGAAAGAAAGAAAGAAAGAAAGAAAGAAAGAAAAAGAAAACAGAAAAAAAATGATTACAGTTAATGGTCCCTGGTTCAAGCTATGGATGACATCCTGAGAGAATACTGTCCTTCACTTTGTAGTTAATTCTAGAGGACAGTCTAGACAATCCCACTCCAGAAGACAGCAGTCATTTTGGAGTTATAGGAAAACAATACTGCTGCACGTTCTTCTTACACCACGGCATGATGGTCTCGTTAAGAGGATGGTGAACAGTAGGATGTGTGCCTGTGGTCACCGTTAGTCCTCACTGCAGCCTGGCTAAAGAGGTACAAAATCTACACTTGCTCGATATGTGGGAAGGCCTTCTCAGCAAAAGTCACAGCTAGGAGGTGGCTGGTTCAGAAAGCTGTGACCGCACACTCAGCAGCGTGGCCTGGCTGCTGTTGCTAACTCAGGCTCTGCTCATTAATTCTGGCCCACAGTCTGATATCTATTTTGTCCAATCTTTAACTTTTTTTTTTTTTAAGTAGAATCAGGTCTAACTAATTTCATGACAGCTTTTATTTGTGTGTGTAGTAGGGTATATGGACACATGAGGGCGCACACCTATGTGTCCTGCTCTATCACCCTCTGTCTTATCCCCTTAAGGCAGGGTCTGTCACTGAACCTGCAGCTGGGCTGGCATCCAGGAAGCCCAAGTGATCATCCTGTCTCCACCTCCATCCCCCCCATGGAACTGGGGTTAAAAAGCACAAACAGCCTTGACCAGCCTAGCATTATCACATGGGTACTTGGGTTTCAAGCATGGGTCTTCATGCTTGCACAGGAAGCACTCTTACCAACTGGTCTCCAAGACCTTAAGGTTTTTTCTTTGAAAGCCATTCATGGCTGGAGAGATGGCTCAGCAGTTTAGGGCATTTACTGGTCTTACAGAGGACTGTTTTGGTTCCCAGTACCCATGCCATGTAGCTTACAACTATCTGTGACTTCAGTTTCAATGGATTTGATGCCCTCTAGCCTCAGCAGGCACCTGTACATCAATGTACACATAAACACACACATACCTGCACATGTACACACACGCACACGCGCGCGCACACACACACACACACACACACACACACACACAAAATAAATTAAAGTTATTTCTTAGGATCAAAACTTCTCTCTCTATAATGCTGTAGTGTTTAACATCTTCAACACCCTCTTTTTGTCCTCTGTACCTTGTCTACTATGCATCGGAAATAGAAGGACATTTTAAAGTTTGGATTTTGAGGCCAACTGATAGTAAATTTAGAGCAAATCGAGATATGAATGAAAAAGAGTGAAAGAAGGTTTCTCATTTAAGCTCTTTTGGTTTTAACCTCTCTGTAAATAGTCCTTTCACCATTTGATCTCAAAAGGAAATGGACAGCAATGGTGTTATTTTCAGTCTCACCTCAGACCACTCTGGCAGTTGCCTGCTGATGCTGCAGAGAGAGAGCTGGCTGAGGATGTCACTGAGTGCCTTCCCTCCCCCTTCTTGATTTCAGGTGTCAGAAACTATTTAAAAGAAGCATTGGTGAATATAATTGCTGTGCATGCAGAGGTAAGCTGTCATTAACTGTTCCTTCGAAAGTAGGTAATTGAAGGGGAAGAAAGAAAGAGAAGCAAATTGGATTATTTTTACCAAGGAGGGGTCTCTTTTTCCCCTTCAGAATGTATCTTGGGCATATAAGTAAAATAGAGCTCAGCGTGTGTGTGTGTGTATGTGTGTGTGTGTGTGTGTGTGTGTGTGTGTGTGTTTGCAAATATGTCTTGTGTCCTGCATATGTATCTTTGCATGTGTGTCTGTGTGCATGCATGTGTGAGCATACTTATGTGTGTGCATGAATCTATGTGTTGGTGTGCATTATATGCTGTGTTTGTGTTTGTATATGCTTGCATCTTTGCGTGTGAGTGTGTGAGTGTGTCTGCTTGTGTGAAAATATACATATCTTCTGTGATCCTTATAGCAACACTGAAGTCAGTATAAATTAGTTTTGTTGCATAGGTTCTCACTGTGTTGCCCAAGCTGGACTCAAACTCCTCCTGAGTTTGAGCTCTTCCTACTCATCTCTTTGAGTAGCCAGGATAGCAGGTGCACACCACTACACCAGTACCCTAGTTCACTTAATCCTTTTCGAATTGTGGCAAATACTTATCCAGAGGCTTTTTCCCTTTTAGAGATTTTGTTTCTTAACAAGGACACATTAAAAACACAAAATTTTTGAAACAATTTTTAGTCTACATCTGCAATGCATTTATAAAAAAGAAGTTGTTTTGTCATTAGTAAGTACAACTAAAGTATACCTCTGGGGACTGGAGAGATGGCTCAGTAGTTACGAGCACTTGATGTTCTTGTAGAAGATATAGGTTTGCTCCCAGGATCACATGGTGTCTCATAACCACTCCAGTTCCAGGGCATCTGATGCCTTCTTCTGACCTCTACAGGTGCCAGGCCTGCATGTGGTACGCACACAGATGTGTAGGCAAAACACTCACATATACAGAATAAAATAAATCTTAAAAACAAAAGCTTATGTATAACTGCGTATCTTTCATTCATAAGTTTGGTTTTTTAAAATTATGGCTTAGAAAACTTAAGAAATGTGGTTATTTATTTATTTATTTATTTATTTACTTATTTATTTATTTATGTTATTGACAGGCACAGGTTAGGAAAAGCATATGTAACACACTTCTTTTTATTCTAAACCTCCCATCAGGTGTTCACTATTTCTAAAGAACTGGTGCCACGGGTCCTGGCCAGGGTGGTAGAAGCAGTCTCTGAGGAGCTGAGCCGGCTAATGCAGTGTGTCTCATCCTTCAGCAGAAATGGAGCCCTGCAGGTACCAAAGTCATCCACCTCTGTGCTAACTACCAGCCTTAGAGACACAGTGGGTGTTTTTGATGACCCTGCTAATTGCACAGGTATACACATACACAAACACAAGCATACACACAACACGTGCATACATACAAACATACAAGCTATCCCCACTGGACAGCACACACACATATGCCCACTGTGCATGCACACACACAGGTACATTCACACACATTCACTCACACTGTGTATTGTCTGCAATTCCCAGAGGTTCTGTTTTAGGCATTAAAACAGACAAGTCCTTCAAGAAGATTTATAAAACTATTTGAATGCAGATGCATAGAATCCTCATGTGTTTCAAAAGCATTCAGGCAAGTTACCTCGGTGAGGTAACTGTTATGATATAGGTGCACCTGTAGAAGTGACAATGACCTACTTGTGAGCTTTCTGAGTATTGAGACATTTGTAGTGCATTTAAAGCAGGGGTGGGGTATCTTAGTGGTATAGGCTGGCTTGGCTTGTATGGGACCCTGGAGGCTCACACATGCATGTGTACACACCCACACTAAAACAATGACAGTTCTTCAGCTGATAGAAAGCCCTTTCAGGCCTGCGTGCTGCATCCAACACTTGCAAACTTAACATCTTTATTAAATAAACATTGCAATTGATGATGCCAACTAGCAAGCTGGCATTGACTTAGAAGAAATGCACTTCAGTAAATTTCCCACTTTCCCTGGCTTTAGCCTGAAGGTCATCTCAATTCAATTCAAGCTTTCTCATCTTTGTGGCTAGATTTTGGAGCAGCCCCAGACACAGGCAAGTACCCCAGAGAGCAGCATCATAGCCCTGTGTGTGCGACCCAGATTCCCCTTGAACACGTGTGCTTGGTCAGATTCCATCCACTCTGACCAACTGTCCTGAGACTAGGAAACTTGAAGTGAAAATGCATCTGCTGCTGGACATGGTGGCCCACGCCTGGAATCCCAGCTCCTTAAGAGGCTAAGATAGGAAGATGGCAAATTCAGGCCAGCTCTCCTGTGCTCTCGGCCTCAGGGCTGGCTCACCTGTGCCCTCTCCACCAGGGTCAACACTACTGTACTGCCCAGATGAGATGGCAGGGCCCACTCTCCTGAGTGCTGCAGCCAGTGAGGGCAGGGACAGCTCACCTCTCATGACCCTGGGGCCAGCTCTTCTGAGCTGGGGTTGGGGGGGAGGGCATCACCTCCACACCCATTACACCTCCCGGCAGATGAATGGTGTGGCCAGGTCAACCACGCCCCTCAACCAGGGCCAACTTCACTGTACTGTCTGGGTGAAGCGCAGGGCCTACTCTCCAGAGTGCTGTCTCTGGTGAGCGGTGGGGCAGGCAAGCTGTCCAGAATGATGACAGCAGGGGCAAGTCCTGCACAGCCCCTGGACATCAATACCATGTTCCCTAGTGATAATATGAGCCATGGACATCAACACCAATCCCTGCAGCTACATAGCCACAGACCCAGACATGGCCCTCAGCTGAGCCCTCACCATGGTTCCAGGTAGCAGGGCTGGCCACTCCTCTCTACCCCTGAGTCTCCAGTTCCATCTCTTCTCATAATGGTCCAGCTGCTCCACTTCTCTTTCTCTCACATCTGTCCACCACATATTCTGTACATACGCTCCCATCTGTGCACCACATGCATATTGTGGTGGCTGCCACTGCAGGCTGACCACATGGCTGGTGGGCCCTGGGTGACATCCTGCGGCTAGTGGGTCTCTGTGGCTCACCTGTGCCAAGGGCAGGTCTTTGGGTGACACAGTGGTCCACAGGTCTCTGTTTAACTTCCTTCTCCCACACTATGTTGCCTGAATTTGATTTGATTGATTTTTACGTGTCCTAGGCATAAAACAGCTTTGGCCACCAAGCGAGGCATCAAGCTAGGATAGTTTTTGTTTTTACATTTATTTTCCATTAAGGGAGTTTGAGCTTCACTTTCTCCGTATGTGGGTCCAGTTGTGCTGTTTCTGTTTGCCAGATGGGTGTGTCCTCCACCGCATTGGGGCTCTCACCTGCACTACTGAGCTCCTTGCCTGTCCTCATCTGGTGCCATGCCGCTGTGACTTAGTGTGGCCTGCTGTGAGGGTGCTGGAAATTAGAAAACGTGAGGCTTCCAAATGTGTGGTTGTTTCCCAGGATCATTTTAACTTTTCTGGGGCCTTTACATTTCCATTTTAGTTTTAGGATTAACTTGCCAATTTTCATTTTTTTCAAAGTTCATTCATGAATTTAACAGAGATTGCATTGACTTCATAGAGCTTGGCTGTATTGGAGAGGAGACAGTGTATCTCAAAGGATGCAGGTACCAGGACTCAAGCCCAGCCACTTGGGCTGATGTGTTAGTTTCCTCCCTCTTACAACCAGCGAAAAGGCAAATACTAGTCAGTGATGATTTTCATGGCTGTCTGTCCTTCCCACAGTCCTATTTGACAGCAGGTTTAAAGGAGACACTGGTATGTTAGTTCTGTTCTTTGGATCTTTTCACAGTAAACTGTCATTGTGTTGTTGTTCTGATTAGCCTCACTATAGTAAGCAGGCTTCAGACTGTGTCCAAAGTACTTGTTGTCATTTGGTAACTGACGTTTGTCACTCTTGCATTTTTCTCCTCATTAGGCCAGACTTGAAATTTGTGCCCTCAGGGATACTGTAGCCATTTACCTGACCCCGGAAAGCAGGTAAGATGCCAAGTGTTTCTGTTCAGTTCTTCCTGTGATCAAAATCGCTTTGCTCATGTGTTGTGTCCTCTGTTAGATACTTACAAAGTAAATACTCACAAATTTGTGTTTCAATAAAGTTGATGTTTCATCAGAATTTTTTACTAAAAAGCACAAGCCTACAGTAAGTAAGATGGTGATTCTCAAGGCCACTTCTTTAGAGCACATTATAAATTTGATATAATTTTATTTTTTTCATTCATTATTTATAAATCTTAGTCTCATAAGTAACATGACCAAGTATGACATATTCCTTTTATTAAAAAGAGACCAAAAAAGTTAAATCTCATCAAATTTGAAGGACAATTTGAATGTTGTAAATATCAGTGTAAGAGGAAGCCTTGTGGTTTCTTTGCAAAGTTTGTAGTGGAAATTTGATGGTAACTTTGCTGTTTTGAATGAAAGTCAGGATTTCCTACTATTGAGACATCAGTAGGTAAAATGAGAGAGCTACAACCCATGTGTACAGAACTGTTCACCACAGATACAGCTTGGCCAGGAAGTCTGAACTATGCAGTGAGCACGAGGTTCCTGCAGGGACCATTCATTTCATTTTCAGATTTTGGTAACATGGCTGTGCCATCACCTTTACTGTCACCAGTACAAGTGAAAACTTTATTTTCTTAACAGATAAAATTAGCTTCTTCTTGCTTGCCATGGTGTACCGCAAGCCGTTTCTAGATGGTTCCTATGTTCATTGTCTAAAAACACACTTTCCCAACCACACTTTTTGTTGTTGCTGTTGTTGAAAATGAGACAGACAATAGGAAGCACCCAGTCCATATTGCTCAATAGGAGTACCTACCACACCCTTTAAACGTAACCTTTTGTGAACTAGGTTCCTTGTTTATAAAAGCAAGATAATAGCAAATGTTCAATTTTTGATTTTGTGTGATGTGTGTGAGTGTGTGGGTGTTGGTGTTTCTGTGTTGGATGAAAAGTTATCTTGAAGGTGGAACTCAGATCTAAACAAGGAATTCATTTATGTTTCATTGCACCCATACACATACAAATGATAATTTGATCATTTGTCATTTAATGCTTGAAGGCCCGGAAGGGTGGCTCAGTAGTGAAGAGATCTGGAAGACCTGCTGCAGGACCTGGGTTTGAGTCCCAGTACTTACCTGGTGGCTCACAACCATCTGCAACTCAGTACCAGGGGACCCAACACCCTCTCCTACCCACCCTCCATGCCCATCAGTCATGCATGTGTACACAGACATACATGCAGTCAGCATACCCATGCACATGAAATAAAATGAACGTGAAAAAATGAGTGCTTGATATGGAACTTTCCATTTTATTGCCCAAAGCATTTCAAATCTTGGAGTACATTGAATTTCACATTTGAGATGCTCAAGCTGTGAACTCCTAGACAGGCTTGTGAGGTCGAGGACATGTCAGCTCACCTAAGCTGTCGGTGTCCTACAAAGAATAGAATGCCTTCATCTTCATCACCATTATTTTGTTCTGGCAACAAAGAGCAATTGAGCACCATGTTAGTTGCAGTTAATCAGGCTGTGGGGAATGAGATGTTAGCATAATAGGAAGTGACATCCCTCTCCCTGAGGAAAGAGGAGAGCCCACTGAGCATGGAAAGACAGCTGAGTCTGCCAACAGACACTGTCCCCACCCACACCCTGCCTCAGCAAGGGAGAATGGAGGAGTCCCAGAGGCACTTTTGTAACTCTGTGGGGACTTTCATTCAACTTATATGTCCTTAATTTAAGAAGCATTCATATCCTGGTCTGTTGAAGAGGCTAAGTTTACTTCTAGAGGGAAGACCTCCTTGCTTGGTGGTGATTACATTTATTTCTTCCGCTCCACTAGAACAATAGAAGACATGAAAAGCTCAGCTGTTCTTAGGGACAATAGTTATCACCAAATTAGCTGTACAGTGTGGTCCTTACTCCGCTCAGTAACTCTTCTGGGACTATCTATTTCCAAAACACTAAACAGGTAGTTTTCAATTCCTTCATTTTACCTTCGCATGTAAGGATATTATATTGTTCAAAATTATATGTAAATACTTTCCTTTCCTGCCCATGTTAATTCTAATAACAACTAGATAATGTCCCCATGTCCTCTGAGAAGGCAGGGCTATAAAGCAGGCCCTGTCCCTATCAATGCATGACTGTCCGAGTTCTGCTCCACATACCACCCCATCTCTACTTACTCTCTTCCCATCTTCACAGTTGCTTTACCTATAGTTTTGTTTTAAAAAGAAAGTTCCCTTTCCTCCTCTGCCCCCCCCCCATCTGCACAGTCACACCAGCCTCACCTCTCCTGAGAGCATCCCTTGGGGTCAGGTTCCACTTCCTGGCTGCATCTCTCTGGCCCTGCCGGTCTGCTCACCGTAGCCTTCCTTTTACTTTTTCTTTTTCTGTCATTTCTCACTTTTGCTTTTCTAACACATCTCCACTCCCTTCACTGGCCTCTGTCGGTTTCTTTATATTTAAGATGTGCTTCCGGGTGTTTACAGTGACCCCCCCTATGGCTCCACTGAGACCGTGGACCGTCTGAGCTGTGTGCTTTTCTGTTGCAGGTCTAGCTTCAAACAGGCCCTGGAAGCCCTGCCTCAGCTTGCAAGTGGCGCAGACAAAAAGTAAGTCCCCATGTGCTGTCCTCAGCCCACTGGCCGAGCTGAATGTGAGCTCTGGGAGCCAGAGACCCGCTGGAAGGACTGAGAGGGGCCCAGGTGCAAGGAGAGCTTGGGCTTCCTATAGTGCCGTATGCTGGCTTACCTGTGTCTCACTTATCCTCAAGTGACAGGATGAATTTTGTCTTTTAGGCTTGACTTTAAAAATGATCTCTATTATAGGTTTACATGACAAGTACGAAGGATGTAAGAAAAGCATGTGGCTTCGTTGATCAGCTGCAGCTTTGGCTTCTGTATTGAGGAGAGAGCGTGGACCTCAGCCATATCTCCTGTCCACTGGTTTAGACACACTTTGGCTTCTATAAAACATAGAGATTTAGACAAGTGTCACTGCCACATTAATGAGCTCGACCTGCATTTAAACTTTACTCTTCATATAACAGGAAATTGTGGCCTGAGGGGAAGTCTAGGCCAGCCATCTTTCGTAAATGCCCATCTAGCTTCAGCATAGGCAATGAAGACCCTGTAGCTCTTTGCTTTCTCACCCCTCCTACTTAGTCTTCCTGCCTTTCATTGGGTAAAACGCACAGTGCTGGGCACTGTGGCCAAGCCTAGTGGAACAGTGGTCAGAGAAGGTGCCTGGACCAAGTGTCACTGGGCCGAGGACGAAGGGAGCAGACTAGCTTTCCTACTTGTGTGACCCCAAGTGCAGAGCCTTGTGAATGTCTCCACACAGTCAGGCAAGCCGCAGAACAATGCTCCCTAACACGGAAACCTTGCTTTGTTTTTGTCTTGAATTCATTCCCAGCCCTTTTCACTGCTTTAAAATAAAATATAAAAATAGCCATCACTATTCTTAATACATGGAACATGTTTCAAAAGTCATTTGAGCATCAAGAAAAGCCAGTAATAGACTGTTTGAACTGGTACACTGCTGTGTCTGGGGTCTGTTGTGCACATGGTGCCAGCACTCAGGAGCTGGCGGATTGGAAGGTCTAAGCCAGGACAGTTCAGTGGGTAAAATAACTACTGGGGAAGTCTGAAGGCCTAAGCTCTTGTAACGATGGAGGAGAACCAGCTCCACAGCTTGTCCTCCGACTTGCATGCTTGTTCATGTGCCCACTCCTTCCACATATCATGCACACATTCTTTTTTACATAAAATAATAATAAATATAGGTATTTATTTAAATTCCTAGAGCTACCTGGACTACAAACTGAGACCTCCACATGTGTGCCTTGGCATGCAGGCCAGTACCCCCAACGCGCGCGCGCGCACACACACACACACACACACACACACACACACACACACACACACAC
>OU015746.1:63049507-63074955 GCA_907169655.1 Acomys percivali | reverse complement strand
ACACACACACACACACACACACACACACACACACACACACACACACAAATAATGATAAGTAAAATGAAATTAACAATTTAATGAGTAGGATAAAAAAAAAGTCCTGTCTCCTGGAGTGGGTTACTACTATGTACGCTTGACAGCAGTGATAGAAATGGAAATTAAAGAGTGAGTTTTTAGTTTTTCTTGATTGTTTGAGTAACTTTGAGAGAGGAGACCTAAGTACTGTTCTGTTTTAGGAAGGATTCTAGAGAAGGAGCGTAAAGAGAATAACTAAAGATAAATATAGACCTACTTATTAATGTGTTATTTGACTAGCCTCTTTTCCTTTGGTTGCCAACCAAAAGGAAATATTTTATTATTTATATACAGTGGCTTTTTTGGCTTTCTTCTAAACACAGCATGGCAGTCAGGCCTTGGCCACCAGCTCTGAGTTGCTAAGCTATTGAGGTGGCTAATCTTGGTTGTCAATTTGACAACCTGGGCAAAGGGAACCTCTTTTGAGGAATTGCCTCCATCACATTGGCCTGTAGCATGTCTGAGGGGCATTTTCTTGATTGCTAATTAACATAAGAAGGCCTGGTCCACTCTGCATTGTACCATCCCTAGGCAGGTGGCCTGCGTAAGGAAGACGGCTTGTTGTGAGACTGCTGACAAGCCAGTAAGCAACCTTCCCTCTAGGATTTCTGCTCCAAGATCCTGCCTTGAGTTTCTGCTTTGGGTTCCCCAGATATTTGATGGACTGTATTGTAATCTAAATACATTGTTCCAAGTTGCTTTTGGTCATGGTATTGTATCACAGCAACAGAAAAGCAACTAAGACAACCACCTTGTCAGAGTTAATATTACTGATGAGACACCGTGACTTTGAGCAACGTCGGGGTGGGGAGGGGGAGGGGTTGTCTTAGGCTTTTACAGCATTGTTTATCATTGATCAGGGTAGGAATTCAAACAGGGCAGGAACCTGGAGTCAGGAGCTCATGCAAAGGCCATGGAGGAGTGCCGCTTACTGGCTTGCACAACATGCCTTGCTCTGCCTGCTTTCTTATAGAACTTAGGACCACCAGCCCAGGGATGGCACCACCTACCATGGGCTGGGACCTCCTCCATCAATCATTAAGTAAGAAAATAACCTCCAAGCTTACCTACTTATAAAAGCATTTTCTCAATTGAAGCTCCCTCTTCTCTGATGATAAGTTTATGTCAAGTTGGCATACAGCTTGCCAGCACAGACCTTTACTGTCAGACTATAAAATTACGTCCTCCCTTCAGGTTGCTGGAAGAGCTGCTCAACAACTTCAAGAGTAGTATGCATCTGCAGCTCGCCTGCTTCCAAGCCGCATCTCCAACAATGATGAAAACCTAGGCGCCGGTGGAAGAAGAGCATCCAGATATAGCAAGTGTGAGACTGTCCTCTTCCTGTGCCAGAGAGATGTCCGTGTCCAAGCACTACATCTAGCTCCTGCCTTTTCCCCAGCATGGGGGTGCAGAAAGATGTTGGTGGATATTTAATTTCAACCTATTTAAACAACCCTACTTTAAATGTCCAACTAGCATTGTTCCTGCAAGTCTACATAGTGTACTCTTTAAAATGTTTTTTCTTAGCTAAATGTTGCATGGTGTGAGCTTCCGGGGCTTCTCCAGAGTGTTCTAAAGCGGGCCGTGGTGTATGTGAATGCGGTTCTCAGCAGCCCTTTACCAGGCTTCAGTGTTAGCAGTTTCCGACCCAGTGAGGCATTTGAGAAGAGATTTGTAGTCACAGCTTTGGAGCTTTGTCCTAACTTTAAAACCACCAATCCATGCAAGTGGTTCTAAGCTCCTAATATACAGTCTACATTTAAAAGTGTTTCAGTTTGGATAATTTGTGACCCAGATGTCCATAAATGAACTCTGAATTACATAATCTGGCGTAATTTTTCCCAGTGCTAAACATTGAAGCTTCTGGTTCTCACTCACACTGAAGCTGGTGTATCGCTGTGCAGTGCTGTGGTGAGGGTTCACAGGACCTGTGTGTGGAGGCCTTGTTAACCCACAGCCCTGTGGAAGCCTTGTGGTCTTCAATGCAGCCTAAAGACGAAGCCGGGCTCCTGGGCAAGGCAGCACTCCTTCCCCTCTCGCACATCACTCCCCTCTGCCACTTCTCACCCTTTGAAGTATCTTGCTCCATAGCTGGAAAGATGCCGCTTTGGCACAGGCCGTGTCTTGCAAAGATTTGAGGTGCCCGGGTCACCAGACATTGAGCGGTGACTCACTGCTGACTGGCCTGTGTAGTAGAATCAGGTCACTGTGACCTGCACGCAGCTCTTCCACCTCACTCCATCCTACCCAGGCTTCAGCTGTAGTTCACTTTTCAAAATGATCTATGGAGCAATGCAGACTCCTCTCTTTCAGTTGACAAAATCCATGTCACTCTTAATTCAAGTAACTCCATAGTACAATATGTACTTACTATGGATTATTTGAGTTTAGTAAATGTATAGTTGTAGTAACTGAAGTACAAATTTAATCTTTTACAAATGTGTTGACAAAGCTGATAAGTATGTGTACCATTGTCTCTCTTGTGTACTGGTATTATATTTAAGATAACCAAACTAAATTCCAAAGCAGAAGTGCGGACTGATTTGTTATTCAAATACCTAATAAATACAGTACACAAAGCCAGTAGCCTCCCTTCACTGTAAGATGCTATTAAGTTAATAAACACAGTGCACAAAGCCAGTAGGCTTCTTTCTCTATAAAATACTACTTAGTTGACATGTTACGTCTAAGTGTCAATGTGTCTTTATTGCAACATTTTTATTAGCTCTGTAATTGTTTATATTTTTAATTTTAATAGCCAAAATAAATAATTGAGTTCTCTGTTTTATCCTGTCCTTGTGTCTTCCTTGTTAGACATCATTTATCAAGTGTCTTATAAATTAGGAGTGTGCCACAGACACTAAATTACTTCATTCCAGACACTTGTTAGGGCAACCTCCTAGGAGCCTAGAGAGAACTGAAGTACTTCTGAGACTTTGTGGCTGAAGACCCATGCTTGCACTCACAACTTTCTGGTTTCCTGGCCCTGAACTACACCACAACCCACTTCTTCCTCCCAGTTCAACACAGTCTTTGTCATCCTTCCACTGGGGCCACAGCTCAGGGAGAGCACATAAGCAGAGGGCTGAAAAACTAGCAGCTCAGAACATGTAAACACTTTTATGGCTCAGAGAATGGAGGGAAGCGGCATGAAAACCCCATACCCAAACGAGGGAGTCGAAAGACAACTTCCAACAAGTCATGGGGGATTTCTTGGAAGAAGGGGATTTCAAAAGCTTGAGTTACAGAAGATGAATGGGGAGTTTGGTGGTGAAGAGGTGAGAGCAACACAACAAAGTAGAAGAAAGTTGAGAGGCAGACCAGGCTTGTGACGGGTGACAACAAGGACGGGAGGAAGGATGGAGATGTTCCAAGGCTCGCTCTTCCTTGGGGGAACTTCTGGCTTTAGCAAGGCCATGCCTGTGTGGCTCAGCACGCCTTCGTGAAAGTTACTACACTGGTCTCACCTTTAGAAAGGACTACTAGAAATAATTTTGTTTTCCTAAGACTTTCTGTATCAGTGTACCATGAAAGTGGTGTGTTCTAGAAATGATTTGGGCATTGCAAAACAAGCACCACTGGCACAGGCAGAGCTCACATGCTCGCCCTCCTCTCTGTATCAGCCTTGCATGCAGTTCCTTAAAGAAAATGTGTGGACCACGTTACATTACAGCTCTGGTTTGAGTACAACATAGTGATGTATATTTATATTTGGAACGTGTGCTGTAGAGTACTATTAGTTGTGTTATTATTAATTTTTAATTAAACTTTAAAGATTAGTGGAATATGGTTTTTTTTGACTGTGTCCTTTTGACTCTCTTGAGTCTCCTCAGCGTCTGTTGCATCATCTCCCTTCTCATCCCCGATTTTGTTAATCTGGCTGGGAGTTTGTCAATCTTATTTATCTTTTCAAAGAACCAAGTCTTTATCCCATTAACTCTTTGTGTTGGTATTTTCTTTTTTTATTTCATTAATATAACCCCTTATTTTTTGATACTTCTTCCTAATACTATTTTATGTATGTTATTTGTTTTGTTTTCCCAGAGCCTTCAAATTCATCATTAAACTATGTATTTGAGATCCCTAATTTTTTTGTTCATTTTTTTCAATATAGGGTTTCTCTGTGTAGCCCTGGTTGTCCTGGACTCACTTTGTGGACCAAGTTGGCCTCGAACTCACAGAGATCTGCCTGCTTTGGCCTCCTGAGTGCTGGTATATTGTATTTTTATTTTCATTCAATTCTAGGAATTTTTAAATTTCCTTCTTGATTTCTTTTTGCCCCGATTATCATCTAGTAGTGTGTTGCTCATTTTCCATAGATTTGTGTACTTTCTGTAGTCCCCTTCACTTTTGAGGTCTAGCTTTATTCCGTTATAAGTCAGGTAGAATGCAGGACGATTTCCGTTTTCCTATGTTTGTTGAGACTTTTTATCTTAATGTGTGATCAATTTCAGAGAAAGTTACATGAACTGCTAAGAAGAATGTATATTCTTTAGTGTTTGTGTAGAATTTTCTATAGATGTCTGCTAGGTTTATTTGATTGATAATGCCATTTGATGTCAATGTTTTCCTGTTTAGTTTTGTCCAGATGACCTCCCCCAGGTATGAGGGTGAAGTATCAGTGTCACCCACTATCACTATGTTGAGATATTTTGCAATTTTATATCTAATAGCATGAAATTGGTTGTACTTGTGTTTTGTGGGTGTCCTAGTTTGCTTTCTGTTGCTGTGATAAACGTCATGACCAAAAAGCAACTTAGGGAGGGAAAGGTTTGTCTTTTACTGGAGAAAATCAGGGTAGGAAGTCAAGGCAGAAACCTAGAGCCGGGAGTTGAAGCAGAACCAGGCAGGAACTGTGCCTTATTCCCCTTGGCTTGCTCAGCCTGTTACCCACCCAGGACCACCTACCCGCCCAGGAGTGGCACCTTGCGTTGTGAACTGGCACATCAATCATTAATCAAGAAAATGCTCCCCAGGCAAGCCCACAGGACAGTCTGATGGAGGCAGCTCCCCTGTGAAGAATCCCTCTTTCAAGCTATAGTTAGATTTCTGTAAGTTTACACGAACTGACACAGTGAGTATATGTTTATTGCAGCATCCTCTTGGTGGGTTGTCCTTAATGAGATTGAAGCGGCCTTCCTTGTCTCTTCTGACCACTTTTGCTTTGAAGTCCATTTTACCAATATTAAAGTAGCTGCGCTTGCTTGTGTCTTAGTTCTGTCTGCTTAGAGTGCCTTTCTCCATCCTTTTACCCTGAGGCAAATTCTTATAAAACAACTAGATATCAATTATGTATTTTTACACTTGGTGAAATTATGCATACCTGTTTACCAGAAATTGTATGCCTTTCATGTATTGATAGTATTGTAACAAACCATCCTTTTACACCAGCTCAGGTGATGTTTATAAGAATCTTCTTGCCGGGCAGTGGTGGCTCACGCCTTTAATCCTAGCTCTCGAGAGGCAGAGGCAGGTGGATTGTTGTGAGTTTGAGGCCAGACTGATCTACAAAATGAGTCCAGGACAGCCAAGGCTACACCAAGAGACACTGTTTCAAAAAACAAAACAAAACAAAACAAAATCTTCTTACAGTAAATGCTGATTAATACAGACAATCTAGAACGAGAGGCCAGAGTGCTCCGCTCTAAATGAGGCGTTTATATCATACCTCCTTTCTCCTGAGGGTTAGGGTAGTGAGTAGTGGGCATCTGCAGCATCATCTGCTGGACATGACAGGGCCATTGCCTACATTGACTGCATGCACAAGACCTGTGCAAGGTCAAGCCTAGTAAAACCGCAGCATGGATGGGAAGGAGTTAGTGAAGACCCACGCCCCAACTGAGCAGCTCTTGGCAGCTGAAGCCTGCTGTGGAGCGAGAATAAGTTGTCTTCAGGGATGGGGGTGCTTGAAAGGCCTCCCATGTTCCAATAGATGGTTTTGTGCCTGTGCACATGCAGGCAGCCATCAGTGCACTCAGTGTTTTAAAACAGCATACGTTAAGTTCAGGGAGGAAAGTAGTAAGGGAGGAATAGGGGAAGACTCATTAAAAATAAGGATTCAGTCACTAAAATAATTCAATATATTAAGACAATTAGATTTTAAGTATATATATTTTATACTTGATAAAATTATGTTCACTTGTCAACTGAAAATTATATACCTTTCATTAAATATCAGTAGTATAATGATCTTCATACAGATTTATTAGCTGGTCTGAAAATCTGAAGATAATACTGAATATTAGATGTTGTACCTCAGTGTAAGAAGCAGCCACACTGAGCCCTACCTTGTTCTCACAAATAGTTGTATAGTGTATTTGAAGACCTCATTTCTATTAACCAACCTTTTTAAGTTTTAGGATATGTGTCACGAGCCAGCCTTTTTCTGCTAAATATGCTTGTGAACAGGACCGAAGCCTTTAGAGTACCTGTTTTCACCTCAGAGGTAAAGCCAATAGGAAGGTAGCGTTTCTTTTTTTTTTTTTTTTTTTTTTTTGCCTCTAGTCAAGACCAATCCTTAAGTGGGCAGGGAATGCTCATGTTTGCACACGTGGAGGCCGGAAGTCGACATCAGTCATCTTCCCCAATCACTGCCTGCATTATTTCTGAGATCAGCTGCAATAGCCAGCAAATGCAGGCTGCATGTTTGACTCCACAGTGCTGGGGTTATGGGTGTGAGCCAGGACACTGGCTTTTACATGGGGACTAGACATCTGAGCTCAGACTTATGTTGGTGTGGTAGGCTCTTTTACTGCCAGCCATCTCCCCAGTCCTTATCTTTTAACCATGCTAATGCTGTGATTGATCACTGCTATTATTGTCACAACTATTACTGCTGTCGTCACATTTTTGAAGCAGTACTCCTGGTCCATTGACCTATATACCTTCTAGGTCAATGGTTCTCTACCTCCTAATGCTGTGACCCTCATCATGTGGTGACATCCAATTATAAAATTACTTAGTAGCTATTTATAGCTGTAATTTTGCTACCGCTACAAATCGTAATGTAAATATCTGATATGCAGCATATCTCTATGCCCCCCCCAAGGGCATTGTGACCCCCAGGTTGAGAACCGCTGCTCCAGGTAGCTAGGAATCGCTGAGAGGCCTGACCACTACCTGACTTTAAACTGTCCCCAAAGGACCCTGAAGCTCTCCAGTGGCTAAGAAGATAGAAAGCCAAGGAAGGATAAGGTCCCAAAGAATGAATTACAGCAGAAAGAGACTGTAGGCAAAGTCAAGCACAGATGTCAAAGGAATGAGTCCTGAGAAATGGCTAAGTTCAGAATTTAGAGGGATCATAAATAAAGGAACCAGGATGTGGCTCAGTTGGCAGTTTTTTCCAGCGTGCATGAAGCACATGTCCAGCCCTGTATAAACTGTATGAAGCATTGTGGTGTGTGCCTCTACCCAGCACTCAGGAGGTGGGGCCAGCGTCATCAGAAATGTAAGGTCCTGTTTTTCTACATCGTGACTTCAAGGCCACTTTGGACTACATAAGACCTTGTCTAACAAAACAAAAAGAGGAACCAGAGGAATATGCTGTGTGGATCGTGTCCCCAAACTCAAGTAGGTGATCTTAGGACAGCTGCTGCTTCCTTGAGCAGAGAATGCCCTGCCCCTCCCCCATTCTCCACCCCCCCCCACACACACACACGGAATCTTGGAGGCTCTTTCCTCAGTTCCCTCTTCTGGGAATCTGATTGTGTCCTGTTGCCCCTGCTTCTTTCCCACCATGATGCTCATGTACTGGATCTCTACAGTCATGACAGGTACAGATGCCCAGTGGTAGTGGGTGGTTTTCTGTCCTGCCGTGTTCTCTACACTTGAGCTGCCTCAAAGACCTTCTGTACTGCAGCCAGGGTTCCCTGCCTTGTCTGCATGCCCCACTCCCAGGCCAGGGACATAAGGTCCCAGCACTACAGCTAGTGTTGAGTAACCCTTTGGGGAATAGTCGTGCAGTGTTATTGATGAAATCGTGTTGGCAGGTGTGTCCAGTTTTTTTGTAATTTTAGTTAAATAAATAACTAGCCAGATCCTTATACTCTTTCCCCACTTAGCTCCCCCAAAGTAAACCAACTTATTATTTTTATTTATTTATTTATTTATTTATTTATTTATTTATTTATTTGCCTGTCCTTAATCATTTGGTAATAACCTCTGTATCACTTCCTAACAGCTTTAAGTTGTTCTTTCTTTAATAGTTCAGTTTGGGTCACTATGGTCTTTGTACAATTGCATGGAAGAATTTAGCTCTCTCCTATCCTTATAACTTGCCTTCATGTCCTCTGGCACTTTTGCTTTGCTTAGGTAGATATTCACTGTCTACATTATTAAGCCTGTGGATATGGTGCCCAGGCCTTGACTGTAATAAAGTGATGCTTTTCTGATGTGCTTTTGTATTTTCTGTGTATCCTGTGTTGTTTTCACTTTCTCAGAATCCACCTCCATCCTGAATATTCAAATGTCCTTGTGGAAGTTCTTGACAGCCTGGCCAGCAGGTCCACACATGTACTGAGCTGGTCCACACGTATACAGAGAAGTCTTCCCAGCAAGGACTTCCTACCAATCAGCAGCCTGAATTCACCTTTGCTCTTCTGTGGGAGAGCAGCCACTTCGTGTCACTTCTCTTTGCTCCCTCAAACGGCAGGATCCAGCCTCCGGTAACTTCCTGTAGAAGGAATACACTGGAAGTAAAAATTTTGAGGCCTTCATATCTGAACAAAATCTATATTGATCCCTTGGATGGAAGTAGAATTCTGGACTGAAAATCACTTGCCCTCAGCATTCAGAAACCTCCACCCAGCTGTCCTCTGGTATCTGCCCCTCGCATGCTTGCAACGTCTCTCCTCTGCCTAGGTTTCTGAAATCCGTGATGCTGTTCTGTGTTGATGCTCTTCGGTTCCTACTAGGGAGTAGAATGTTGCAAATTCTCGGCAATTCTCTTGAATTGTTTCCATAAGTCTTCAGCAGCCCTGAATGGTTGGTTAGTTCTGTTGGTTGTTTTCCTTTATTCTTGGTTTTTGGATTTCCTAGCTGAGTCCTTTCATTTTAAAAATCTTTTCCTTCTTATTTTCTGTGTTCATCCTACTTTCTGAGAATTGTTTTAACATTAAGTTTTGGTCCCCTGACTATTCTCTTAGGAGCTGCTTATTTATTTTTCCTGGAAATGAGCATAATGCTCTGTTGAAGGATTTTGTTTTATTTCTGTTTTCATCTGTCTGTAGTGGAAGTAAATGCTGTGGCTACATAGTAGTATTTATGAGTGGGGTTCCCCAAAGCTGATGGAGATTGCGGTACTATATAGTGGGCAGGACCAGTCAGCTGACGAGTTGATCATACTGGGATGGGCACTCAGTAGGGAGTCTTCAGTTTTCTCATATTTGGGTCATTTCTCTAGGGCTGCTTAGATTCCAAGGGAAAGATGTTAGAGTCTCATGTGAGGGAGCCCCTGGGAGCCACGTGAGGAGGAAATCTCTGAGGTCATTAGTTACAGGCAGTAGCCTGTTCATGGTGATTCCTAAGCTCTTTGCATCTTCTTCCCAGAAAAAGTGAAGCCCTGACCTTGGGGACAGGATGTCAAGATGTTTGCCCAGCTGTGTGGGCAAGAAGGGGACCCTGGGTACCAGGCTGTTTATTAAATGCCCTCAGACTGACCAGTGGGTTTAGACCCTAACATAATCCTTACTCCTGGATCTGTACTAGGAATTTTGCACTGGGAATTCCAATTTTGTACATCTTATTTGAAACCCTGCCAGCATGCAACCTAAATTGTGTGGATACTGAATCAGGACACATACACATGTGCAATATGAGCAATGGAAACTCCCCATCCCCACAGGCTGGTCTGGCATTTGCCTTTGGTGACACCGAGGCGCACGTATTTCCAATCTATATGTAGCTGAAAGTTCAGGTTAAATTTGATTATGATAAAAGTGTCCTTGTGTGCACTGTTTGGTGTTGTCCTGAGATGTGAAGGAATGTTAATGGAAGGAGGCCATGGGCCGTCTATTCTATGAATTCACTCTCTCTATCCCTGATCGCTAACAGTATTGCCAAAACAGGGTCAGCATGCAGGAAATAGTCTTTTGAACGTTAGTTAGAAACATGGATTAGAACTCACCAGTAAAGTAGTCTCCTTAACAATACAGAAAACTTAAGGAAGAGAAACATCCTGGGGGGCCACATGACACAGTCAGCATTTCTGGAAATAAAAGCAAACAGCCACATTTCCTCAAGAAGGAAATACAAGGAAAGAGAGGCACTACACAATAGCAGAGAGTTTGAAGATCCATCACCCAGAGGCATTGTGCAGACCAAGGAATGCTTCACTAATCATTAAAACATGTTAAATGCTGCCTAAGGAGCTGGAGAAATGGCTCAACAGTTAAGTGCACTGGCTACTCTTCCAGAAGACCAGGGTTCAATTCTCAGCACCTACATTGCAACTCACAGCTGACTGTGACTCCAGTCCCAAGGGGATCTGATACCCTCTTCTGCCTTCCATGGGCACTGCATGCATGTGGTACCTAGACAAGCATTCAGGGAAACATATACACATAAAATAAAAATAAATAAAATCTCTAAGCAGTGTTGATAGTAAGGAACTGTTAATATTTTAGATGTGTAACTATGAGTCTTAAGTCATTGCTAAAAATAACTGAATTAATAAATAAGACAGACTAGAGCCCAGAGGTAGACCTACACAAATACTGTCACATGATCTCAGCCAATGGAACAAAGGAGTATATACAGTGAGAAAGTCTTTCAAACAAGGTCCTGAAACAACTGAACATGCGACTGCAAAAAGTAAATATAGATACAGAGTTCTCAGTCTTCACAAAGGTGGATTCAAAATGGACTGTACATCTAAGTTTAACATGAAAACTAGAAAACTGGAAAATAACAAGAAA
The DNA here is from genome assembly GCA_907169655.1 of Acomys percivali. Taxonomy (NCBI): domain Eukaryota; kingdom Metazoa; phylum Chordata; class Mammalia; order Rodentia; family Muridae; genus Acomys; species Acomys percivali. The sequence goes on along the minus strand of OU015746.1, from coordinate 63,063,964 downwards.
AATGAAATGACCTTGGGATCATAACATTTTAGGGACAGCAGGTACGTAAAATTGCCCAAACTTGCAAGCAACCTCCATGACCTTTTGTGGGTAGCTGGATAAATAAATGGTTCATCCAGATAGCACACAAACACTCAGCAGTAAGACACATACATGAAGCTTTGAAAAGGCAAGGGCACAACCCTCAGTGCTTATATTGACAAGTCATTATGAGACGGCTCTGTGCTGTGTGATTCTGACCACTGACATTTGAGGAGGGAAACACTATGAAACCCTCGAGGAAACTGATGTTTTCCAGAACTGCAGGGGAGGGAGGATTAGACAGAGCACAGTTTTTCAGGCAGTGGAACTATCTCACATGGTCATACAGTGATGGATATCCTCCTTGGACCTGTCGCAAAACCCGTAGCAAGTGCATACCTAGTCTGAACCCTATGCTGCAGAGCGAATGACAATGAGGTGTCAGGAGAGGATCATTGTAGCAAATGTGCCATATGGCAGATAATGTTGCTTGGGTGGTGCTAAGGGTCTGAGAGGCCAGTGTGTATCATGAGGACTGTATTTTCCACTCAGTTTTGGTATGAACTTACAACCAGAAGTAGGGACTACTTCTGACATGGACTCTGCCCCTCCCCCCTCCTTGATCACTTCCCCTTGGCAGGGCAGCCTTGCCAGGCCACAGAAAAGAGGTTACAGGTAGAACAGATGAGATATGATAGTCTGAGGTCAGATGTTACTGGAGGAGGGCTCCCCTTTCTGAGGACTACAGGAGGGAGGGAGAGGGTATGAGGGAGGGAGGGTGGGATCGGGAGGTGATGAGGGAGAAGGGCTAAAATTGAGATGTAAAAAGAACGAATTAAAAATTAAAGAAATATTTTTTAAAGTGTCTCTGAAGAAAAAAAAGAAGCCCTGGAAGAGATATAGAGTGGGGGGTCCCTCTGTGTCTGCTAACTCCACACTCAGAGTCAACCAATGGCAGATTGAAAGTATTCACCGTGAGAAACCTCTTAAGAGGTTTCAAAACTGGAGCTTGAATTTGACGCGCCCCAAGCCCTGTGCTAAGTGCACACTGAAGAGGAGTGTGTCGGGTCCCTGTAGCCCTGCTGCTGCTTCTGCTGCCCGTCCCCCCACAGTGCTCCTGTGAAGGTCATCCAAAGCCGATCTGCCTGCTGCTAGGCCGTGACGGTCCCTTCTGTGCAAGGCCTGTGCAGACTGTTTTCTGTACAGATGACAACTACTTGCATGGCATTGCTATAGGATTAGGTAGTACATATACTTTGAAGATGGGTCAAGCACACAGCATGTGTGCAGGTTGTATGCAAATGATAGGCCATTTTATGTAAGGGACTTGAACACCTGTAAATTTGGATATCCATGGAGGCCTTGGAGCCAATACCACCAGGGGTCCTGAGGGACAGCTGTGTATTTCTATGTCTGGGGTTTGCTTCAAACACACAAGTGAGTGGAAACAGAGTAGAATCTAGATAAGGGAAGAGTGAAGAAAGCATGTAAAGTCAGGGTGAGTGTGAGGCCCAGAGTGAGCCACTGTGGAGTCTCGAGTCTCATGCTACAGTAACATGGATTACACTTTTAGATTATTCTAAAGTTTAATCAGGTAAACAGGGACGGTCTCAAAATCCTTTCTTGCTGGGAAAAGATGAGTGGAGAGCCACTGGGTATTGGGCTCCAGCAAGAGGCAATGGGGTGCGGAGCCGTGTTTAGGCAGATGCCTAGGGATAGCAGCTCGTCATGGTTGGTCTTTGTTGTCACGTTGGCAGGACTTGACATCACCTCGGAGACACGGCTGGCCATGCTGTGACGGCGTTTCTAGAAAGGTTTGACTGAAGAGGAAGGAGCCTCCCCTGAATGAGGGTGGCACCACCTATCGTCTGAGAGTGCGGACTGAATAAAGACCCACTTTGAAGGCGGATGCTACCGTCCTATGGCCTGAGAGGCCAGAGTGAACCAAAAAAAAAAAAAAGGGAAAAGGAAAAGGCTAGTTAGACGCCAGCATTGGTCTCTCTGCTTTGTGACTAAGGACACTGGGTGACCGGCTAGTTCATCCACCTACTGTTAGGCTTTCCTGGTGTAACGGACTGGGTCCCTTCTTAAACAGGGGCCAAAGTAAAAATTTCTTCCCTGAAGTCACTTCTTACTAGGTATTTGGTCACAGCCACAAGAAAAGTGACTAATCCCGGGTGTTTTAAAGAGCAAATGTTCATTGATCACTTTATGGGAACTCACGTCTGTGGTCTTGGGATGGCAGATGAAATATTTGTTCCCTTCCATGCTATTGCCAGTGACCTATTCAATCAAGAATCAGAAAAGATAGTTCTCCTTACAAAAAAATAGTTTTGTATGGAGAAAAGTTATCTTCCTTCTATCATGACTGCTAGGAGTATCGTTGTATTTATTCATTCATCATTCATTCATTCACTCACTCAGCACCCCTGAGGACAAATACAGGGAACGAGAGCTCCATCACTGAGTTCCATCTCCAAGCCAGGATTAGCATTTTAATGACTATTATCAGAGTCAGAATAAAACTTAATAACAGTGCAGAAAGAACAGCATTGTAATTCTCTTTACTGGGTAAAATTTCTTAACCTTGATACTCTGTGAGGCCACAACCATGCACTCTGACTGTAGCACATTAAAAAAAAAAAAAAGCCTACCCACAGGCACAGAAATGAATAGAGCACCCACACTGGCAGTAATCCAGATGTGCAGAGTGGTTTCCCGCTTGCATGGCTTTAGCATGAAACCACTACAAGGAACCAAGCGCTGAAGGTGCCAGAGGCACCAGGGAGGAAATTGCTCTTCCTGGTTGCAGGACCCAGAAAGCTGAATGCAACAAATAACAGCTTCTGGGGTGAAGTGGAAGATGGTTTTCAGAAAAGAGAAGAGATCTCCCAAGACCACTGAAGTCTCGGGACACCTGAAAGAAAGCAAGCCTGCATGCCACAGACTCAGAACAGGTCAGCCGAAGGCATGTGTTTAGCTGAGATGAAAAGAAGCATCTGAGAAAAGGAGTGACAGTCCCACTCCACGAAAGATGACTGCTAAGGAAGTCAAAAGAAGGCAGGAGCCAGAGCAGCCATCACTTGCCATTCATAGTGTGGAGGACCAACTCCAAAACTACCTGACACATGCGGAACAAAAGAAAAGCCTGGGACACGTTTTCAAGAGAATCTCAAGTCAACTGACACTAAAATGATCCAAATGTTGTAATTAGCATGGAATTTTAAAACTATTTTTATTTTTGGGATTATACTATAATTACATCATTTTCCCCCTTCCCTGGCCCCCTCCAGACCCTCCCACTTATCCCTCCATACTCTTCCTCTCTTTCAGGTTTGTGACTTCTTTTTTCATCAGTTATTATCACATGCATATATGTATATACGTATATATATGCATATACATGTATAAACATATAAAACCAGCCTGCTTAGTTAGCCTGCATAATGTTACTTGTGTGAGTGTTCTTAGGGCCGGCCATGTGGAAGCCAATTGGTGGTTAGCAGAGAATGTCAGTGCACATGTTGTAACCTCCCACAGTGAAGTCAAATAAAACACTCCAGCAACCAGTGAGTAGGGAATCTCAGCAGAAAGTGGAAGTATCATGAAAAGTTTGGAACTAAAAAATCGTTTATAAGATAAACAGTTTGTGCGGAGTTAAGTGGTTGTGGGAACCCCTGTCCTCTGGGCGTAAGGTGGCTGTTGTATCTCTGCACTGTCAGCAACTCTAATTACTCAAGGGAGCCCTGCACAAAACTGTCCCCATTAACTTTCCATCATGGCCAAGTGAAGAGACTAAGGGTGCACCCCTCACTCTGGATGTATGGACAGCTCTCAGTTTTTACTTCCATGGGCTAGCTATCCAAACGCTGCCTGTGTTCCTGTGAATAACTCTAATCAAGTTCTCTGTTCCACTCCGCTAGGCTTGAGTAGAAGTCTTTCTTTGGCCTGTGGTTGGCGACCTATCTGAAGTAAATTAATATTCGTTCATCTTCCTAGGAAAAGTTCATCATAGAACTTGGCACTCATACGTGAGACATGACAAAATCAACGCTGAGTTTGGGAGGGACACCTCTGCTGTGGGTGATGAGACATGCTACGGAAGCTATCTGCACTGCAGCTTCTGCAGACACAATCCCAACATGGCCATTTCTGGTATGCTGTGGGACTGGCATGCGTGTATGCTGTGGTGGCAGCTGTCTTTGTCCCTTCCAAGGGTGAAAGGACAAGCAGCTGAGCCTGCCTTGGCTCTGAAGGGGGAGTGTCGAGGCTGGGAATATTAGGGTGACCGGCTGCTTCTATGTGGAGTGAGGGAGGCAGACATCTTGATGAATAGGGCATACTCCTCAAACTGCGAACGGACTAGAGAATCTAGTACAGCCCCTTAGAGACACTTTAAAGCTGTACACAGGGTATGACATCAGCCCTGTGGCCCTTACTAGGGGCAATAAAGTGTGTGTCTGGGGCTCAGCTGCCTTCTCCAAAAGAACGCTCCCTCAATAAAGGAGGAATTAGAATAAGAAAAAGACAGGCAGGTGCCTTAGTAGGCATTAGCTTCTGTAGGGACAGGAAACTGAAAAGCAGAGAAGAATGAGACGAAGTGTGCATGAGGCAAACACGGGAAATTAGATCCATGCTAGATCGCCCCCCCCCCCCCCCGATCCAAAACCTTAAAAGTCCTTCAAAGAACTGGCTGTGGAGGGGCAGACTGAGACTGAGGCAACAGAAGATACCCCTCGTGTGACCTTCAGTATGGAGGAAGGGAAATCCATGGCGCAGCAGGCAGAGGGGCCCTTAATAATAGCCCAGGAAACTGACAGTGGAGGGATAGTCCCTAGCTAGCCTAGAGCTCACTATGTAGACCAAATAGGCTGGCCTGGAACTCTAGTGATCCTCCGCTGCCATTGCCAACATTCGGGGATTAAAGGCATGTGCCTCCAAACCTGGTGTGGAATTGGGAAATACTTTAAAACCAGAAATGAGTGAGGGTCTCACAGCCTAGTTCATGAGGGTTTAGGACAAGGACCAGAGTGTTGTAGGAGCAAAGAAACCAAGTAACACAACTACACATTCCTCACAAAAAACTACGCATCTGAGGCCATAGGAGGGAAATCCTTGGCAGATGTGCTGGCCCACCAGGGCCCTTCGGGGCCACTTTGTTATTGCCTGCTGTGATCCAATGAATATCAAGGACATTCCTGAAAAGAAAGCTAAGAATCAACAAGGAACAAAGACATTTGAGAGCAAAATTACTTAAGAGTAAAATCTACACAGAGATAAAATCAATACTTTTATAAGAAAATAAAAATATATATAACCTTCATATATATAATCTTAAAGTTTCTGGAATTTGCAATTAATATTTGTATTAGTGAGCTTTTAACAAAATTTCTTCAGGGTTGGTAAGTTAAATTGGTTAAAAAAAATCATCTAATTGGAAAGAAAATTTGAACAGCAGTTAGCAAGTTTAATGTGGCCGAAGCGGCAAGTGACTACACAGCAGGCACACAGCAAGTCTTGAGGAGAGAGGAGAACTCTCTCACCATGGTGACAGCACTCTATAGATCAGTAACAGAAAGGAACCTGACATGTGTCGCATGTGTGGTGACTCTGGAACACACTTCTAATTAGCATATGACCCAAAAAAGAAACCGTCCAAATTTTAGAAAAATCAAAAGCGGGCCTAAAGAGATAGCTCAGTGGTTAAAAGCGCTGCCTGTTCTTCTGGAAGATCTGGGTTCGAGTCCCAGCACCCACATGGTGGCTCACAACCATCCGTGACTCCAGTTCCAGGGAGTCTGATGCAGCTTTGGCCTCCCTGGGCACCAGGCACAGACATGGTGGTATAGACATGTATGCAGGCAAACCAATGTAAAGTTGACAAAAAGGAAAAGCCAAGCACTGAACAATAGTAAACATGTTCTCATCCAGATGCATAAATCACGTGACTGAGTCAGGGGATGGTGCGCCTTTCCTTGGGAACATTTCATTGCAAGTGAAGTGGGCATCAAACACAAAAACTTTTTAAAAGAATGGTACAAAGAAAGTAGAGGGGAGGAAATTAAAGACAGCAGTGAAAACAAAAGATGAAGCATTGATGGTCAAATTAAATATTTTTTAGTTAAAGGAGCCCAGGGACCAAATTAGGCAAGGGGAACCAAAGGGGAAAAAGAAGAGGTTGGAGCCAAATGTCTGGAATGAGGAAAGAAATGACACATGAAGCTCTTCTTAAATATGGCATTTTCCAAGTGAACAGGCCTTCATCAGAGCAAGCTGCAGCCCTGGACTGGGTCAGCAGGGCAGGAAGTACAGATACCAGCTAGCCAAGCTCTCCCCAGGTCTCTCTCCTAGCCTTCCTGCCATCCTAACAGAACAGGAAACTCAGCTGCTCCACCAGCCAGCCCCTCCTCCACCCTAGTGCAAGCAGCCACCTAGAGCTTAGCAGGTCCTCACTGCAAGACGGGTCCCTTTGAGAGTAGGAAGCTGCCATGTGGGATTTTTTTTTAACTTTATTGTCCTGTGTTTGGCAGTATTGAGTCACATCAGGAAATTCTGTTATGTGTGAGCTGAGGGGTAAGGGATCATCAAGGTGGCATTCTGAATAACAGATGGCTCTTGAAAAACGTAGGTTCCTAGCCATAGCCTTAGAAAAACAGTGTCATGTATAAGAATATGGCCCATCCTCTCCCTCAGCATGCACATGATGACGTGCCTGGATGCATGGAGCTGAACTGACATCCCCACTCACCCTCCTTATGATGCAGCCTCTCCACAGACACAGGCTGATGAGCAAAAAGTGGGGGAGGAGAGGAGAGCCTAGTTATTCCTCCTGCTTTACTTTTCAAGGGAAGGAGAGCAATCCAGAAGTATGGTCTAAGAACGTAGACATCAAGTGTTGGAATCGCTCAGGAGACACAATCAAGTCTTGGTTACTTGGAGAAGCCCCAGCTTCCATGTTCTTGAAAAAAAATAAATCCTCAGGGCATCTGAGTTGTGCATAGCAGAGGGTTTCAGCACCTACACTTTCCAGCGTCTGTAGCATGTCACCTTAGGTGTCCCTTGGTCCCTGGCTGACATTAAGCCCTCACTATCTGGCAAGCATTGTTGTAAGTTGATATGTAGGCGCATTTCCAGGTCTGCAGTATCATCCTCAGTTTACACACGGTGACAAAAGTACACTGAAGTCAAATAATGTGCTCATAGCTACTAGGAGGGAAGGAACAAAGGCCAGTGCAAAACAAAGACAGCATTTGAGGAGGCTTGCTGTAGTGCCCAGGCACTTTGCAGCCAGCCACCTACTCTGGCTTGAAGTGACTTTAAGCAGCAGAGCTTTGCTGAGTAGGAAGCTGTCTCTCAAGCTGGTGAAGCATGTTCATTGGGCTTGATGGAGTCCTGGTCAGAGTGAGAAGCAGCCCTGGGCTGATGGGTGGATCTGGCTCCAGAGGTTTGGAGACATCTGATCTACCCATAAGCAGTGCAGAAAGCCCTAAAAGGACAGAGACATGACCTCTGTGTTCCACACCAGGGAGCCCTCCTAGGAAACAAAGGGATCTCTTCTTGGTCCTTGGGTCGGTTGCCATTGACAAGTCCATTATTCTAAAGGAAGGAAATGATTTAACCAGAAAATGAGGCTGTTGGGAACTCAAGTGATTTCCTCAGCTTTCTGAACTTCTTGTTGAGGTTTGAAGAAGTTGTTAAGACTACTCAGAGATGTTGGGGGACCATAGAGAGTGAACGTGATTGTACTTGTTGATGAGGCCTAGAAAGACAGACTGGAACAGGACTCCAGCCAGCCCAGCCTGAAGGGGCAGATCACAGGGTGCTGGATGGTCTTATGTCAACTTGACATTAAGCTAAAGTCATCTGAGAGGAGTGAGCCTCAATTAAAAAAATGCTTCCATAAGACCAGGCTGTAGGCAAACCTATATGGTATTTTCTTAATTAGTAATTGATAGGAGAGGGCCCAGCCTATTGTGGGGGATGCCATCCCTGGGCTGGTGGTCCTACCAACATTCTATAAGAGAGCTGGCCCTGCTTGAGTTCCTGACCTGTCTCCCTTTGATGGTGAGTAATTAAACCCTTTCCTCTCCAATTTGCTTTGGCCATGTTATTTCATCAGAGCAATAGAAACCCTAATAAGACAGCAGGTGACAAAATTGGTGCAGAGACAGAGGAAACACACTCTGTCACAGTCCACCATTTTGAAATGGGCTCAAACAGCCACTGAGCAGATTTTGAAGGGAAAATCTGGCCAAGCCAACCTTTCCACAAGATGCCACTTTAGCCTCAGCAGTGCAGCCCCTGGTATTTGCAGGAGAGCCAGGGTACAATTGAGGATGCCAGTGATGTGTCTTATGTGACGAGCTAATTACTCAGCTATGCAGGTCCCCCTACAGATACCATAACCACTGACACCCCAGAGCCGCTCCTGGCCCACATGTCTGCACAGGTGTACCTATATTTACCACAGCTTCTGGCAGGGACAGCACATCATAGGTGTAGTACGTGGCCCTTTTTCAAGAACCTCCAGGTACTGAATTTCATCAGAATATTTTTAACATCTGCATTTTTGAACAGAGGAAGTAGGCCAGGAGAGTTTAATGACTCATCTAAAATCACTAATTCATTTGAGAAAAGGATGAGAGAAAATCCAAGACTCATGGACTCCTACTGTTAACTTTGGTGGCACTCTTCTTGCCATGGGGGATAAAGCTTGATTGAAGAGGACAAGAGAGAGCTCCCGCTGACTTTCTCCTTGGGATTAACCACTTGCCCTCGGCTTTTGAACAAACCTCAAGTAGAGGGAGGAATGTGCGTGTGAGTGTGTTTGTGTGCTTGGTGGCACACGTGTCTACATGAGTGAATATGCGTGGTTGCATGAGTGTGTGGGTGCGTGCCTGGGTGTGTACATGCATGTTCATTGTCATGTGGTTGCATGGTTGCATTCGTGTGTGTGTGTGTGTGTGTGTGTGTGTTTGTGTATGTTTGTGTGTGTGTGTGTGTGTGAACATGCTAGGGTGCAGGCTAGACCTTGGAGGACAGCCTTACATATGACTCTTTGCCTTCCGCTTTGAGACAGGGTTTTTGTTGCTCTCTGCTGAGTTTACCAGTCTAGCTTGCCCACAGCTTCCAAGAATTCTGTCCCTGTCTCCCATCCTGTCGTAGGAGTACTGAGATCACAGATGCACACTACCTCACCCAGCTTTTATGTGGCTCTGGGCATGTGAACTCAGGTCCTCTCATGCAGCAAGCACTTTGCCCACTAAGTCATTTCTCCAGCCTCCAAGAGGACTGGCTGCACCCATATCAGAACTCACAATCTGAATGGATTGTGCCTGTACTGTCGTGTACTTCTATATGACAATAACTGTCAAGAAAAAGCATACCGTGAGGTTTGGAATATAATCACAGAGAGCTTAAACATGGTCTGCAGGCTGATGATTTGTAGAAGTCAGCTCAAGTGAGAGTCATTGAGTGTCATAGTGGTATTGGCCCATATGGGAATGTGGCCTTATTCTCTGGTATGTACTGCATGTATGCAGGTACTAAATGACAGGTGTTCAGGCTTTTTGACAGTGACACTGTACCAGCATGAAGCCTGTGGAGATAAATTACACATCCTTAGTAGAAGACAACTTTGCTTCTTGAATTTCAGTTTTGTTTATTTTGATTTATAGAAAGTCCATAAAAATCGATTTGAATTATAAGCCTGTAAACAATTCTTCTGGGCTGGATGCAGACAGCTTTTCCATTGCTCCTCACCCTAAGGCACCACTGGCATGGAAGGACTTTGTCTCTGACAGACCAACAGTCCTGGCAGCCAGGGTTGCTATTTGAAGAGCTTCCTTAACTTGCTTTTCTGAATCCCATGATCAAGGCGAAAAACAGATGCTCCGTCATTCCCAGAGTCCACTGTGTAGGACCATGATGGGTTCCCTAGTCACAGAATGACACAGAGAATGGAGAGTCTCCTTGGGGGTGGGTGGCAAGGACAGTTGATCATCAGAAACTGATTATGTCTCTGAAATGATGGCTCATCTTGTTTCCAGAGATTGGAGTGAGCCAGCTATCAAGGGGCTGCCTGTAAAGAAAGAGGAAGAGATGTCCCTAGGCCACCATAGCTTCCAGTGACTTGGACCTTACCCAGAACATCCAGAGAGTTCTAACAGGCATTAAGCTTCCAGTTGTCCCTCACACGTACCCTCCACTTTTAAAGAAAAGTGAGACATTTGCTACTAAGAGACACCACTTTTTCTGTTTTCACTTTTCAGGAAAATACAACTCAGAGAAAATTAAAAGTATGCTAAAACTTCCTTTTAAGAGCATCGCAAAGCCATCCCCAGTGGCAGGAGGAGCCGCTTTACCATATGTAAGAAGTCAGCCCCTGGGCCTGCCGACCCACCTGCACACTTTCCACTTGGAAGACGTGCCTATCCTTAAGGGCTATAATTCGGTGCAAGTCATCTGACTTGTCTTTGTCAGCAGTACTTCCTCTAGCTAATTCCCTGCAGTAGGAAAGTCACTCTGGCCATTAAGTTTGTCCACATGTAGCCAGCGTGTATGACAAGCCTGGCATCTACTACCCCATACACACATCTGCTCCCAAGCTGTGAGGTCCTCCCACCTGATGGAGACAGTGAGGTTCAGGTTGAGAGAAAATGCTGATTGGTACCCAAAGCAAATGATTCTGCCACTATTGCAATGGGTTCCAAAGCTCTCCCTACACAGAGCAGACCATGACTGCTTTCATTAGGGTGACCTCAGTGTCCTTTCGTTCTGAAGAAAATACCATAAATACTTTTCTATGCCCCTAAAAAAGTGCTTGCTTATTTAAAAAAAAGACAATGCTTTTGATAACTCGCCCCACAAACAAAACTCAAATAGTTCTGAATAGTTTGAAAGCACGAAGATACTCATTTAAAAAACAGACAGAACAAACACAAACAAAATAAAGCCACAGAGTATTAAGTCATTAAACATAAAATGTTCTGAGTCAAAATAGAATTTCTGTCAGCATCTCTGAGTACAAACCCCCAGGAAAAAGTGAAAGAGAATTGAAATTTCATATTCCCAAACTAGGGATTCCCTAAGCCTTCCTTGACTCCAGCAGAATTTCTGCTTCTTGGGCTGGCAGGCTTGGGATGGCCTGGGCTTAACATCTTCCGTCCTGAAGTGCCTTTGCCTTTACTCAACATCAGAAGTAGAATGGAGGGTGGCTGTCTTATTTCTGTTTTAGCTGGGAGTTTCACCACAGAAGCCAGTGCTCTGGAGCTATGGTTGAAAATGTTTAGCAGAACAACACTAGCATCTCAGATGTCCAAGCAGGCGTTCCCTACTCAGCTCTGATCTGGAAGAAGCCACTCCCAGCACCGAAGTTTTGTCTCTGTGCCTGGTGGAGATAGACCAGGTCATTGCCAAAGCCCTTTCTCTCTCTCTCTAGGAGTCACCTATGGTGAGTCATGCTCGGATTCTGGACACCCTTTAGTCATTTTGCGAGGAACCCTGTAAACTGTAAAGTACCCCACAACCATTATCTCCCTCTCTATCAGGTAGCTGGTCTCTCCCCACAACAACCCACAACAGAATTGTTTTGCTAACACTTTCACCCTCAGAGGGCCATCAAGACACAGAGCAGAGGTGACAGTGCATGCTTCCCACCTGACTTGGTTCACCCCTCCGTCTCACTCAGTGGTGCCTGCAGGTCCAAGATGTAGCAAATGCATTGGGACTTGGGGACAGTAAGAACAGGTCTCCTGCTGGTTGGCTGCCCTGGAACTTGGCCCGCTGCAAATGGCATAATTGCCTTCATTAAGTGTCATACAGATCTGAATACAAATTCTGTGTCTTCAACAAGGACATATGCTTAACCATGTTCATAGCTGCTTTATACATAATAGCCAGAACATGGAAACAGCCTAAGTGTCCCTCAGTAGAAGAATGGACTAAGAAACTGTGGTACATTTACACTATGGAATACTACTCAGCTATTAAAAACAAGGAATTCCCGAAATTTGTGGACAAATGGATTGATCTAGAAATTATCATAATGAGTGAGTTCACCCAGAAGCAAAAAGAGACAAACGGTATATACTCACTTATATCAAAACACTAGTCCAAGGGATATGTACCATGAAAAATTTTACTTACCAGGAAAGTGGGTCAGAGGAGAGGTCATCCTATTGAGACTTTAGGCAAGAGTAGCATGGAAGAATGGGGAAATAGTAGGACCCACAGGGTCCTGGAAACCTACAAGAAGAACTTTATGACAGGCAGATCTGGGTCCTGGGTTCCTCCTCAAACTAAGGCACCAGCCAAGGAGAATATAGGCAGTAAACTTCGAACCCCTACCAAGACCTAGCCGACGAACATGATGTTCTCCACCGTTGAGTGGAGAGCGAGATCTGACTCTCACACGAACTCTGGTGCCCCTTTTCTGACAATGTCCCCTGGATGGGGAGGCCTGACGGCACACAGAGGAGGGATAGCAAGTTACCAAGAAGAGACTCAATATCCTAAGAACATATATAGGGGGAGGAGGTCTCCCTCAATCACAGACATAGGGGAGGAGAGAAGGGGGGAAGTGGGAGGGAGGGAAGAATGGGAGGAAACAGGGGAAGGGCTAACAATCGAGATGTAATACGAATAAATTAATAATAAAAAAACAAATTCTGTGTCTTTAGTAACACTAATTCCAGTTTGCATGGTTCTACAATGCTTGTGGGGGGGGGAAAGACGTGAGCTTTAAAGGAAATCAAAAGTATGTGGTCATCTTCTGAGATATTCATACTGCTGTTCATCTGAAGTGACTTCAAAATAAAGTGCTGGGAGGAACGTGAGGCCATTTAAGCATGTTAAAAGTTAAAGTGATGCTTAAGCATTTCTCTCCCTAAGGAGTTTAGAGTGCAGGTCCTGACAGCAAGAATGGAGGTTTGGAAAAGTGCCTAGAGATGAGCAGGTGATCACCCGGTTTCCAGGGAGTCCTTTACCCCTCAGCAGCCCAGCATCCTCTAGAGCAGTGGTTCTCTACCTTTGGGTCACTACCCCTTTGAGGGGTCACATATCAGATATCCTACATATCAGATATTTACATTATGATTCATAACAGTAGCAAAATTAGTACTATGAAGTAGCAACGAAGTAATTTTACGGTTGGGGGGGGCGGGTCATCATAACAGGAGGCACTGCATTAAAGGGCCGTAGCATTAGGAAGGTTGAAAGCCACACTGCTGTAGAGGCAGTGACTGCATGTGACATGAAATTAACCTCCCCACTTCTAATGACAAGGGCTTTGTCTCCACTATCAAAGAGAATGCCATGTTTCCAAATGTCAAAGCCAAGCTCTTCAAACCAGATCTCATTTCTCCCTTTCTCATTTTCCTTTTCCTTCAAGATCTCCATTAGCTAAAAGGTCCCTGTGCTCCCAATGCTCTTACAGGCTGGCACCGTCTCCCTTCCCCTCCGCAGCCTCTCATGCCAGCCCAGGATACAGAGTAAGCTAGATACTATGTATCTATTGTGACCTATTGTGTGAGATCCTATCTCAAAGAAGAATTGGATAACCCAAACTGTTAAAATTGGGTTTACAGTTATCATTTCTCTCACAAGGTAACTTCTAGACCTAGATGTCTTTCTTCACAAATTTTAAATATTGAAAGAAAAATTTTAATGATTTTGAAACATAAATCCCAAAGGCCCATGTGCTAGAGAGTTGGTACCCAAGGAGGTAGTGTACTCTTAAATGGTAGGGCTTATGGTCAGGTTTTAGGTCATTGGGGTGTCCTTGGAATAGATTAAAGCACTCCTAGTCTGTCCCTGACTCTGTGCCCACCCCCAACCATGAGAAAAAATGGTTTTCCTCCACCATGTGCCAGGCTCTTACAGGTGCTCACTGCAACGGAAATCAGCTTGTCACAGGCTGAGCCCTCCAAAGACAGCTGCGGAAAACCTCTCTTCTTAATAAGCTGGTGGCTTTTCCCAAGTATTTATTGATGTCATGCGATGCTATCAGATCTCTTTCAGAACTTCATTCTCCAGTTCTAAGATCAGAGGCATTACAAGAAAGAAAAGAAAGCTTCTGACCCGTGTGGCATTCACAGTCTCACCTAATGAGAGGCTAGGGTTTGGTCTCCAGTGGCCGGTGACACCAAGTGTCTGATGCACTGTCATGTTCTGCCTGCTTTTGTTTTAAAATGACCTCCTTATTATCCCAAAGTAGGAGCTAGGCATGGTGGTGCACGCCTTTAGTCCCAGCACTCGGGAGGCAGAGGCAGGCAGATTGCTGTGAATTCGAGGCCAGCCTGGTCTACAAAGCAAGTCTAGGATACACAGAGAAACCCTGTCTCAGAAAGGAGAGGGGGGGAGAGAGAGAGAGAGAGAGAGAGAGAGAGAGAGAGAGAGAGAGAGAGAGAGAGAGAGAGAGAGAGAGAGAGAGAGAGA
>OU015746.1:63006115-63018741 GCA_907169655.1 Acomys percivali | reverse complement strand
AAGAAAGAAAGAAAGAAAGAAAGAAAGAAAGAAAGAAAGAAAGAAAGGAAGGAAAAGATAGACATGCAAAGTGATACACATACTAATTAGTGAAACTTGGCCATAACATAGTGTACATGCATTCTAAGTCAAAGGCATCACAGTGTACAGAGCTGACAGGGGCAATGCAAGTTCAGGTTCAAAAAAAAAAGGAAAGCACACAAAAAGCCAGATGTATGGGTCGTTTGGAAAAGACATTGGGAAGAGAACAAGCTCAGGATAGGATGGGAGGACTGGCAGCTGAGCAGAGCAGCCTATCCCCTCCAAGGCAGCCTCTGCTAGACTCTAGGGAAAGCCTCTGGCTGGTACTAGGCAGTGGCGTGGCTAATGGCTTCATATAAGCCAGCCCGGGACTAACTTAACTCCACACAATCACAATTCAAACTAGAAGAAGTACAGGTTCTGGAAAACATGATCAGAAGCCTTCATATGGCAGAGATAAGGCCAAGCTTTCTCAGAATTTCCCCCTCACTGATGCGGCTCCTTACCCTCTCAGCTTTGTCCTGCCTGCAGTGTGGAACTTTTGTAAGGGTGACACATCTCATAACCAAGAATGTTAACAATGTGCTTCTACCTTCTTGACTATTCTAGGAACCCCTAATGAGCTGAAGTGTCAGCAGATAAAGTTGCTGAGAGCATAGAGCCAATACAGTGGAACCTTCCTGGGAGAAGGGCACGTGCTGCTGAAAACCCACATTTTAACTCATTGGCCAGTTGTAGTGGTGCACATATTCCCAAAGCAGGAAGATCTCTAGTTCTAGGTCAGTCTGAGCTACATAGATTAGTTTTTTTTAAAAAAAGACCAATAATAATGACAAATTAACATATCAACCTGTACCATAGTCTGTCCTGGCCAGCTCATATGGTCCCTTTTTCTGGCCCTCTGCTAATAAGGGGCACACAAAGCAGACATGAACCAGGCATGAACCACCCCTATTCCTGGGTGAGCTCTCTGATCTTAGGAGAAAGACCTCTGCCTGGGGTTAGGCAGACACTGTCATTTGAGACCTTCATGACTAGCACCCAGCGCCACCTCCGTTCCATCAGATTGTAAGGTGTGTTACCTGATAGAAACTGCTGTGTGTCAAAGAGCTTGCAGGTCTGGTCTCTTTCTAGTTTGTTGGGCCGGTCACTGCACAATGCCAGGGGCCCATCCCAGTAGATCCTGCTCTGGCAAAGTCTTTTGGCATAAAGCCCATCTGGGGCCATCCAGAGGACCAGTCCCCTCTCCAGGTGGCTCAGCAGCTTCTCGATGTTCTTCCTCTGCCCATTGTCCTCTGGGTAGGGGAACAGGACCTGGTCCAGGTTGCTGACATCATAGGTATGTCCATGGGAGATCCGGCAGCCTTCAGGGCTAGACGTGGTCACCTCTTTCACTAGGATGTCCCGGTAATACAGGCAGATATGTAGGCGGCAGTCTGTGAACAAAATCTGATGTCAGTGCTGACGGACCTGAGGCAAGTGCCACAATGCTCAGAGGCCCAAAGACTCAACCACTAGACTACAGCAGATGGAACACCACTAGTGTGTCAAGATGCTCCACAAACAAGTGGGAGGTCCTAGGGCCAAGGAACTTTGGGAGATGTTAGCTACCTTTTTCCCTTTGCTAGGCTGCAAGCACATTCAATACCAAGGGAAGCCCACAGAAAGAACTTATTTCTCTAACACAGCCATTTTCAAGTGTTAATGTGGCCATTTACTCATCTTGGGGAATGTATGCATTTCTTGGATTTTCAGGCAAAATTTACTAGGAAGCACCTCTGTTATGAAGGGTTTTTTTTTTTGTGGGGGTGTGGGATGATGTTAGTACTGATGACGCTTGTCTAAAATATGAAGTAATACCACTGAATGGGAGTCCACATTCCAGCAACTCAATTTGATTTTGGAGTTGAACTCTAAAACTAATTTCTATTACTAAAAAATACAGAGACATCTCAGAAGAAAAGCTCTGGACTTCCCTAAAGTGTCACCATGATGCCATTTAGGTTAAAACAAAACAAAACAACAACAAAAACCTCACAGATATGTTGTAGGTCATTACTAAAATAACAGTTTCTGGGCTGTGGAAAGGGATACTTTTATTTTCTCATTTTTAAGTCAGTTTTCTTGGAGCAGGGGAAGGAATTGATCAGAAAATGTTCCAAAAGCCAATAGTTAGCATAAAACCTCCTGATACCCCCCCTACACTTTGTGTTCAATTCTGAAAAGAATACAACAACTCTGTGTGTGTGTGTGTGTGTTTTACAGCTTTAAGACAGGAACTTATTGACAAATGATTTTACTGATTGCAGAAACCGCTTTAAAACAACACCCACAGGCTGAAAGGGCAAGCCGGGTGTGCAAAGGGCTCCCCAGGCAGAGACAGCTACCGTGGTGGTGGTTGGAGCCCAAACAATGCCTGGAAAGAATAGCTTTCTGAAAAGTGCACTGAGGGCTGATCATTAATTATGCAAACTCCGAGAAAGAAACCCACAAAAGCCTCGTGTTCTTCAACGGCAGGTTCTGACAACCCACATCATGGTGTCTTCTATTTCTGCCGCTATAAACAGCAAGTCAAGTGGTGCGCCAAAGAGAGGGGGCGTTGGCTATCTGAGGTGACTGGTAGGGCAGGTTTCATTTCATTTAATGTCACCAGAATTACAAGATGGCAGAGATATAAATAGACATTTATTTCCTACTCTTTGGGCACCCACACAAGTTTTGGGTGTTCTAGAAGAGGGTTGGGCGCTATCTAGAGTCTGTGATAAGCCTTGGTGCTCAGAAGTGTCCCTCTGCCATTCTTGAGTGGCTCACAGGGTTTCTCTGAACATCTGAACTGGAAGGAACTAGGCGTTAAAACTTCCTCCCTCGAGAACAAGGGAAGTAAGTGTCTAAAACTGTGAAAATGCAGTTGGTGTTTTCAATTACAGACTTTTAAGGTAGCCACAGGCATGATGAGAATTCTAATGTGCAAGCTATTCATTTTTAATATCCATTCAAAATCCATTTGAGAACATTCCCCCTCAAAAAATCATCTTAAGACTTAATGGGCATAGGATGCATGCTTCAAGGGTGCTGGGGGCTTCCTTAAAACTGGTCAGCATCTTCAGGTGCAGGATTCCTTAGTAACAGAACTTTGAAATTAGATCAAGCCCATACATGCTCAGCAATTCTATCAAAGCTGCAGAGAAGACAAAGCTATATGGTCCTTTGGGGGCATAAGGACTTGTCAGAGACAGAGTCCAGTGTTCCCGGGAAGCAGTTCAGGGCCCCCCTGTTTGTGACTGACCCCAAACGGACAAACAACTCTTGGAAAAGAAAAGCCCTTATGGCTAGGAAGCCTTTCTGCACTGTGAGGATGTTGGCTGGGGGAGGGGCCTGGTGACGCTTTCCTAGAAAGCTGGGCAGGTAATGCTGTGGAGGTTAAAGACTTCATCCAAACAGTGTTTGTCTACCTAATACTGCTGCGGAGATTTCTAATAGTGCTCTTCATTCACTGTGACGGCCATGTCCACATGGCCTGCGCCAGACCTACTCCAGACCTCAGGAGCTGCAAGGGGAGAGTCTAAATCCTAACCTAACCTACCCAGAGTAGAGATGCCACCTCCCTCAGAGCCTTAAAGGAAGTGCTGCACTCACCTGACAGTGCCAAGGCTTCAGCAGACCTTATGCTTGGCTCAATGGGGATTCCAGGAGCCTGGGACTCAGGTGGGGCACAAGCATAAAAGGTTCCTGTCACCTGGCAACCTGCATTTGCAAATAAAAATCAGTTGATGTCTAAGCAGAGAGTCCAAGTGCAGGGAGGCTCTTGAGTTGGGAGGAACCATGACTGTCACCTTCAACCTAAGCTTGACAGGCTGTAAACACCCACTGACCGCAGAGCATGTGATTATAAGACAAAGGCCAAAGTCCAAGTCCAGTGAAAAAATGCAGGGTGATGGAGCCACAGTGCTCTAGAGGGAAACATGGAGCTCTCTGCAAAACTCATCAATAGGGAAACTGAGGCCCAGAAGGAGAGGGATTTGCACTACCCCACACAGCAAAGCCAGAGTTCAAATTTGAATGAGGCTGGTTTAAAAAAAATAAAACAAATAAATTATTCAACCTTCAACTTTGTTCTGCTTGGGGGAAAATGAACCATGTTTCCTGGCAGCAGAGAAGTTTAGGTCACACTAAACCAAGGTTGATCTAAGCATGGATGGGATGCAGGTACTGAGGGGGGGTGTGTGTGAAATTGTGATAAGGAAATTATTTCCAGAACAATATAAATGAACTACTCATGTGGTGATCCGTGTCAAGACTATTTAAATGATGAGCTTGAAAGCCCTAAAAACTTCTTGTATTATGCCCAGCCTGGTGGCACAGGCCTGTACCCAGCTACTCAGGAGTTCAAGGCAGGAGGGACCAAGTGTAATCTAACCAAGGTAATTTAGCAAAATGACCAAAAAACACACAGTAAAAAAGAGGGTTTTTTGGGGGGGGGGGGGGGGGGGGGGTGTGGGGCGGCAGCTCAGTACACTTGCCTAAATAAGTGCTAAAATAACCAAAGCTTCACTGAGCATTGGTGAAAATGTCTGTCTGGCTAATTAGTGTTTCTTCTGTGGAAGCTCATCTCACGTCTTAGGGGAGCCATGTGGCTCTTTTGGAGGCTAACACTGTTGAAGGGATATTGTATGGATTGCTTTTGCTCTGGTCCTTTCTTGGTACTAGAACAGCCACAAATGACTCATCACTGTTCAAGGGACATGAGCTAGCAATGGTTTCCTTAAGTCCCTGCAGAGGTGGCCTGGGGTCTTTTAGTTAAGTTCCCATACAGAGTGAGGCCTATCATGGCTCTGAAGACTTCCACATCTTATGGGATAAGGTCACCCCACCTTCACCCCCATACACACACCAACTGCATGTAATGTCCCTCTGGCATCTCTGTGGAAGGAGAAAGCCCTGTGGTGCTACCCGGGAGGGGTCACCCAGGATTGCCCACAACCCCCCCAGCCCAGGTTGTTATTTTGTCTGTTGCCCTGGCGCATTCCTTACCATTTTCACAAGATGGGGTTTGCCAGTGGTGGCTGCGGGGGCCAAAAGTCACAGGACATTGATATGGGATGTCTGGGTGTGATTGGTCAGGGGCATAATCCCTCCAGCTCCTGTCATGAGGTGGCACCATGTAGTTATGCACCTGCTGACAAATGACAGAGATTGCTAAGAGGAAACCATCAGTGGGGGTTGGGGTCCTTTCATATCATGCAAACTCCTTGGGGAACCTCTTTTTTATTTTTATTTATTTATTTTTTTTACCAATAGCCAAGTCATTTTGCCCAAAAAAATGTCATGAACTGTCTATCACACTAGGTGGAAAACAACCACAGAGGGTCTAAAAGCACAGTGGAGGCATTGTGTAAAGCCATGATTTTTGTAAAGTTTCATCATATGGCTGAGCCTGGCACCAAAAATACTGCAATGAAATCTGCCCTTTTTAAGCCACCAAAGTGAATCAAACAGTGCTGTAATTCACATCGGGGAAGCCTAAAGAAGTCAGCTGCCCTGCGGTTTCACATGATAAAGTACTACTTCGAAAGCCTTTGACTTCCACAAAAGGTCTGGTTCCCAGAAGATCTGACCAGCAGTAGACATGCATCTCCACAGGTGGGACACCAAACTCCCCAACTTAGCCATGATGGCAGGGACAGTGACACCATGTTGAAACTGAAACACCCTTCTCTGACCAGGAGTCTGTTCAGCCAATAGGAAGGCAGTTCTGCAGATTTCATTTGAGATTTCCCCCTCTGTGTGCAACCAACCAAAATCTCAGCCTACCCTTCCACAAGACGAAGAGTCTGCCACATACCTGCGCCGGCAGTGAGCCGTAAGGCGCTGTCATGGGGTAGGGGTGGCCCATGGCCATCTGGGTGTCTTCCAACGTGAGCTGCTTTGCTCCTGTGTGTTTTGGGAGAAAAGAAACAGCACAGAGTAAAACAAGGAACTGACTTAGCTGATCAGCAAATAGTAGAAAAGCACCTGAGCACTTAATTCTTAGAATGCCTAGCCACGCTAACCAATCCGGTGTTTGTATTTTAAGTAATTTGCTTTCTCCAGGCCATGAAACTGATTAGACAAGCTCTGACTTGTGCGCGACAGCCACAGGAGGAAACACCACACAGGCTCTGTGATCTACTGAGTGGTTAATGGCAGTGAGATGGTGCCGAGCTGAGGCAGCCTGCAGGACTGGAACACAGCACAGATGCCTGGACGCAGCTCTAGGTGCACTAGTTGGAATCTTGAGAAAGAGAAATTCAAGGTCTGAATTTTCATAGGTACCCCAGCAGACCATGTCATACTAGAAACTCCGGCATTTTTTATCACAATAAATGTGAATACTTATTGGGGGTATGTGGTGTGTTTGGTTGTGTTTTCTTCTCTGAAGAGTAGGGACTATTAGGTAAGTAAATCTTTAATGGAGCTGCTTTTTTTTTTTTTTTTTTTTTGAAATTTGGTCCATGTTCCCATTGAATGGAATAACCACAATGCTTGGCTTAAAATCTGAGAGGTAATCCTACAGAAACACCATAAGGTTTTCACTTACAACCCTAACAGCCTGGACTAAGAGAATGCTGGGCTTAGCCATGCATGGGGCAGAAGGTAGCAGGCTACAAAACAGTCGTTGTAGAAAGTGACCCTCAGTAGGAACCAAAGCTCCGTGAGTGGTGAGTGTCCCGTTGCCTCTGTCCTGTGACCTGTCCCGGGAAAATCCCCTACCTTTTTTGGCTCCCTCTGGAACAATCCTGTACACCTTGTACGGGTCAGAGATATCCAGCTGGCTTCTCTCTACCAGTTCCTCAAAGTCATTGCTCTTGTTTAGAGCACATCGAAGTCTTGTCTTCCAAGTAGGAGGATCCGGCTTGTCGATACCTTCCCGAAACTTCCCTTTAAATAGTGCCCAAGCCTGAGAAAGGAGAGAAGGAAAAGTCAAGCTCAGGTCTTCAAAAGGAATCTATGGATTGCCGGTTCTGAAAGGAAGGTTGGTGTTTCCGTTCTGCTGTTGCCCAGACGTGGACCACGATGACAGCAGAGGCCCTCTAAGGAAAGACCTTCTCACCGAGGACCCTGTGGTGAGATAGGAAGACCACCCCCAGTGTGGGCTGTACACACCCAGTGTCTGAATCAAATGTAGACAAGACAGAGCTGTGGAGAGAGCTGGCCCCGGAGAGAACGTCTACAAAATCACAGAGGTACTTGGAACAAATTCCCTCAGGAAGTCCCCTTCCCCTACCCTGCTGGCAGATGGAAGCTGGGGGGGGGGGTTCACAGTTTCGTGAGGAAACTCTTTTTGGGTCCCCGGGGCCCCCCCGGGGGGGGGGGGGGGGGCTGGTGCGGCTCCCAGAGAAAGACTTGAAATAGCCAAAGCCACTCAGAGAATCAGAAACAGAGATAGGAGCTTCCAGAACTAGAATCACACAGCAGAGGAGCCCAAGCAAAGAAACAAAACTCACAGAGAAATTCAGAAAAGCAGCAAAGCAGAGTGATCCAAGCAGTCAGCAGTGGCAAGGGCAGGAAACAGACTAAATGGGCGGTGCAACAGGAACCCCAGCGTCAGGACACCTCTGGAGCCCCAGGGATGCTCCTGGGACTGGAAGTACTTCCTCCACACAAATTTAAGATTGGGACCTGGATTCCCATTTGTGTAATCCCTAGAGAGCTTGCAGCCTCTTTCCCTTCTCCCAGGACTTTCGTCAAGCAGGACTCAGTTCTCGCGGGGAGGGGGCCCACCCGACCTCCAAATCCCTTGCTCTGAAGGCACAAAGCCATGTAGAGCTGTCAGACTCGCCTCTCTTCCCCGGACTCCCCTCTGCCCTGGGATCCCCGAATGCCAGTTACCTTGAAGAGGGCGGCGTCTTCCTCTCGGTTGTAGTCCTGCTTGCCCGCGTGCTTCCAGGGGATGCGGAAGACGCTCTTCTCTTCGTTCTCCCACACCAGGCCGGGGTACTTGCCGCTGTCGATCTGGTCGATCAGCCACTGGCGGAGTTTCCCGTTACCGCAGCTCACCGCGCTCATGCCGAACTCTGCGCCCCTGCCGCCCGCTTCCAGGTTCATGCTGTGCCGACCTCCTGCGCTCGCGCGCTGCAAGGAGACAAACTTCCTTGCAGCCACCTTTGCCTTGTTCTCGGGGCTCCCTGTCCCAAACACTCGCAGCAACCACGAGGCCCAGAGTCTCTGAGGCTGCGAGGTGCTCGCGAGCAGTGCCAGTGTCTCCGGAGTCCGCCAAGAGAAAGTACTTTGGCTAAGTTGTGGGGAGCATCCCGTGGAGCGCACCATCCTCAAGGTCCTTCCTCTTACCCCATCTAGAACTCACTGTCCAGTATTTTAACGCACTCCATCGCAAGCTCCTAGACATACAACTATCCTCAGACCCCAAGTCTTGCATCTCAAGTCATGGGCGCCCCGTTAGCTTGTTCACTAGTTCCAAACTGCTTTCACCCTATTTTCCCCTCACTCTATTTCTACCGCCCCTTCCTGCGTTCAGGTTGCCTTGGTGCCCCTAGGCGCGACGGACCTGGCACGTGGACTAGCCCTTGTCCCGGTCCTGTGGCTATGCCTTGCAGGTGTGCAGTACCTAGCCGTCTTCTCCCTTGACTTTCTTCTTGGACACCCTCACTTTGTCCCGGGAATAACGCCAGGCCTACCCAGCCAGAGAAGATTACGTGCACCCTGGAAGCAACATGTCTGGGTATGGGACAAACGCCACAGCCAAGAAGCGGGAGATTCCGGCCTGCAGAGGGTCAGCGCGACCCCAGGCGGGAGCAGGGTGCTGCGGACAGCAACACCGGCTCTCTTGCGCGGGAAGCGAAGAAAGGCGTGGGGGAAGGGGCTTTTAGCGCCCCAAGTTTAGAGCTCCTAGCTCTCTTTAGGCATCTGGCTTAGGAATCCTGCGCTGCAGCCCTCGATGAGTTTGGGTCTCTTATGAACCAAGGCGGGGAAAGGAGTTTCTGACAGAAGCAGGCAACGTCAGGGATTGTCCCCCTGCGAACAAGCTGCGGCTAGTGCGTGTTCCTTTGATGACACGACAGTCCCGTTAACTTGTCCCGCCCAGCCCGTGGGGATGTTCTGGAAAGCCCGCCCAAGCAGCTTCACACAGAACACGCAGTGTGCACGTCCTAGGCCAGCTCAGATGAAGGGAGCCGGAGCCCCCTATCTCCGCAAGCAACCTCCGGGCCTCGGGCTCAGAGATGGAAGCCGGACTTCTCGCTCCCGCCCCATCCTCTGCCACCAGCCTCACACTCCTTCTTTTGCCCGACTCCAGGCCTTACCTCACCCGCACTCTGAGCTGAGGGCAGCAAAGGGTCCCAAGTTCAAGTGGTGAAACTCAAAGTGAGGTGAGAAAGAGGAACTTTATAGAGCCGGAGGCGGGGAGCGGCGCTGGGCGGGGCACAGCGGCTCCGCCTGCGAGGGCGTGGCTCTCCTAGACTGAGGCGGGCCCTCCACTCCTGCCCCGGGCCTGGCCGAAGCGAAGGTGGCGGGCTCGAATTGGTGCTTTGGACTGGAGCCCATAGGGTCAGGGGCTGTCTCCCTACGGACAATCCTTGACTTTCTCCAGCTCTTCCAGTGGAGGGGGCTGGGGTTCTGACGCACTCGGAAATCCTCAGCCCAGTGGGACAATCCCTATGGCCTGTTCTTGTGGAGGATGAGGCAAGCAAAGGGGATCTCAGCTCTGTACTAGAACCTGCACAGAGGTTAGCTGATGACTAGCCACTGCTCAATTCAGGTTGGGAGTGGTGAAGGCTCTGGAGCCCAGAGGACTTGGTTCTCACAGCACGTGTCAGAAGAGATACACTGAGAGGTGGGGAGCATCCTTGGCATGGGCAAAGGCTGTCTCTCTGCACTGTTTAGAGAAAGAATATCACGCTCATTAAAAAGAAAATAGACAGGCAAGTTTATAAACTGTATTCCACATACTGTGTTTGAAATGCTTATGCACTTTGAGTGTATGAAACCGATTAATTGAGATGACTCAGACAACGCACAGCCACCAAAGTTTCAATTATGGCAACATAAAAGAGATGGGGGATCCCTAAGCATTCAGGTAGATAGCACTTCCGGATGTCAATTCACCTTAAAATGATAGCTTTAACCTTCTTAGTCTCGTAGGAGACAGTTACCCTTGGAGTACGAATGCCCCAAATAGAAGTAATAGCTAAGTTGACTGAGGGTTTTTATCCATTTCCCGTGCTGTCTTCCACCTTCAGATTCAACTCCCTAAGCGTTCACCACTGACTTGGATACCTGGAGCATGTATGTTTGTTTACTTAGCATTTTCAGGTAAGTACTCAGATCGCCACTTTCTAAATGATTGATTTTACATCACCGCCACCACAAGCCAAATTGGAACGTTTGTAAAAATTTTTTTTTTCATTTCACTCATTTCTCGGCTTTTCTTTTAATCTTCTCCCATGGGTCCTGGACCTCAGGAAACAGCTGAGTTCAGCCCCAGTGAAACAGGCACAGAGATGCCCACAGGTACGCTTTTTTTCCAAACACCAGCATGCTTTCTCAGAAATTAACAGGATGGCATGTCGTTATTTCACACCAATAAGTTTTCCATTGTCACAGCCCGAGTAGTAAACAACAGTTTCGTTCAAAGAAAAGTTTGGTCACACACCTTTCCCCCTCTTCTTCCTTCATGGCTTCATTCATTCAAAAATATTCTATGAACACCTCCTGTCTGTCAGGAACTCTCCTGGCCACTGGAGACACATCTCTGAGCAAAGCAGAGATTGTTGCTTTAGATAGCATTGCCACTGAGGAATTACTTTTCTTCAAAGTGTCCACAAATAGGAGACTGCTAAGAGCAAAAACAGCAAACCAGAGGGTTTTTTTTTTTTTTTCACTTTCATACACGTGTCCTCTGCCTTAGCTTAGACGGTTTCAACATTTTCCTCACCCATCCACATCCTCTGTTTTTACAAGCTTAAACAACAGTCATTACAAGAAACCTTTTGAGACTTCTCATGGCTATCTCGTTCAAAGATACGATCACTAGTCTTCAACGCCATCTTCTGGTTTACTCGGTTGTCATATGGATCCCCTAGAAGTGATATTTTAACGATGAGGTGGATGCAAGCAATAAACCATCTGAATCATTACTACTTTCTATTTTATTAGCACCTGTTAATTACAGGCAGCAATGGATTTCATTCTGACATTTTCATACACAGATCACTTTCACCTCCTTTATTGACATTTCTTACCACTCACCCCTCCAGCTTTCCTACATTCTTAAGCAGCCCCCCCCTTTTACTTTCACACCCCTGCCCCAACATGTGAGACACATATTTGAGAGACTGGCTTATTTCACACAACACATTGAGGTCCAATTCCAACCATTGCTTGCCAACAGCATGGTCTGTTTCTCTTTTTGCCTGAATGAAATTTCCTTATGAATCACTGAAGTTCTTGGTGTTCATGCTGTCACTGGCAGAGAGGAAGTAGTGGCCAGGTGTGTGCTTCCAGGTACTCACTAAGAACTTCTTAAATCATAGTGGCAGTTGTCAGAAAAAGGACGATTTTGGGAGTAGGAGATTTGTCATCCCCTTTCTCACTTATACTTAAAACCAATATGTTCCACAGTGAAATGGGAGACAGTTGTTCTAGAATGTCATAGGAAATTAGTTAATTGAGCATGCAATCCAAAAGCAGAAAACTCTATAGTCCACACGGAGATTATTTCTGCTAAAGGGCTGCTGAGGGAACTAGGTCTGAATGGGGTAGACTTTTCATTCATACCACAAAGAGACTATAAGAACAGCTAAATATGCCTAAGTTCAGTATTTTAAGAATTGACCTTTTAAATTTATTCATTCAAATATTTTTAAAAAGTGGTTTATAGAGCCAGTCCATGTTAGGCAGGCAAACAGACAGTATTTAGCCCAGGGTGTACCTTGGCAGTAGAATGCTTGTCTATCTCACAGAAGGTATAGGGTTCAATTCCCAGCAACCCAAAGCAAAGCAATCCCTCCTTCATAGACTGAGACCTTGTTTTGAATAAGTGTATTTTCTCATGAATTCACCCCTTAAAATGAGACTTAAAATGTAACTGTTTTTTAATCATTTGAAAAATAAAATAAATAAAACAGGAGAGTTTAAAAAACCTTCTATTGTTTTGATGCATTGCCTCTGATAAAAATTAAATCTCTGATACCCTGACTCCAGGTGTATTGGAATGCCTAGGGTGACCCCTGACAGCTACTCTGTGGGACATGGCAGGAGGGAGGTGACTAGAGTTCACAGGAGTGAAGGTTCGGATGATAATTGAAGTTTACCATGTTCAAGAGTGGGGTGACCCTGCCTCCTGCTGTGTCCTGACAGTGATATTATGCACATCATGAGTGTTCACCCACTTAGAACTATGATTGTTTGTATCCTATCTCAGCACTTGGGAAGTGTACCAGAAGTAATGACATTTATCCTTCAACCGTACCTGCAAGGGTGTGCAGGGCAACATATATTCAGTCCAATTGTGCACATAAGGAGAGAGAGAGAGGGCGTGAGGGAGAGCGAGAGGGAGTGAGGGAGAGAGAGAGAGAGAGAGAGAGAGAGAGAGAGAGAGAGAGAGAGAG
>OU015746.1:62989818-63006105 GCA_907169655.1 Acomys percivali | reverse complement strand
GAGAGAGAGAGAGAGAGAGAGAGAGAGAGAGAGAGAGAGAGAGAGAGAGAGAGAAAGAGAGATCCAGAGGGGCCACTGGCCATCTCTGTGACTTGCCCAAGAACTCAGATTTTGTGAACCAGTCCATCTTTCCCATATATACATCTGTTTGCTGCCCTTCGAGTTAAAGTCAGGGGCAGAGGAGATGACTCACGTGGTAGGAGTGCTTGCTCTGAAAGCATAAAGACCTGAGTTTGAATCCTTAGCATTCATGTAAAAAAAAAAAAAAGCTGGACATGGCTTTGTGTACTTATAACCTCAGTACTGAGAGACTGAGCTAGGTGGATCCCAAGAGCTAAATTGAACATTATTGGTAAATGATGCATTCCCGGGCAATAGTACATACAAGTATTTTTCATATAGTTCTGAATATACCTTCATAACTGAAATTGCAAATTGCTCTTAGTGTTTTGGTGACTTCAAACAGTTCCAGTATCAAACATCCCCAGAGCCTATGCCATTGCGACGGAGAAGCTGTTGGGAACACGGTTAATGCCAGGAGTCAATGCATGTAGCTATTTCCTAGGCAGAAAATAACCACTTTTAGCCTTATAGGAAACGAGACTTGTCATTTTAACCAGTTATGTAATAAGGAGTCATAAAGTCTATGACTCTAGGACAACATTATCCCTTCTCTTTCGTCATGTTTATAAACAACGGACTGTTCCCTTTTTGTCTCCTTTTATCACCAGCATTCTAAGAAGTTCCCTTGTGACAGCCCTTTCTCTCTGACTTGTTATGCTTGCTGCGTAAATAGTGACGTAGCCCTAAGCAAGGAACCACTTGATACTGCCAACTCCAGTGCCCAAGCCAGCAATAATGCAAATGGTGTGCAATCGCTGGGGACAATTTTCTGTAAACTGAAGCAATGAGTGAAAGGCAAATGGCATCATTTCTTTTCACCCATTTGTAACATTGCTTGACTCTGGATTATACCAAACTGTATCTGCTATTCTTACAGCAGAACACTGCAAAACAGTGCACCACCACATGTCACACAGGAGTGATGCTGGGACACCTGGGGTAGTAGAGCTTATGTCTAAAGGCGAGTTACACTGCCCTAAAGGCTTAGGGCAGTGAGTTCTTTCTTGTTCTTTTATATGGGCTGTTCGGGACCAGTTAGGTTGGAACAGCCTTGGTCACTGGCAAAGAGAAAAAGGATTCAGGAAGAAATGCACACTGGCTTCTCATGCTGGCAATTAGTGGTACGCACAGTGCCCTGACCCTCATCCCCTGATAGGAGATGAGAGCCCCAGCAAAGGAAGAATTATCTGGCTGTGGTTGGGTATGGCAGATAGGGAGGAATGACTAGGATTCCTGCAAGGATTCTATAGAAGGAGACAAGTTCTCAGACAGAGCAGGCAGATGGCAAACGGGGGCGGGGGGTAAGGAAGAGAGGCTTGATGAGGATGGACTGAGAGATCCAGATGCAAACGTTAGGGAATGGTACCGCTGGAGAATCCACTTTCCAGACTCTCTCGGGGAAGTATGACTCTGAGTTCGAGGCTCACTTTATAGATTGACTGTCTCATATCCTAAAAGTTTGGGCTGCCTCTCCCCTGACGCACATCTGGGCCTCACAGGATAGTACCCCCCAAAGTCTGTGCCTTGTTCTGTTTGATCTATGTCTGCTCACACCTGCCAGGAGTGGGGCCTCCAGGCGTCCTACCTACCTTTCCGCCTAGAGGAGTTTTGCCAGTAATGGCATATAAAAATGTATAATTAAGAATAAAATTTGGATCTCAGATAAAAGGTAATGTTTTAGTATAAGTATGCCCCCTGCAGTATTTGAAGCTACTTTGCCTGAGATTCAGGTATATATCAGATGTAATTTGATGTGTAATTTGAATGTACTCTCTAACACTTGTGAGTTGGCCATTTAATTCCCCAGTGAAACTGTACTTGGTAGAGGTGGGGCCTTTGGAAAGTAAATAGGATTTATAACTTTCTGCTGTTGGCAGAAAAGGCATTATGAGAACAAGAAGAGAGGCCTGAACTAGCTGCTTGCTTTGTGTCACCACATGGTGCCGTGTGTCATGCTATGATTCAGCAAAATAGCCTCTGCAGATGATGTGAGGACCACGCTCCCAGCCTTCCCAGCCTCCAGATGTGAGGACCATGCTCCCAGCTTCCCAGCCTCCGGAACTTTGAACTATGAAAATCTCTTCTTTATACATCACCTACTATCCGTTTCTACAGGCAGATGACAAAGGGAGACTTCTGGCCACCATATTCTGGTGGGAATGCAGAAGTGGTAGGTAAGTGAGGTAAATTCCAACCCTGGCTCATCGAGAGCTTCCTCTTGTCCTTTTCAGACTTTTTCATAATCCACCAATGCTGTGGTTTGGATGCGTTTTCAGATCTGGTGCCCCATTACCCCCTCCCTCCCTGTGCACAAGTCTTATGTACTGGATGCTTGGTCTTCAGTGGCCTAGACATGAGGATGGTGTGGCTTTTAAGAGCTGAGGTCTAGCAGAAAGTAACTAGACCACTATAAGTGGTGCCCTTAGAAGGTATTGATATAGCTCTCTAGCTAGTTGTCATGAGAAGACTGTAAGGAAAAAGCAAGAAAAAGCCTGCCCTGTTTCTGGTCTATAGAATCACTGTGTGATCCGCCATTTTTCATGTATCCCTGCTGCTATGATACCATCTGCCATGAGATCCTCACCAGGCATGGAGTTATTGGATAAATTGGAAGTGATATTGATGCCATAGCCTTCAAACGGTAGGCTAAATAGCATATATGGGGAGGGGGCATTAAATCATAGCACCGGATATGAATAGGAATCTCAACAAAGTAGCTTAAATATTTACACATGTGCACACACATACTCCAAACCAGACTTTAAAGGAAGCCATGGAAAGTGGGCTAGTAGGTCACCTCTCTCTTTGCTCAACCAGGGACAAGCCTTCAGGCACGATGAGCCTGAATTTCTGATCATCATCAACTCCTTCCTGGTCAAAAGGTTTGGTGTGCCCTTTATAGTTGCCCATCAACACTGACAAATAAGAACTAAGGGTCTCCATGTGGGTCCCCTTGGCCCTCTGCATTGAATGAATAATAACTTCCTCTTCAGATGATCAGCATGTTGATACCATCATCTTACCGGCTCTCCCACCCACACTCCCTGAGCATCCTTTTGAATTCCTGTCTCAGCATCCAGCCACGTGCACTCTCTCTGTATCTTCTGGTCCTCTAACTTGCAGAGTTAACTCTGAGAGACTGTCCAGTGATGGTGGGCAGTACTGGTGAGCGGGGGTGCTGGTCATTGAGTTGGCTTTCTGAAGATGAAGAGGAGCAGCCTGGTGGTTGCTGTCTCCCCTGATTGTTGTGGGCCACGGCACTCTCTCTTCTGGGAATCCCAGAGTGGTGTGTTTCTAGCATCTCTAGGGGTCTTTCTGAGTGTGTCATGTTGTGTCCTCTGAGCAAGGCCACACAGTGATTTTCTCTTATCTGAACCAGTGGTCCTCACTTCCTTACCCGGCATCCCCAGAACCAGGCCCCATGGGGGCTCTCCCTCCAGGTAGGTACAGGTGCTCCTCAGCTTCTGACATTGCTGTGTCTAACCCACTGTAAGTTGAAAACATCATAAGTCAGAACACATTACTACAGTTAAACTTTCAAACACCTTACCTTCAGAGCATAGTACAGAGTTGTTTCCTCCTGTGGCAGTGCTGTGACTGGGAGCTGAGGCTCCTGCTGCTGCCTGGCTTGGCCAGAGAGAATCAGCTCTTTGTGGCTAACTTGGGAAAGAACCAGAGTCCAGAATTCAAAAGATAGTTTTACTGGGTATGTCTCATTTTCATTATAAAACTATAAATTTTTAAAAAATGAAGTTAAACGAAGGTAAATTGGAGACCCTATCTTGCGGTTCCTTTTGGAAGCACCTCCATCCTCCATACTGTGCATAGCACAGCCCCAGCAAGACCATCACTTTGACACCAGCTGTCTCTAAACAACCATGAGGATGGGGTGCAGGAGGTGCAGCTAATGGGAACATGGCGGCTTGCAGAAGGGAAGTGTCTGTCACTATCCTTTTCATAGGAAGGAAAGCTGAGGACCCCTAAGAATGGCAGTGTGCCCTCTGCAGCCAAAGAGAGAGCCCTTCTTTCCCAAGGACCACCTGGGAAGTACCTCCTGCATCCACACAGGGCATTGTAGGGCATCTCTTCTTCTCTGTATTCTGTGTGTGGGTCACCTGCTAGTTTCCTCGCCTCCCCGCTCCCCATGCTTCCCCACTTCTCTTCTTCAACATCTTGACAGTTTGTTGATGCAGATTATCCTATGGCAGGAGACAAAAGAGAAACTTTCACAGTTGCATTAAAGCTTTCCTTGCTTGTACCTGATGACTGTGAACTCACAGAAGAAGCAGCACTCCTGAGCTTCTTTGGTTCTGTTGAGGTAGAGAGGGAAAGGATGTATGGTCTCTGATCCAAAGTATTCTTACCTCTCCTATCATACAAATAGACAATACCTGTCTCCCACATTAGGGGGCCAACATTTTTCAATTTAAACATATCTTTTAGATGACTAAAAAAAAAACATGAAAATTGTGTGTACTACTGGGGTGCTATACAGTGTGTTTTGAGGCCTGTGTACCCTGTGTGCTTTTCTCCATGACATGAGTGCCAGCAAATGATACATAACTTGTGTGGGATCAATCACCATACCTCCCTGAGATTTAGGGAGAAAAAAAGCCCCACAGTAGACACCGACATTAAGATATTCAGAGAGTGCAAAGAAACTATCATATAAGAAGCCACATATGAGCAGAAACTCTGAGAGAATTGGGCTCCTTCAGGCCGGACGAAGTGGAGGAGAATTCCAGATTGAGGCACCAGAGGCAGCAGCGAACAGACCCATTTCCCAGCTTGGTTTTGGGACCACTCTGGCTCTGGGCCCTGGAGTCACCTCTCTAGCTGCTAGGGGTGGTTTCAGGAAGGCAAATCTAGAGGAGACTGTTGGGATCTCACTTAGTCTGTATTGCACTCCTATGGAACACAAACATTTTAAGTGATTTTCATAACAAAACCAACTTGAGCCAGAGGGGTGAAAGCATCATTTTACTTCCATGTTACACAACCTGGAACAAATCCTCTTTCACTGTCTCTTCATTTAAACAGCGGAAGCCGCTTTCTCTTCAATATTCTAAGGCGATCATTTATGAATATGGTTGGGTTTTTTTTCTGTGTTTAAAGTAGAGAGGATGCATAGGCAAGATAGCCAGGGCTCTATTTCTACAGGGATATAGATCTGTACCCACCATCTACCATGCAAGGCCAGTTGCAGTTGTGAAAAATGATGCCTCTGGGAGCTGAGTGTGGAGCTCAAACTTTGAATTTTGAACTTGAGCTAAGGGCTGATACTTCTTCGGGTCCCTGCTTTTGTCAAAGGGCAGGCCCCAAGACAGTGTGGTATGGCAGTGTCCGCAGACCTGTCATGGTGGATGGTAAATATGTAGTGTTTTTCTGAACAGGAACTGAGGCCTGCTCCACAGACCTGCTCTGGATTTGGATGTGCAACCCTGCCTTTCTGATCTCACATGACAGCTGTGGCACATACCCTCACCTCCAGCTCAGTAGCAGCCTGCAGACAGTGAACCTCATCTCTTATACTCCAAAGCAGTGTTGTGCTGCACCCAGATACAGTTTTCACAATCACGTTTTCCTAGGGCCAGGTGAGGATTATGGTCCTGTTTCAGAGAGGACTAGGTTGACAGCAGGGAGGTCACCTGGAATAGTCCAGATGGCAGTGTAACCATCTGAGATTGAGTTCAATCTCACCACACACTCACCGGTGCTCCTAGGCTTCGGCCAGCTCTTTCAACCTCTCTGGGGTCACCTTCCTAGGTAGCTCCCTTTGTGTACCTCTCCTCAGACTTATCCTGGTCTTTGAGAAGCTCGGTCAAGCAGACATGGTCTAGCTTACGGAGAAATATTATGTCCCCTTGGTTTTCATCTTTGACTTACTTCTCACTGTTCACAATCACCAATGCCTTTGCGGTACCTGCAACCAACCTTCCTCCTTCTGCAGAGAAACTAGCATATGTGACTCAAGCAGCCTGTGACTCCCCTTCCTCTCTCTCCTTCTCAGAGGAGGTTTCAGCCTTTGCTCCCATGGCCCAAGAGTGAGGAAAAGAATTACGGAGTCCACCGAGTGATGTTTGTTCTGTGTCCCTTAAAGCCACTACAAAAGTCACACATCAAGATTCATAATTTTCAATGTTGCTTAGGCATTTTGTCTCAAGCCTTTGGAATTCTGGGAAGACAGAGTGACAGTATTAATGGTGCTGTGGGCATGGACAGAGGTCATGTTGGGGACATTCAAATTTTGGAACAGTTTGGACAGTATACAAAACATTAAGATGGGGAAAGAGGGGAGAACGGGAAGATACAAGTGAGGGGTTAACAATAGGGATATAATCTGAATAAATTTTTTTTTTTAAAGTTAAGATGGAGTGAAAGTGCTAATGGCACTGTAGGCGTGGACATAGGTCACATTGGGAACATTCCATTTTTAGTGTTGGACTCTATACAAAAACATTTTGGCAATCTCTAAGGGAACATGTGATTTAGATTATTTTATATACGATGTGGTTTTTTTGTACCAGTGGCAGCCACAAGGAGTACTGATGACACAAATTTGTTAAGAACTGTCCTGCGATCCCCATGACAGGGACGCCTCCTTGCTGTGGAACTTGTGAGCAACTTCCTGCCCCTTTCCTCCCTCCATACCTTCCAGGTAATCTTGAATTTTTTCCCCACATGTCTTTGGAAGCATCTTTGTCCAGCATGCTGGAAGGCTTCATTGTGACTGAAGGAAACTGGGCTCTTCATCAGCTTGGACTAACTGAAAATCACCTTCTGAGCTAAACCGTGTGTTCCCTGCCCCCCCCCCTTGACTCTTTGTAAAGTCATCATCCAGAGGCCATTTTTTGTTTGTTTCTTTGGTTTGGTTTGGTTTTTGGTTTTGTTTTGTTTTTTGTTTTTGTTTTTTTCTGAATAAGAACATGTGCTTGGCTACTTGTAGTTCCAAAATATATTGTTTTTGATACCATCCACTAATTATAAAAGAAATCAATACATGCCTAAGAGAAGCCTCCAGAGGGCCAGCTGTGAGGTCTGTTAGGTCTGCAATAGCCATGGTGTGTTGTTGGCCCTGGTGGGGTGATCACCTGCAAAAATATAGATTCCTCTGGGTGACAGATGAGCGTGCTTAGAGGTAATGAGCTACACAGAACTTTGGAAGCTAAACTGTTGAATTTTTGTGCTTTTTTTTTATTTGTTTGCATACACTTTTAATTTTCTAGCCCCTCTTTTACTGAACAGAACTTGGGTATCCTGCAGCATTTGACATCAGACAAAACTTAAAAATGACAAGGAGAGCCATCGGCTGTCTTTTCCATCTGCCCAGTAGTGGAAGACATCCCAACATGCCACAATTTTATCCGAGAGGGAACTTGACTTTACAGGACATGTGGACTCACTAAGTAAACAGCAGTACCACCACCACCCCTCTTGGATCTGAGGCTCCAGCTCACCTTTCATACTTTCTCCCCTTTTCTTTGTCATGAGTCACCTGTCCCAAGAGCCAGTGACCACTTTTCTGTTGCTCCATGTCCCTATTCTGCAGAGGCCCCACACCCTGTGTGGGGCATGGCATTGTTTCATGGGTCAATGAGATATTCTACCATATGCAGCTGCCTTCTGCCAAGGTAGTGCTTGCAAAAAACAAACAAACAAACAAACAAACAACAATAAAAACCATAGTCCTAAAATTGGTGACATTGCTGCTGTGACGTCAAAGCTCCATGTCTTTGAGGTCTACCTCCCCTTGTTATGGCACTCTGAGACTCACAGCTCAAGCTAGAATGGCCAACTGCATGGAACACTGTGATGGTCTCTGGAAGGATCTGTGATTTGTCTCGGCCCCTTAGCTCCTGTGAGGCACAGGATGAGGCAATGAGGCATGACCGAGACCCGGGGTTGCCCAAAAGAGTATGTTGACAGTGACTCAGCTTGGTACTGGGTACATATCACTCATCCCCCCGAAAAGGTATCAATTCTCTGGGAAAGTACCAAGAAGGTGGAGATGATTGAGAGGACCAAAGAGAACATCAGCAGCTCTGAGCCTTGTCTTGTTCTGAACCTTGTCGTCACAGGATTTCAATACATGAAAGAAAAGAACATTGAGGTTTGAGACTAGCAAGGTTGAAAATCTTCAAGTACGACAGGGCATGTTAGTAGAAGAGTAAACATTCGGAGGTAGAGGTGGAGACTGAGAAACCGGAAAGAGAAGACCATAGAGAAACTCTGAACTGTTAAGGTACTTGCTTTGGGGAGAGTGTTAGTTCGTCAACATCAGAGGTGTTGGGTGCACTCAAGGGCCAGCTCAGACACTGGGATGACCAAATAGACCTTGGAATCTACATCTCCATTAGATATTAGAGGGATAAGAGTATAAGTTACTTCACTCACAGTTGGAAGAGAAGAGGCGAGGTATGTATAATGAAAGTTTGTAGTTGTAAGTGATTTGGCTCAACTCGAGTTTCAGGAAGGCAAATATGCAAAAGTAGCCTGGATAGAAGTGCAAACTATGGAAAAACAGGAAATGCTGAGGGATGATGAGCCTGTGATTCAGAGGACAAAAGCAAGGGGAATCGGGACCTCCAGGATGGTGAGCACCAGGGACTGCTGTTATCACCAGAGAAAGGAAGCAATGACAAAGGTGATATTTAGGATGGAAGGCTAGAAGTGAGAAAGTTAATACTGAAGGTCAAGCTAACAAGATGGTGAAAGAATCACCATGCAAACAACCAGTGGAGAAGTTTCTAGATGAAGTTAGTTGAGATCTAAAGATCCACCTTGACAGCGAATTGCATCATCCTATGGGCTAGAGTCCTGAACTGAACAAAGGAAAGAGAGGGAGCCCAGCTTTAACAGTCATATTCCTCTGCTCCCTGGCTGCTGATACAATGTGACCAGTTGCTTCAAGCCCTCACCACTGTGACTTCCCAGAATACCCTGAGACTGTGAGCCTGGACACACACACATCTAAGATTTACCTGAGCACACATAGGGACCACAGGGATGCTGAAGTATCTTGAACACAGTGGATATTGTGGCAAGCAGCCAGCTTCTCTATTTTCCTGTCTCTAACTGGTTAGGTCAGGGCCAGGGGAGGTCAGGAGGAACCAAAATCCTTATGACCGTGGACACTGGTCACTTCCCTCCCTCGCTGCAGGTCTGTTCAGCATGGCTTTAGAATCTCCCTGAGTAGGAACAGCCAAGATCACTTTTTCTTTTGAAGTAGGCTCCTGCACATTGGAAGGACATGCTGCCTATCTGGAAGACATAAGGGCCGCAGCCTGAAGAAAGGGAAACTGATCCTTTTGAGTGTGCACGGTGTGAGACACGGTCTGAGGAAACTATCTAGGAGGGAAGAGAGTGATGTGAACCTTCTTGCCCTAAGTTGGTTTTGAGACATTCAGCCTGGAGTTGGTGGTCATCCTGAGGCCTGGTTCCACTGGTTCTATCACTGAGAAAGGTCTTGGGAGGCAGGGTGACACCATGGAAGAGCCTTAGCCACTTTTGATCTTGGGTCAGCCTTGGACATCAATGTGCACAAGGACCGACCTGGTATCTGGTGGGAGGCTGTGTGACTTTCTTCACTGAACCTCAGTAATTTCTCATGTAACTGAGCATTATGATTCCAGCCTATAGAGTACAGTGAGGTAAAGGGGAGTTGTCCAAGCTCTCCAGTGTCAGAGCCATCTGGGCAGTGAGGGCAGCCCCTGCCAGCACCATGCCTCATTGAGAAACACCCCATATGAACAATCAAGAGAACCGTATCCACCCTCATTAACAATCGCTTCTTTGGATGCTGCCTGCCCTCTGCCTTCCTTCAGGCCTTTACTCAAAGGCCAATTCCTAGGGAGTCTTTGGAGGTTCCCACACTCACACAGTGGTTTATCCACAAAGCCCTGGTTGCTGGTCACTCTTGACCTCAGTCACTCTAAGCGTGGTTCACAGACTGTTTCCTCTGACCACCACACAGTTTGGGTCTTTGGTTGTCTTGTTCTCTGGTATCATGGCCACTAGAAAGTGTCTCTCATGCAGAGGGGCAGGGGGTGTTTTCTGAATAAATGAACAAATGATTGGCCATTGAAAAAAGACAGCAAATTCACATGCATTAAAATAAGGACAGATAAGAATCATGTGGCTAAAAGGGACACATTTCTTCCAGCGTCTTCAAAGACATCTTGGATGTCACTGACTTGGATGACACTAAGAAATACTTTAAATATTGAATCATAGGGGAACAAATAAATATTCATTGGTACATCTGCACAGTTGGAAACTTATATTTATGAAAATTTTTGTCAATTTGGGGGAAAAGCTTGTGATTCGGGGCTAAGGGGAGATAGCAGATGCAAAATCGCATGCATGATGTGATCTTAATGCTGAGAAAAAGCTATGGCAGTTAGGGGAATCCCCAACATGTTACCAACATTGTAGGAGCCACACAGCATTCATATAAATGTTTTTTCTATTCCCCCCACAAGTTTAACCCTTTTTGGGGACAAGCACACATATTGTGAACCCATAAAGATATTTCTTTAGATCAGAAAATTAGTTCTCAGCAAACTTAACTAGTGATGCTGATTTACAGCAAGTCCAAGGAAAATGTCTCTCTACCTCTGCTTTAACAGCACCTTCTTCCACAGCAGACCCTGCTCCTCTTCCTTTCTGTTGGAGTGTTGATCCCTGAAGCATGACTTTGATGCTGGCTGCTTCTGTCTTTATATGAATGCCTTTTTCTGGATTACTTGAAATCTGGCTTGGTTGAAAGCTTGGCTGAACCCACTGTCCTGCTCTGTGCTGGGTGTTCGGGGAAATACAGACACAGTGGAGCGTGGTTCCTGTCCAGAGCACACTATCAGATGAGATGAGTGGCTCTTCATCTCTGGTCTTTACCTTGAAGGAGCTGCATTTCCCAGAACTGCCAGCAACATTCTTTTGACAAAATTCCAGTGGCCTCATGCCTTTTCTAAGCTGCTGGGCCTCTCAACACTTCTACCAAGGTGGTCAGTCCCCCATGACATTTCAGTGACTGTGGTCACTGGGGGCATTTTGCTCCCTCAGTCAGTGCTCATGGCATGATCCACTGAGCACCAAGCATCCCTTCTTCCCTCTCAGACCTCTAGGCCTCACCATGCAGTCCAGTAGGCCCCAGGGGTGGAGTAAGTACCTCAACGCTTTCCACCTTTACCACTGTATCTTCTCTTGTGTCTGTTGGCCTATGCTGTGCACCATCGCCCACAGAACCTCACTGCTGCCCCTCACCTCCAGCCAGTCCACCTCCAGAAGAGTCAGTGCTTTCTCCAGAGCACGAGGAAGGCCTCTCACTACCCAGCTCTGGCTCTACCTCCCTTTTCCTGGTCAGTGCTGCCTGACCCACTCACCTTTATGGGCCACCTGAAGCTAATGTGTATATGATGTGCAGTATCTATGGAAACTTTGAAAAATAGTTGCTAGCCACAATGAAGTTTTTGGCTTTAAAATTTATTGTACAAAATAATGGGTTCTACTTCAGATTTTTATGTATAGCATTTTACTTGCCAGTTGCACTACCTTCCTTCAACTCCCCCATTTTCCTTCCATGGTTTCCCTCAAGTAGTTGTTCTGTTTTCATGTAATCATACATATTTTTGATCATATGTGTATTCTGCATATGCTTTTAAAATACATGATATTTTGTCTCCTCTATCATGTTAGCTCCCTTTAGACTTCTTCCTTCTTCTCAGTATCCCTTCTACTACCATCCATATAAAGTTATTAATATTACCTAGATTGAGACTAGGAGAGAAAATTATGATATATATATGTGTGTGTGTATGATATATATCATATATGATTCCATCATATATACATATACATACACTATATATAATATATAAACATACACACATTTTTCATATCTACTCCTCTGTGGATGTTTAGGTTGGTCCATATGCTGCCCTAGGGCTCCATAGGTATGTTTCTAAGGGTGTGGTACAGCAAAGCCACAGACATGGTAGTTTTAAGTACTTTAAGAAATTTTTTCTCTTGATAAATTTATGTAATGATTTTTTTTTATGGTGACTGGACCAATTTGTGTCTCTACTGGCAGTTTAAGAGGGTCCCCTTCTCCAAATCCTCACCAGCACTTGTTGCTATTATTTTCTTGATGACAATAGGCATCCTGGCTGGTACGAGACTCTCAGTGTAGTTTTAATTTGTATAAAATACTTTTTTGTAGTATGGAATTGAAAGCCAGCAAAACATGTTATTTATTTTGTCCTGATTTTCCTCCCTTCCTCTCCCTCCCTCCCTCCCTCCCTCCCTCCCTCCCTCCCTCCCTCCCTCCCTTTCTTCCTCTTCCCCCACTCCCCTCCCTCCTTCCCCCTCCCTCCCTCCCTCCCCCTCCCTTCTTTCCCTCAATTTGAATTGACAAATAAAAACTGCACATACTTATTACTTGGTAAACTTTCCATTTTTGTGACAAAACAAGTGATATAATTATCTTAAAAGGAGGAAAATGTTGTTTTGGATCACGAGTTAGGCCCTGCTCCTTTTGGTTCTGAGATGGCAAAGTATGTCATGTCAGAGGTACATAGAGAGAAGGCTGCCCCCATCATGGCAGCTGGGAAGACTTCTGGGCCAATAGCCCCTTCCTATGGTATCTATGAGTGGCTCAACTTCCTTCCACTAGACCCCACCTCCTGAGGTCCTGCTACCTTTCCATGCCTGGTAACCAACCAAGCCTTTACACATGGCCTTTGGGGGACATTCCAAATCATAGTATTTATGGTGCACAATAGTATGTTCTGGTATCTGTATATACTGTGAAGTGACTGAATTTACCTGACTGATCTACATTTCTTCATTTATTTGTTTACTTAGCAAGAACACTTATCCACTCTTGAGCAGTTTTCAAGTATATAATTCATTGTCGCCATGTAGATCCCACAAAGTTATTCTTCTTTTCTGACTGCTATTCTGTATTCTTTAACTAACATCTTCCCAATTTCTCCCCTCTCAGGGGCCCCAGCCTCTGGTAACCACTCTTCTGGTCTTTGCTTCTGAGTTGGATGTCTTTAGAGTCCACATACAATGGGGTTCTGCCGTGTTCTTTCTGCGCCTGGTCTACTTCACAACATGATCGCCTCCGCATTCTCTGTTCTTACAAACATCAGGGCTTCATTCTCTTATGAGCCTGCCTTGTAATACTTGATTTGCATATTATTAGCCATGTTTATCATACTGTGCAACAGGACACCAGAAATTCTTTTTCCTGCCTAACTGAAATTCTGCTCCCATTGCCCACATTTCCTCTGCCCCTGAATCCTTATATCCACCATTGGCTACTTGTTTCTAAGAGTGTGAAATGTGTCTTTCTAAAGATTTATTTATTTATTATTTATTGTATATGAGCCTTTTATCTGCAGAAGAGGGCATCAGATCACATTACAGATGGTTGTGAGCCACCATGTGGTTGCTGGGAATTGAACTCAGAACCTCTGGAAGAGCAGGCAGTGCTCTAAACCACTGAGCAATCTCTCCAGCCCCGAAACTTTTCTTTCTCTCCTTGGGTATTTGTTTTCACATGATGTCCCCAGATTCATCCATGTCATTCCCTTTGAAGGTTATATATTATTCAATCGTGTATGTCCACTGTTTTCTTCACCTAGTCCTTTCTATGGTGGACACATAGTTTGATTCAATATCTTGGCTATTATAAGTGGTGCTATCTCTTTGACATGCTTAAAATCATAGGATGCAGCTATCTCTTTGACATGCTCAATAAATATATTGAGTAACAGGATTATTGATGCTTATGTACTTTACTTTTTTTTTTTTTAATGATGATTTCCCACCCTATTTCCCACAGTGGTTGCACTAATTTAACTTCCACCATCAGTGGACTAGGCTTTCTTTTTCTGCTGTGTGCATTCTTTTTATTTTTTAAAGATTTCTTTATATCTTCTGCATGTGAGTGTTTCCTCACATGTACGTATGTGAACAATGTGCATGCCTGGTGCCTACAGAGGCCAGAAGAGGGTGTTAGATTTTCCGGAACTGAAGTTATAGGTGGTTGCAGCTGTTATGTGGGTACTGGGACCTAAACCCAGGTTTTCTGTTGGAGCAGCCAGTGATCTTTCCTGGCTATATCTCCAGCCCCCCAGCATTGTTTGAATCTTTGATTCATGTATTTCTCTTGCTATATTATATCTGCCCCAGGAACTTCCAAGGATAATGATCATACTTTTTATTTCTTATCTTTCAGCACACTTAAAATAGTGTCGTGCACAGAGCAAACTACTCAGAAAAAAAAAACCCAGAAAGTTGTGCACTATTTTAAAAATAAAGGTAATTTAAATTTCCTGCTTTATCCTGGTTTTTAAATAGCATACGAAATGATCGGTTTCATTATGTATATCAAAGTATTCCCCCACTCGCTGTCCTCCACTCACCATTGTCTTTGCTTCCCACACCTCTTCCCACTAGTTGCTTTCCTATCGTGTGTGTGTGTGTGAAATCTAGATTCTACATATGTGTTTCTGAATCTGTTTTATTTTTCCTAAGAAGATGGTCTCCTATTTTATTTATTTCCTGCAAATAATGTATTTAGTGTTTGTTTATGGCTGAATGGATTTAGTGTTTGTTTATGGCTGAACGAAACTCCACTGTGCGTTGTTGACAAGCATCAAGGCTGGTTGTGTGTCATAGCTGTTGTGAATAATGCAGCAGCAAACATGGATGTGAACTATTTTTTGGAATAATTCCTATATTTTATTTTATTAATTTACTATAATTTATTCACATTATCTCCCTATTGTTATCCCTTTGCTCTCATCTTCCCACCCCACCCCGCCCCCTCTTCTGCCTATTCCCCTCCCCTAGAACTCTGACGGGGGGTGGGGGTGTGATGACTTGGAACCCTTTAGGCCCATACCCAGGAGTGGTGTAGCTAGATTACATAATGGTTACATTTTCTCTTTCAGAACTGCACTTCTACAGTGCTGCTCCAGTTTGCAAGTCCGTCAGTAACGTATAAGGGTTTGCTTCAGTTTGCTCCTAGCCTCAGCACTATTCAGCATTGTTGTTTTTAAATATTTTATTAATTTATTCATATTACACCTCAATTGTTATCCCCTCCCTTGTATCCTCCCATTCCTCCCTCCCTTCTATTCTCTCCTTACTCCCCTACCCTATGAGCATATATAAGGGGAGGAGGTCCCCATCAATCTCAGCCATAGGGTATCAAGCCTCTTCTTGGTAGCCTGCTATCCTTCCTCTGAGTGCCACCAGGCCTCCCCATCCAGGGGATGTGGTCAAATATGGAGCACCAGAGTACGTGTGAAAATCAGTCCCCACTTTCTACTCAATTGTGGAGAATGTCCTGTCCATTGGCTAGATCTGGGTAGGGGTTTGAAGTTTACTGCTCGTATTGTCCTTGACTGGTGCCATAGTTTGAGCAGGACCCCTGGGCCCAGATCCACCCGTCATAATGTTCTTCTTGTAGGTTTCTAGGACCTTCTAGATCCTTCTATTTCCCCATTCTCCCATGTTTCTCTCTCCTAGAATCCCAATAGGATGTTCTCCCTTCTGACCCACTTTCCTGAATTGGCGTTGTTTTTTGATGACAGCTATTCAATGGGATGAGACAGACACCAGTGAAGTTTTGATTTGTGTTTACACAATGGCTGAAACTGTGAACAACTGGAGACACACCTTGCATTATTTTGCATGTCTTTGAGAACCGTTCATAATTCATTTGCTCACTCTTCAACTGGATAATGTGTGTGCGTGCGTGCGTGCGTGCGTGCGTGCGTGCGTGTGTGTGTGTGTGTGTGTGTGTGTTGTTTGTTAGGCTTTTTACTGCTTTGGTGTTTGTTATTTTGAGTTTCCTTCTGATTCTAGATATAACTCTGTGTCAGATGCTTAGCTGACAAAGACGTCCTGCTACCTCTTCACTCTGTTGATGGTTTCCTTTACTGTGGGGGAGCTTTTAATTCAAACCCATTTGTCAATTCTTGGGCTTATTTCTTATGCAGCCAGAGTCCTTTTTGGAAAAATCCTTGCCTATGCTTATGTCAGTGTTTGCCTCTAAAAGGTTTTCAGGTATATACTTAGACCCTTCATCCATTTGGTATTATTATTATTATTATTATTATTATTATTATTATTATTATTATTATTATT
>OU015746.1:62969581-62989808 GCA_907169655.1 Acomys percivali | reverse complement strand
TTATTATTATTATTATTATTATTATTATTATTATTATTATTATTATTTGCAGAGAGACAACAGATCTAGTTTCATCCTTATACGTGTGGCTCACTCTTTAGAACAATTTGTTGAAGAGGTTGTCTTTTCTCCAATATGTATTTTGGCATGTTTTTGAAGATCACTTGGTCTGTAGCTGTGTAAGTGAATAAAACTAAGTTTAATGGTTTCATATTGTACGGTGGCTACACTGAGGTGCCATCTCTTTTTTTCTTTCTATACCAACTCAGAGGTACAAGTGATGCTTAGCTTCAGCCAGGGCTTCAGGCATCACAAACTCAATTATTTTGGTGATTTTAAATTTTTTTGCGCATGCAACAAGGTCTTGATATGTAGCCCAGGCTGGCCTCATTGAATGCACGGTGCTCTTCCTGCCTCAGCCTCCTGAGTACCACTGTGCATGGCTTTCATTTTGATTTCAAGGGGAGCAGTAGAATTTTATTTTAACGGCTGATCCCTCTGGAGGTTTTGGGTCATCCCTTGTCATTCGTGCTGCAAAGCTTT
Organism: Acomys percivali; assembly: GCA_907169655.1. Taxonomy (NCBI): domain Eukaryota; kingdom Metazoa; phylum Chordata; class Mammalia; order Rodentia; family Muridae; genus Acomys; species Acomys percivali. The sequence goes on along the minus strand of OU015746.1, from coordinate 62,989,265 downwards.
TGATACCACTAGTCAGCAATTTTGCAGAATGCCTCTCCATTGCCTGATGTTTGTTCTGGTAGCCTTGAGGTCAGTGCACTTTTGGCAAAAATCCCAGAGATGTGATGCTGTGCCCTCACGCATAACATCAACGGACGTGTGACAGTAACGGGCTTATTAGTGTTGCTCTTGCAATTGACAGTCCACTTAGGGTTATAACCGAAGGTTTTCCCCAGTGATTGGTGACCGGGTTTTTCTTTCTAATTGGCCTCTCTCTTGGGAGAGATAAGTCCAGACTATGCAAATACAGTCACTCCCTTGTGCTGTGCCTAGTGACTCAGTGACTGCAGATAGTCTGCCCAGAGTTATTACTGTGAAACGTAATGGTGATTTTGTACTTTTCTCACTCCTTCCACATCTGCCCACCTGAATTATTCTACCACCAGGAGTGCTCCTTCCTTCTACTTAGTTATTCACTGAAGTGTAGTCAGTTTTGGGCTCGCGGTCACTTATTTTATTCCTTGGGTTAGACTCTAATAATTTGTTGTTCATATTATACCAGTTTGACCCCATCAGGAGATTTTGATTGGCCCTGTAGCCTCTTAACATGTTTCTTTCTTTTTCAAGCACTTCCTTGTTTCTCGGCTGCACAAATGTCTCAGGCTCGTCACATATTCTCTTCCTTTTAAAGTCCTTGGCATCAACCACTTCTCTCTGAAACCCGTCCTGTGTTGGAGCTTTTTCAAAATCATCACTGATTTCAGTCATTACCTTCTGCGGGGATGCTGACCACCAAAAGGCCAGGAGCTGGCTGCTGGGACCCAGCCACAATCCACAGAGCAGCGCTCCAGAGCAAGCCAGGATTGACACCCCACCCCCCCACCCCCGCCATCTGCTTTAGTGGTTTCTGATCACTCAGCAAACCTTCCTGGAGAGTGGCCAGAGAGAACTGGCGACTGTGAGGCAATTCCAGCTTCTACCAGCCTGTGGAGCCTGGAACTAGGACTCAAACCTCTGTCCTCATTTTTTCTCAAGATGGTTCTTAAGGAAACAGGATCCACAACAGCTCAAGCCACTCACACAGCCGAGTGCAATGCAGGCTGCCAGAAAAGTCAGGGCATCTTGGCAGTGGCATTTGTGGACACACATGTGTAAGAATTTATCAGTGGGTATTTACCAAATAAATGCACAGATAACTGAGAGCCAGATCGGGAACCGCTTAGCAGGCTCGGGACGATAGCCAGCCAACTATATGCTAGAGTGTTGCTCAGTGTAAAGCTAAGTACTCAAAAACATCATCTGGTGTCTTATCTTTGCCAAAACACTCAAACCAGGTGAGTGTGCTTTCCTTTGATTGGTCTGAACACTTTTCTCTGTTTGCAATTACTGCATTGGTGATGCTAGAAGATGCATGCAGTCGCAGAAATTCCTGACACATGGCACGGTGAAGTGTGAATAATTTATAGTTTACAAGGAAAGTCATAGGTGTCAGGATCTTAGGAAATTCTCAAATGCTTCCAATCACTCTGGAGCACAAGAACTAGGGAGCCAGTAAGACTTGGGGTCACCTCTGGGAGCTTGTAGAAAGCAGGATTTGAAGATGCAGCCTGCTCTGGCCTCAGCTGCACTTCCTCAGCCTTCACTCTTCATCCGTTACACACGATACTAATATGGCAGTGTGGAGACACCATAGGGAGCATCCCCGGATCCTCACTGCCACCAAAGCAGGCTTGGTGCTTCTTCTTGTGAATGCCAGGCTCTACCACTGAGCCACACCCCAGCCTATGCTTCTCCATAGCAACACAGTCTCATGGAGCTTCTACACTGCCAGCCCAGAGCCTGTGTGAATGCATAGTACCATTTTTTGCTTGACCTGGTTCTTGCCAATGGGAGCTCTTACTGGTCAGTGACCACACTCCCGCTGCTGGTTCTACAGACCGGGAGGCAAGGATTCATCAAGCTTGACCTAAGGGGACTGATATGGGAAAGGCCCATGGGGGAGGGAAAAGAGGCTTGTGGGGTGCAAGAGGGTTGCAAAGGGGAGAGGGTGCTGCCTTTGAGGAACTGAAAGAGCTGCAGGCTGTGCCGGTGGGCAAGCGCTGAGGAGGTGGAGTTCAGTGGGTACTGCTGCAAGAGGCTGGGGCAAGTGGAGGCGCTCAGATGGCTTTCAAAGGAACTAAAGCCTGTATGGGCTTTGCGATGGGCTGGTTTAGGATGTAAGGGTGATAATATACGGTGTTGGAGCATCAGTTGGCACATAGAGGGTGTTGACAGAGGGATGTTGTTGTGTGTTGACAGAGGGATGTTGTTGTGTGTTACTGCCACTGCTACTGCTGTCACTGCTCCTGCTGCTGCTGGTATTATGGATGCTGCCTGCTGGTACTATCCTTCTGTTCCACTGTGACTCCTGTCACTACTGCTGCTGCTGTGGCTGCCATCTTCTGTTGCAATGGCCACTGCCCACACCTCTTCTGTCGTCTGCATTTTAATCTCTACTTAAGAGCCTGTAGGAAAGGTCCTTTATCTGTGCTCCTTCTGCAAGTCAGAAGACTAGATCCTAGACACTCAACTTTGCTGATAATTTTCAGGGAAGGGGTCTGGACCCAGGTACAGGGAGCTGGTCTTCTGGCCTTAGGGAGCCCCACGTTGGGGATGTAAAGTGACTAGGAGGCAGTGACTCCAAATAAACCTTTGTTACCTACCAGTACATTAGCCTGGGCCTCATGGAAAGGTGGGTTGAGCCCCAATCTGTCACTTCCTCAGCAGGCAAGTGCCAGGCATCTATGTCATGGCAGGTACTACTCTAGGACCAGGCCCTCAGAGCTTGCATCTGAGATGCACATCTGTTTACTCCTGTTGTGATGTTACATGTTAAAATGTAAGCTGAAGTAGTCTGTAGCCTAGACAGAGACACTGGCTTCACATGAGCACCCGTGAGGTACCACGTGCCCCAAGAGAAGGTTCCATGGAGAGGTGGCCTTTAAAGACCTGCAGGTGGCTGTGGAGCCCTCCCCAGAGACAATGATGGCTCACTCTAAGTATCTTCCTTCAGTGGGGCTCTGGGTTCCAGTTTTAAGCAGGCAATCCCCAAATGAACTATTCAAACCAAAAGAAACCAACCCCTATGCTTGAAATGTTCAAAATGGCTGTTTGATATTGACTCTGTTTCACAGGATGGAGGAAGGACCTTACTGCTGCCCCTCCCCCCCCAACTGCCTGCTCTCTGTAGAAAGTCAGAGCATACAGACTTAGGAAAGCCCCACACTCGCCGAATGAATGATTTATTCAATAGCATTTACAATGGACATATTCTGGGGAGAGAGTAAGATACCATCTCTAACTTCAAAGGCTCAGTCCTCCCTATCCCCCCCACCCTTAGTGTGCCAATGTACCATGCAAGAAGAGTGCCATGCCTTCTGCACAGATGAAGGTCTGTAAGGCAACAGAGAACGTGTCTGGGGACAAGGGAGGGTTCTAAAAAACACAGCCCTGGGGACGAGGGAGCTGGTAGGCTTCCCGTAAGACAGCACACCAGACCAAAGGCCAGCCTAAGAGGAAGCAGGGATCTAAGTGCGCAAACAGGAGGGACAGCAGAAGTTCCAACGTGGAGACTAGAGGCCTGGGGCTTAGCAAGATGGCTTCCAGGCACTTATACCTCATGCCACAATACAACCTGTTGTCCTGGCCTACGCAGCCCATGTCAAGGGACTGACAGGCTACAAGCACCAGAAACTCATTTGCATAATTACCTGTGGACTCTGGAGTTCATAACTGAGTCTCACAGGTACTTGGGGACACAGTGTGTCTCCCAGTCTGTCTTCACTGTCAAGTCAGGCCTCATGAAGTTTCAGTGGTAAGTCCTACTTTAGCCTACCCCAGTACCACTATGACAATGACTTTGATCCACACTCCCTACCTATTTTTAACCTTTATATGTGCACTTATAAACTAGAAATGGCTTTCTTTTGCTTGTTTCAAAAAGGTGATGGGTGTTTGTGGGGCTTGGTGGTAAATACCTGTAATCCCAGCACTGAGGAGTCATGGTAGGAGAATCCTGTTGCTGAAGTCAGCCATAGAAACATCGTGAGACTTACCTCACAAACACAACACAAAACAACAAACCCAAGCAAAAAAGCCAAGGTTATAGAGAATATATTTGAAATGTACAGTAATTGTACTGATATATACATTTACTTTTACAAAAAGAGCAAATATCCTAAAACATTATCAGTGATTAAAGCGGCTGTTTATATAATAGTATACTTTGCAGATTTTATATTTCTTCTCATCAAAAGAAGCAGTAAAGAGGGCTGCTCTTTACTGCTCAGTGTTTCAGAGCAGTTGCTGCTCTTGCAGAGGACATGGGTTTGGTGCCCAACACATACATGGTGACTTAAAATAGTCTGTAACTCCAGTCTCAGGGGAGCTGATTCCCTCTCAAGGTTTCTAAGGGAACCAGAAACACATGTGGTATGCATACACACATGCAGATAAAACATACACATTTTTTAAAATTTTTTTTTAATCCAGCAAAGCTTGAGGAGCCAAATGGCAGAGCCTGGGCCCTCCAGGTACCTCGTTACCTGGAGACAAGACAGCACACAGAGTTCCTCAGCGACTGCTCTTGGCTCCCTAAGGCCCCTTCCATGGGCAGGTGAACCATGAATGCCTGGGTTGTGATGCAGGACCTCATGGGTCCTTGCATGGAGCCCTTACTCCATCATTTTAACTAAGTGACCCTGAGCACATTTCCCATTGGTTAGCATAGGAATATCTGGAGAACCAGACTGGATGATTCAAGGTCTAAAATTCTCAGCCTGCAGTTGGCAGGAGCCGCAGGAAGTGGGAAGAGGCACTGCATTCCTCTGCACCATGCTTTCCTTCTCATGTGATTTTTAAAAAAGGAGACCAGTCTCTTTTCCTTTTCAGAGATGTGGAGAGCACCTACCAGACAGGGACAAGATTCAGAAGCTGCCCTCTGAGTGCTCTGTGATAACTCCAGCTAATTAGCATCCATGGCAGCTTGCCTGTGGTACATGATATGTGATCCAGCTCTTGAACTCCATGGTGTGTACACATTTCAAAACATCGCAAACACAATAGTTTGATCAAATTTTAAAAAACTAAAAGAGATTGAAGATGACATGAGAAGATGGAATGATCTTCCTTGCTTGTGGATTGGGAGAATTAACATAGTAAAAATGGCCATTTTACCAAAAACAATTTACAGATTCAATGCAATCCGTATCAAAATACCTACACAATTTTTAAAAGACATTGAAAGTTCAATTCTCAACTTCATATGGAAAAACAAAAAGCCCAGAATAGCTAAAACAATCTTGTACAATAGAAGATCCTCTGGAGGAATCTCCATACCTGATCTCAAGCTGTACTATAAAGCAACAGCAATTAAAACAGCATGGTACTGGCACAGCAATAGGCTGGTTGACCAGTGGAATGAAATAGAAGACCCAGAAAGTAACCCACACACATATGGTCACTTCATTTTTGACAAAGAAGCCAAATCTATTCAATGGAAAAACGATAGCATCTTCAACAAATGGTGCTGGTCTAACTGGATGTCTACGTGTAAAAAAAAAAAATGCTATCGGACCCATATTTGTCACCATGCACAAAACTCAAGTCCAAGTGGATCAAAACCTCAACATAAAACTAGAGAAACTAAATAAGTTAGAAGAAAAAGTGGGGAATATCCTGGAACACATTGGCACAGGAGACAACTTCCTGAATGGAACACCAACAGCCCAGGCTTTAAGGTCAACAATTAATAAATGGGACCTCATGAGGCTGAGAAGCTTCTGTAAGGCAGGAGACACTATCAACAGAACAAAGAGACAGCCTACAGACTGGGAAAAGATATTCACCAGCCCTGCATCTGATGAAGGACTAATATCCAAAATATATAAAGAACTCAAGAAATTAAACATCACCAAAGCAAATAACCCAATTGAAAAATGGGGCTCAGAACTAAACAGAGAATTCTCAACAGAGGAATATCGAATGGCTGAGAAACACTTAAAGAAATGCTCAACCTCCTTAGTCATCAGGGAAATGCAAATCAAAACAACTCTGAGATTCCATCTTACACCCATCAGAATGGCTAAGATAAAAAATTCAAGCGAAACCACATGCTGGCGAGGATGTGGCGAGAGAGGAACACTCCTTCATTGCTGGTGGGAATGCAAACTAGTACAGCCACTTTGGAAATCTATCTGGTGCTATCTCAGAAAACTGGGAATAGGGCTTCCTCAAGACCCAACTATTCCACTCCTTGGAATATACCCAGAAGATGCTCCAGCACACAACAAGAACATTTGCTCAACCATGTTCATAGCAGCCTTATTCATAATAGCCAAAACATGGAAACAGCCTAAGTGTTCCTCAGTAGAAGAATGGATAAAGAAACTGTGATACATATACACTATGGAATACTACTCAGCTATTAAAAACAAGGAATTCCCGACATTTGTGGACAAATGGATTGAACTAGAAATGATCATAATGAGTGAGCTAACCCAGAAGCAGAAAGACTCAAGTGGTATATACTCACTTATATCTGGACACTAGCCCAAGGGGCATGTCCCATGAAAGTCTTCACTTACCAGGAAAGTGGGACAGAGGGGAGGATATCCTATTGAGACTCTAGATGAGAGAAGCATGAGAAAATGGGGAAATAGAAGGATCCAGAGGGTCCTAGAAACCTACAAGAACATTATGACAGGCGGATCTGGGCCCAGGGGTTTTGCTCAAACTATGGCACCAGCCAAGGACAATACGAGCAGTAAACTTCGAACCCCTACCCAGATCTAGCCAATGGACAGGACATTCTCCACAGTTGAGTGGAGAGTGGGGACTGACTTTCATATGAACTCTGGTGCCCCCTGTTTGACCATGTCCCCTGGATGGGGAGGCCTGGTGGCATTCAGAGGAAAGATAGCCGACTACCAAGAAGAGACTTGATACCCTATGAGTATATACAGGGGGAGGAGGTCTCCCTCAGTCACAGGCCTAGGGGAAGGGAGTAGGGAGAAAGCAGGAGGGAGGGAGGAATGGGAGGATACAAGGGATGGGATAACAACTGAGATGTAATATGAATAAATTAATAAAATACATTTTTAAAAAAAGGTTTTTTAAAAACCTAAATTATAGATTAAAGTGTGCTGTGCTTTCTAGTAGGAGAGATAGTTTATAAACACAGGACAGTGTATCCTTCCCTTTGGCAGTATGGGAACCAGCCTCATCCAAGGGCTAGAGCCAGACATTGGGGGTTGTCAATTTTGAATGATGCCGCCCCGTGCCCCCACCTCTCTGGTTGTACTTAAGGTCAGTGTAGGCCTCTTCCAAACCTGGAGAGAACATTTTATGAGTGCCAGAGTCACCCTTAAAAATAATAGTAACCCAAACCCTCTTATCTACAAAATTAAAATGTCTCTACAGAAGATATACGAATGACAAAGGCACCCCTTTAAAAAGGGGTTAAGAAGTGGAATATATTAGTGGCTTAGTCTATGAATTTGAGTGAGGTCAGGGAACAGGAGCACAGTTTTGGGGGTATAGGGCAGAGGTGGGCTCCTGCACAGAGATTCATTCAATCTCTGGGCAGCAAAAGCTTCCAAGGAGACAGGCTGTCTCCATTAGTCACAGAGGGACAGAGTTCTTGAGGATAAGAAAGAGTAACTGCAGAGAACAGGGCCTCTTCTGTGGGGCTCTCCGAGGTTCACCTGCCCACTTACTCTGCAGTGAGAAGATAGACCCTGAAGACTCTCAGACCATCCCTGCTCACTAACAAACACCTGCTGCCTGCCTTTGCAAATCCAAACACAGATTCCTAGAAAAAGTACAGAAGGAGGGAGGAAAGAGGGTGCAAATTTGCATTTCTTTCTTTCAATGGTAGGACAGGAGAGTGAAAGCGAGAACAGGGGAGGGGAGGGAGGGCACAATCCTGTTTGGCTTTGTTGTGCACATGCCAATCGCAGTGTCATCCTGCCCTGTGTTTCTGGAGGATAGCCAAGTGTGCAGTTCCTGTGTCTCGGTGGCATTTCTGGACAATTACTTGAAGGAGAAAAAGATATTTCCCCAAGTCTTCCAAACAAGGTACAAGCAGTGCCAGCAGAACAACAGCCCCGCCCCTTGTCTCTTACTTCTTGTGCCCTGACTCAATTCTTCTCCCTTCTGACTAGGATGTAGGTGCCCCCAGGATAAAGGAGCAGCTGGCGCATCTACAATATGGAGAAGACTATTTGGCACAACACAGATATTTGGCCAATGCTTGCTGAAAAAAAATCTGAGATGCTTGGAAAATGGCTCCAAACGAGAGAGAGAGAGAGAGAGAGAGAGAGAGAGAGAGAGAGAGAGAGAGAGAGAGAGAGGACCTACCAAGCAGATACTGGTTGTGAATTTACATGGCTATTATGAAGACACAGAATTAGACATGTTGACACAGAACACAAACATGTTCTGGTGAGTGACAACAGCCTGCAATGGGATAGTGCCCATTGATAGTATGGTGTGTATACACCTGTCCACCTATCTGATTGTATCCATCTGTCCAAGCACTGACTGACAAGCTGCCAAAGGAAGGCTGACCACATGTTGTTACTGCTTCTCTCTCAGAAGGATGGAGGCAATGCTTGCTTTCTTCTTATATTTCATATGCATGCATACTGCTTGGACAACACACTTCTGCTAATTTTAGTCTTAAAAAATGTGCTGATTTTATTTGAAGATGGGGGATTAGGTCATCACTCAACTGTGCACCAAGCCCAAAGAAGCCTGAAAGTTTCGTGAACCCACAGTTAGAAATTTTGTCTACTTTTGATGGAATACACACAGTGTGTGTGTGTGTGTGTGTGTGTGTGGTGGATTGTTCTCAGTTTACTTCCACAATATGTTTAGTTTGTTTGTTTATTTTTCTCTTTGTGGTGATGGGGTTGGAAGCCAGGGCCTTGTATGCAGTAAGTAAATGGTCACCACTGAGCTAGACCCCATTTTCAGCACATGTTCTGACATGGTTTATTGTTCCTGTGGACAGGAGAGAGAAAGGCATGCTCTACTGCCTCTCTGCTGCAATTCACTTCCAGGATGCCTGTGTTTTCTTGTCACCACTGAGCCTCACAGGAGGGAGGCAGAGCTGCCCTCTGGAGCAAAAGAGAGGTCAGAGGGATGGGAAGCTGCCCAGGGTAAGCTGAAAATGCTGCTGTTTACTTGACAAATTCCCATAGGTCCCTCTGCTGAGCACAGTGTTCTGAGTTACTGCATCAGTCTCCTTTTACGTTAGTGAGCTCCAAACAGAGTACTTTGTTACTAATTCAACATTTTGCATAAGCCATAGAGAAGTGAGAGATAGAATTCCACCTCTTGGCGTCCCAGCCACCCTAGAGAGAAGATTTAAGCAGCCAGCAAGTCCCTGGTCTGGGATAAAAGAAATATTTTAATTCTGGTTGATATTTTCTTGCTCATGCATGGTTTTATGTTGTGCCAAAGGCTGGGTGATAAGGGCTTTAGTTTTGTTTTCTTGGATCTGTTTTGTTTCCAATTCTACCACTATGCAGACTTTATCTCTTCTCATCAAGAATAATAACACAGGCCCCAAAATCCTGATTGTTTCATGTCGTCTTGGGATCTTATTTGTACCAGCCAATACTCACTCATCCCTCTCTCCCACCTCCCCCTCTGGTGAAAAGTATATACAATAGAATAACGTATCAGGGGACACCAGAACGTACCCAAATGGTTAAAAAGAAGAGATCAAATTCACAAGCATCTGTGTTTTAGATACACATCAAAATTGGACAAAACATCAATGCAGTGGCAGACAAGTCACTTAGTGGGAAGGTTAGCACCATGTTTCTCCAATGTATAGGAGAAGCCCTAATGACAAGTGGAACTCCAGGGGACAATCCTTAGCCTCCATGCTCAGCACATTTGCCCAGTGGCTTCTCAGTTGAGGGCTGTTTTTTGTACTTCCACCATCAACAGCAATCTGGCCTGTGTGACAGATGGCAGTAGCATCCTCTTGCCCAGGTGTGACAAGCAAACACATCTCCCCAAAGGGGCACAGTCAGCCCCAGCAAAGGGCCACTGCTTGTCCCCTGCCCCCACTCATCATGAGGCCTTGAGTCCAGTAAAAAGTAATAGTAAACCAGGATAGTGAAGGAAGAGGAAAGGCATGCTGCTATAGGCCACAGAGGGGCAAATCTTAAGAGCCTTACACAGGAGACAGGATGCCAGACAGGGTAAAGTGCACACTGTATGTTGTGTGATTCTGGGCCAATACAGTGGCCTTGAAAGGCAATTCTACAGGAACAGGAGGGCACTGGAGTTGGGCAGTGATGGCAGGTGGAAGTGAGAGAAGGGCAGGACAGTCTTGCTAGGTGACAAACATGTTCAGAAATCAGAGGCCAAAGATGGCCAAGCAACTTGGACTTACTGCAGTCACTGAATTTACACTTTAGATGGGTGAGTTTTATGGTATTTAAAATCCTGCTAGACAATTTTTTTCTTTTAAGTATGCAAAACAGGAGGTTGACAATGGACACAAGGAAGAGACAGTCAAAACAGGCACGTGCTTCGTGACGAACTGTCTTCTTTAAACAGAGGTCAGATCCCCTTTGTTCTGTCTGCCCAAAAGACGGTTACCAGAAGCTCACAATATTTTGATGGCCAGACAGCTGCAGTCTGTTAGCACCTGATGCACCCCAACGGGCTGTTTAATTAGCCCTGGCCTATATCTCTCTATGGAAAATAGTGTGTATGCATGGTCACTCATGTTCAACACAGCCAAGAAGGTGGCAAGCAACCAGCATGGGTGTGTCCAATAGGCAGTCTGTATTCTCTGTTAGAATATGAATTAATTCAAACAGATGGTCCAGTATATCTGGTATAACTTGCTATCTACAGAGGAAAAAAGGTTAGAAGGTTAGAAACGATGCACAATTCACCGCTCCCTATTCCAATCTCTGCCAAAGCAAGACAGAGAAACAAATCCTCAAACAGTTTTCTCTTTCTCTGTCTTTTGGTTTACATGGCTGGTTAAAATGCTGTCATTATTCAAAGAAATTCTAGGGACTCTTGTTACGAATGGTGCAGCACAAGTCTTATTGAAGAATGTTAACTGCTGTTGAAATCACTACAAAAACATGCAAGGGGGATGCCAGTAGGATGTGTTTGTTTCTCCCGGGAGGCCTTTTCCTAGCTGCCTGGTTACAGACACTACCCTGACAGAACAGTCCTATAAGAGGGAACACTCAGCATTCTTAGTGTCTTTAGTCCAATCCCTAAACAAAGTGAGAAATGGGGTTGAGGCCATGTTTCCCAAGACCTCACCTTGGTAAAGTTTTGGGTTAAAAAAATAGGGAACCAGGGCAAATTCTTTTCATCTCTTTAGTTGAAAACTATGCGGACAATGAAGAGAAGAGGTAAGTGTGAATGTTTGGATTCCTTCTAACAGTCACACAACGGAGGATGCTTTCTTCTCTTGTTCATGACCCATCTGATGTTACTGAAACTGAGGAAGGCCGGGCCCACTGCTTGGCTCAGCAAACTGAGGCTTGCAGCTCCGGGTCTGTTTGGGGATGGGGAGAAAGCAGCCAGTGAGGCAAAGAACCCACTTAGGGCCTGGTAACACTTTAGAAAAAAAAAAAGATGAAATAAACATTTCTGGTTAAGCCTGATTTGAAAATCCGGAGTTCCAGGGCACCAGGTAACTCACCAGCTCCCATCAGCTTCCTGGGGAATGCCATGAAGACTTTACATTTTCATTGACCAACAGATGCTGTGATCTCCACACAGCAGGGCTTCCCCCATGCATCTCCTGTGAAAAATACGCATACCTTGATTTCCTGATGACAGCCCTGTGTCCCTGGGTGGGATTCAAATGGTTTAGAAGCAAAGATCTCATAAACTATGGAAATGAGGTACGTGTTCCTGACTCCCATGGTCAGATTCATCACTGAATGCTTCAGAGGTCACGTTGGAAAGATTTTCACATGGATAGTTGTGAAGCGCCATATTCTCTTCATGGATTCCTGCCTTCTGGCCTGTGAGTGGACACGTACAAGGGGCAGAGGTGCACGTGGGATGCTGGGACACTGGTATCATAAGCAAGGGTCATTCCAGATCAGAGTGCCAGAGGTAGATTTTCCCTTCTTGTTAGCCATTTTCTCATGTGTCATAACTCAGTTTGAGCCATTGCTTCCTTTCCTACCCCAAAACTTCTCTAATAAGGTGTATTTCAGTGACTAGAGCTTTTTGCTTGTTTTTAATGTTTTGGAGCAAAACCAGTGTCACCTCTGAGGTTGGAGGACATTCACTGCGGTGTTACAATTGTTCTCAGTTGTGGGGGTAGTCCAGGTGTCCTGTCACTGGGGCACCTGCCTGACCCAAGTCACATTCCATTGTCCCTGTCTGAGTGGTTCTTGGGCTACGATCTGCATGAGTTAACAGGGGTTTCTGCTACTGTTTGTGATTATAAACTTGTAACACACAGGTGGAGCTGTGTGGTACTCACAGGCTTGCTGGGAAAAGGACCAATATATGTGACTGTGCTCCGCAAGTGAAAAGGCAGTGGACAGAGCCTACAGGACTGACTAAATGAAACTAGTCTTCTCAATCTCAAAATGGAATTCTTTTATTTTGAAGAATAAGAAATTTTGCAGTCTCAGAAAGAAGCTCACGGCAGGAAACCCAGAGCCAAGGTGTTTTCTAAAGAACTCTAGGTGAAAACATACTGGAAGTAGCTCTGTCCCCAGGGTCCACGAGACCCTGCTATGTGAACAGGCATTCCAAGGACCTAGTGTGGCCCTGGCTGTCAGTGTGCTGGCTTTGGAGTGACGCACAGGTGCTTCAGGGACTGTTCAGACCCCCTACAGCGCAGAACTCTGGGTATTCCTAAAGGAAAAGCAGCCTCCAGGAAGCTTAGGAACCGGTGCTGTGAACTTTGTTCACAGCTAGCTTCATAGCAAACAGTCAGCAGCGTTTTCTTCTGAGAAATAAGTGCAGATTGTGAGAAAGGCGATGAATGAAACAACCCAGGAGCAGAGGCCATGACAAAGTAAGTGCGTGGGTTTGAGTGAGAGGTAACAAGAGTAATGTCAAAGGGCTGGGGGAAGCTCAGCCAGAGGTGGAGAAGCCAGAGAATGGCTGTTAAAATGGAGTGGATGGCACTGGGCTTTCCTTCTGCCAGATATAACCCTGGCCCTCTCATGAGTGAAAAACAAAAACAAAACAAACAAACAAAAAAACCCAAAACCAACCAGCAAACCAACCAACCAAAAAAAACACTTCCAGTGCACATGGGAGGGGGCCATTATTAACCTTAACTAACACTATGTAAAGGGAGACAGGGCACAGAGCCCTTAGAATTCCTAGACTAGCTCATCTCATGCACTAGGTTATTTTAAGTAGTGGATAAGACTCAGGCCCTGCCCTCAAGGGACATGCAGTCTCTGGGAAGGCTGGAGCCCTACAGCGTAGACATATGCAATGCAATTCCCAGCCCAGAAGGGAGTGTTTTTATGACTGGGAATCATTTTAAAAAATCTAGCTCCTTCTGTGGATGGAGTGATAGATAGTCTTAGGAAATTGTATGCACACAGAGTGATTCTAAATATGATTCTGAAATATTCATGGGAAGAGAGCAATTTTAAGCCATGCCAATAGAAATTCTTTGACAAAGAGCGAGGGACAAGGGCCAGCCTTCGCTCCTGTGAAAGCTAGATTTCCTTATGCTAGCTCTTTTCATTGAGGAAGAGCCACAGAAGCACCACACAAGACAACAGTAGCGTTCTCACCAAGGTCTCCAACACAACCACAGTAATATTCAGTTGTTTCCAAAGATGAGCCAGAAAAATGAAAGGGCATGTGAAAAGTCAGAGAATTTTCATTTTCTATCTGTAGAAACAATGAAATAGAACCAGCTGGTCAAGCCCCAGGTATTGGAGAGCTCTAACAAAAGTAAGTGAAAGACGGGAAGATGAGCATCTCAGAAAACCACTCACTAGCTGGGTTCCCAGGAAAGGGGGAGGGGGTTAACAGGACAGTGATGCACATGGAAGTTTCTATTGTTTTTCAGGAAGGAGCCTGTGAGCAGAGCTGTGTCAGGTACTTCTGATATTCTGCTATATGACAGTTGCCAATGTTCAGAAACCAAACACATGGCAAGGGACACAAAAGAAATGTCCACAGTTCGCAGGCAGGCAGATGGAATCCAGCCATACACTTGTCTGCCCGCTTGCCCGTGGATCACTGCCATTTCCTGACAGGTTCAAAGGCAGTGTCCAGTGTTCAGGAACGCAGAGCTCTCCCTTGGCTTGCCCCCACACCTTCTTCCATGTTCTCAGCACCTGTCCTAAGGTCCCGGGCCTTGTGCTTACAGCCCAAGCTCATGGAATATTCTCTAGTCAGAGTGATCAAAACATCCATCTCCTTTGTGGCAGACTGCACCTAGTATGGCTTAGAAGGATGACAGGGACACAGTGGGCTGCCCTCTCCCCTACTCTGTAGAGGGTGGACTCAAAGATGATGTAGCTCAGCTCACAGCAGATGTCCTTCCCGCTGGAGAGTGTCATCTCTCCACATAGGTTGAAGCAGAGGTGGGGTGGGGTGGTGGTGGTGGTGGTTAGAATGCTCCTAGAATGCTTTCTAAAGATGAAAGCAGTTACAAGAAAGGCTCTGATTGGCATCTTCTAGGGCAAATGTGTAGCAGATCAGAACCCCCACCCCCACCCCAGATCACTTTTATCTGTTAAGCTGATTGACTCTAAAGGTGTTTCTTGGAAGCTGCAGCCAAGTCCCTGGCCCCCTCCATGCGATTCCCAATGCCACCCAAACCAAACAGACAAGAGGGGGCGGGCACAGTGAGTCCCATCCAACTCTTCTCCCTCACAGCACTCCTTAAGGGGAATCCTATGGATATCTCTACATGGCGGCCAGACCTTACTGGGTTCTGGGGACACCGTCTCCTAGCTCTTCCTCTTGGCCACAAGGGTGGAAGGAACTCTCAGCTGACTCTGGCTGCTGCAGCAAGCAGCCCATGCTTCCTTTGACTCTGTCCGTCACTGGCGTTCTCTGAGGGATCTGTTTCCTGCTAGGAGTCTCCAAGTTTCTGCAATCCGTTCCTATTTTGCAGTAATAATGGAGCATGGGTCACAGAAAGCCTTCTGCTGATGGTCTGGAACTAAGCCACTCCCCCCCCACTCCCCTACCCCCACAGGCAGTTGTCTTCCTGCAGGGGGCATCCCTTGCAGCTGGACATCCCCTAGATGATGTTGGCATCTTAAACAGACTAGGAATTTGGGGCACTTCTAGGCAGCAAATCTTACTGAGTCCTGCCTTCATGATTTCCTGGCTGTGACACTGGGATTTAATTTCATTTGTTAAGTGAGGCAATAGTGTAAGGCCTGCCTCACGAGACCATCATGGATTTCTCAATCCCTGCTCTGAGGGCATGCATTTAGTGTTCAGGAACAGCTGGCCGCTATTCAGCAACTGTCCTGCCATCCCGGGGGAGGGGCTTGGTGATAAGAAAATTCACAAGCACGAATGATACCTAGGAAGCTGGTCCTGGCCACATCATTTGTTCCAGTAGACAGGACCCCTCTCTTCTCTCACATAGGGAATTTCTGCCACAGCAGGGTACAGTAGAAAGTCCTCACATGAATGGGTGGCCTGCTCTGGGACTCTCCCGGGTGTTCTAGAGAACAGGATCAAAATGGGCCTCAGTCACGCTTGGCTGGCCCATGGTGCCCAGGCCAATCTGGTCAACACCAAGAGTCTCAGAGCATCTGCTAAGGAAGCACTTTCGCTTTGCTGTGGCCCCTGGACCCATGCCTCACTCCTGGGCAGGTAGATGATGACCAGAAGAGGCTCTGAATGCACAGAACAGGGCATTCTATGGTAGGGCAGTGACTTAAAAGCTGTGAGGCCATTTCAGACCACCCCATACCACACTGTTAGACAGAGCTGAATCTGCAAGCAGCCGACATCCACGGCTGAGCAAAGCTCCCCTCTCCACACACCTGTCTCCCCTCATCCACCATCTTAGTGTAGCTTCACACCAGACTGAAGAGGATCCTAACTTTGGGGCCCAGGCACATGACAGGTTTCTTTCTAAACTCAGGGTCTGAGGGAAATGTGTATCCTTGGGCTTGGAGTCACGAAGGACACACCCATTGCAAAGCAGAAGGTAGCATTTCTCTGATGCACACATAAAGCTTTCTGATCTTCATTTTCCAACAGGGCTCTGATCAGTGCTCTGGGGTTCCCCAGGGCACAGATCTTACCAGAAATCCTGCTTCCTGTTTATACTACCTTAGCAGCACCTGAGGACAAGAGTTAAGGATTAGAGCAGGGCAGACCATGCTAAGAGGATCCTGAGAGGAGAAGACAGTCAGCTGTCCTGCTCCCGACATGCTCCATGCACACGGAAGTCTTTAATTAAGCAAGTAGCAGCCGGTCTACATTTTCCTGGATCATTGGGCCAGTCAGCAGGGGCCCCCTAGAATGGTCCCAAGAGGCATTATTTCTTGACAGAATTGTTCCAGAAAGATCCTTCTCCAGGCTCTGACACCATTTTAAAATGCAAACATTTGCACATGGGTATGTGTAAGAACAATCCATTCCAAACACCTCTTGTGTAACCCAGCCTCTAAGTTGACAGCCACCACCTCACACAATTAGAATACTGAACTGCCCATACTTTCAGGCACCTGCTACAATAGCTCTTTTGGGGTGACCAGATTCTAATAACCAAACTAAAAGCTTCAGGAAAATCAACTGTGAGCTACTAACTCTTATGATCAATAGTTTGCATAGAGACCTGGAGCCAAAATAAACCTCAACTTGCAGATGTTCAGACATGTGCTGGTAAGTCTTTCCCATGATGGAAATATGTGGGCTCAGTGCTTACAGCACTATCAGATGTTTCCTGGAGCCCCTTGAACCTGGGCTGAAAAAAGAAATGACGCTACTTTGTGATCCTGGCAGAAGTGACAGCGACATCATCTCACCCTGTGTCTTGGCATTACAGGCCTCAGGGTCTTGAGCTGCAACAGGGCGACAAGAATGTAAAGTGACCAGCCCTCAGGGCACGAAGAGGTGCCCATATACAACCCTGACCATGCTCTGGGTTCTGGTGCACCTGAGGACCGGGAGATGTCGCTGAATGGAAGAAAGGAAAGAAGTTTCCAAGTAGGGAGTCAAGGGCAGCGTTTTTTGTTTCTCCCTTTCTCTGGCAATAAGGGAAGCGGAACCACCCTTTGCAGTCTTGGTGATTTCTTGTTAAGTACATATATAAATACCAGAGTGTTGAAAGCACATTCTTAATAAAAGTATTAATAACTCAGGGTCAGGATGGGAGGAGCCAGCTGATGTGGGATGGCAAGGGTGTGGCTCTCTGTGTGTTCCCTATTTCTATGACCAGAGGCTGGCATGCAAAGTGACAGTTGGTAATCAGCTCTGGCTGCGGGAATATGGGCTCATATGCTTTTCAGGCCACTGCCAGGTGCCAACCAACTGAGCACCTGAATGTCCAGGTATTTGAGCTTGGCATGTCATAGACATGGCACACGTGACTCCCCTGGAGGTTAAGGATTGGTGGCAACAAGGCACCAATAAAAACAAATACCATGAGTGCATGCATCTTCTACCCCAACCAACTCCATCATTCAAGTTCTTTGCCGAGACAGAAATGAGAAAGAATCATTGCTCAGTAAGTAAGCTAAACCACTAGCAGGATCTTTTCCTCAAGGAAAAGTGCAAATGCCAACGTTTAAGGTCGATGCTCTGAGAAACAGGATTGGCTGTTGACTCGGCTTTGGTAGAGCATAAGGTGACCGGCCTGCAAGCCATCAAAGGTGTCTTCCTGGAGCAAGCAGCCTTGCCTAGCAAGGGGAGATGGAGCCTTCAGGAACTGTGGGACTTTTCTGTACACTGTGGCAACAGCACTCTTGCAAGGGTACACAGCCAGGTCAGGACCAGGTCCCCAGCTCTGGAGCTCACATTCGGACTCTCCATGCTCACTGCACAGGCCTGTCCTGATCTGTCTTCTAGTGCTGTGATAAACACCATGGCCCAAAGCAACCTGGAGGGGAAAGTGCTTATGTCATCTCACGGCTTCCTTGGGAAGCCAAGGCAGGAATTCAAGGTAGGTATCAGGAGGCAGGGCAGAAAGCAGGGGTGATGGAGGAACATAGCTTACTGGCTTGCTCTCCGTGGCTTGTTCAGTTTACTTTCTTATACTACCCAGGACCAAGTGTCTGGGACTTGCACCATCCACAGTGAGCCAGGCCCTCCCACACCAATCATTAATTAAGAAATGCCCCCACAGAATTCCAGGATAATATGATGGAGGGGTTCTCTCAGATTAGGTACTTTCTTCTAGGATGATCGCATCAATAGCTAGCACAGGAGCACAGGGACGAAGTTCATGTCCCAGAAGTGCTGACAACGACACAGATGGCTTGGCCAGGACACAACATTCATCTTTTAGAAAGCCAGTATTTTCCTCTCAACAATTAGGAAATTGGAGGCTGACTTGTACATTAAGGTTCATGAGTCTGGCTCCTGGGTCTTTGTTCTGGGTGGATGGACAGGCTTAAGTATTTACATTGCAGAGCTGTTTGCACACAGGGATGTGCCTCCTTGGAGATCTGCCAGTTTCTTCTTTAGCGTTTTCCTTATGTCTAACCTTAACATGGCAGAGGCACACACCACCATGGAGTGCAGGACATACACTATCAAAGAACAAGTGTTGGCAGTGAGCTCCTAGAGAGCACACAGGGCCCTAGCCCTCACCTCCCAGTCACTGAATTCCTGACCCTCCCAGGCTCCCACAGCTCTGGACCACTTGCCTGCTTGGTGGTTCTCCTCACTGTTAGCCTGATCTGGCTCACCGTGCCTCTTTTTCTCACCTGGATGGTGCTCACAGCTGCCCGCTCATGGGCCTCCAGTCCATTCTCAACAATACATGAATGTGAAATGAAACCCTTGGAACATTTTCGTTTAAAATGCTGTAGCTTGAGTGACGGAAGGCAGAGAGATGGGATGCTGTAGACCCAGGGCCAAACTCACTCTGGGTTCTCCTTAGTCCCCAGCAGGCATTTATACCCACCTCCCTATCTGACTTAACATCATCTTATTATGCAAAATGTCTGGATTAAATTAATTTAGCAGATCAGCAGCTTCCATCAAACCCAAAGGTAAGAGCGTCATTAGATACTCTCTGAGGCCTACAAGAGAGATCTCCCACTTTACTGAAATCTGCACATCTGATGTCTCTGCTAATGGGTTTGGTATATGTAGTAATTTGACCTTCATTTTTTAACTATAAAACATTAGTGTAACTTACTTGATTGTGGCATGCATCATTTGGGTCAACCTGGGCCTGTTGTTATGCCATGGCCACTCTAATTTGGCTCAGAATAAACTATTCCACATTTGACTTGTGTGTGGCAAGCGCTTTTTTTCTTGTGTGCACAGAGCAGACACCCTCTCATTCAGCACCGTCCAGTGGGTTCCCGCAGTATCCAGGGAATTCATCTACAGCATGTAGTTTCTTGTCAAGCTCTCAGCTTGAGTAAAGCCACGGCTGATGGGAAAAGGCCAGTGAGGAGCGCCGGGGTAAGGAGGAGCACCGGGGCTAAGGAGGAGCACCGGGGGTAAGGAGGAGCACCGGGGGTAAGGAGGA
>OU015746.1:62942740-62969571 GCA_907169655.1 Acomys percivali | reverse complement strand
TAAGGAGGAGCACCGGGGGTAAGGAGGAGCACCGGGGGTAAGGAGGAGCACAAGTGTACGGGGCCTCTGCGCGTGACGACTGGCTGCCACAACAGGTCGATTGCTTTTAACCTCAACTGTGAAATACACAATGTTCCCAAATCCAACTTGTTGGAACACTGGTATATTCCACAAATGAGAAATCCCATACTTGCTATCTCAAGTGTCAAGAAACAGTCAAAACACAGGCGCGCTGATAATAAGCATGAAAGACTTACCTCCAGACTCTGTGTACATTATATGTCTATGTGCTTAAGGGACATGGAACAGGTGAATTTTAGACTTACACGGGGCCCTTGTTCCTAAGATATTTCATGATGCTTATGAAGATGCTCTAATCAGAAAACCACCTCCAATCCAAAACACTTCCACTCCCTAATGTTTCCAGTCAGGGATCTGAGCCTGTACCAGCACTGGACTGTCCCGGCCAAGCCTTTTATAGCTCCCCACTGCTGCCTATGCTCTGTGGTTCTCCAGTCTCTGGAGACAGCTTGTGGCTCCTGATGCTGAGCTCTCATGTCTTCAGGCTCACCCACATGTGCTCCCTCAGCCTGGGCTCACATTCCTTTACATCACACTGACTTAGATCTCAGGTCTCAGACGAGGCCCCACTGTTTTCAAGATGCTTCATGCCAAAATTCCTATTCCCCCTCAAATGGGAGTTCCTACTCGTGCAGAGCACCAGGGGCAGCTGCGCTGGTCCTTCCACACCCCTTTGCGCTCACGACTGCACCTTATGGCCTTGGAGCCAGCTGTGAAAGACAAAAGCATCAGCTGAATCAAGGAACAAGATGAATTCTGTTTCCTTTTTATAGATAATCTAAGTTACAGGCTGTAGGTCTGTGTTTGAAGAAAACCAACTAGAGAGCTGCACTGGACCACAATCCACCTCATCTTATAAGCCAAGGTATGCAAATCCCAGGTCTCATCTTCATCATGGCCCATCAGTACCTAGGCTTCTAGTCTAAGCAGGCCAATGCTCTACCCAGGGAGCTTCCAGATAAAAGCAGGGTGACTCCTACCCAGGAACTTCCCGTGACGGTAGGTGCAGGCTTCAGGTCTGAACCAGCAGGGAGGGAAACATTTCCTCTTCTAAGTTTAGAAACTGAGGGAGTGTCAGGTGTTAGCATCAGATGTGGTTGGTTACACAGTGAGAAATAGTCAGGAAGGCAAGGCAGGCTACAAGTGGTGTTGGCTCAGGAGGACAGGTTTGTGGCCAAAGAGCCTGCTTTCCTGCTGTGCTTTCTTCTCCCTACAGAGACATGACAGTTCTCCTGGGGCTGTGATGGGCCTCACAATGCTCCTACACTGTCACCTCAGTGCTCCCACAGCTTCACAGCTACTTTGGGAGACATGCTCATGTTTCCTTGTCTGACACACAAAAA
This sequence comes from Acomys percivali, assembly GCA_907169655.1. Taxonomy (NCBI): domain Eukaryota; kingdom Metazoa; phylum Chordata; class Mammalia; order Rodentia; family Muridae; genus Acomys; species Acomys percivali. The sequence goes on along the minus strand of OU015746.1, from coordinate 62,968,147 downwards.
CATGGGATACTTGTCAGTATGCAGGATCTGCTCCACCCTCCTGGAGTCATGCCGGGAGCTTCCAGGTGCCAGACACAATCCACGTGTTAAGCCCATGTGCACTAATTCTTCATATCACCTGCCTTTCCTTTAAGCTGAACCTCACCAGATATAGACAAGGAAACGTTATTAGCTGGCCTTAAATTGCTCTTCAAGCGAGTTTTGAGTTCCTTCACATTAAGAACTGAAAATGGATTTAGAATGAGTTCTTGGCCTACCTGGACAGTGTACCCCTGTGGTGCATGCCCTGACCCCAGAGAGGCCAAACACACCATCCTCAGTTTGCAGGGAAGTTTCACTCCCGTGTCTGAATTTCTTCACACCCACAAAATTTAAAAAAAAAAAAAATCAGTTTTCCCTTTTGATGCTAGGGATGAGAGACACAAGTTAAGGGCTTTTCTGTGAGCTACACCTCCTGCCCCAACAACCCCAAGACATTATTATTTATGACTTAGCCATCAGACAGCATGCTGTGTGCCCTTCCTAGCATGCGCTATCAGTCTTCTGGTAGGGAGCATGTCTTCTGAGCCAAGACCAGGCCCACTGGGATCCTCCACAGAAAAACACATGTGACTTTCATACGTCACATAAGAACACACTGCACGTAACATTAGACTTGGTTGACTTGCTCTTTATTAACCAAACTGAGGAGTTTTTGGTAACTCTACCACACGAAACAACAGCCATGGCTAGAAAACACACCGAGACATGTCTTGAGCTGGAGAACTTGACAGGAGGTCAGAGGTCACACTGCACACTTCCCAGGTCCTGGCTCCTTCCCTGGATCGTGTTCTTGAGAAGTAGTTACAATTAGGAAACAGACAGAGCTCTTGAGATGATTCTGCGAGCATTGGTGAGGTCGAAGGAATAACCACAGCAGTGGAGTTAAGGCAAAGGTATTTTCTCTTGCTACAGAATCTCCACAGTTCTTACCATATTCCAACATGATTATACATGCATTCAGTTTAAAATGAAAAAATAAACAAGTTTACAAATCAATACTGGATTCTTAAAAAATAAATGCTATGCCATTTTTCTTTTTTTTGGCAGCACCAGCCTGAACTTTGCAATATTTCAGAAACTTCAGGTACATTACAGTCTTCTGAGAAAGGCCCAGTACTTCAGAATTCCCGGGGTGGCTGTGGAGAAAGAACATTACTGGCAACAAAAGTTTAGACAGTTGAACCTATGGAAATACATGTAGCTGTTGACACATGTGCACACGTATTTAGGCTGCACTTCCTACCCTACTGCTTTGTACCTGTCTTTTTCTCTGCAGTGCTGAGGCCTCACACCTAGCCCATGGTGCTCCAGCAGGTCTCCCGCATGCTCTTCTTGGCGGCGTACGTCCACTCCTTTTTGGCTTAAGGCAAATCATTTCAGCAGAGGACGCCAAGTTACTGGACATCTTTCCTTTTCTCACTACACACACATGGGGAGTTCTCAAGCTCACTTCCCCGGGGCCCCCAAAGGCTCACTGTTGACACCCTCGACACATACAAGAAGATTACTGCTTTTACTCAAAGGCTCTTTTTATGACAGCATTCAGAGAAACCTGTATGCAGCATCTTTTTGGGGAGAGGTTGCATGTAGTTTTTCGTGTGCATGGTTCTGCGTGCCTAGGAAATGCGAATTGGTACAAAGGATGGGACACTGGACTGTGCAGAGCTTCGTGGGGTGCCTGCTGCCACGAACTTTGAGCAGAGGAGCTCTAATGGCCAGAATGTGGGATCTGACCACTAGAAAATGCCATGGAGGCCCCAACTGGAGATTTTAAATAGCTCACTAACATAAATGTCTTTCTCATTCTTTGGTTTCAAAAACAAAAGTGACCATGACTAACATTTTCAACTATGAAGCAGAATTGGCTGGGATAACAAAGAACTCCAAGAGAAAGACGGGGTGGGGGGGCGGGGAGAGGTATCAATCTAATGAGGTAGGTCAAGGGTCAAGTCCACAGCACACACCAATGAGCTCAGTAAATGCTCAGGCATTTCAAAACAAACTGCTATGGTGTTTAATAACTGTTCTTTCTTCCCAATTCCTGTAAGAAAGGTAAACCTGAGACAAGGCCCCTGCAACATGAGGCCAGCCAGAGGCTGGTCTGCAAAAATAGACAGGAGGCAGGCCAGACCTCTGGGGTAGGGCTACTGTGGCTCAGGTCCTCCCTGCCACCATGTTACCATAGAAGTCAAATGATGCTGGTCCCACACAGAGCAGGCACCAAGGAGAACTCAGGGACATGACAGGCTGGCAAGTGGTGTATGACTTGAGGCAGCAGGGAGGCTGGGGTCTGGTATACCTAACAAGCCCAGGCAATACTCAAAAACCCTCTCCCCTGGTCTTAAACACGCAATCCTTCCGGGGAGTCTGCCACCCTCCCTCAGGAGGGTCCTGTTGCCTTCCTCTGTGGCATCTCAGGTTCGGGACCACTACTGATTCCAGCTGCTCATGTCTCGAGTTCTCACGGATCACAGGTACAGGATGTTACTTGGTGCATAGCTTTCAGAGGCCAAGTTCAAATGACTTCCATGCAGAGTTGGACAGAAATGTGGCCATCCCAATTCTGGCAGCAGGGGTTTTATAACGTACTGCACCATAAACACTCAGTTCCCACATGCAAAGACACATTTACATGTATACTTCTTCATAATGCATACATCTGTAGGCATATATGCACACTCTTACACACATGCATGCACATACGCCCTCTTACACACATATAAGAAGTACACAGCAGCCCAGTGGCATCTCAGGATCAGCAAGCTCAGGTAAGGCCAAGATTGGGGCGAAGGTGGGCACAGAGTGAAAAGGCCTGACCAGGGCAGGGTATGGCTGCTTGGGAAGGAGCCCTGAGTGGTCCACCTTGCTGTGACCTCCTTTTGTAGTCCTTAGAGGCAGTAGCCAGCACCTGTAGGCAACCCAGAAGACCCATAGCAGGAAGGAAAACACCAGAACTCTCTGTTAGGTCTCTGTGGTGTAGTTATTGTAGGTGAGAGGAGGCAGGGCTGAAAAGCTGCTCCACCGCCTGCTGCTAGGCCGGGGCTCCATGCGCCCTTGCTCTTTATATTTACCCAGAATGCTTTTGGCTTCTTCTGCATCCCGCAAAGGGTTCTCTCCATATTCTTCTTTCAGCCACTGCCGATACTGGAAAAGTTGAAATCAAATCCCAAATGTCACACACACATACACACATGAATTCCTAGTGACTTTCACCTCTTAAGCAATGGTGAAGTTTCCACATAAAACATGGAATTAAGCAGGCATCAAGGGCATCGATCACAGCTTTGTGGTTCGCAGCCAACGGCAAGCGTGCTCCTTCAACGATCTGGGCTCAAGACTTGAAAGCCTGCTGAACTATATGTGCATCCACTTAGCAGACTTGGAGCAGTTACTGTCTGATGTTAAGGGATCTAAGACGAACACAAGAAAAATGTGTTCTTGTGCCATCTGCCTGTGATAGCCGGGACTGATGGAAAGGATCCAGGGAGAAAACAGAAAGAGATAAGGTTTACAGTTCAGCATCATTTTGTAGAAAGGTGATTGTGTTTTACTGCAGCAAAGAACCTAATATGTTAGTTACCACAATTAGTATGGAAAACATTCCCTTCCACTCTCACTAGCTGATCATAATTTTAAAGGCTTAAATGGTGAGATGAATTTAAAGCAAAAAAGAAAAATAAGAAGAAAGTAGGCCAAACTAGGAAACTGTAACTATACCCAAAGGGAGAGAAATGGGCTGACATGGAGTACCAGGCATAACAAAACAGGAAATTGTAAGATCTGGTGGCTGAAGTGCAGGAGCACAGAGGATGCAAGGCGACTCTCTAAGGGATGCAGGGGGAACCTTGGATCTGGTGACTTATGTGGTTCTTTCAGTTCCAAGCAACACAATTCTCAAAGTGCAAGGCATGGCCCGCAGTGGCTGTCTTCATGTGAGATGTTCCCCGGAACCACTCACCTGGTGCACTTCATGTTTCTCAAACTCTTGCAGCTGCCTCTGGAAGCCCAGGTTGGGGTTGGCACAGGACCTCCCCGCACGAACTGTGTGCAAGGCATCTTCCCAACCAAAGTCAGTGACAGTCATGATGTATGCAATCACCAGTGTCACACTCCTGGAGACCCCAGCCAGACTGCAGAACCAAAATAGCCACATGTTGCAAGGGCGCTTTGGGAACCACAGACCTAGCGCTCCAAACATCCTAAGGATCTCATTTTAGAGAGTCTGTCTGCCTTGAGGCTTTCATGGAAGCAGGCAAGGGCTTACCAGAGAATTACTCAGAAACATGCCAAGAACTCTCCTCCGCTACAGATGCTGGAGCGCAAGCATTCTATGGGCATTTCAGTCACATTTTCCATAGTTATATAGGCTATGACCTGGATATTTCCTATTTCCTTGGGCAATAATATAACTGTAGCACAGTGAGGGGGTTTGGGCTTGTAACAATTCCAACCAAACCTGATCTAGGCTCAGAAGGCTTCTCGGCTTTCTTAAACTACTGTAGATGAAGGCTAAATTTATAATTTTAAAAGTCCAAAAAATGACTGGGAATGTAGGTTGAGGGTAGAGTGCTTGGCTAGCATGCTCAAAGGTCTGAGTACCCATCCTCAACGCAGAATGAATACTCCATGCTCCAAAGCAATGGCCAGGGTGCTTGGAACAGGAATGGTTGGTTTGCTGCTTGGTCATCACCACCAAGGGGTAATTTGCAAGTTAAGGCATAGGAAGGCTTTCTCTGTGTGCTTCATCAATGACTGAACACAGGAAAACTCAGAGAATATCCTACTTTTTGGAATTTTTTTTTCAGATATACACACAAGTACACTAACCAGGAATTCTCAGAAAACCAGGCCAGGAGTATTCTGTGACAACAATAATAAACCCTCCTCTTAAGCCCTGGCTTGTCACCAGCCTTTTTACTAGGAATTTGCAAGGGAGTTAGCAGGGCCTTGGAATGGCCACCATGGGGTCTCGTACGAGCCTAACAGGATGAGTTGACACACGAGAAGCGGGTCTAATGAAATGTCAAGCTAGTCATGACAGTAGTTTGTGCCACTGACCTTGACAAGAGCCTATGGATATCCTAGCAGTGACTGAAGCAAAAAACAAAAGCAAAGCCAGGCAGTTTTCTTCCAGCAAAAAGAAACAAGGACTTCCATGGAGCAGGGCAGCAGTACAGCACGCATATGAGATACTGCTCCAGCACCAGGCCCCGCCCACCTGCCGCTATGCTTCTCGCCTTGGTGGTAATAAACTCTAACTCCCTGGAGCTGGGAGCCCCCAGTTAAATGCTTCATTGTATACGTTGTATTGATCATGACATTTTATTACAGCATCAGAGAAGCAACTAAGATAGAAAGACACTGACTGGAAATCAAACTTATGATGATATATCAACCAAGAGTCATACATACCAGTGCACGAGACAGCTCTCACCCTGGAGCCGGCACTCGTGAATGAACTTAATACTTTCTTTAAAATGTCTTGTCCTGTGCAGGAAAAAAAAGTGAGACGGGGCATTAACTATTTAACATCTGATGAAAAGAATGTCTATTTGGATATCCTAAGGTGTCTTAGTCTACCTATCTCGAGGCAGGCCATACTGGGACCAGGGCGGCCTCAGCCTTAGATGGCCACAGGCATGCTTTGGCTTAGAAGGCCTCCAATCATCACAACTTTATCTTCAGGCCATCCCTGAATCACATGATTGCTGCTGATTGGCACATGGAGCTCTTGCTTAAGCTCCTATGTTTGTTCTGCCCCGACACTGGCTGTCAACCCTGTACAGCCACAGTGGCTCAGATGAGGAAGGTATCCCTGCTGTGTGGACTCCCGAGTCCTGGAAACTGGCTAATTTCTGAAATGGAAAGCTTAGAAGCACTGGCTGTAATCATCTCTCTAAGGAGCTCCTGGGTCAGTCTTGTGACTCAAGTGCTGTACGCCACTGGAGCTGAGGGAAAGGATACTTTAGTCCTAAGCCCTGTTCTGCCACTCTGTGTGGCTTTCGAAGCATGACTCAGAAAGCAAGGGTGATGGTCACAGAGGACACATGGTATGATATTAGTATGCTTTGCAAACTCTGCAGTTTGCAATGATGGTGAATGTCATACTTCTTTCTTCTGACCCTTATCCCTTTGGGTCACTTCTTTTCTGGGCACTTATTATTCAGCACATGACTCTTCAGGAGAGTCACTGTAAAGTTCCCAGGCGGTTTGTGTGTTTTGCCCCACAATGGCAGAATCTGCACCATAGCAGGTGGCAAGTAAGGGCTGTGAGGGTGGGCACAGACCTCAGGTGTGTTCTACCTTCAGCCAGTTTCTAAAGCACTGAAACACCCAAAGCTGCCTATGTACCCAATGCACTCCTTTATAAACACCAACTCCTGGCCATTTACCAGGGAGTATGAGAGGCTGAGAGACAACCACCTGGTGAGGAATCCTTTTCCCCCCACTGAATGACAGGGAAAACAAAGTGAGTCAGAACGGGAAGCTCTAATGCAGCATAACCAACTAACCCAATTACTGCTCACAGAGCTGCTCATGGGGTTATGCTGGCAAGAGGCAAGGAGTGTTTTCATTGAGATGAATGCACATACAACACACACACATCCATGGCTGCCAGCAAGTGTCACTGCAAGTGGAGATTCCAAGTACACCAACCTCAAGTCACCAGACTGCTACAGAATCTCTAGAGAGCCCAGCCCAGCCCAGCCCAGCCCAGCCCAGCCCAGCCCAGCCTAGCCCAGTCTAGCCTAGCCTAGCCTAGCCCAGCCCAGCCCAGTCTAGCCTAACCCAGCATAGCCTAGCCCAGCATAGCCTAGCCTAACCCAGCCCAGCCTAGTTTAGCTTAGCCTAGCCCAGTCTAGCCTAGCCTAGCCTAGCCCAGCCTAGCTTAGCCTAGCCCAGGCCAGCCCAGCCCAGGCCAGCCCAGCAGTTTCTGGTAATTTTTTTTTTGCCAGAAAAAAAGATATAAACACAGAGCTTAGAGAACTGTAGTGTTGTTCCCAAATGGTCAATAGCAGGCAAAATCACATCCTTGCTAAAACCCTGTACATGGCAGCACTAGTCCTCAGGAGCCAAGTGCAGGAACAGGTGGGAGGGGTGGGTGCAGGCGCAATCTAACAGGGGAGCATGCCCTCAGGCATGGTGGCATATTTTGGAGGGCTGAAGCAGGAGGACAGAGCTTCCCATGCTACAAGTCAAACAAACCACCTGGAGTTGGCCAGGAAGTCTCGACATCACAGCTAAACAGGCTAGGTACAGTGATTCAGGTTGGGGCAGCAAAGTTCTCAGGTTCTGAGACTACTCTGCTTCTGACAGTTGGGGCAACAGAGAGAGAAAGAGAAGGCTATGGGAGAGGAGGGCTGCAAAGGTCTCTGGTTTTAAGGAAAGGAAAGTGTTCTGTCTGGCCTTCAGCCACCAGTCAGAGAGTTACAAAAGTCTAAGGGCTATATCAGAAGCACAGAACTCCAGGGTAAATTCTGCAGGATGGGAAGCCAGTTCCCACAGGATACCAGAGCTTTGCTGGCAGCCTTGGGAGTACCACTCCCAGGCTTCTCAGCAGCATCTCTCCCTCAGACAACATCAAAGAAACAGTCCACTTACAGACAAATGCAACTAGTTCAGGGATTAAAACCCAAGCTACCTCACCCTGGCCAGGAGTGTCTTGTGATGGCTAGTTTTCTGTCACAGGCCAGAGTCATTTTTGGAAGAGGGAATCTCAATTGAGAACATGTCCTCACCAGATTTGCCTGTGGACAAACCTATAGTGCATTTTCTTAATTAATGATTGGTGTAGGAGGAGCCAGCTCCTGGTGGTCCTGTGTAGTATATAAAAGCAGGCTGAGCAAGCCATGAGGAGCAAGCCGGTAAGCAGCATCCCTCCATGATCTCTGCATCGGTTTCTGCCCTGACTTCCAAGGATGCTGGACTACGAGCTGTAAGATGATATCAAGTCTTTCCTCCCCAAGTTGCTTTTGGCCATGTGTTTTATTACAGCAGTAGACCTGAGCTACTAGGCTGCAATCTGTCTCGTGGCTTACACAGAGGTGTATTAAGCCTCTGTCAGTCACAGCGCTGGACTCCAGACCTCAGACTTGACAAGCTATCTGACTCTATGATCACTTCAGACCAGCTGAACATCAGGGGATGGCCAGATGGCACATTCCTTTGTCCATGCGGCTGTCCACACTGTGGTTGTCAAGATTGTGCAGCGATCCCTCTCCCAGCTGCAGGTCCTAACCTTTTGGGGGGGTTTCTTTCTGGATGGGGATCACTGGTTTATAAGCAAAGACCCCCAAAAGAGCACAAGAGCCACAAAAGCAAAATCATAAAGCAATGCATGAGAACTGCCCAAATGAAGGAAGGAGCCAGACTGCCTCAGAACATTTTTCCGTGAGCAAAAGCCCGCTGAGCTCCTCTGAGACCATGGAGGACTGAGTCTCCAGGAAGCGGCTAGTTCTACAGGCTCATTAAGATCTTGCTAAGAGGACTGGCCAATTCTTCTACCGAGGCTTTCTGGGGAGCGATGTCTTACATGTGTTTTCCACACCTGCATGCTACAAATTCATACATCATGAAATGAGGCTTCCTATGTACTGTCAGGTAGAAATTGGATTCAAGAGCTAGCCTTGCCACACCTGGGCTAAGCAACAACCAAACCTGTACTGAGCGCACAGTAGGGTATGAAGGAGCCTTGGGGAAGTGGTTCCACCTGCTCCCTGTGACAGCCTTTCCGTCCTTTGATTGGCATGTCTTCATGTGATAGATGCTAACTTAAGGATGTGACACAGGATTCTGTTTCTGGCTGCCACTGTGCTGGGGGCAAGGACTGCAGAGCCCCAAGGCAGGCATCTCAGTCTCAGAGTACAACGATGCCCAGGGAGACCATGCAGAACTCCACCATGAGACTTGACTCAGATACAAAACCAGGCACAAGGCCAAAGCAAGCAGACATTCCTAGAAATGCCTTTTACAAGAAAGGCCAAGAGGCAGGCTGGCCCGATGCTGCTCTGGTTTAAAACTGGGTATTGCAGAGAGAGGTGTGTGCGTGTGGGTTATTTCCAGGGAAAAACATGACATAAGTCCAAGTGCTGGTCATTAAACTCCCTCCTCCACAGTGGGAAATACCCACAGTCTGGGTTCTTGTATTTTTCAACTCCAGTTTGAAGCAGAAGCGCCAGTCTGCAGCCCCAACCCACCTCAGCTGTTTACATGACCACCAGTTCCCCCTTTGTGCTCCTCCTTTGGTTGGCAGTCACCCTGACTTCCATACAAAGACATGTGTGACAGGCCTGTCAGCAGAAGAAAGCATGCCCACAGGTGGATTACTCACTCAACAATGCCTATCTGATCATATGAGCTACTGCCAACAGCTCCGATAGAACACCTCAGTGGTGGTGAGGAGCTCTGGTGGCGAGATGTTCTTCACACAGATTAAGCAGGGAGCCTAGTAGTCGCAAATTGTCCTCTTGCTTCTCAGTGACCAGTACCTCAACCCCTCCATCTCTGTATCAGAGGCTAAGAGTGGCCAGATGGGCCTTGCTGATTTCTGAGGTGGTGGGTGGAGAGTGTAAGCCACACCATAGGCACTCTTAGGTGGATGCTTCGTGCTCTAAGACCCATGGTCTTAGATGCTCTGATCCCAAGTGACAGAGTCTTTGGGTTCAGGGCTTTGTCCAGTGATCTAGCCACCTGGAATGGTGGGTCTTACTTCAAGGCCAGCGGTATCAGATGATACCACAGAAACATGTTTCTCCTCTCCAACTGAATCCACGTGTGTGCAGAGAAAACGCCAACAAAGGCAATCAAGCAGCTATGGTCTCCCCTCCTTTTTAAGGCAAAAGGCACTCTATGTTGGGAGGTTCTTCCTGAGGCCAAACTGGTTCAGATACCCAAAGCTCCTATGCCCATCTCTCAGCCAGAGCTCTGAAAGCAACCCCCGAGTATTAATCACAGACAACTCACACTTGTTACAATGACTCTCAAACTATATGCCTCAGGAATGATCACCATTAAAAAAGAACTGAGCCAGGCGTTGTGGTGCACGCCTTTAATCCCAACACTTGAGAGACAGAGGCAGGCAGATCGCTGTGAGTTCAAGGCCAACCTGGTCTACAAAGCAAGTCTACGGCAGTGAAGGCTATGCAGAGAAGCCCTGTAGGGGGGGAGGGGGAAAACCAAAACCAAAACAAAAAAGAAAGAAAGAAAAAAATCAAAACAAAACAAAACAAAACAAAACAAAACAAAACAAATCTGGGGGATATTTTTATTTTACCACACATTGCATTTTGCTAGGTACATTCATTTGAAAAGACAGTTAAAAAAAACAAAACCATCACTTTACCCTTTAGCATGGCATCATTTCACAAAAGAATAGTTCTATCAAGAGTGACAAGGACTCACGCCTGAGATCAGAGGGCTCTTGCTTGAGTGACATGATGGCTGTGGTAGCAAACACTGATTACACACATCCCAACGTTCTCATTACCCCAGGAGCAAGAGAGCATCACTGAGGAGTGCAAAGACCTCAAAAACCATCTGGAAGCACGGCCACAGTGGTGCAAGGGCTCACCGACTTCTGATCTTGAAAAACTGCTCATTAATAGGAGAAATAGGAAAAAAAAAAAAAAGCCAAGGTTACACAGAGAAACCCTGAGTCACAAAAAAAAAAAAAAAAAAAAAAAAAAAAAAAAAAAGGCAAATGGAAGAAAAAAAACGGGAGTACAGAGAATATGAGCTATACTAAGACAACACAGACAAAATGACAGGGTGGTAAACTAAGACCAGGATGTTTCCTGAGGCCCCTACAGAGCTCTGTGGACTGCTCACGCTCACCTCTCCACAAGATCTCTGAAACCACAGACCACCGCAGAGATCGCTGTTACAGTGTAACACTATGGATGCCAGAGCCTAGGACAGACTCCATGGAGAACAAAAAGAAAGACTATTAACTAAATGCTGTGTGGCAACAAACACGAATTTACTATGTAATAAAATAAGAAAGTGCATGTGAATATATACCTAAACATTGACTTTCAAAATACATTAGCATTCCTTACTTGAATAGAAAGAAAATACAATCGTATTTTACAAATATTAAAGAATTAACAAAATATCCAATTTTATACACCATCTCCAATGACATGGGCAGATTAAGTGAAAAGGTTAAAGTGACTTGCTTTAGGGAGCCCATAGAGAAAACAAACGCAAATGAGTTTTACGTAGTGAGACCAACACTGGCCACCCGACACACATGCCCAGTGTGCACCTAACACCCACTCCAGCATATCTCTCATTTACGACAGCATCATGCAAAACATACCACACTCGGGTTGTGAGGTTATCGGGACATGGAGAACTTGAACTTTTATATTTCCTGACTTGGGCAGGCTAGGTGGCTGGGGGAACTGAGCTAAAATTTTGCACTAACGTTATCTCAAATCAGGTTTCTGCATTTTAAGTTCAGGGAAGGTCAGATCGGGGAGATTCTCTAGGGATTAAGGCCAAGACAGAAAGCCAACTTGTCTGCAGTTCAGAGCAACTGACTATCAGGTGACTGAAGTGTCAAAGGTCACACACCGCTTGCTAAGCATAATCAGCACGAATACCTGCTGGTTTGGGGCTTTGCAGGGAAACAATATTTAAACTTTTTATTACCACATGGGAAGTTATGTCTCCAGCCTAAGACTTAGAAAAGAAACCATTTTGTCCAAACTTAGAATCATTTTAAAAGTCGGCATCTACGTTTAAAGCAGTAAGAAGAATGGATTTCCAAGAGGTGTTTTGTCACTAAAGAGAAGGAGCCAGGCACCAGGAACTCAATGTGGTCAGTCGGGGGAGATTGGCCCTTCACAGGCCTCTGGGTTACCAAGAGCAAGTTTTACAAACTACTGAAGTTTTCACTTGCTTTCTGTTATCCAAAGGATTAAGAATATTTATCTTGGGGTTGGAGAGATGGCTCAGTCTTATCAGTCAGAGCACTGGCTGATCTTCTAGAGGACCTGGGTTCAGTTGCCGGTGCTGTCTGTAACTCTAGTTCCAGGGGTTTTAAAGCCATCTTCTAGCCTCTGTGGGCACTGCATGATCCTGGCACACAGGCATACAAACAGGCAAAACACCCATGCACATGAAATTAAAATAAGTATTTTCTTAAAACAAAGATCTGTATTAAGAATAAACCAGATAAAAAAGGAATACTGATCTCGTACCCATCCACATTAGTTGATGAGAGAGAAAGTGTAGGTTCATTGTGAACTTCTGACATTGAATAGTAAACTTAGGAAATGCTAAATAAGTTAGATCACACGGCAGTTAGCATTCTGCCTGCCAACTGCAGGTGGATCTCTTGATTTTGCCATGGAACCACACTGTCACAGTCTGAACGCCCCTTCCCCTAATTTGTTTAGTGGGACCTTAATTCCTAACTCTGGCAGCTTTTGGAGACAGAGCTTGTAGTAGTGGTTTGCAGTATCTGGGTCGTGGAGGTAGAGGCTTGACGAACGACTCAAGCCCTGGGCCCTTCCTGCATCTCTTCCCCCCACACTCATTCTTTTTGTCTTTCCACTGTTGTATTATGAAGCAGCAAAGAGGCTCTCAACAGCTAAGGCTGCCCAAGCTCGGACTGCAAGCCTCCTGCACTGTGAGACAAAACCTATTAGCTTTCTATATTAATTACCCGGTCTCAGATACTCTGTTATAACAGCAGAAAGGAAAGAAGACACTCAGCTTTCATCACTGGCAACAGATAAAGTTTAAGCTGCCACCAAAACTTATCTCAGCAATCACTCCTCTAACTCTGAAGGCACCCACTCGAGAGAAATAAATTCATACTTTTGAAAGTGCCTAGAGTTCACAGACATATGGTCATGTACATGACTTTGCCTCTCCAAATCTCTCAGATGAGAGAGCTGAAACGCAGACTAGTTGAACTGACAGACAACAGTAAGACTGGCTTGAAATGTGGGATTTTCTGACACTTAGCACTTGTCCATAATGCAGGACTGTCAATATGTATGAGATCACTGTTGTGGAAGCTGAAGACAGCACTTGGCTCCTAGAAAAGCTAAGGTCTCACAGCGCCTCAGCAACGAGGGGCTGTGTGTTCTGACAGCGCACACCCAGGACAGGTTCCAGCTTGATGCCTGCCAATCAGATGCTGACACATTCAACATCATGGTTGAATCTTGATTGTAGATGAGAGCAAAGCAATCATTCCAAAAATAGTCACCAAAACAAGGGCAGAAGATTGCTGTGGTCTTCGGAGAAAGGCAGCGCCTCACTTCCTTCCGCAGGGACCATGCCCTTCCAACCACTTCTGTTTCTTGACACGACTAGTAACCAAGGAAGTTCTCTAATGTTGCTGCTTCTCCTTCTAGGCTGAGCTACTACTACTTTGTTTTCCTAGTAAAAATCTCCCCTCTGCCTTTCCCAGTGTAGAGGTTCCTCCTCTGTGAAACATCGGGAGTCAGGGTAGAAACAGACCCTGGGTCTGTACTAACTTCCCATTACTCAGTGCTTTCCTGGTCTAACTCTATACCCTCTGTCCCCTGTCCAGATACCCTGCCCCTCCTGCAATAGGTCAGTCTTGTAAAGCCACAGCCTGATCCATGATTTCTCTGCTCTCTGGCAGTTGAGACTTAAGGAGGGCTGACATTCAGGTATCGTTGGGAGAAGCTGGTCAGATGGGATGGAAACACAAGCGTGCAGTCCATGTCACTGACACAGAAGATCTGCATGCACCAGCACTTGTGCACAATGAAGGATAAGCCCTGTGTCTTCCCGACTCAAAAGCAACATTTGAATCTGGAATGCCTCTGATGAAACAGTAACGTGTGGTTCTAGGATGGCTGCTGGGCTAGCCCCATCACAAGCAGCCCAAGACAGGCAGAAAATCAGAGGTCACATTCAAGGGTCAAATGTAGGCCCGTAGAAACTATCACCCATCCATGCTGGGCCTAGTCTGGGACCAAAGGTGCTTGTTGCAGTTATAATTGGGTTTCCAATGCTCCAGCCCATCCTATGAAGGCTGCACCACTGCACGATGTGCATATGTGCTGCCACTGAGGTGAGCTGCAATAGTGAATCCCTCTTGGCTTGTTAAAATGACAAAGAAGACTGTTGGGGTGCTTCCGCACAAGCCTAAACCTGAAGTAGCTCGCTCCTCAGAGGCCAGACTGAAGACAAAAACTAACTCCTAGAAGTGTCCTTTGACTTCCAAGTGTACAGCATGACACACATGCCCACACTCATGCACACACATTATATGTATACACATAATAAAAATGTAATGCATAGACATATATGGAGGAAAACAAGATGAACAGGGCTAAAATTAGGTCAAAGATTTATTCAGCTACAAAAGCATAGCCAACTGGACTTGGGAAAAGCAGAGAGAGGAGGTGACTGACCAGTCAGTCAGGCCCGAGCTCTGCATCCCACAGGGGACACTAAACATGAACACACACCACAGGAGAGAAGAGCGGTCAGAACATAAAATGCACATGGATTGCTGTGACAGCATGAGGCCATGGTATGAAATGCCTTGGGGATTTTTATATTTAACACACATACATTTTTACATATAATAACTACATTTTAGAGGTATTGGCTTATTAAACTATTAGAATGAATGCTGACTGCTTCTTATTTATGTTTAGGAAGACTCAAGAAAATTTACAATCACCTGTATGGCTTCCATTTGACCGGATATTCTATTTCTACCAGGCAGCTATGCTTTAGACAATAGCTAGGAACTTCTTTAAAGGTTTACTTCTACAGGAGAATGCTGAAGTTATGGTCTCGGTGCTCGCTCTCTCATTCTCTTGTGCTTGCTCATGCACTTTCCCTCCCTCCCACCCTCTCCCCTCCCTCCCTCCCTCCCTCTCTCCCTCCCTCTCTCTCTCTCCTTTTGTGTGTGTGTGTGTGTGCGTATGTGGTTGCATTATAGGTACGAGTATGAACACACATGGACTCTGTATGGAGGTCAAAGGACAAGCTTAGATATTGGGTATTGGTAGGTCTTCAAGTACTCCCACTTCTTCTTTAAGAGAAAGTTTCTTATTGACCTGGGATTTCACCATGTAGGCCAGGCAAGCTTTCCTCAGTTTCCAGAGCTCCACACACACCTCCGACTTCATGCAGGCTCTGGGGATTTGAACTCAGGTCCTCAAACTTGCAAGGCAAACACTTTGTTACCTAAGGCACCTTCTCTACACCTCAGGGGTTGTGTGGACGTGTGTATGTCTGTGTATGCACTTGACTATATGCATGTGGAGAGGTGGCTGACCAGTGTTTTCTCTTATCATTCCTCACCTCATTCTTTGAGGCAGAGTCTCTCCTCTCCCTGAATCTGCAGCTCATCAATTTGGCTGACTAGCTGAGTGACATGTTCCAGAGATCAATGTATCACTAGGCCCCTAGCATTGGGGTTACACGTATGTGCCTGGGCTAGCACATGGGTGCTGGGTTCCTGAACTCTGGCCCTCAGGCTTGCACAAAAGGCATGTTACTGACTGAGCCATCTCCCTAGACATCAGGTCTTTTAAAAAAAGATCCTTCCTGTGGACATTCCAGCCTCCATGTTTCACAGCAGCACTGGACAATAACAAGGTGCTTCCAGGCACAGTTTGCCATTGGCTCGGCCAGTTTTGATTTCTGCAGACGCATATCCCCCCATCCTCGGGTAGCAGCTATGCAGGGGCAATAACCCCTCCACTGCTTCGAACAAGTGTGAACTTATTTGCCCTCAGAGCCCTGCATTTGCTTTTCGTTTGGCCCAAGAACTGCTGAAACACACACTGCCCTCTTGTTTTTAATTTCCCCAAATACAGAGAAAACTTACAGGTTTTGAGATGGGGAGTCCGCTGCTGGAATACACAGGTATTTAACTCCCTGTAGAATGATAAAAAGATCCACATAAATGAAACTAGAAAAGATGATAACACAGTGGAGTAAATTATTAAAAGGAATCATTTACTCAGGTCAAAAAACCCAGAAAGATAAAAAGGAGAAGTTTTTTACTCATCTTTTGTTGCCAAGGAACTGAGGACAAGCTCTTTGGTGCAGGTCCCTGACTCTTTTCCATGGTTTGTCAATATTCATGCTTTGGTGTGCAAGCAGCACATCTAACAAATTTAGATACAATGTGAGGGATCAAAACAAACCAAACCAAACCAAACCAGGAGTTGAGCACTTCAGTGTCAAGGTTCACAACTGTCATCTTAACACTTGTTCGCACACTTTCTGTTTCTTTTGGATCCTGAGTATCCCAAAAGTATCCCAAAAGTCAACACCTTCAAAAAGGGCTGAAAACTGTAGTGGCACGCCAAAGATTTCTATGCCAATTTTAGTGTTATAAAAATTACAATTCCACTAGTAGGCCTTTGAAAGTTGGAAACAATGCTGCTTGCTTTGCAGAACAATAGGAAAAGCTTGAATGATAAACTAATACATTTCTTTATTTTCCCCTAACTTGGGGGGGGGGGAAGTTACCCAAGGTAATGACTCAAAATTATGCTAAACTAGAGTTTTAAAAAAAGAAACAAACTGAGTAGGGCATGGTGGCCAACACCTTTAATCCCAGCACTCAGGAGGCAGAGGCAGGTGGATCACTATGAGTTTGGGGCCAGCCTGGTCTACAAACTGAGTCCAGGACAGCCAAGGCTAACACAGAGAGACTCTGTCATGGAAAAACCAAAACCAAAACAAACCAACCAACCAAACAAATGAAACAAACTGGTTTACTTCTCTACAGGAAAGACAGACACTGTAGTTGTAAAGTCCTCAATGCCAGTCAACAAAGGGCTCCAATCTCAGCAACCCTGGCAGTGGGGTGTGAGAGGGAAGAAGTAACTAGTATGAGGGGCCAGCCTGATGCAGGATAAGAAAACAGATGCAGCCAAATCCCCTGGGAAGGGAAGTTGCAAAACCACCCATTTTTTCAGATTTACTTGAAGTCTTTCTGTAATTTTTACTAGAACTACAACTGGACAGCTACTGTACAGGCCTCCTGCCTACCCATCCTGAGGCTTGGGTGCAGGTTTAGGAAAGTTCCGTAAGCTTGTGGAAAGTAAGTTCTGAACTAGCAGGAGGGGAAGAGCATGGCAGCTGGCTTTGCAGAATACTAGAACACAGTGTAACGAGAGCCATGAGCCCATTTGTCCAGCTCTCTGAGCAAGCTATAAGCCTCTGACTACCTCTGACTCCACCCCTTTCTGCTGAAAGTGACTCAGAGTGTGATGTGCTGTCAGCAAATGAACACCTGAATGGTACAACCTGTCCCTTCCCATCGGCCATTATGCAGTGGGGGTTCATGGGGGGAAAACCCTCAGAAATAAAAATCAATTCCCCCCTCATCATTTCTGTGCATCTTTTTAAACTTTGAGAAAATCTAAATCATTTAACCATAATTTAAGGAAAATCATTACATACAGCAGTTACTGCAACTCTCAGTACGTACTCCTGAGTCCTGGCGAAGATGAATTTTACCTGTTATCCCAATAGGAACATTTCACCCAAGAGCAAATGGACTTAGCCACGAGTGGCAGATGTGCGGGCAGGAGAGGGAAGGGAAGTGGTGGGTTCTCGCTTGCATGGCTTATACTTGTCAGCCCACCAGCTCCTTCAGCCTCTGTCTTCCTGTTTCCTGGGCCCCAGAAGCTGTGTTGAGCTGGGAACATTGGCCAGTTGGTTTAAACATTTAAAGTTCTCCCAAACCTTGTGACATATCACAGCATAATTTGAAGAGCAAGACACTAGAAAAGGAAGTACTTCTGCCAAAAAAGGTCATTTCCCTCCTCTCTTCCACTGAGATGAGCACACCTGTCGTCGACTACATACACCCAGCGCTTCCTCCTGCTGCCGCTGCAGCGCCTCTTTTTTTTTTTTTTTTTTTTTTTTTTTTTTTTTTTTTTTTTTGGCTGTTGAGAACTGGCAGTTAGCTGGTCAGGTCCAGAAGCTAGTGAGATCCCTCCTCCCACACACTTCCTCCATCCTCATGTCAGGCTACACTTCCAGAGGGACAGGATTCTCAAGTAAATGACTGCCATCTCAGCCTGGCAACTGCAGTCAGGCAAAGGGTGAGGTGGACCCCTCCAGGACAGTGCAGAAAGGCCCACTTCTCCCTCTTGCTGATGGACGGCCACTTCATTCTAGCAGAAGCTATGTCAGCCCGGTCTATGTATTTGCAAGACAGACAAAAGGAGAGAAAGTGAAGAGAATGGGCAGAGGTTAGGCCAAACCATACTTTGCCTACTAAGAGCATATTCCTGAGCACTCGTTAGCAGGGAAAGAGGGAAGCATTGTGCTTCTTTTAGGCTACACCAGATAGGGCCACGTTTACCTCTGTGCCACCTGCACAGAGAAGGAAATAAGCTTGGGCCCACAAAGTAGAACCTGCCCAGGGGGCAGGAGATGCTATCAGCTGTAGGAAGCACAGGAAGTGGATGGTAGTCTCTCCCTGGGAGCCACGAGGATAAGGAAGGGACATATGGCCATTCTAGGCCCCATAGCTGAGACAGGCGTGTGGCAGCTTCAGCTTCCCACTCATGCAACTTGTAAAGATGAATGTGCGGCTCTCAGTTACATTTGGGTGCCCAGCGCTATAAAAGCACAGCAGAGAAATAGACTAGACTATGTAGCGTCAAATATTCTAACCACAAGAACAGTTAACTTCCTGGAATGATGCCTGGCATATGCCGGGCATTCGCTCAAAGTCCAAGTGCTGTGGATAGGTGTTAGCTCCATAAAGGCTGAGGCATGAGAGGAGTGAAAGGTGTGTGTGTGTGTGTGTGTGTGTGTGTGTGTGTGTGTGTTTGTGCGTGCCTGCGTGCTGTTGAGTACCATCAGGGAAGGAGGCGAGCTGGTTTTTAGGCTATGCAAAGAACATGTCTACATATTCTCTAGTGACACTCAAACAGAACATAAGCCACTTCACTATGACCTACAATAAGAAATATGCAAATCCAGTCATGGAAGGAGTCAAAACTGTCAAAAAGGCTTAGCTGCTCGCCCCCAAAAGCGTCTATTTATCGTGACTTAGTCATTAACGAAGCACAGATATCTCTGAGGCTACAGAGGCAGAACTACAGCTACCTAAAAAGGGTGTCAGATGCCTGCACATGTGCACAGCTTTTAACAGTTAGTTACTAATTCAGAAAGCAGCACTGAGACCCCTGTGCCACCAGAAAGCAGGGCTGACTTAAATTCGCCCCTGTACCGATGAGTGGGATAGAACTTCCTCTCTATGAACTATACAGAGGGTCATCTCTGGTGGCTTTTTAGAGAGTGACAGATGAAGGAAAGCATGGTTTTAGTTACATTATGTAAAGGACAGCAAAAAAGGAGGTTAAAAAAGGAACCTGGAAATCTCCAACAATCGAAAAATCTATAAGGAGTAAAAATAGCAACAATGTTTCCAGTAATATATAGCAGTTGTTATATATTTTCTGCCTCATGTTCTAATATTTTGAAACATGTAAAAATAAAATTGGTTTTCTTCTTCCTTAAGAGAAAATTCTTACAAAATAAGGAAAAATGGAAACATGCACTTTCTATGGTGTCTCAGAACAGTGGGCTGGTTGGAAGCCAATTAACATTTATAGAGCTATTAAATATCCAGTCACAACTTTTCAAGCTGCAGAACAGTCTCATGCTGTACGAAAACACAAAAACTGGATCAATTAATGTTCTGTATGCACATTAAAAGTCACAGTTCCTATGGGAACACAAGAAGAGCTCGTTGCTTTGTGTGGCCTTCTGAGGGGCCAGCCTGACCAGGAAACAGCAGCAGTACTGATGAAGTGAGCACCAGTCATGAGACATGGGAATGTGAAATGTTGTGTCCACAGTGAGTGGCCACACACGCTGGCCATGCATCACTCCAAGAGCCTCACAGTGCGAAAGCTAGAAAACACGAGACAGAAGAAGTAAAGGAGTTATGAGGGATCTGCCCTGAGAAGCTTCCTGCTGAAATTCTTGTATTTGGGTTTTGAAATTACGTCAATAGACAACAGTGGGTCAAGAAGAAAGTTCAGAAAGAAATTACATCAATAGACATCACGGTGGAAGAAGAAAGTTTAGAAAGCATACCAGAGGCTTGATCTGAATAAGCCAGACTGTCACAGTCTCAAAAGCTCCACCATTTTTTCAGTTTTCTGTTTCAGCAAGTATAATAACCACCAAAAGGTAGAGTTTTGCCTTTCTTTGACTGAAACTAGAGATTACACTTCAAATGACAGACAGGCGGATACCTGAGAAGCAGAGCCAACCTTCTGATCACAAAACCAGGAAAAGGCCAAACTCTTGCTTGTTTCAAGTGCAATTTATAAAACTACCCCGACCCTCAGGCATAGTAAGAGTCTTCTGAGAATCCAGGTGCCTGCTCTGCAGAAGACACAGCTGCACACAGCTATTCTTTCTCACAAGGAAGCTAGTGTGACGCATGTTTGAACAGAACTCCATCTCACATTTACAGCAACATGGCTGGACCCTGGGGGCATCACAGCCGTACATAGGGTCTTCCTGACACACAGGAGCTAACTGTTCCTCTCATGCATAAGGCCTGGGAGATACTAGAACCTGGGCAGGCTGGGGAGGAAGGAATGTGGACAGGGCTGGCAATGGCACAGGGGACAACTACTCCAGATCACAGCAGGGAAGCAGAGGTGGCAACAGCAGAGAGGATGGAGGTGACATGAGCTGCTCTGACTCGACCACTGCACAATGTATACATGTGGCAAAATATGTACAGATACCATGTACCTGCTTTTTTTTTTTAAAGAACACAACTGCATCCTTGTAGAATTATTAGCAAAACAAAACAAAAACAGAACCAAACAAACAACAAACAAACAAACAAAAAACCAAAAGGAGTAAGTTCTAGAAAGGGCTAGAAATCCACACAATGGAAAAGTTATTTTAGCTGCCAAAAAAAAAAAAAAAAAAAAAAGATGTTACTATTAGAATTAAGCACCAGGGACAGGCTTGGTGAACCAAGGGCTTCCTCCTAAAAAGATGGCATCTTTCCTTTGATAAATGAGTCCATTGAGATTCCCAGGAGCCCTGCTAAGCCAGTCTTTCCTGTTCCAAACATGCAAGTCCTAATGACAAGGACAGAATATGCCTGCAACCCTACCAAGAATTAATTTCTCCAGGCCCCAACTACCAATTCTCCACCCCAAGAAAGAAAAAATAAAATTAAAAGCAAAATTAAAATTTCAACTGACCTTGTTTGAGCAGAAGCCAGACCATGACTTTATACACTGCTACAGAACCCCCAAAGCCCTGGTGCCCTGGTGGCTAGATGCAGTGCTACAGAACCCGCAAAGGCCTGGTGCCCTAGTGCCCTGGTGCCCTGGTGCATGCTTTTTGCCTCAGTACTTGGGAGGCAGAAGCAGAAGAATCAGAGTTCAAGGCCTTTTCCATCTATACAGCCAGTATGAAGCTATCCTGAACTACATGAGACCTTGTCTCAAAACAGAAACAAGCAAGACTCCCAAATCACACACAAAAGCACGTTCCATTGACAGCCCACAACACTGAGGCAGACAAGAAAGCAGTTTAGTCATCTGGGACCCTGCTTGGTTTGGGCTATATACACCTCCTCTCTAGGAATGCACCAAGCAGCCAAGGTCCCTTACCTGTATGTACTGTGCACACATAACCCTCTCTGGATAAAGCACCCAGCAACATTGGATACCTATCTTCAGCGGGCTACATGTATAACCCATCTCTAGAAGATAGGATAAGTTTCTCTACCCCTAATACAGTCAAATTTAGACGGCCTCTATTCAAGTGCAATCCTAATGTGTCTAGTATGAAGATTAGAAAAAACTGTTCCAGTTTGAACTGGTTTTGGGTACAAGCACAATAAAGCAAAACTGTGTATGCTCAAGTAAACTTTCAGGGAGAATCCCCTACTTAGCACTGTCTGTATGCCTATGTGTAATTGGGGATGACTAATTAAAATAATTACTAAATGAATAAAATAATTTAAAGTAATTAAAATTAGATGCATAATGGGAACATGCACAATAAAAAATAGATAGTCAATCACTCAAAATAGAGAACCATCCACACTACACCCACTGGTAACTCAAGTTCTTCTTCTCTTGAGTCCATAAAAGGAAGCTCTGAACAGTAACCGGGGCCTTGAGTATCTTTACCCATGTGGCCCGCTGCTCTCTTGCAGTGTCTTCTGATCTTTAACATTGTTTTCCCCGAATCATTTCCTTACTACTTTTGCCAATCTGTGTAAGCATTCACCTTTAGTTCTCTGGACTAGAAGCCAAGAACCTAGAAACACCCAACACTCATAAGGACCACCGATATCACACCACATTTTTTTTAATTGGTTTTTCAAGACAGGGTTTTCTGTGTAGCCTTGGGTGGTCTGGAACTGCTTCTGTAGACCAGGCTGGCCTTGAACTCACAGAAATCCATGTGGCCTCTGCCTCCCAAGTGCTGGGATTAAAGGTGTGCTGCACCACCACCTGGCTACTCTTTTCACTTATGGTAAAATAAATATACATAATGTAAATTTACTATCTTAACTTTATTTTACTTTTTTTTTTTTCAGGCAGAACTAGAGATTGAACCAAGGCCTTGCATATGCTAGACTATCAAATCATTACTCCCAGTCCGCCTTTTATTTTCTATTTTGAGACAGGTCCTACTAAATTGCCAAGATTAGCCTTGAACTTGCATCCTTCTGCCTTGGCCTCCTTAGTAGCAGTAGTCACAGGCCTGTGCCATCAGTTTGGATTTATTTTGTTTGTTTGAAGTGGAGTTTCTCTGTTACCCAGACTGGTCTTGAACTTGTGGACTTAAGGGAATCCCCATGTGTACCAGGTGCCATATTGATCTTTCCTGAGTGAATATCTTCATGGTTATAAATAATCACCATGATCCACATCCGGAGCTTCGTCTTCTTCCCAAAGCAGATTCTGTACCCACTACATACTAACTCCTTTTCCTTCCCTATCCATTACCCCTGGAGATGGCCACTGTCTTCTGTCACTACTTTGAAAATCTAGATCCTTGGAGGTCATAGACCAAAATGATGACAATTGTTGACTAGAAACTTCCTTGAGATGCCCATTCCTTCATTAGGGCCCTCTTTGCAAGGGTGTGTGCTCCAGAGAGGCACTGGACACTGGCACCTTTTATAGTATATGTGCAAGCCAAGTTCAGAGCCTAGTCCATGAGTTTGGATTGATGTCTTTCTTCAATCTAAAAATTCACACACAGCCTGTAACAGTTTAAAACAAAACAAACAAAACTGTGCTGTATCAAAGGGAAAAGGGTAAGTCAAGGTTATGCCCCCAGGAAGAATAATCTAGAAGCACCCTAAGTGCCACTTGACTAGGAATTAGAAGTCAAAATAGAAAATAAGGAATAGGTGAGGTCAAGTCTTGGTCATTTCCTTTGTACATTTCTCATATGGCAAAGCTGTCAATGGAATCACTAAAGAAAATCACAGCTCAAGATAAACACAGCCTTGCAGTGACACTCCATAATGCATGCTTTTAAGTCTAGATTCTGAACTGAAAAGACATTTTCTGAAAGTACCCATTTGCCACTGATTCTTCCTGCATGCTAAATTTAGGCGTTATACTACAAATAACAACTTCCAAGAACACTGTGGTCCTTGGTGGGGTTTGTGGGGGGAGTAGGAAGGTTAGAGTGGAGAGGTAAGATTTAGCCTTGGGTTTGATTTTGTGAGCCAAGATGCAAATAAGAAGCCTTTCCACCTGCTGCTGCTTTCAGGTTAGTCAAAAAACGACGCCCATTTGACTTGTCAGAGTGACAGAAGAACATTCTGATGTTTATTTTTGTTCAAGGTTTCAAAGAAAGACCAACGTGGCCTCAGTACAAGGGGTTTCCTCAGGCCCTCAAGGGATGGATTATAGGAAAGCAACGAGGGAGATCCGGGCTGCTCCACCCCCCACCTCCTCTGAGTCTGGTTCAGTGTGAGGGTTAGTTGATGTACCAGCTGTGACTCCTAAAATCTGAGGCCAGTTTAACATGTGCTCAATACCCTAGCATTCTGCAACATACCTTCGCGAACAGTAGTACCATTCAACCACATCAAAAGGTGGTTGGGAATCAAAGTGCTGCTTAGAAACCAATAGGAGAACATCATTAAAGAAAACATTCTTTCTGTAAGACAGATTTTTTTACGTGACCGTATATGACTGAACACTTTTCAGCAGCACCCCGAATCTGAAAAGTAAAGAAGATCCAACTTCAAGTCCTGCAGTGTGTCCATAGCCCCATCCTATCACAATCTGCTTTCTCCAACCCTCAGCTTGGCTGCTCAGGGCCACTGGATTGCCTGAGTCAGTCTCTGCATGCCTTGTCCTTCCCTGGAGTCCTGCCCTGAGCCCTCTGGTTCCTTCTCTGTAGGCGCCTCCCAATGGCCTTTCCTCAGCAGAACTTCCAACTTGGTGCAGTGTCTCTTTTCACAGCTTCTCTCACCAACGTGGCTTAAAAACACTCCAGCTCTGTGCTCTGGCTGTCTACAAGACCCCAGAATGCAGGCACCTTAGCCCAGCACACCAGGCTTGGGTTGTTGCTTGATTGCAACCTCTTACAGCGGTCACCATTTTCCGTTCTTGCACTTTGACAATCATCAGCAAATGCCTTTAAGTGAAGAAAAGGAATCTTCAAAAGGTAGATGCATCTTTCAAATTTTAAACCTGGATGTCCTAAAGGCACAATCCCTAAGCTGGCCATGACATGTGGAGCTGGCTCTAGAGTCATGGTTCCATGCAGACACACTGGTCTCTTAATCTCAGAAGCCTTGGCCTCAACTTTCACTGCCAGTTGCTAATGGTCTCAGCAGGACATATGGTGAACGAGTTCAGTAAAAATGAAAAATTTAGGCAGCCATTATGATGAGATTTCATGAGCTAGCATCTCTGACATTTCTATGAACAAAGTCTCACAGAAACTTCCTGCCTCTCTGGCTTTTATACTCTTCCTGCTCCCTCTCTGCCACAGTCCCTGAGCTTTAGGTGCAGCTGTGCTGTGGATGTATCGGTTAGGGCTGGGCATCACACGGTCACTTACTCTCCACATCTTGATGGGCTGGGTTTTCTGTAATGGCTGCCATCTGTTGCGATGGTTGCCTAGAGAAGGTATGAACACGTATGACTCCAATAGACATGCTAACATGGAAAAGAAATCTCATGGGTCATCAACTCTGGACAAAGAATTGCAGACAAGTAGGAATGCTGAGAGCAGGAGAAATAGGTTTCTCCAGGGAAAAGCACTCAAATTGGTTGTCCAATAACAAGTGGTCAGCCCTGAAATCAATCAATCTCTCTCTCTCTCTCTCTCTCTCTCTCTCTCTCTCTCTCTCTCTCT